>OY282644.1:72073099-72707691 GCA_958299015.1 Tetanocera ferruginea
TTATAATACAACGTTATCATGGTTTTGTCCATTATATTAGACAGCCTGCCAAAAGCAAAGCAGCGCATGTACATAAGAATCAGAGGAATGCTTTGTTAATCTTTTTAAAGCCAAAATGATGAAAATATTTTCCACGATTATTCTTAAGCCATTGAAAGGGTTAATATGGTGATATAAACCTTGTAGTCCAAGTTAAGAAGTGCGGGACTCATGCGCTTAAAAAATAGGCCGGCATTGGCTAGCTTGGACTCAAGCCAGGCAATGCACCACGGGCCGTACATTAAAACTCACTAGTTGTTTGTCCTTATAATTTTATTGTTTATTAAACTTACAAAGATTTATCAGAATAACTTTAATTATCAGCTTCCGCTTGCTGTCACGTCAAACTTAAGACTAACTTATCTAACTTATGCTGTCCCAGCTAGCCGCCACGATCCACCTCAGGCCTCCTTTCTATCTTCCCCCACCTTCTCATGATGTGATTGGCACTCTTCTAAATTCGGCCACGTTCTCTTGATGATATTGGACACCCTCAGCTATGAGTCGTTGCACCGGGCGTCTGAGTGCGGCGCGTGTGCAACGTAAGCGAAAATGTAGATATTAATCCTTGTCAGAAGTGGTCGTGGAAAAGGGGTCGTGTTAACTTCCATAATACCATCTATGAACGTTAAGTTTCTAACTCCTGACAAACCCATACATCCCCACACAATTACGCCTCCACCACTCTGATTGATAGTAAGAAACATATTTTTTCTTCTAGCGAGGTGTTGGGTTTCCTATACAAAAGAACCTTGTCGTAACGCTTAAAAAGATTATATTTGGACTCATCCGCGAATATTAAATCATTTCAAAATTCTTAAGGTTCATTTATATAAGCTTTTGCGAACTCGAGACGTGCATTTTTTTTCTTTTTGGAGATATAAGGCTTCTTTCGGGCGGATCTTGCATGAAAATCATTCCTTTTTAAAACATTACGTATGGTTTGTGGTATTTCGCTTACATCCAAATAGTTTTCTACATTTTTTGCCAATATCGAAGCATACCTTTTTGGGTTTTTTTTTATTTCCTGTCAATGTTATTGACCACTGTGTAAGTTTTATGGGTCGCTCATACCGAATCCGATATCAGTTTGTATGCTTTATATTATTTACTATATTTCATATTTACATATTTACATTTTTGTATAAAATCGATAAAAATAAAATCGAAAAAATCAAATTATTTTTAGTTAATTATTAACTTTTCGTTCATAAAATCATAATTGAACAATGCGATATAAATACGCCATGAAGTGTCTTCCTAACCACTTAAAAATCATTAGAATAAAATGTTCAAACAAACAAGTTTCATCAATATTGCAAATGTCGGGTTCTGCATCTATTTAAATTTGCCACAATTTGTTGCTTGATTAAGTATTCCATCGATGTGGGCGTGCATTATTATAATTTTTGTTATTGTTATTTATTCTTCTGTGTGCACACACATTGTTTTTTATTCATTGTCTATCTTATGCACAAGAATTTCCAAGAAATGTTTGTGCAAAATCTATAAACTCGTTTGCTACGTGCAAGTTTTGACAATATTTTTGCACTTGGATAATTTTCAATATGTTGAAATAATAATAGACATAAAGTTGTTAAATAATTTTCTAAAAATTTCAAGATTTCCCATTAAAAAACCATCAAATCACAAACTTACGGGCTCTCAAAGGCCCTTCACCGTGTACAGTCTAATCTTTACCGCTACAAAAATGTCCACAACTTCAATTAAATAACATTAACCGTTTTGTTTTGTGCAAAATAATTATTTTTTATAGGCAACAAAAAAAAAAAAAAAAAAAATAAAAAAATTTAATTTTATATGCCCTCAATCTAGCCACACCTTCTCGTTAAAAGTGCGAGATTTTAACACTTCACTTTAAAATTTATAGCGAAACTAATTTTTATTTTTTTATCGCTCTCAAGTATCGCTTCTACTCAAAGCGTCTTTTGTGACGTCAAACATAAAATTATGATTTATTTTTATCCAGCCACTTTATTATTATTTCACGTTAAAAAATTATAGCTCAGAACAAGAAACGTGCAAAAATTTCAATAAGATTTATTAGCACAAGGTTGGCGAAAAACTATGTTCTTGAACTTGACACTGAGCCGAACTTGTAGGTATGTAGTTCAAAACGCCGCTAAAGCCAGACAAAATTGTTGGTATAACTTTAATAAAATGATTGTCAAAAACTGTATAAAACAGTACAGAAAAGCAAAGAAAAGAATGAAATTGTTTGCAAGAAAGCAATTAAAAAAATACAAAGAAATGCAAAAATCGTAAAAAACTTTGACCATTTTTTTAAATATTTTCTAATGGGCGATTTTTTTAGAAATGAGGGGTATATTGCTAGAACAAAATATGCAACATGGTAAAAAAATGAAGCAAACATCTTTGTAATTTTGAAAAACAATTTGAAAAAGACAATATTTCGGTACACATTGGTGCAATGTTAAAAAAAAAAAGAGGGTGAATATGGCCGGTTTTGGGGTCATATATCGCAAAAAAACAAAACAAAAAAATGTTTTTTTTAACAAAATTTGCTCAATTTAGAGGTGATTCAACCAAAAACGGTACCAACTTCACCGCTTCTTAGGGTCATTTTAAGGTCAAATAATAAAAAAAACAGTGAAATACAAACGTAAGTTTTCGGAAAGAGCAGGTGGAATGAGCAGGCTTGTTCTGGAATTTATCATATATATAGGTTTTTGGGTCGCTTATTCCGAATCCGAGGTCAGTTTGTTCGTATTGAGCTTATTTCAAGATCATTTGATTGTCAAAATGAATAAAAACAGTACCTACACAATGTCGAACTTCCTGGCATATGTATGTTTGGGTCGCTGACTTTGAATCCTTGCTCAATTTTTTTATATAAAGGTCATTACAAGGTCTTTCCAAGGTCTAAATGGAAAAAAAACATAGCTGCGATGTTCAACTTCATGATATATATGTTATTTGGGTCGCAAAATTCGATTCCGTGGTCAACTTGTGTGCATAAAGTTCTTGTCAAGGCCATTCCACGGTAAAATAAAAAAAAAAATATAAAGTTTCGATTTCCAACTTCCTGATAACGTGTATTCCAATAAGTGGTGTTATTTTGATGTTCAAAGAAAATATAGCTATTTTTTGAGATAAGTAATCGGATGTTTATTTCATAAAAAAGAGGAAAGTACGCCGTTAATAATTAAAACCAACATAAGCAAATGGCCACCACGACCACGCTTACAGGACCATATCCTTTTCATGAAATTTTCCACAACAAAATGGCAATGTGGCTGCCCTATGTCCTCGATAGACTCACGAATTCCATCTTTGAAGAAGAAGTCACAAGGTATTAAATCACAAGTTCTCGGTGGCCAATTGTTATCACCTCTTCGAGAGATAACATGGTCCGGAAACTTTCAACTTTCAAAAACCCAAAAAATGCTTTAGTTTTACGAACTGTGACTGCAAAATTTTCACCAATTTTGTAGTGAATTTTTTTAATTTCAATGCGTTGTTAAAGCGTTTATCGTTCCATTTTTAGTAATGGCGTAGTTTTTACTTGTCAAATGTCAAAAAAATAACAGCTCCAAAAGTGACAGCTACCAAAATAGCGGGCTACTCAAAATAACAACTCTTATTGGAAAACCCTTTATAAAGATAGGTCTTTTGGTCACTGATTTCGAATCCGAGGTCAGTTTGTCTATGCTTAGGTCATTTGAAGGTAATTTAAAGGTCACTACAAGATCAAAATGTATTGAAAACAGATATATGATGTCCATCTTCCTGATACATATTTTTTTTGGGTCGCTGACTCCGAATCCAAGGCCATTTTGTCTATATTAAGGTCATTCCAAGGTCCAAATAACAAAAAAAACTAGACAAAAGATGTCCAACTTTGCCTATATTATTATTTCAATGACATTTAAATGTCAAAGTCATAACATACATGCTCGTTGATTTTGGATCCGATATCAGTATCAGTCTATGTCATATAATTCAAATTTCCGTTTCGAAATAAAATTAAAAGCAAAAAGCAATGATATCCAACCAACTCTTGTAAAGCATTTTGGATCTCTTAGTCTGTAGTTCATTTCAAGGTGGTATTAAGAATATATGTTTGGTTCGTAAAGTTTGTAAAAATCAATTTTCAAATCTTCTAGGCTTAATTGGCCTAAAATTATTAGAAAATTATTACAATCATAAAAACAGATTTCCAGAATCATTTGAAATTTAAATCGTGTCATCTATTGCAAGTGCCTGTAACGACTGTAACGACCAAGTATCACAAAAGTGAGGCAATATGATCAAAGCATCCTACAGTGCAAGCTGCCCTGTGCTCTTTACTGCCCGACCCGTCTGAAGCGACTGTGCGATCTTAAGAATCCTTTTGGAGAACCTAATAATAGTTGTTCTGGAAGTTTTGTTTTAAATAAGCTTTTGTACGTAAAAAATAAAATTTGTATATCAGAAAGTTGGATCTCGTGCCTCCGTTTTTATTTTCATTTCGACCTTAGAGCGATCTTAATATAGACACATTGATCGCGGATTCTGAATCAGAGATTGTTGTTTCTTTATTTTCATTTTGACATTAAAATGATCATGACATAACCTTAATAGAGACAAACTGACCTTGCATACGATCGATGCAAAAAACCTATGTATCAGGAAGTTGGACATCGTGTCGCTGTTTGATTTCCATTTTGACCTTCGAATGACCTTGAAATTAACTCAATACAGATAATCTGACCTATGATTTGGAATAAGTGACCCAAAACTTCATATATTAGGCAGTTGGACATCGTATATTTATGTTTTTTGATTTTGACATTCAAATAACTTTGAAATAACCTTAATGCGCACAAACTGACCTCGGATTTGGAATCAGCGATCCAAAAACGTTTATGTCAGGAAGTTGGACGTCCTATCCCTCTCTGATTTCTATAAATTTTGACCTTGAAATGACCTTGGAATAACCTCTGTTAATTTGGTTATGCTAGGCTATTTCCTGACCAAAGTAAAAATACAATTCCTAAAAATTTGTATGATTTGACGACTAAAATTTAAAACGAAACAGAAAATTCTAGAAAAATAGTGCTACAAAAGATTTAACACCTGTGCCATGGGGGCGAACCATCCTGAAAATGGATTAAAAATTAATGTTCGAAAAGAACTTCCAGGTAAAAACAAGTAAAAAAGTCTAAAGTCGGTCTAGCCCGACTATGAAATACCCTAAACCTACTTTTTCAAAATACAATAATAGTGTTGAAAAACTTACACATACAAAGTTTTATTTCAGTAGATCACATGTTAATGTCTTTATAGTGTTTTTTCTATTGTGGGTTGTATGGGAGGTTGGCCTGTTCGTGGGTGAATTACGCCCAATTTTTGAGCATATCTAAGCTTTGGTATAAAAAAGTTACATACCAAATTTTATCTCTGTAGGTTAAACATAAACTTATTTATAGTTTTAAATTTTTTGGGTTGTATCGGAGGTAGACGTGTCCATGGGTGGATGACGCCAATTTTTCAAAAACATCTCTATTTTGTTATAAAATACATAATTACCAAATTTTATTTCTGTAAGACAAAAATAAGAGCGACCCAAAACTCCATATATCAGGAAGTTGGAGAACGTATCTTTTTGTTTTTTTGATTTTGACATTCAAATGACCTTGAATTAACAGTATAGCGCACAAACTGACCTCGGATTAGCAATCCGTGGCCCAAAAACCTATATATCAGGAAGTAAGGCGTCGTATCGCTCTCTGATTTCTTTTAATTTTTACCTTGAAATGACCTTGGAATGACAAGATATCAGCATATCAGAGCCAAGCTCTTTCCTGAACAAAGTAAGGATACAAATCCTAAAAATATTAATAATTTGACGACTAAAATATAAAACGTAACAAAAAATTCTAGAAAAATAGTGCTATAAAAGATTTTACACCTGTGACATGGGGCCGCATCATCCTGAAAATGGATAAAATAGTAGTGTTTGGAAAATACTCACAAGTAAAAAAATTACGGCAATCAGGCAAGTACTTTAGGAGTAATCGATGTACATACATTCACAAAAAAAAAAAAAAAAAAAATAAAACAGAGAAACCAACCAACTTGAGAACCTCCTCCTTTTTGAAGTCGGTTAAAAATAACACCTTCATTAATAATGTCGATATATTTGACAGCTTTTAATATTGCAGCATAATTATTTCTTCAACACCGCTTTTAGTTAACGCCCCCAGACCATTTTATTAAGAATGGTACATTAGTATGGTAGAAACTGGGATCTGGTGGGTAAGTTGGTACTAGAACGGGATGCTTGACCCCAATGATATATAAAACAAAAAAGTTGGACTCCTCGAAGCAAAAACATTGATATATCAGTCTTTAGTCTTTAAGATCGAACTGTTAATGTCGGATATATGACGAAAAACTTCGGTCCAAAAACATTTTTGTTCGAATTTTTCTTTTAAAATGCTTCCGATTCAACACATTTTAAAAAATGAATCTCATAAAAATAAATGAAATGCTGAAAGTTCTACGTAAACACAGGTTTTGACAAGAAATAACATTTTTCATTGAGGGCATTCACCATGTAGACTATTTGTAATGAACATATTTTCAAAAATTATATTTATTATAAATTATATAAGTATAAAAACTAGCTTCTATTAAATTTTCCCTTTTATGATTATTCAATTTTTGTATATAAAAGTAGTTTCTTTGTCATTCTATAAAATTGATAACAACTATCTTATATACAACAAATACACTACATCGTGAGTACCCCTGTAGTATTAAGTTCTATTTTGAAACTTAATTTTCTTAAAAAAATTTTTTTGAAACATATCAAAATAGCCTCAAGTGCATATTTTCTTAATTTTTTCTTAATTCTTGAAGTGTACGAATATTTTTAAGTTAGCTGTATTTGACTGAGAAAATCGCTGCTACAAATTAACACCAATTTGCGCTCAATTTAAGCTGTTAGTAGCAGAAAAATTGAGTGCAAATGCAAATGCAAAAAAAAACAAAAAAACAGACTAATTCGTGCGAGACTAATGCGGTATTTGAAAAAAGATACCTATAAGATTAACGTTTTTGGTCTTAATAATATTTAAATGCTTTTTATGATTCATTTTATTTCCTTTAATAAACTTTTCTCTCTTCTCTTTCAGGTAAGTGTTGTCAATTTTAACATAATGTTAACCTTTATCCACGTAAGTAAAACATTTCCTTATTTTCCACTTTGGACTTTCTTTAACATAAATAAACAACGCACATACATTCTAAATGTTACATATTGATCAACAATATCGACGTTTATTTCCTCATCATCACCATTTATTTATAAAGGACCTTCGTGTTATTTCAGTATTGCTTCCGCTATTTCCGTTCTTGATTGTTCTCAATTTTCGCTTAAGTGTTTTTGATAAAATTCACAAAAATACTAAAAGTTCATGGTTTCCATGCCCGGTGCTGACTCACCGGAAATTGTGCGATTTGCGGGCGCCCAAGTATTTCCTTTCCACAATGATTGTTAACTTTTAGTCTCTGCTCTCGGCCGACATCATAATTATGTGTGTCCTTATTTAATGACTGCTACATATATTATGCTCTTATCCTTGCGGGCATTTATTTTGTGCAAGCAATAAATCCTAAATAAATATCAACAAATTTTTTTTCCAATCATTTATTGTAAAAGCAATAAAAAGAAATAACAAAACCATTAACATTTCGATAGACGAAAAAGTCACTCCTTCGTCTGACTGGTAAAAGTCTAACCGTCTGCTTGCTGCTATCCTTAGAGTCCGTTGTCTGCGCCAAGTCTCTCGCTGTCGTCATTTAAGATTTATTTTCTTTTACCCTCTTTTTTGATTTCTTTCTTTTCATGCTTCATTTGTCGTTGCAAAAGTCAAAATGCAGTTGAATTGTATGTGAATGTCTGACTGATTGATATTTTGTCTTGCTTTGGAACCTTATAAAATTCAGAAAATCCTTCACGAAACTATGCAGACTATTTAATAATAACATATTAGAGTAACAATTGCTATAAAAATTTCTAAATTAAACTTAACAAATTTTAATATAATACATATTTTTAACGCAGTTGTTTTATGATGGTCGTGGCTAAACCGTTCCACTTCAATTCGCAAAGCAGAAAATTCCGGGTTCAAGTCCCATCTGTTGCAGAAATTTTTTTTAATTTCTTCGAACTCAAGTGAAACAACATATAAGAAGCCTTGTGTAATACCCTCCTTCATGTCTACTGTAAAGGTGGAAGAAGATTTTTGGAGACTTTTACCGGCCAAATATATAATAACTTTATGAAAATGATTTTGAGCAAGACTATCCAACATAAAACCAAAACGACAGGTGATTCGATCTAATTTTTATTAAATCTTACGACATACTCAGGGTTGGCAAACCAAAGAAGTTGGAAATCACGAACAATGTACGCCATACAGCCAATGCTCACCATATAGCGAGGCTCATGGCATCGCGACCCAACGAAGCTACGAATTTAAGCACTGTTCCTGGCTTGGTAGATATCCCAGTCCTTTGATAGCGGCACGAATGCCGCACCAAAGTAGATAAGTCTAAGTTTGCAAAGCGCCGGTCATTAGCAAGGATGTGTTCTGGAGTCTTTCTCCATCTAGCAGAGTCTGCATATTTCTGATTCAGATAGACATATATTTTTGTAATGGCATCTGAGGCCACAGTAACCTGTTTAAAGTTGAAAGTTGGATATTTTCCCGTCCGTCCGTCCGTCCGTCTGTCCGTCTGTGTGTTGTCCGTATACACAGGATAAGAAGAAGGAGTAGAGATAATTGAATGAATCTTGGTACACATGGTCACATGCACCCAAGAATTTGCACTATTGAATATTTTTGGAATCCGCTCACGGACACGCCTACCTCCCATACAATGCAAAAATTTTAAACTGCATAACTCAGCTCATAATAAGCCTACAACATTAAAATTTGATGTGTATGTGTTTTCTATCAAAACAAAGATGTCTTCGAAAAATGGGTGTCATCCCCTCACGGACACACCCACCTCCCATACAACGCAAAAATTGAAAACACAATAAATAAGCCTGTGTTTAACCTAAAGCGCTAAAATTTAGCACATATGTTTTTTATGACAAGACAAATATGGTTTTGAAAAATGGACGTCATCCGCCTACGGACACGCCTACCTCCCATACAACCCAAAAAGTTTAAAACTCAATAAATAAGGTTATGTTTGTCATAGAGAAATTAAATTTGGTATGTATGTATTTTATACCAAAACTAAGGTGTGTTCAAAAATTGGGAGTAATCCGTCCATGAACACGCCCACCTCCCATAGCGAAAGCACAATAAAGGCATTAACTGTGAGCTACAGGAATAATCCTTGTAAAACTAAATTTCTCATCAACATTTAAATGCATTCAAAATATAGGCTTCATGCGCCCACGGACACGCCCATTTACAATCAAAATTTTTTTTGTTTTTGAAAAGTGGGCTTAGGGTATTTCATAGTCGGCCTAGACCGACTTCAGACTTTCTTTATTTGTTTTAACTTGCTTCAGTTCATTACAATTTGTCCAGTCGCACAGAAACTTGTTGTTTTCCCAGGTTCTAACCTTTTCCATAAAGTAGCCTTTTTTGACAGACTACAAACTGGTTCAGGACCAATCAGAGACCGGGATGCCCCTCTTTTGGCAAGGTAGTCTGCCATTTCTTTGCCTTCAAACCCTTCATGTCCTGCTATCCACCTGGTATCCACCATACCACTAACTGAAAAAACGCTTCGATCGATTTCAACCAACGATTTCAGGGTACGTTGGAGATGGGCTGTAGGTGGTTTATGTGAAGTTTGCATGAAATCCGCCCAGTAGTTCCGGAGATATGGGATTTTAAAATTGACCCATACCAATTGAACCAATTGTTATGAAATTTTCAGGGAAACTCTAGCAAAGTTCTTGGTACCGATAGAACATGGGAGCGTGGCAACACACATGCAACCATAATTTTTAATATCGAATAGCTTTAGAATTACATGTTGCACAGCTCCAAAATTCTGTATTCGAACTCAATTTCCACGTGATGTTTTACTGGTAAACTTTTAAAGGCGTTGAAAAACGGGCGAGGCACTTTTTAAGCATTCAAACTTTTCACTAAAACTTTCCAAAAATAAGTCACACATTTATGAAACTCGGAACAAATACATATAATATTTAGTTGTCTCCTTTGATTGGAAAAATTCAGCGAGCATTGAATAAGAGGGCGTGGCACCAACCATACAATTCAATTGTTTTATATCCAATAGCTTTGGTACTCTATGTTTCATAACATTTAAACTCAGTATAAAGTAACTTTTTGACCATGTCTTTCGACCAAAAAATTAGCACGGGCATTGGAAAACGGGATGTGACTCCGCCCATACAATAGCTATGAAATTAATTCACAGGTAATTCTAACTCGGAATTGAGGAATTACTTAGTGATGTTCTTCTTCTTAAAAACTGAGAAGGTCATTAGATGAAGAGGTGTAGCTCCGCCCATACAAGCCATATATTTTTATATCAAATAGCTTTGGAAGTTGAATTCGCTGAACATTGAAATTCAGAATGCAGATACCATTGGTAATGTCCTTCTACAAGAAAACTGGGCCGGGTTTTGAATAAGTTGGTGTGCCTCCCAATAAAAGCTTAATTTTTGCTCGAATAGGTTATCACAGATGAATAGGAATAGTCACAGATAAAGTATATTTGTTTGTCTAAAGCGTAGCATCGCGCGCCGGGTATAGCTAGTAGTTATATATTTTCGCTGGGAAAATTGTTGGAGTATAGCCTATTAATAGAGATTTTTGTAATTTGAGAACATAGCTCCCTGCTCTTGTTGGCCCACTTTCTAATTTGGACACATCGGTATATCACAACTGTAATTCTGATTCAGGAATGAGCAAATAATTTATACAAATTTGCCTTTTAGCTATAACTACCTTGAACCATTTTGAGAAATTGAGTTGTAATAAAAGAAGTGTTTTAAATATTTAAATAGGATTGAAATTGGTTGGACCGTAGGGTACCTCCCTTGGACCTTTTATAAGTTTATATATGATTTTGTTTATGAGCTACATACAAAAGTAGTACATAAAAATTTTAACGAAATTCGGTAAGAAAGCTATGCAAATAGAGCAATAGATGTGTATTGAATAAAGTTGCCATATGTTTGACCCTTTGGGTACTTCGCTCGAACTTCTATTAATTTTATACCCTAAACCTGAAAGGTCAGGGTATATTAACTTTGTGCAAACGTTTGTAACGCATAGAACGAAGCGAGTCTGGTATAGAAAAGTGTATATATTCTTGATCAGGGTCACATAGTGAGTCGAACTATTCATGTTCGTCCGTCCGTTCATCCGTCTGTGTCCGTTCACACGCCTACCTGCCATACAACGCAAAAATTGAAAACTGCATAAATAAACTTATAATTAATCTACAACAATGAAATTAGGTATGTATTTTTTTTATATCAACACAAATAAATGTCCCTAAAAATGGGTATCATCCGCTCATGGGCATCACTACCTCCCATGCAACCCAAAAAATTAGAAATAAAAATTATAGAAATAAAATTTGGTACATATTTATTTTATATCAAAGCAAAGATTTCTTCGAAAATTGGGTGTCATCCGCTTACGGACACGCCCACCTCCCATACAACCAAAAAATTAAAAACCTCAACAAATAAGCTTGTGTTTTACCTACAGAGATAAAATTTGGTACGTATGTATTTTATATAAAAACAAAGATGTTTTCCAAAAATGGGTCTCATCCACTTACGGATACGCACACCTCCCATACAACCCAAAAAAATAAAACTCAACAAATAGGCTTATGTTTAACCTACAGAGATAAAATTTCGTACGTATGTTTTCTATAACAGTCCAAAGACGTTCTTGAAAAATGGACGTCATCCACCAACCGACACGCCTACTTCCCATACAAACAAACAATTTAAAATTGCATAAATAAGTTTATGTTTGTCTTACAGAGATAAAATTTGAAAAAAACACAAATGTTTTTGAAAAATGGGCGTCATCTAATGACGAACACGTCTACCTCCGATGTAACCCAAAAAATTAAAAACTCCTTAAATAAGCTTATGTTTAACCTATAGAGATAAAATTTGGTACGTTTGTTTTTTATACCAAAACTAAGATGTGTTCAACTTGGGCGTAATCCATCCACGAACACGCCCACCTCATACAACCCATACAACCCACAATAGCGAAAAGTTTATAAAGGCATTAACATGTGAGCTACAGGAATAAAACTTGGTATGTGTAAAATTCATCATCAAAATTAAAATGTATATTAAATATGGGCTTCATCCGCCCACGGATTTTCAGCACTATTGTTCTATTTTGAAAAAGAAAATTTGTGGTATTTCATAGTCAGCCTAGACCGAGTTTAGACTTTTTTTTTCTCATTCGATGTATTCTGTGTCGGTCGTTGGGAATTTAAAAGCTTTGGTATCGAAAATATTGTTGAATGTTTTTTGTAGATTTAGGACCCAACTTTTTTTCTGATGAGAAGAAAATGAAACTTAAAATATATACCTCAAATATACAACCTTATATACCTTAATATAGATTTATAACCTTTTTAAATCGATCAATTTTAAATCTTTTTTTATAATTTTGTATTTTAGCTAATATTCTTAAGATTCTAAGAAAAAAATTTCTTTGAAAAAGTCCTTCGTTTTCAAAAGTTACAGCCGAATAAGTGAAAGCGCATTTTTAATTTTCACCTATTTTTGCTTTGTTCACAAACTTTGAACGCTTTTATCTCGAAACCATGTTTTTCGTACTGGTTGCGGCACTAGCGGGTTCATTTTTTGACGAAAGTTTTTTTTTTTTTGTATATTTTAAAAATTTTTTTTTCGATTTTTTATGAATTTTTAAAGTCAATATTTTTTCGAAAAAACACACTTTCAAATTTGGAACATCACCAAAAATTGAAAAAAAAAAATGTTAAAAAAAGCTCCTGTCATACGATAACCACTTTTGTTAAGATTTAGAAAAGTAATTTTTTTTTAGATCCAACAATTTTTGCGAAGTTTGTTTTTGACTGAGTTATGAATTTTTAAAAAAAGGTCTGTTTTCTCTGCCACGAATAAATCTCTGCCTTAATAAATAATAAAGATTTATGAAATTAATTAAAGCAATTTTTTTGTAAATAATTTATGAAAAAATTAATTCATAATTATTATAAAATTCATTCTTAATTAATTTTTATGTAAATTATGAATTAATTATTAAAAATGTTAATTAAGATTTTTGAAATTTCTGCTATGAATAACTTGTAGACGATCTAGCTTCACCTTTAAATGCTTATGTTTTTATTTGTTTTCCCTAAATATATTTCGCTTTCACATCAATATTGGCTGGCATTCCTACAAAATTTTAATGCCTATGTTACTTGTCGCATTTTCAACATTTCATCAGTTCAACAAATTTTTTTCTATCTCACATAGTTCTCATGCTTTGCTTTCACAAATATTTTCTCACTATTAATGCTCTTCTGCTAATAAACACTTAACAGTTACCACATGACATTTTGCTGCCCAGCTTATTGGCAGTGAAAAATTATAATGTTGCCATAAAATTATGCCCAAATTCTCCACTGTAATAAAATGTCGCCAAAAAGTCTCGCCAATCTTCGTTTGTACTGATT
The DNA here is from genome assembly GCA_958299015.1 of Tetanocera ferruginea. Taxonomy (NCBI): domain Eukaryota; kingdom Metazoa; phylum Arthropoda; class Insecta; order Diptera; family Sciomyzidae; genus Tetanocera; species Tetanocera ferruginea. Next base: position 72,086,855 of record OY282644.1, read on the forward strand.
TATCTGACTGCAGTAAAAAAAAACATATTATTTATGCTTGTTTTTATGTGCTGCCTGCATTTTCTATGCTCATTACTTGAATTTTGTCTGCATCATGCTGTCAGTTGATTGCAGTCGAAGAGCGTTGCCACAAAATATTAACGTGTCTCGCCAAAATAGCTCAACTTGTTTTGAAGTTGTAATTGACAGTTTTGGTGTTTTTTTTTTTGCATTTTTTGCATTTTGACGATGTCATTAAAATTTGCATAATTGTGTTTAAAAAATTGTTTTTGTTTTTTGCTTTTTAGTTTTTTTTTTTTGGCACGTCCTGCTTTTTATATAGCGCTTCCCGCCTCGAAACACGCCACTCTCAATTACACTCTCACTCTGTTTGGTCGCGCCTAACGATCTTTAACCTGTCTACACTGTCATTAAAACAACATTGCTGGTGACCACAAATATTACAACAACAACAACAACAATAAAAACAACGAAGTTTTTAGTTAAACAATCTTTATTTAGTAGCCAGTTGCACAGCTAGTCAGTCAGACTTTTGTGCAGTGCAACAGTCAGTCAATGCCTTTGTCCCACCCTGCTGCGTCTCTACGTCTGTCTGCTTACTGTTGATCGTTAATAAATTGTTTGGCTTCACACAAACACGCATTCACCTTACTTTAGGCCACTGGCACTGGACCACAACCCATGCAGAGGCAAAATGCTTGCCGGCTATTTGTTGTTGTTGTTGTTGTTGTTGTTATTGGTTTTTTTTCGTTTTTAACCATCTGTCCAAAGAAAGGTGAAAGTGATTTGTTAAAAATTGTTTAGCTCTTGTGTTTTTTTTTTAACACTATGTATTGACTTTTGTTAATTTTTGCAATTTATTTATTTTTATGTGAAATATTTACGTTTTTTTTAGCTATCGCATAATTTTGGTTAGTTAAAAAACCATAAATTATTGTTAATCATGTCAGGCATCCATCCTGACTACATAATAGATCGGTCGACTGTCGATTGTTTGATGCTAATTTTTATTTTCTTTGAAGTTGCGTCAGAATTTATGCAACTTTGTTTTATTATTTTTGCATTTCTTTGCATGGATTATTTTATAATATAATCTCAACACTTGGGGCGGCGAGTTACTCGCAAAAACGAAAAATGAGATGAAATTTGGTTTTATCCGGGTACAAAGAATAAAGATAGAGTTTTAAAAGTCAGTGTTTTAGTTGAACACTAGACTAGCTAGAATGAGGAATATGTTCTGAAGAAATAATAATATTAAATGTGAATGATTACTGCAAAGTTTTCAATTTAGTTTTAAGAAACAAAAACAATTTATTTTTTAACATGATTTAAGAAAGACACATGCAAACATATCCTCAATATTTTCTCTACACATACCTTAAGGGGAGGGTAACGTTAACTCTAAGTTATTTATATATTTTATCGACAACATAGTTAAAATCTATTTAGAAAAAACAAAATAACATCAAAATATAGCATTTGAAAAATATTATTTCAGTTAAAGATATTGAAAAAATCGGCAATGGCAGCAATTATTAGGAATCGTCTAAGGAACAAGTAAAATTGCGGTGCGCCTCAAAACTTGGTGCTGGGTCATCTGAAATAAAAAAAAAATTTTGTTGTAAGATAAACGCTTTCCTTCGGTAACGCTGGAAGAGTTTTTCAAAATTTCAATTTTTGAGAATACAAGTGAAAAACGCTACCTTTGTAAACAAAATTGAATAATTTGTTATTCTAAAATAATAAATATTGAAAAATTTGAAAAAGGATCCCCAGTGCTGCCTTCAGCGCTACATCCAGCGTTACGTCGTAAATTATGTACAAAAATAATGTTCAAAATTTCAAAAAAAATGGCGCAGTAGTTTTTGAAATTTGGAGGGCTACCGACTTTGAAAACGTCAGTTGTGGAAAAAACGCTTTAAAGTTTTTAAACTTGTTTGAGTCATTCTTGAGGCTTACTTAAACTGTTGTATCTTCGTTAGCTTTGTTCCGATCCGTCTCAAATTTTCACACGATATTTTGGAAAAATCAAGACAAGGGAGCGATCTTCACATGGCAACGTGTCTGATTGCCTCTACTTGGCGAGGCCAGCATTATCCATGTTGAAATCGTCTCAAGTTGACTCAAAACCTCCAAATGGTGTCTTTTGGAAATGGCAAACTAGCACCCGTTTAGTTGACGGCTAATTTGAGCGGCGATGTCTCCTCTAGACTATAAACTTGAGAGGTCTCTATAAGACCTTAAAATGGAATGTGCGAAAGATTTGGGTCCCAACCACATTTCTTATTTCCAAATCAAAACTTAAACAGCCGCGGATATGAAGCCCTACTATGTTGACGACCACCGCAAACGAAAAACGGACAACGATTTACGGATATGCACCTGGAATGTCCGGACCCTTTATAGGGAGGGTGCCACTGTCCAACTGGCGGAAGCCCTCGAAAAAATAAATTCCGACATCACCGCCATCTAGGAGATGCGATGGAAAGGACAAGGCTGCTCTAGGAGAGCAGACTGCGATATCAACTACAGCTGCCATGCGGAGAAGCGCGAATTTGGATGCCGATTCGTCGTAAGTTGGAAACTACGCCATCTTGTTTACCGGTTCACAGCTATGAACGAAAAGCTGGACATTATCCGCATTAAGGCGAAATTTGTCCACATAATAATTCGCGCCCACGCCCCGACGGAGGAAAAGAACAATGCTGTCAAGGAGACACTTTGTATGCGAGCCTAGAGGACGTGTAAGATCACTGCCAGGCCCATGAGGTGAAAAAAGTCCTCGACGATTTCAATGAGAAGCTCTGAAAAGAAGGCATCTTTGGCACCACTATCGGTCAGTTCAGTCTTCACGAGACTACTGCGAACTACGGTCTAAGACTAATTGACATAGCCGCGGCGTGAAACATGGTAGTTAGTATCACCAGATTCAAATACCTCGATATCTACAAGTCCAACTGGCTTTCCCCTGAAAAAAACGCCAAACAAACTTGATCATTTTGTGATCGACGGAAGGATCAATATTGACTCCGACCATTATCTTCCTGCAGCCAAGATTCGCATGCGATTGTGCAATGCAAAGAATAAACGCACAGGTCCGCAATGAAAGCTAGATGTCAAAGCCTACTAATCACAATGGAACGCTGAGGCCTACTCCGTTCAACTCTCGGCTGAGCTCAACCAACCTTAGGTTGCGGTTATAGTGAGCGCCGAGTCAGACAGGCAGGCAGGCAGGCAATGTAAACAAGCGAGATAGATAGCTATCTGCATCTCGTTTTTTTCACACAGATTTCAGCCTGCCTGCCTGCCTGTCCGCATCGCGTTCACTTTAATCGCAGCCTTACTCTTGTTTCGATGACGCTGGTGGACCTTGGGCGCATATGTCCCACTCCATGCGCTCTACTGTTAAGGAAGTCATTGGTTGCTGGCGCCCGCAACCTCGTTACCAATGGTATGACCAGAAATGTAGCGTCGCGACAGCAGCAAAATACACCGCATATAAAATATGCTACAGTCAGCATATTTTTATATACTGCAACGCGAGCCATGCGTGAAAACTATCGCGAAAAGAAGAAGGAAGAGAGATGCCTTTTCAGACGCAAAAAACGAGAGCAGTAAAAGCGTGAGCATAAAAAAATTGAGGTGTAACAGGGCAAGAAGGATGCTTGAAAATTCGACCATCAGGTAAAGCGTCTAACCCAAGGTTTCAAGCACGGAGAATTCACTTTTAGAGATGAAAATGATGATCTGATTACAGATACGCAGTGCGCATTGAAATTATGGAGACAGCATTTTTCTAATATGCTTTCAGGCGACGATACCAACAATTTCGCTTTTAGAGAATGCAGTCTGACACCACCAATCGACGATGATGAAGTGGAAATTCCACCACCTAGTCATGACGAGGTTAAAGTTGCTATCCAGCGACTCAAAAAGAACAAAGCCGCAGGTTTTGACGACCTGGCTGCTGAATTGTTTAAAACCGGCGGCGGTGAATTGATAAGGTGCATGCTCATTAGGTGCATGCTCAACTCATCAGCAAAATATGGCTAGCAGAAAGCATGCGAGACGTTTGGAATCTCAGTGTGTTTTGTCCTATACTCAAAATAACTTAAGAAAGGAGACCCGACAATCTGCGCCAACTACCGAGGTATCAGTCTTATTTCCATCACATACAAGGTTCTTTCGAGCGTATTGTGTGAAAGATTGAAGCCGCATACCAAAACACTGATTGGACCTTATCAGTCTGGTTTACGTCCTGGCAAGTCCACCATAGACCAGATTTTTACACTATGTCAAATCCTGATGAAAACCAACGAAAAACAAACCGACACCCATGATCTCTTTGTTGATAACAAAGCTGCGTTCAATAGCCCGATTCGGGATTGTCTGTACGCAACAATGTCTGAGTTCGGTATACCTGCAAAGTTGATAAGGCTCTGCAAGATGACGTTGAGCAATACATGCAGCTTCGTCAAGGTAGGAAATTACCTCTCCAAAACCTTTAATACCGAACGAGGTTTCAGACAAAGCGACCCGCTATCATGCGATCTCTTCGATTTCATCATAGAAGGGATATTACGAAATGCAGGTGTACAACGCAATATCACTATATTTTGCAAATGTGTCCAGCTCCTTGCGTACATTGATGATATCGAAATCGATATTATCGGCAGAACCAAGAGAGATATAACCTCTGCTTTCGCCGCTATCGAAAATGAATCAGCCAAAGTGGGTTTGACGGTGAACGAGGGCAAAAAAAAGTATATGCTGTCTGCAAATAGGGAAGTGCGGCGTCTAGGCTCCCATGTTACAACAGGCAAATATAACTTTGAAGTTGTCAAGGAGTTTAAAGAGATAAAGCGAAAAATTAACAATTTCTAATAGGTGCTAATACGGGCTATGTAAGGAATTATGTTCCAGAGCCTTCTCTCCATTGACAAAACTCTACAAAGCGCTCATCATACCTGTGCTTCTCTAAAGCGCTGAGGCATGGGTGGTATCGCAAACAGATGCAGCCGCTCTTGGGGTGTTTGAGAGGAACATTCTACGCAAGATTTTTGATCCTTTTCGAGTTGGCGACGACTATCGCATTCAAATGAACCACGAACTGTACGAGCTCTACGACGATATTGACTTATTTCAGCGTATAACAATTTAGCGACTTTGTATGGATGGGTCAGTCTTTTGTATGGATGAAGGAGTTGCAACAAAAAAGATGTTAGTAACGAAAGCTGAGGATCGACGACGAAGAGGAAGACCATGTCTCCGATGGATTCACGAGGCTGAGGAAGTCATTACCGTGCTTGGCAAAACAAATTGGCGAAGGCGTGCGCGAAGCTGATGAAATCGGTCGTTACCCGACCACGGGTTGTCATGGCCACCAAAGTAAATAAGTAACGGTGAATGTTTTTACTCATGTTCTCGGAATAGAGAGAAATTTCGTTCAATTCGTGAATTTTATTTCTAACATACTCCGCTTGCCGCTTACAATGTAAGTTACATGTCATCAGTGTTTGCGCAAAGTTGGCTGAGCACTTGTATAGGCAATTGTAAACAGGCATTTTCAGACTTAAAGATATTAGGGGAATATTCGATTTTGTCATGCTTTAATTTAAAACTGGGATCATTCCATATGGGCATCTCCCAGTGGCACGGACGCGACACTCGCACGGTTTTAATTACTCGAAAAACAAGAAAGAAGCAAAATGAGCCGATATATATATAAGTGCTCTAACGCGACGATAGAGAGTACAAAGTAATAATCAATCATTCAACGAAAAGGACGCGACAAAAAACAGAAGTTTTTTTAAGCTCGTATAGAAATACGCAAAATTTAGCAAATTTTGAGAACTTTTTTTTATATATAACATACATGTTAATGGAGGTCAAAGGATAACTATTCTTAGTAGACTTATGAAACATAAAAATTATCTCTTATCTTTTTTTAAATAGATATAGCACGAATACGGACGCGACATCATGGACGCGACAAATTTTTCCACAGTAGTAAAATACAGTAAAGATGTTCGTTATAAATTTTAATAAAAATACATCATAATAAGTTGAATTCAAGTTACATAGCAGTCATACTAATCAAAATAAAAAAAAAATAAAGTTATAAGCTTTTAGAGTGCTTTATTTTAATGTTTTTCTTAATTTTTGGTGGACCTTTTTTGGGAGATGCCCATATGAAAACGTTTAATGGGTGAACTGCATAGTCTCCGATTTTGATGAAAAAAATTGAGGATGACCTTATGGGTATCTAATAAACAAACCAGTCATTTTTTTTAACTACCTAACTTCGGATCGATACCCAATAAAAATTCCAAATTGAGCAATTTTCAAAGTCCCGTTAAGTGGGCTCATATTGTTATTTCGTAAAATATATAAATACCATTGTAATTCTATTTGCTTCCTAGAAGATTTTGTTTTTCTTATAAAATAATGGAATTATCTAACCAACGAATGGAAAACCATTGAAAATTTCATAAGAATTGTTGATTTTTGAGATATTGCAGTAAGTTCTGTGCCACAACATTTGGTTCGGGACCCCTGATCTTTTTCTGCCATGTAGTACTTGAACTCTAGGTAAGGAATTTAAAGCTTTAAGTTTATGTACCATCATATCCTTAAAGAAAAATTATAAAATAATATAATATAAAATACAATTTTATTGGTTTTTTAAATTTTTAAAAATTAACAAAAATTAAAATTATAAAAAAGTTCCAACTTTGACCCCAAATAATGGGCATGTAGAATTCTTCAACAAAATTTGAAACTTTTAGGAGTTATATTTTCTACTTTAATCTTTACTGCCTGTTTAGTTTGTTTCTCTTCCTTTCACTTTATATAAGGATATGATTTTTTTAAGAATATACCTTTTTGAGATATATGAAAATTTTACTTGAGAAAAAAATTGTGTGTTAAGTCTTCATTCTGCTCCGTATTTATGTGTCTCATGGTGTCTGAGTAACGTTAGTCAAAAAGTTGGTTTGTTTTAAAAAATTTCCACTGGAGTAATGGTCAAGTTACTTTGCATACATTCGTTGTCTATTTAAAGGAAGATAACATGTTAATATATGTAACATTGCGCTCAATCAGGCATAGTCAGGATATGGAATGACCCACTAGTAACTCTTTTTTGAGTCGGTTTTCAATTCAATAGAGCTTAGCCTAAACTAAATATATCATGTAAATTTTTCTGCTGCTGTTGACACTGGCTCTCGCCTTGTCGATTTTTTTCAATACCGATTTCCTTAAGGAGGGACACAACATTCGCGGCAGAGAAAAAAATACCTCTTTATAAAAATTCATAACTCTGCTGTCATTTACCTTTTTATAAAAATTCATCACTCAGTCAAAAACAAACATATTTCGAAAATTTTATTATTATTGTAGAGAATCATGATATAATTACTCCCAGGTAGTATTGACGTTTCTGTTGGAAACGGACGTATGTCAAAAAATATAACAAGAAAGAGAGCGCTCACAATCCGTCATAGCATACAATTAATTTTCACTTGTCACATTCAGCGTACTAAACAGTTGGCAACTGTTAGGTCAAGACTTGATGCACATAAATATGAAGCTGCGCATTAAAACGCATTTAAAAATAAAAAATTTTTAATTTGTCGGTAAAATTTCCATTCGTATTTGATACAAAGCTTGATATTTCATAAACTTGACAATTTTTCTGAAACTTCAATACCAATAATAGCGCTCCCCGATGTGTTGCTGTCACAACAGTTGACACAGCTGAATGTGGCCAACGAATATAACAACGAACAGCTGCTTTTGACAAGGGTTCGTTTACTTGTAGCTGATAGAATCAACATTTGTCAACACTACCTGGTAAAATTATTCTATCATGGTAGAGAATTGAACAAATGACAAGAAAAAAATACAAAAAAAAATATATTCTTCACTCAGAAATGATTTAATAGAGCAAACTGGCGGCAGAGACAAAAACCACGGGGCCTCATGGTTGCAACGCTAGAAGTCGCGAAAATTGTCCGATCTGGAAAAAAATTACTTTTTTAAATCTTAACAAAATTGGTTATCGTATGACAGCAGCTTTTTTTCAATTTATTTTCAATTTTTGGTGATGTTCCAAATTTGAAAGTGTGTTTTTTCGAGAAAAATATTGAAAAATTCATTAAAAATCGAAAAAAAATTAAAAAAACTCGTTTCATACGATAGCGAATCAAATTTAAAAAAAAATTTCGTCAATAAATGAACCCGCTAGTGCCGCAACCAGTCCCAAAAACATGGTTTCGAGATAAACGCGTTAAAAGTTTGTGAACAAAGAAAAAAAAGGCGAAAAGTAAAAATGCGCTCTCACTAATCCGGCTGTAACTTGAAATTGAACCCGTAGGAATTTTTCCATGAAATTGTTTTTCTTAGAATATTAAGAATATATACTAAAATATAAAATTATAAAAAAAGTCGATTTAAAAAACCGGCCAATGTCATGTACCTCCTTAAGTAAGCGCCCAGTTTAGAGAAATTTCAAAATGTCTGAAATCATTTTATTATTATTCTGCACTAATTGTTGGTTATGACTACTTAAACTCGAACTGTACTTCGAACATAACTCCTCAAGACCCACAACGAAGCGAAGATTTTGAAAAAGCTAAAATTTGCGCATAACTGGCGGTTATAATAAACCATAAAAAACAAAACAACAACAATAATAACAACTAGGGATTCTCTGAGTTCAGCTCATTTTACGGCTATGCTTTATCAAGACTGCAACAGATAACCAGACCTTTATAAGAATTTATGTGAAAAATAAAATACAACTAAAAATTGCAGAAAAAAAAACAAAAAAATTTATGCTGCGATCAAATCGAAACTTAAATGCAATGCTAAAGCTTTAAGATGCGCTATAAATTTCATAACTTGCTCGTTGGTGGGATCTCTATCTGTCTGTCTGTCTATCTGTCTGTTTGTCTGCAAGGCTGTCCGCCTATCTATCTATCAGTCTCTGACTGAGCCTCTTTTTGCTGTTGGCATCAACAAAAGTTTTACTTTTCATTGATGAAGTTGCTGCTGTTACACTACACCCCTGCCCGCTAGTGTTGCCACAGTTTGCATTGCTTGCATTACTTGCTACATTCTTGCACAAAGGCAAACAACATACAAAAACCCAACAATAAACCAGTTTAAAGTCATCCAGCTTGTGCAGCATGTTGCATGCATGCTGCATGCAGCTCTTAGTTTTGATATCTTTTGATCCGCGTATCTTGTAAGTTGCATGCGCTTCTTTTGCAACGGTTTGTTTTTTCACTTGTTGTATCTGGTCTTGTATTTAGTTGTTGTTGTTGGTATTATTTCACTTTCGTTGGTAGTTGATTTGTTTCTGTCTCTTTTTTTTTGTACAAAAATGTAACATATTGTTGCGCTTATGAGAGCGCGTTTATCTTGTTAGCCGTTTTGATGTTGTTGTTGTTGTTGCTGCTGTTGTTGTTGTTATTGTTGTTGTTGTTACTGCCGCGCATGCCAAAAACGTTCGCTTAACGCACTCAAGACAACAACGCCATCAGCAGCAACCAGGCGCGGATACAAGGGGGGGTAAAGGGGGTAATTACCCCCCCCAATAACTTTTAAATTCTTTACTTTTTAATACTTTATTTGGAAAAAATAATTGCGCTCACAGCTTAAAGGTACTTTTATGTATACATAAGCGATTCTGAAGACGTTTTTTGAAGGAATACTACAAAAAAAATGATCAGAGACATTGTTAAACTTTAGTTTTTTTATTGATTTCAACAATTATTAAAGTATATAAAAAAAAATTCGTTTTTTTTTTGTTTTGGGACATCATTTGCGTGTAGGTGACGTTTTTATGAAGCGATGAGAGAACAGTAAGACCATTTTGCTTGTAGATTAACACGATCTGTAGTCATCTTCAAAAAACAAAATATAATTATATGTAAAGCAAACACTTAAGTCGAGGTAGTGTAACTTCACATATTTTTAAAAATGAGCCTGAAAATAAAGTTACAGCTCGTTATGTTCTCAAATTTACAGCCATTTTTAAAACAATCAACTTTAAATACGCGTTATTTTCTTACAAATAAAAATTAAAAAGTAAGTGTTTGCTTCATAATAATTATATTTTTGCAAAATATTAACGATTAGTTTAAAAATGCTCTTATATGAAATCATTGAGCAAGCAACATTGATTTTGATTTGTAATGAGCGCAATTAAGATTTTGGCAGTGTAAACCAGAGTTATATACTTAAAATATTTTATTCTTCTAAATTTTTACTGAAAACCTGCCAAACTTTTTTGCAACCTATGTGCCAACAAATTTTACCATAAAAAACAATATGTGAATTGTTACTTTTAGTTTTCACTTTATAAATTTTCAAAAAAAAAGTTCAAACAACGTAAAATCCAATAGTCTGTTTTTACTTAAATTATTTCATCATTAGTTAAAATATTTTTCAGAAATATTTCAATATGGTCCTTATGAAAATATTATAAATATCTGTAATACTTTTTGTCATATTTGATATTTATATAACAGGGTTGTTTTGAAGTGAATTAATGTTAGGTTAAAGTTGCTAAAATTGTATCAACTGCGCAAATAATTTGTTGCATACATTTATTTTTGCTTGAGTTAATTCTAAATTGTTTGGAATTCTGAAATTTTTCAAGCCTACCTTACTTGCCTACTTCATCTTAATATAAAAAGGGCGTAGTGAAAACAGTTAAGAACCATTTTCTCCCGTGTTTTTCAACCGATTTTGATAATTCTTATTTAAAATGAATTAGAGTGCGGAGAAGGAGTGCACCGACTATTTTATACAACTATAAATAAGCAAACAAAAATTGGTCGATTTTCGACCCTAGGCGGTACTAGTAACTATAATTGCAACAAGCCAACCAAATTACCACAACCGACTTTCATGAAATAAAACTGCCACGTTTAGTCCACATTTAGTAAGGAACTATTAAAATTAAATTATTTCATGAACTTCAAATTTGGCAGTGTAAATAGGCGAGCGTAACTTAGGTTAATGATATCAACACCGTTTTTACTCTTTGTAATATTGACATTTTTCCACAATTTCTAAAACGTTTGCTATCTTTGCCACACTTCCTATCAGTGTAGCAACAGCTGAGTGAAGTTTTTCTACACAGCGACGATTACAAACATGGTTACGTTCAACTATGCAACAATAACGATTGAATGGACTCGCATTATTGCATATACTTAGAGACATTAAAATAAATATTAACGAAGTTATTGATAATTTTGCAATGATTTCATCATATAATTTACAAGGGTTTTACAAAATACAAGGGTTTCAAAAGAGCAGACTACGTAAAATTGTGAAATGTTTTCGACTTTGAACGTCGATATCTTCGAAACTGTCGAATATATTGTTATTGAACGTGCAAAAACTGAAAGGTCTAGTATATCTACGTTGAAATCAGTCATAGTAATATAAATCGGTAGATCAATATAATAGATTTAGCAAAATTCATTTCAAATTCAAGATCATTTTGTATTATTCATTTATTTTTCAAAGTGTACCATATCATTGTCGTATCGTCAGAACAATGAGTTTCAAATTCCTTTAATTTTTTTTTTTAATTTGAATTGAAAGAACTTTGTTTTTTCATTGCACAAACTTGAAAATATAATTGTGCAATTTTTTTATAATGGAATAAATGTGAAAAATGTGAATAAATCAACCTTAAATCTAAAATAAGTTAAATTTAGAGTTTTTATATACTTTTCGCTAAGACATTATTCCAGAAAAAGAATGGAATAAATAAATACGGAAATAGGCGTGTATGTGTCTGCAAAAAATGCTTATTAAATAATTCAATAATTTCAATTCAAAAAATAAAATTTGTCTATTTGTAAAAAGACAAAATTTTCTCAAATCGAAAATGTGTGTCTTTGATAATTTACCCCCCCCAAGATTTTTTCCAGATCCGCCCCTGGCAGCAACATCGTTGCAGCGAAAAGTTTCGTTTTCATTAAGTCGACTTGTTTTGGAATTTCTTAAGGCAGGTTATGAATTTTTGTAATTTTGTTGGTTTAATTTTTTTGTTTTTGTTTGCTCTTGGCATGTCTGGGCCAAGTGGTGCTGCCCATATTTTTCAGACATGTATTTTTTAAGCGACTGCAATTGTTTTCCGCGCTACAGAAAAATTTCTTTTGAGAGACTTGAACGAATTTTTTTCAACTTTTGTCAGAAATCATGCAGTTTTAATCAATTTTTGATCCCACTCAGTCTGGCTGCAGTTATTAAAAATACACCTAAGAAATATTTAGTTTACAAAATTAAGCTGCGATGGCTTATTTTCAACATTTATTCAATTATAAAAACTTACAATATATTAAATGGCTGTTAAAGATACTTTTACATCCTTGCTTTTTCTATATCTGGCTAACATGTCGCACAAGTTTCTGATATGGAGTAACAGGATGCAGTTAACAAGATTCAAAAAAGCGTTTCTTGCAATTTGTTGCTCTTGCAATTTGATATAATTTTCCGTAACGAAAACTTCAATCTTTGACAAACCTCAAGACCACAACATTTTACTTGAACCCCTCAGCTAAGTAAATTTTGAGTATATCTTGTATCTACGATAGCAAAAACTGATACATGAGCTGTTAAAAATATGCCAAACAATGCTGCTTAGCAACATGTTGCCTGTAGTTATAATTTTGGCAACATTTTATAATAACTTATGCAGCTATGTAGTTATGCCGTTCTTGCCAACAAACATCGAACATGTTGGTGGTGGATGTTTTTGTTGTGTTTATTAATTTGTTGTGTGTTCTTTTAAACAAAATAAAAACAACATAACATTGTTTTCGGCATTTTCTGGCCTTGCAAGATATTTTAAAAATTAACATGTTGAAAATATTAAATTAAAAATAATATTTTTAATATTCTGCTGAAGAAATTTTATAAAATTTTCACAAAAAATATTGAAATGTTAAAAAAAAATGACGATATGCTGCAAAATTTAAAATTTTTTAATTAATCTTAGAACTGCGAAACAATTTTTTTGACAAAAGAGCAACATGTTGCAGCTCTGCTGCTGTCTCATACTCGTACACAACCAACTCAAACGAACTTGTCTGTTGCTATGTAGTAAAATGTATCTCAAGCCAACTAACTGCTTGTGGCAATCCAATGAATGCATACGTTTCATTAACGTGCAAACCGTCGCGTCGAGTGGTTTACATTTTAAGCTATTAACGGATAAATTTTTGTAAATTTTTGTTAAAACATAAAAAAGACAACATTTAAATATTGTTCACATGTTATTCGAAACTAGCGCAGTCAGTCAAAAATTCAACATGTAAAGATATAATGCGCAAGCGCGCAACATGGCGAACTTTTAATATTTACTCATGAAAAAAAGTGTAAAAATAAAAAACAAGATTCAAGCGGAATCCAGCGGAAAGCGAATTAATTTGTTTGATCGATGCAATGGAATGTCTACCAGTTGAGCTGTAAAAGAAATTTGAATTAAGTTTTTAAGCGCTACAAATGATTTCTTGTTGATGCAGTCGCTGATAGAAAACAAACTTCAATGAAATGTTTTGCATAAATTAAGTGACAAAATATAGTGTATAAAGTGTGTGTACAAAAAATAAACATAGTAACTGCAAATAAACGAAAAAGTAGCTCATAGATATCTCAGTCTTAAAGTGACTAAAAAGCGTTAAATTTTTTATATATTTGTAAATAAAGTGTTTGAGGCTATCTCTTCACAAACAACTAAAATAACAAAGTTTTTAGACGAAACTTAGAGAAAAAAGTAACTGAGTTGTGAAAATCGAATTTGAAAATGGAAAAATCGTAACTTAAAACAAGCGTGTTTAAAAAAAAGTGAAATTTAATTTAATAACAAGATTATCAACGAAATTTAACTAAATATAAACATAAAGCATTACTTAATAACCATACAAAATTGATTAAATTCTATTTTATATAGCTTTTGCAATAAATGCAGCTTAAAATTAGCGAAAAGCTATAAAATTTAAATGCTTAAAACAGGCAATAAATTTCAAATCTAAATAAAAGATACGAAATAAGCTTAAAGATTTTATAAAAGCTGACCAAATTACAAAAGAAAACTGTTAAAAAAATTGTTGCCAAAATATTGCATTTTTATAGTCTGCTATAATTAGCCATAACTGAGTATAAAAACTAAAAATAACCAAAACAATCAACAATCGCTGTTCTTCAAATAGGCCGCAGTTGACTAAAAAAAAAACAAATTTTGGCTAAAAGATACAAAAGTATCTTGTAGATACAAAAGTATCTAAGCGTTAAAAATCTAACAAAAACTGTTAAAAACAAACAAGAATGTGCAAATTAATGCAAAGTGATGCGAAATGTGCATAAATAACTGTTAATGTGAATTCTGAACTGAAAAATAACAGCAAAAACAAACAACTAATTGAAAAATATACGCAGATAAAACGTAAATTAACAATTCTTTAAGTAAGAATATAGAAAAGTTACATGAAATATACAAATAAATCCAATTGACACAATTGACACAATGAGAGATAAAATAAACAAATAAAAAAAAAAAAAAAAAAAATTGTCGAATAAAAAGTAAAAAATGCTCCAAAATGAATTGATTATTATTACTCATTATTACTAACTAATTATTTTTGAAAAAAGTTACAAAACCGGTGTGAAAATTAAAAAAATAAAATTAAACGTAATTTTAGCTAAAATATGCGAAAAATAATAACAAGATACAAAAGTATCTGTGAGATAAAAAAGTAACTAAAACAAACAAAATCAGCCAACAGTTGTAACTCTAGAAAAAGCAACGAATTGTTACAAATTTAATGTTTATTTTGTATCTAAATTGCTGTAAGTGTTATTTATGCGAAAAAATAGCAAAAAAATCATGTGCAATCGTTAAAAATGCATATTTATGCATGCAATTGACAAGAAAATACGAAATCGACTAAAAGAAACAAAAGTATCTCAAAGATAAAAAAGTATCTGATAAATAAAAAAGTATCTAAAACACAAAATAAGTAGCTAAATCATAAAATCATTAAAAAAACGTGTTTCTTAAGAAAAGTTAAACAATATTTCCGGTAATTTTTGTAAAACTGCGGCACAACCGTCTCATGACAATAACGAAATTATTCAAATCAACGAAAAAATTGAAATATATGCTTTAAATTGGCGAAAAATTCAAAATAAACCAAAAGATACAAAAGTATCTCAAAGATACAGAAGTATCTAAAACACAAAATAAGCACCCTAATGATAAAAATCACTTAAAAAGTGTTTCTTAATAAAACAAAACAAATATTTTTGATAATTTTTGTGAAACTGTGGCACAATCGACTCTGTGAAAACCTTAAAAAAGCATATTTGTGTATGAAATTGACAAAAAAAAAAAAAAAATACAAAAACAACTTAAATATAGAAAAGTAGCTCAAAGATACAAAAGTTTCTTAAAAATACAAAAGTATCTAAGACATAAAATAAACATTCTAATGAAAAAAATCACGGAAAAAAGTATATTTTAATAAAAGTAAACATACATCTCCGGTAATTTTTGTGAAACTACGACGCAATCATCTCATGAGAACAAAGAAATCGTTGAATAAACGAACAGAATTTAAATTTATGCTTAAAATTGGCGAAGAATTACAAAATCAATCAAAAGAAACAAAAGTATCTCAAAGATAAAAAAGTATCTATAACACAAAATAAGCATATTCAAGATGAAAATAACTAAAATAAGTGTTTCATAATAAAATTCAACAAATAATTTCCGCAATTTTTGTGAAACTGCAACATACTCGTCACATGACAATCAAGAAATCGTTGAAAAATATAAATTTATGCTTAAAATTGGCGAAAAAATACAAAAACAACCAAAAGATACAAATTTATCTGAAAGATACAAAAGTATCTCAAATACAAAATAAGCATTTAAATGAAAAAAAAGCTAAAAAAGTGTTTCATAATAAATTTCAATAAATAATTCCCGAAATTTATGTAAAACTGCGGTTCACTTCCCATGACTATAACAAAATAACGTTGAAAATAACGAACATAGTTTAAATTCATGCTTAAAATTAGCAAAAAGTGACAAAATCAAGCAAAAGATAAAAATTTATCTTAAAGATATAAATCTATCTTAGAGATACAAAAGTATCTAACACTCCAAAAGAGGGTCAACAAATTATTTCTCAACACAAAGCACCAAATTAAGGCAAAATATTTCGATTTTCTGCATAAATTGCTATAATTTTAAATAATTAAATCAAAAACCACAAAAATCTGAGAAAAAGCTATGCCAAAATAACATTCATAAAGCATACATTAATTTGCTGCATATTAGCACACACACACAACAAAAAATCTTAACAAAAAGCTAGAAAATTATCTTACGTGTCTTTAACAAAAAATTAGCACAGCTAAGCCACAAAACAAAACCTTCAACATCATTTGCATTAATTACTAAATAAGCAGAAAAACATCAACACAAAAAAAAAAACGAAGTGGTTAAAAAAATTTTTGAACAAAAAATTTGACAGCTCTTTAAAACAAAACAGTTAAAATTTAAGCGCCAAACAAACAAAACAAAGCTTAAAATAAAAGCTTTAAGTTTAAAATTTGCAAAACAAGACATTGAAAAAAACTATGAAAAATCTTAGCAATATTCGCAAAACTGGCGGCCAACTTTTAATCAAAATAAAAATCAAAATTCATGCCAACATTGGCACAGGTTGTGGCTAAAAATAAGTTTTTTTTGCCGCAAGCAACTAAGCGCTACAAACTCGCTTGAAAAATCTCAGCAATATTTTTGGCTAAAAATTGCTCAAATTTAACTAAATTGAGCAGCTGTCAAGAAACAATAAGAAAACAATGCAACGTCAATAAAATAACAAAAAATGAAAATAGAATTAAACAAAATTTCACCTATTTTCAAAACCGTCTGTTGTGTTTTTTTTTTTTTTTTTCAAAATATTTTTGCGGCACGCTGCTTATGCTGAGCTTAACGAAATTATACGCCTGTGAATAATTTTGCCTAATGCCGGCAAGTGGCCATCCTAAAAAAGAAGGAAAATACTTTAAATATTTGTTTTTATTAACTGCTATAAAAAACGCTGAAATCACTTTGTTCTGAAGTGAACACTCAAGCCAAATAGCTAAGTTAAAATACAAAAATCAAGTGTCTCAAAGTTACAAAAAAAAAAAAAAAAATAGCTCATTCTCAAACTCAATCTACATAAAAGTTGCATGCTGCAATTTTTGTCTTCCTCCCTCCCTCTCAACTCAATAATTGCAATCAAAACAATTGGAGCCGAACTCAGCAAAGTTTGCTGCTTGTTCGGAAACGGTCTATATCACTAGCATATCTGGCTAAACAAGCAAATCACAACAACTTCAACAACACACATACCTTCTCGCCTGCAGTTAGCTGTTTCTTCGAATCCGCTCAGCTTAATAATTAACTTATAAAGCATCTCAGCCGCAGCAACAGTAGCAGCAGTAGCAGCAGCATCAGCAGCTATTTCTTATCTTGTAGCTACTTATCAACAAATATCAAACAGCAAAAATGTATTTAATACAGGTGAGTAAATTAATTATGTGCCGTGCTATGCTGTTAGCATAAACGTTATACTTCTGCCTGATCGACCGACCCTCCATTCTACGACTACTGCCTATTCTACTTCGTCTTTGCTGTCTAGTTCTTTTCTATTTTAATTGGTTTCTTTCTTCTCATTTCGGTTTGTTTGTTTGTTGGTTTTAGCTAAATTTCACTTTGTTGTTTGTGCCTCTATTTTTGTAGTAGCTGTTATTTATTGTAAGTTGTTTTTAATTGTTTAAATTGCTTGCAACATTTTTTTTTTATTTTAACAGTTAAATGTTGCCAACCTATTTAACCAAACAGAAAAATTTTTTGCTTCAGTTGCCTGCTCTTGTCTTTTTGCGCCTTTAATGAGCTCATCTCTTTTTACGCCAAATAAACAATTAGCAGTTAGCTTGCTTTTCGCGAAAACAACAATTTTTTAAGCAACAACTTTTAACTTTTAACAAATAAATATATACAAAATGTGTTCAAAATATATCTGAACTATTCCAAAAATGTTCATGATCTTCTAATTGTTTAAGTGGTTTCAAATTTGGCTTCTACTGATTTGATTGTTTTATAACTGATACAAATTTGGTTTTGTCAATGAAAAAATTTTATTCGCGAATAAAAACTAAAATTCATGAATCAATTTTTGTACTTATAAATCTGACTCTTAGCTGGAATTTATTATTAATATACAAAAAAGTCAGAAAAAAATTTGCATATTCCTGATGGCGAATGATATTTCTTAAATTTTTTCAGGATATTGTCTGTGTTGCATATTATTAGCAATTGCACTTTCATTATATTTCAGCTAATAAAAATAAATATAAAATTAAGAATGAAAAAGTTCGCGAATAAAAATGTGACCCTAACATGTCATTTACATTTGAAAATTGATTGTATTTCAATAAAAATGTTAAAAAAATTTAATTCTCGTATGAAAAAGATATATTCACGAACAAGAAATTTCAACTCTACATTATTAAATTATTAAAAAATGTCACCGATTAATTTATAAAAATCACTATAAAATTTCCAAAGTTCAGAATTTTTCTCCTCAATTGCTTATTCGCGAATCAAAATGAACAATCCGTTTTTCAGATTTTTTCTTCTCAAGTGCTTGTTCGCGAATGAAATTTTGTAAATTTTTTTACACCAGCTCGTCTGTAACGTGTAATTTATACTTGAAATTTGATTGTCTTCTGTAAAAGTTGTTAAAGAAATTGAATCCTGGAATGAATAATTTTTGAACAAAGAATTTCAACTCTTACGACGTCATTTTGTTAAAAAATTATTATGTAAAAAATTTGTTGACCATGTTCTTACCAAGAGCTTGTTCGCGAATGAACTTTTTAAATTTTTTCTGAGCATTACCTATGAACCATGTAATATATAATTGAAATATGATTGATTTCTTCTAAAGTTCTTCAAAAAATTGAATTCGAGAATGAAAAACTATTATTCGCGAATAAAAAATTTAATGCGCGAATAAAAATGTGAACTCTACCTACGTCATATTGTTAAAAACTGATAACAAATACAATATTTTCAAATAATTTCTTACTAATTTTTAAAAATCAGATTTATATCTATATCTATACTATCGGAACCTTAACAGGAACCACCCCTCAGTATCCTCACAAGAGGTCAGCTATTGAATGATCGATAAGATTTTTCAAACCATATAAGCCCACGGGGTTAGATATAATCCTCAGGACAAGTTATGTTCTGAAAACCTGGTGGGAAGTATGAGTAGTATATAATCCTATAGCAGTAAAACCGATGCATACTGCACCATAAGACTACAGGACTATTTGTCTCTATGTTTTTAGTCTCCATTGTTCCTGATGAAAACGCTGGAGAGAATAATATATCTTCACGTAAGAGAAACTCTGAACGATACTTACCTCTATGTCCACAACGTTACCGGACAAAAAAACCTACGAACACAATCCCCAAAATCGATTTGAGGGTTATGTCATCAAAATTTCGGCTATAACACCCAAACCATTTTTAGGGATTATGTTTGTGGGTGCCATATTCGGTCACGTTAAAAAAAGTATCTTAAACAAACAAAATCAGCCCAACAGGCTGTAACTCAAAAAAAAGCAAAGAATTGTTACAAATTAAATAGGAAATGTGTATCTAAATTGCTGTAAGTTTTATTTATGAAAAAAAAAAAAAATTAAAAAAATGCTGTACAAACGTTAAAAATGCATATTTATGCATAAAATTGTCAAGAAAATATAAAAAGAACTAAAAGATACAAAAGTATTACAAAGATGCAAAAGTATCTCAAAGTAAAATATGTATCTAAAACACAAAAATAAGCATATCTATAATAAAAACTCACAAAAAAGGGTTTCTTAATAAAAATATACAAATATTTTCGATAATTTTTGTAAAACTTCGGCACAACTGTCACATAAAAAAAAGAAATAATTAAAAGCAACCGACTACATCACACCTAGTGTGAAATTGATTACAAAATACATCACCCATCAGGCAAGAATGAAAAGATACGACCAAAGAACCCCACGATAATCTCTAATTCCATACTTATGGCTCGTAAATGGCAAAGGGAATAGGGTCAGGTGTGTATCGCAAAAAACACTAAAAGCAAAAGAGTCTTACAAACTTTATAGTTAGCTGTAGTATTTTTCAATCAAATATTTATGCCATTTATGCTTCAGGTCATTTACGGAAAATTTTTGTATATTGGAGCAAACTGGCCGTCAAAGTGCTAGATAAAACGGTATAAAACTGTAAAAAAGCTCTGAACAGTTTCTGTAATACTACAATGTCTGTCTTCCACTCTCTGATGAGTCTCCGAACACAGCCATGTAGAAGGGAATTATATATCATGAACTGCCAAGAACTGGAGTAACGAAAGACACAAACAGAACTTAAAATCAGACCTGAACATTCCAATAGGCATCCGCATAAAGCATCAACCTTAGAGCCAGAGATAATTCTAACACAAACTGCGCTTCCTGAAATGACCGCATTTATATATAAGGCTCTGACCAGAACTAAACGAGAAAATAACTAAGAGCCTTTTGCTCTTAGCAAGAGGGGAAATCCGGATACCGATGGTAATCCTAATCGCTCACTGTCCTGTTGGGGTGATGGCCAACAGGAAACGATCCAGAATTTTGTTGAAGAATTATTTGGAAAAAATTCATACCTTTTGTTCGAATGACCCCTACAGAAGCACCTAAATAGGGCACTACCCTCTTGAAGCTAACCTAGCTCTTTTCTCATAATACTACACTTAAAAAAAAGTTGCTCGGAATATGATAAAAAAGGCATAATATTTAGAGAAAAATGGAATAGACTTTGCTTCAGAGAACAAGGACCGTACCGGTTATGGTTTTTATCGAAAAAGTCACATATTAACTGTTATTTTTTAACTTTTATTTTTTCCGACAAAAATAAAAGTTATTGTGTGCCTTATATTTTTTCAGGCAATTATAACAGTTACTTTTGATTTTTATTTTATCGGTCAAATTTAACAGTTATTTTCTGCCGTTTATTTTTTCGGTCAAAAATATCAGGCAATTTGTGTTTTTTCAAAGGCTGTTTAACCGACTAATGAACTATAGATACCATTATTTTCGTCTCGTCGGTGCGCACGATTTAAATATGGTATCAATAGTCTTATAATTGGTCAAGCGGCCTTTAAAAATATATAAAGTGCCTGATATTTTTGACCGAAAAAATAAAAATCACAAAAGAACTGTTATTTTTGACCGATAAAATAAACGTTAAAAGTAACCGTTATTTTTGTCCGAAAAAATAAAAGGCAAAAAATAACAGTTAATTTTTAACTTTTATAGAATCAGTCGAAAATTTAAAAGACACTTAATATTCGTGAAGCTGAGGACATTTGTATCATAATGGTATATTTGAAAAAGTCCTTCGACAATTTTTTCATTGTGTCTTTTTCATTTAAAAATTGTAAAATAACAGTTATTTTCGGTCCCTGCCAGAGAATGCTTTTCTCTAAATATGATCCTTAAAAATGCTAAAAAGCTTCTATGAAAAAAAAGAAATACATAAAAATATACCGTTTTTTGGAAAAAATAGGTAATTTTTATTTTTGAAAAAAGATTTGTTTTTATTGAAGAAAATAGTAAAAATAAAATTCTCATTTATAGAGAAAAATTTATTGAAAATGAAAAATTGTTCTTATATTTTGATAAAAAATTCACTATAAGAATATTTTCTTCGATAAAAACAAATCTTTTCGCAAAAATAAAAAAAAGTGTTTTTCTCTAAAAACGATATATTTTCATATATTTTTCATTTTCATAGAAGCTTTTTATCATTTGTGGGATCACATTTAGAGAAAAGCATTCTCTGGAGCAAGTCCATACCATTTTTCTCTAAACATGATGTCTTTTTTATAATATACCGAGAAACTTTTTTCTGAGTGTATGATTACTTGAAGCTTATGTACAAGTACACATAATCAGTGAACACAAAACTCATGTAGGTTTTTTATGAACGTATACATAATTGTTATTTTCAGTGTAAGGTTGCCTGGGCCCACTTTTTGTGCCAAAATTTCATCAAAATCGTATGATCCGATTTTTTTTTTTTTTAGCTTTGAACCAAGGATTTCAGGTATTAAACCTATTCAGTCAAGTCTGCCTTGGTTCGGAAATGGGAAGATAGATAAGTAGGAGAGAAAGTGAAATCTAGTGAAACTAGTGCAGAATGTTGTATGTGTGGCTGAGGGATATATCAACATGCGAATTTGGTGACCGTAAGTGGTGACCGGTGACCGTGACCGTGGCATGCAGGTTAAGTGTGTGGCTTAGCATGCTCGGAGCCCGGGTTCGATCCCCAGCCGTGGCGAAAAGTTTTTTCAATAAAAAATTTTTTCTGATCGGTCACCACCTCTCTGCAGACAATGGCAAAACTCAGAGAGTAAAAAATGCCATGTAAAGCTTCTTGAGAACATGAACTTTAGCCGTTCGGAGTCGGCATAAAACATGTAGGTCCAGTTCTCGGTCAATTGTGTGCAAAAATTTAATAACACACACAACACAATCGATCCTAAGAAGCTCGGTCAAAGTCCTTTCAAGGGCTGAAATGGCCAATTTGTTTTTTTTTTTTTAATTTGAATCTGAGGCAAGTGTTATGCCTTTACCTCAGTTAATTCGAGTTGTTAGCAATCTCATTCCACAAACATCCCTACCACCAGCTACAACTTCCAAAGCCGTATATATTGATGAATTTTTAATTTCAGTTGATTAGAAATGAGGAAATAATTAAAGAAAGGTAAAAGCGTAAAACCATGTCGTGACCGGGATTCGAACCCGGAACCTCTGGGTTGGCAGTCAAGTACACTAACCATTCGACTACCAAGGCCCCCGACAGAAGACAGAACGAATAGAACGAACAGAACGGACAGAACGAAAAAAGGTTGACGAAGCGTGGTTTTTGGACGAGTGTGTCTGAAAAAACAATACAGAACGGACAAGTCAAGGTATATTTATCCAATATATCTTTAAATACATCATACTAATGTGTAAAATATAATATATAATATGTAAAACATATCGTAAATAAAATGAATATACAAGTAAATTTTGCAATAAAGCCTACATATAGTTCCACTTTGGTTTAAAACAAAAACCTATCAAAAGTGATTTGATTTTCTATATATTTTGTAAGATACTTTTGGTCGCAATTTTTGAAAACCAAATTGGAACTATAAATGCTTGGAACAAATATTGACTGAATTCAAAAAATTATTCTTTTATATATTTTTATTATTATGAAAAAAAAAAATAATTATATTATTATAGAATAATAGAAAATAATAATAATTATATTATAATGATTCTAAAAAAAGTTATCACATCTCACCGTGCAGTCAGTCTTGCCGCATTATCTTATGCAGCCTTCAGGTCAATGACTGACATACATAAAATAAGCACTGCCTATAGAAATGACTTAGCTAACATCTGTTCATTCGTTAGTCGAATGAATCAGCAATTTTAATTCAATTTAAAAAATAAATAAAATTTCATTTTTTCGTAGATTTTCCCCAGAATTTTTCTTCACTTAAAATTCTACTAAATAATGACCCTAGATAATTTTACAATTTTACAATTGACTTAATTGAATTAAAAAATGCACTCAATCATTCAATATATCAAGCATTTTATTGAACTCAATATGAGAAAAACAATAAAAATGCACGCGCTGCCGCAGGCCAAATATGGTTTCGCATGACCGCGCAATTCTTTGGTAATGCATTAAATTTTTTTGTTATAAGACTTGATCATTTCTTGATCATTACATGAACTTAAAACTAGCATTTTTTTAATGTTTTGAATTATTTTGGTCTTTGATTGCTATCAATTAATACTTAAGAATTCTTATGCTTCATTTTAACACACTTAAATGCTTTTCTATTTTCATGCCTGAATCCCACACAAAGCTTCTTACTTTCAAAATGTAATTAATTGAGCACCGTTCTTATGAATTTAATGTCAGATTAACACTTTTTTTCTTTTTTTTCATTGAGTGGGTGTGACCTTCCGAAGAGGATTGTGAATTTTGTTTAAGTCAAATGTACGTTTAAGGTTCAATTGAATCAAATTTAAAAAATTTTTTTGAAGCCGAAATTTTCTGATGCGCTAACGCAGTTCCAAACTAACCTTTAATGCATGATTTACAAGAAAAAAAAACGGAAAATTACCGTTTTGTGTATATTTTTTGTTCTTTGATGGTTTGATGGAAATTCCCATCACAAAGCAATGAAGTGTTAAAAAATACTGGTCTCAGGGTTGCATGTGCGATCGATAAATAAAAAGGTTTGGAAAAAATTTGTCTTGCATTTTGGACTCAGTTATTTTATTGTTTTTTTTTCTTTTTAATTAGTTTAAATCTTGACTGTATGTTTTAAATATAAAATTAATTTTTTGCATTCTCTTGACATTTTTCTTATATCATTTAATTATTTTGTACTTGCTTTTTCAAACTTTGTGTAGAACGTGCATAGATTAAAGTTTCATTACATCTTAAGTTTTTGGCAGCTAAAATAATTGCGAATCCTCTTAAACTCAAGACCGTCCGTCCTTCTCTCTTGCATTAACTATACACTCACTTTTCCATTAGTACATATACTAACTATCTCTCTTCGCCCTCATTGTCCAGCCATTTCTTGAAGCTTGTGTTTGTATCGCCATATGTGGCCAATATTAGACCCGAGGCCAGTAGAAATAGTTGCATCAATTTAGCTTGATAGAAGGTCTGCAAACAAAAAATTATCTTTAGAATTTAAATTAAATTTTTGCTGATCAACATCTCTCCCACTCTCTCTTTACCTTTCTTATATAAACTTGCAAGGTTTCTCTGCCCCTGTGCGCAGGCCATTCGAATCCTTTATACAGCCAAAATGCTGGCCAAGCCACAAGGCTTCCAATAAAATACGGTCGTACAGTGTTAACTTTCTGTTTAATTTCGGGATTTTCTGCAAATTTTCGTACTTTACAGCTGTAGCTTTTGTCTTCTATTTTTTTAAAAATATTTTTTTTTAATAAAACGAATTTGATATTCTCTTATGACTGCTTACCGTCACATTCTACCTTTTTCTTATTCCTTCCAAACAAGTTCATTTTGATTCAACTGTTTTAATGTCAAAAGAATGCCAATTTAGGAATCTTTAATTTTGGTTGTTGTTTCTTTTGGCCAAAAAATTTGATTTTATTTGGTTTTAATATTGTTTTTACATTATTTTCATGTTTTACTTTTCCCAAAATTTTTTTGTTTGTCAATCAATTTTTAAAATTATTGATTAATTATTCGAAAAGTAATTTGATTATGACTAGAGACAAGTAACACATTGAACTGAACAAAGTGTTTTAAAATATAATTCATAATTATCGATATATAGTATTTTACTAAAAGTGACAAGCCCCTTTGTCGAATTCCGACCATTTGATCGTTCTTTGTAATAATTTTAGTATCATGATATCAATATATATTATCTATTTAATATTTTAAAATGCCACGCCCTTTTTATAATTCCTCTCACTTGTTCATGGTTCTTCGTGATAGTTCTACCTACCCCTGCCAAATTTCGGTGCTCTAGTATATATTTTAACCGAGTTATACTGATTTGATAATGATGACACGCCCTTTTGTCGATTCTCGTCCATCTTTCCCGACCGTTCTTTGTTATAATTTTACCTACCCCTGCACCAAATTTCAGCACCCTTGTGTCAATATTTCCCGAAACACAGAGTTTTTCTAAAATTGCCATTCCCCTTTGTCGAATATCGCCCACTTCCTTCAAGTGCTTATCGATGAACACACATTAAGAAAAAAACAACCAACCAATTTGAGAACTGCCTACCCTTTGAAATCTTAATGTTACCGTTTATTTAAAAGTCTTTAATCCAGTTTTCCAATTCAGTTCATCGATATAAAGGTTCAATAGATGTTTCAGTAGTGAGTATTCATGAGTCACTTCAAGTATATTCTTATATATATGGATGGTGTATATTATGTATCTGTGGTGACCGTGGCATGCAGGTTAAGTGTGTGGCTTAGCATGCTCGGAGCCCGGGTTCGATCCCCAGCCGCGGCGAAAAGTTTTTTCAATAAAAATTTTTCTGATCGGTCACCACCTCTCTGCAGACAATGGCAAACCTCAGAGAGTAAATAATGCCATGTAAAGCTTCTTGAGAACATGAGCCGTTCGGAGTCGGCATAAAACATGTAGGTCCAGTTCTCAGTCAATTGTGTAGAAACATTTAAAAACACACACAACACAATTGATCATAAGAAGCTCGGTCAAAGTCCTTTCAAGGGCTGAAATGGCCAATTTGTTTTTTTTTTTTTTTTTTTTATATTATGTATCTATGTAAAATGTATATGAAGTGTAATTGTGAAGTATTTGCGTCTTTCTTGGGTCTTAAAGTTAGGTTTAAAGTAACCGTTTTTCTGTTGAGAGAAACTTGTCTTTCTTGGGATTAAAAGCTGCCATTATTTTTTACTTTTATACCAAACAATATTTTCTATCCGTTATAAAGTTCCTTAAGTTCCAGTTCCTGAAGTTAAAGTTCTTAAAGTTCTAACATTCTTAACCTCGAATGTTTGAAAAATAATATATTTTAAAAATCATGAATCATCCATTCATCATCGTTTATCGTAAACAGAGACAAGCAAGGAAATTTATTACTTTCAGTAGAGTTAAATCAAAGATCCTGCTCAAGCTAACTAGATCCAACCTTCAACTTCTAAAAGGTATTATACAGGTCACTGTACTCTCTGATACCATCTCGAAATGAAAAGTCCATCTGAATCATTTATCTGCAGACTATGAGAGCAAGAAGAATAGACCCCAGAACACATCTTTCGCAAATGCCTGGCAACCTGCAAAGTCAAACTTTTGTAATTTAATGCGACATTTATGCCAACATCAAAGGTCTGGGATACCAAGTCAGAAACAGTGCAAAATTCACAAAAAGCTTACATCTATAAATTTATTGTAAAGACCCATGAGACGCAGTGTAATTGTGAAGTATTTGCGTCTTTCTTGGGTCTTAAAGTTAGGTTTAAAGTAACCGTTTTTCTGTTGAGAGAAACTTGTCTTTCTTGGGATTAAAAGCTGCCATTATTTTTTACTTTTATACCAAACAATATTTTCTATCCGTTATAAAGTTCCTTAAGTTCCAGTTCCTGAAGTTAAAGTTCTTAAAGATCTAACATTCTTAACCTCGAATGTTTGAAAAATAATATATTTTAAAAATATTTAACATAAATATTTTAACATTAAATTTAACAGGCCAAATTTAACATAAAAATTCACTGTTAACTGTTCTTCAGATATAAAACAGGAAATATCAAGTACATCAGCACGTGTATCCGTGAAGAATTGAGTTTTTCCCATCTCATATAATTTATTCCAAAACTATGGATGTATTTGAAAAACCAATTCAAGTTTAGTCCCTAGGATAGGGTTATCAGATGGTATCCGTAAAGAGGATTACATACACATATATGCTTCTTGAAAATGAAATCTTCTCCCTTTAGTCCCAAATGTCCTCCTTTTCAGATTTGCAAAAATCGGCCCTGGCGTCTCCCCTAACGTATGGAAACAGGTACAGGTAATTGTGCTCCTGAAATCACCTGTTACGCCGAGGAGTTATCTTTTAGTTTTCTTTAGGTGCTTGGAAAGGTACTGGAGAGGATCATGGTGGAATGACTTCAGGAGTGCGATAAGGGTCATAGATTTGTGATAAGGAATTCGGGTTTTGCGGAAAAAGCGCCGAAGATGCCTGGCTGTACGTCAGAGGCAAGGTAAATGACTATCTATGCTGGAATAGGGTGTTACACAGGCTTGGGGAAGTAGATTGCCGGGTATTGGCAGAGCTATGTATCTGTTAGAGAAGCTCCCCTGTTTGGGGAACCTTCAAAATACCCCACCGTATTGGTGGATTTCTACGCACTAAACCTTACCTCCGCACTAAATCTCCGACCCAGTATGAATCTCGTGAAACCGCCGTAAAGCATTACTTCACAGAATGAAGGAACAGTACTAAGCTGAAAATTGAAGCACTAATTTTGTTTCTCAAGGGACTGTGAAGTTAAGAGCCGACATTTTTCTCCACAACTTGATAGCGATTGTGTCAAAAAGAACGCTAATTCGTCGTGATTTAGCAAACTACTAAGGCTAAATCACGACCTATTTTGTTTGCAATCGCTTGACTCCTAGATGTTCGTCAATCATGCCTTTGAGAATTTTAGTAAGGTAGAAGTTCACTGAACCGTGACTTCTACCATACCACGCAGATAGCTTAAGGATGAGGCGATGGATGGGTCCAGCATCCCTTACCCAATCTATCTCAACGTGCCTGCCACTGTTTCATACTTATCTAAACGAGGCTTATTGAGCCGCGATGGGATCGAACTAGCGAGAACGGAGCTGCATTCCCAGACACTGTTTGAAAGGCGCAGTACATTCTAAGAGCACCTAGTCTATCTACCGACTCCACTCCTCGTCGGTAGGACTTAACCAAAATCGCTGCGGACCAGACCGTTGATGCGTTCATCAAAATCGAATGCACGACTTTAAGAAGGAGTGTCCTTCGAGCTTGCTTTAGTGCTCGTGCCTTTGGCAACATTCTTGCTAGCGCCAGACATAAAGCGGCTGCTTTCCTGTTGGCATACTCTGGGTGCTGCTTAAAACAGAGTCGAGAGTTGTTCAGCACGCCGAGGTACGTAATAAATGGTTTTAAGTGTACCTCTGTCCCGCGTACGCTTATAACTTGCGTGATAAGTGTAAACTTAATGGTAGGGATAACGTTCTCCGAGGCTGTTCTACAGAATTCTGTAGTTCATGCATATAAATATAACTTCTTGTTGGTGCCTCTGTTACGTGCTCGATCACCTACTTGTCATGGTGAGCTTGAACCCAAGCCGATTGAAGTTATAGCTACTGTTAGTGCCTGTAGTGCACAGGTAGTTGTTAGCGTGGTAAGGAACATAACGATAATGATGTTGCTTAAAGCGAAATTAACACATGTTTAACCTCCCTTTGTCAGTTTGGAGGGTGTAGTCCTCAGGTGTGTGACCGAAGTCAAATATCTGGGAATAACCATGAGGAAATAATTAATTTCTTGATGCATGTAGAGAAGTTGAGAGAGAGAGAGAGCTATTGTTGATAGTAGTAGGACGAGTGCGTAGGATTCTGAGAATTGACCGGGGGCTCGATAGACGGGCTGTCCGTCTCATTTAAAGAGTGCTGTTTGCTGCTTGTGCAACTTATGGCTCGCCAGTGTGGAACGGCATAGTCAGTTCTGCTGTGGGCTTCCTCTTGTCAGAGAGTTATCTTGATTGGATTTATTTTCGAATGTCATCTTGATAGGAGTTATCTTGATCGATGCGCCGTACGGTCTCCACGGATACCCTTCAGGTTTTGATGTAGGTGCTTCCTCTAGATTTAATGGTAATACAAACCAACGTTGCATACCGGATTTGGAGGGGCTTATCCCTGTTTGGCACCGGACGTACTAGCTAGTGATTTGAATTCTGTTGAAATAAAGGCTATGGAGTCAAATGAAGTCAAACTCCGAATGGTAAAGTTTAAACGTGACCAGTGTATACATGATGTAACATTTGTCAAAGATCGACCAGAATGTGGGTTCTCCTGTTGACTGGCCATGATTCTCTTTCTTTCAGGGGGCCTCGGTAGTCGAGTGGTTAGCGTGCTTGACTGCCAACCCAAAGGTTTCGGATTCGAATCCCGGTCCAGCCATGGTCCTACGCTTTTACATTTCCTTGATTCTTTCCTCTTTTCTTATCAATTGAAATTAAACATTCATCAATATATACGACTTTGGAAGTTGTAGTTGGTGGTATTGATGTTTGTGGGATACATACATCGAATTGACTGAGGTAAAGGCATAACACTTGCCTCAGGTTCAAAATTGCATTGTAATATAGCTCTCCGTCACACATACAACATTCTATGCTTGTTTCTCTTTATTTCACTTTCTCTCCTAGTTTTCTATCTCCCCATCTTCCGAACCAAGGCAGACTTGACTGAATAGGTTTGACACCTGAAATCCTTGGTTAAAAGCTAAAAAATAAAATTGGTTATTTAAAACTATTCATGTGTCCGCTTAGTCCGTTGATTTGACTTGATGGATCTTGTTGAGTAGTTGTTTTGGCAGACAATAATTCTCATGTTCACTAGTCCGAAACTGTGACGGGCTCGACTAGTAGTAGTTTGCTACGAAGTCTGACGAAGGTTTTGAAAACTGGAACTACGCAAATTCAGTGGTCCCTGGCCAATGCCAGGCTGGGTTGTTGGACTGGCTCTTCGGGGAGCTTCGAGGTGGTTGAGGTTTGTACCCAAATTGCAGGTAGAGCTTTTGCTCGAATGTAAAACTGAATCGAGTCATGAAGTGATGGTAATCGAGAAAATCTTAATATACCGGACTTGCTTATTTCAATGCGTTAGCAACGTTTGTACTCAGTTGTGGTCGTGTATATCAGGTATTACCTCCTAAACCGCTAAACTAATTTTTATGAAATCTTCACTCAAACTAAACCAAAGTGTTCTGAGTGTTCCTGTGAAGTTTGTTAACGATCGAAGCAATGAGCGGGCATTAGACAAGAGAACGTGTCAACTTCCATAAGCTTCCATAGCTTTGTATCATAGAGTGTGGCTCCGCCCATACAAACCAAATTTCTGATAACGCACAGCTTTGAAATTAAAAGTCACAGAACATTGAAATGAATTCAATCATAATAAGATCTTTATAAGTAAAGCAGTGATCTTAAAGTCTCTAAACCTTTTAGTGATCTACTATAAGTGAAATAGTTTAATAAAAATGTTCAACAATTTTAGAAATCTGAGTTTTCAAATGCTTAAAATGAGACCTTTCGACGATTTTTTTTCATTTGTTCTCTTCTCGTTGTCCTACTTTATATTTTGACTCAAATTATAGAAGGTGCCTGTTTTCAAAACCCAACCCAGTGTCATGTACATGCGACACTGAAGTTGATCAGTGAAAAATGATTCTTCACTTTGTATGCGGGTGAAGATTTAATTCGTTGAATTAAAAAAAACTTTTCCAAAATTCGTAGCTTTAGGTCTCCCAACAATGACTTGTACCAAAAGAAACGGTTATTTCTTGTTAGGCGTTTATTGATTGATATTTTATTGATATTTGTTAAAAATCGTTGGATATAGAAAGTTTATGGTTATGGCATGTATATTGCAGCTCAAGCATCTCTAAAATCTTTGACATATCTGGTCTTTCGAGGTTTTTTATAGTAATACGTGCCCGCAGCAACGCCTGAAGACATCAGCAATAGTTGTATAAGTTTTCCTTGCATGGGCGTCTAAATGGGCGAGAGAATACAAAAATCACAAACTAATACACTATCAGCTCCATCAACTACTACTTACCTTATGTATGTAATTGACCAATCCATGATTACGCAGGTTGCGTAACATTAAAAATGCGGGCACAGCTATGGCACCGCCAATAATATAGGGGCGTGCCATAGGCAATTGTTCCTCCATGAGTGTGGTTTCCTCAAAAAAACTTTTGAAATCTCTGCTAAACGTGCTGGCTGGTGTTAAGAAAGAAGTAAAGAAGTTCAAAGATATAGTAATCATTTCATCTTTTCAACTCCAATTTTCATAACACTAACCTGAAGTTTCCGTTTTTTCCGTTTCCGCTGCACTTGGTGACTCCGGAATGTGTGGAGCATCGTGCATTTTTGGCGATTCCTTAAGCAATGGTTCCTCTTCAGCTAACTGACTTTGTGTGCTTGCATCTATCGCTGTGCCCGTTTCATCAATTTCCACATTGTTCCTTGTAGTATTACGTCTATGCGGTCTTGGTAGTTTTGGTACAGCCGCCATATTTGGTACTTCACTTAATTGCGTTGCTACTTGATCCTCTCTGTTAACATTAGCTAAATTCGGAACTGTCGAATCGGGAACGTTTTTCTTATCTTCTTCTACTAAAGGAGCTTCCGTCGCGTTAAAGTCTTCAGCTCTGATTGTGCCAAGAAAAAAAAGATTCATTGCAAGAGTTCTGAAGTTGCGAAATTTTGGTGCCTTAAAGTTGTACGCTTTTTGGGTACCAAAAAAAAAAACAAAATTGAGATGGTGGTAAGCTATCAAAAAGAAACTTATTGAAATTTTTTAATTGAATTTCTATAGATTTTTACATGTTATTCAATTTTTTTAAAGTTTATGTCAAGTAAAAATATAAAAATTTGCTCTAGTTTGGAAAACACAAAAATCAGAGTCAAACGTGATGATTAAATTTTATTTTGAAAATTTCAAAATGATTTACAATGTAAGGACTTGGCTTGGAATAAGGATTTTTTTTTAATGTTTTACTATTGAATAAGGTCATGAATGAGCACATTATTTATATATAATAATTCAAAAATATTGGAATGGTTAGTTTTGAGAGCATCACATTTTTCAAAAAAACTGCAAAATTCGCGAAATTAAAATGAGCCAAGAAATATTTTAATCAGCTTATCAGTTTTTTTTTGTCTGAAGAGTGACCCATTTTTAACTCATATCCTATGAACTATTCTTGCTGCCCTTGTATTTGTACATGGACTATATGAACTTGCGTCAAAATCCTTAAATCAAAAAGGACTTTACGTTTCCCATGCATATGTACATGAGATTCATATATTTTTATAACTTAACTCATGAACTGTTCTTGTTTTCCTTGTACAAGAATTTTATACTCAAAAATTATGAGTTACTCATGTTCCTCTTGTATTTTTGCATGACATTTAAGAAACTTTTTATTTCTTCATGTATCTTGTACCAACGCTTTATGAACTTTAATCACTAGGCTCATGAAATATTCATGTTCTCGTATTTTTTTCTTTTATGTATTTTGTACATTGATATCATGACTAGTTCATGTGACTCATGTAATTGGTTAATAGATCGCAATTCTTGAATGTGATTTATGGAGATCATGTAAAAATTAAACACATATATTAAAATTTTCTTAGATTCGATACACTCTCATGCTGTTATAAATTAATTCTACTTCACATGAGCCTTGACCAAAAACCATAGATTTTATTTCTTCTGCGTGCCACAAACTTAACATCATTTACTATTTTGGGTTTGTGTGCATTTTAACAAATTTAAATAATTTCTTAACGAATTAATCATAAAGATGACGCCATTTATCACATTAAACGGTACAACAACAAAAGTAATTCTACGAAGAAAAAAAAAAAACTAAAAACAAAATAACTAACACAGCGTACGCTGACCTATATATCAACCGATAAGGCGAAATGTTCCTCACTTAAAAATTCAAATCATTGGCAGAGTGTTAAAGAAAATAAGACAAAAACAAAAAAAAAACAGAAATTCTATCCAGACACTACAGTCTCCAACAGAGTTACATTAAGAACCGTTCTGTATTATACATCAGAACGGTGCTATACATCATTCACAGTTTTGTTGTAAGAATAAAAAAAATTTGCCTTTTTCAAAAAACAAAATTTTAATAATTTATATAAAAAAGATTAGAACGCATTTTCAAAGAACATGTGTAAAAGATGCGATGCATCAACACAAAAAAAAAAAAAAAGAAAAAAAGATGAGTAGAGGTCAAATGTTTTTAAAAGTTGCCATTAAGTCGCTGAGTTGATTTAGTGTCGGCTGTACAAAGAAGCATTCTAATTCTATGCCTGATAATGGAAATGCTATAATTTATTGAAAATTCTTAGAAGCTAGCAGTAAAAGAGATTGAAAAGAAGAGAAATAAGAAGAATGATTGAAAGAAAACAATATAAGTTCGAAAGCTTTTTAAGCTGACTCTAACGAAGTTATAAACTAGCGAGATTATAAAATTAATTTAATAAACGTTGCAAAAGAAGCAAGTTTTTGTTCACTTAAAAGTTTTTTAAAAGCAATTTAATTTTAAGTGCATTTTATTGACTTTTATTAGACTTAATTGAATTTAATTGAATAAACATGATTGTATTGATAAAATTGAATCTATATAATTAAATTTCATTATTCCATTCAATCAATTGAAGATATTGTATAACTATCTCCGAAATACAAAACAAAAATCAAAATATAAAAATATAAAAATATAAAAATATAAAAATATAAAAATATAAAAATATAAAAATATAAAAATATAAAAATATAAAATATAAAAATATAAAAATATAAAAATATAAAAATATAAAAATATAAAAATATAAAAATATAAAAATATAAAAATATAAAAATATAAAAATATAAAAATATAAAAATATAAAAATATAAAAATATAAAAATATAAAAATATAAAAATATAAAAATATAAAAATATAAAAATATAAAAATATTAAAATATTCAAATTATTCAAAATATTCAAAATATTCAAAATATTCAAAATATTCAAAATATTCAAAATATTCAAAATATTCTAAATATTCAAAATATTCAAAATATTTAAAATATTCAAAATATTCAAAATATTCAAAATATTCAAAATATTCAAAATATTCAAAATATTCAAAGTATTCAAAATATTCAAAATATTCAAAATATTCAAAATATTCAAAATATTCGAGATATTCAAAATATTTAAAATATTCAAAATATTCAAAATATTCAAAATTTTCAAAATATTAAAAATATTAAAATATTCAAAATATTCAAAATATTCAAAATTTTCAAAATATTCAAAATATTCAAAATATCCAAAATATCAAAAATATCAAAAATATTAAAAATATTAAAAATAGTAAAAAAATTAAAAATATTCAAAATATCCAAAATATTCAAAATATTCAAAATATTCAAAATATTCAAAATATTCAAAATATTCAAAATATTCAAAATATTCAAAATATTCAAAATATTCAAAATATTCAAAATATTCAAAATATTCAAAATATTCAAAATATTCAAAATATTCAAAATATTCAAAATATTCAAAATATTCAAAATATTCAAAATATTCAAAATATTCAAAATATCAAAAATATCAAAAATATTAAAAATGTTAAAAATATTATTAATATTAAAAATATAAACAACAATATTAAAAATATTAAAAATATTAAAAATATTAAAAATATTAAAAATATTAAAAATATTAAAAATATTAAAAATATTAAAAATATTAAAAATATTACAAATATTAAAAATAAAAAATATTTATTATATTAAAAATATTAATTATATTAAAAATATTAATAGTATTAAAAGTATTAGAATAATGCAAATAATTAAAAATTAAAATTATAAAAAATACTGAAAATGTAAAAACTTAATAATTAATATTTTTAATGTTTTAAAATTTTTAACATATTTTAATATTTTTGATGTATTTAATTATTTTAATGTTTTTGATTTTTTGAATGTTTTTAGAATTTTTAATATCTTTTTTTATATGTTTAGAATTTTTAATATCTTAAATATTTTAAGTTATTTTATATTTTTTATATTTTTTATTTTTTTATTGTTTTATATTTTTTATATTTTTTTTTAATTTTTTATTTTTTTTATTTTTTTTTATATTTTTTATAGTTTATATATATTTTATATTGTTTATATTTTTTATATATTTTTTTTGTTTTTTAATTTTTTTTTTTTTTTGTATTTTTTATATGTTTTATATTTTTTATAGTTTTTATATTTTTTATATTTTTTATTTTTTTTTCTATATTTTTATATTTTTTTTATTTTTTATATTTTATAGTGTGTTTTATATATTTTCCTTGTTTAATTTTTTTTAATTTTTTTTATATATTGTTTGTTCTTTTAATATATTATTTTTTTTAATAATTGTTTTTTATAATTTTATATAGATTATAAATTTTATATTATGTGCAATTTTTATATTTTTATATTTTATAAAAAACATGTTAAATAAATTAAATAAATTCATATATTAATTTTATAAAAAATATGAAAAACAGAAAATATAAATTATATATAAATATAATTCTTAAAATATTGATTTAAAAAATGACTTTTAATTAAAGCTTTTTCACTGATACTTCATCAATTAAACTTCATCAGCTCCGACGAAGAAAACCTTTAAAATGACGCAAAATTTATTCATGCTTCTACTAATTCTGTTATTTCCACTTTTTTACTTATATTGTCGACAACCTACCGCAATAACAACAACAACAAAACAACAATAACAAAAATGACTACCAAAGCAATAACTGTTAACATTCTGTGCGTTGCATAAAGTTTACGGCATGCAAAACAGTTGAAATGCAGTACGTTTGTCTTGTTTGAAGGTGAACCGCATTCGATTTGTTGTGTTTTGTTTTTGTTTTTTTGTTTTCTCTCTTTAAGCCATTCTTTAAAGCCATAAAGTGAACTTTAAGCTGTAGTAGAAAACATGCGACAGAGATTTTAGAGTGGCCAGAGTAATTTTTTGATGGTTAAGAACTATGAAAATAAGCTTAAAAAAAGTCAATTCAAATAAAAGTTTTTCTATATTTCTTTTGAGAAATCTATACATGAAATGTAGGACGAATTTTGGAAATGTGAAAAATTTTGATTTTCCCAATTTAGAATTTCCCAATTTAGAAATTCCGTTTTTTGGGAAATTAAAAAAGTCTTTAAAAAAATTTATTTCGCAATAAATTATTTCGGAGAAGCCGGTTTTGTAAAATCTTGGTGAATAATTGTTAGAATTGTGTATTTATGAATCATAAAAATTGTTTTAAAATTTTGAAAAAAATTATTTAAAAAAAAATAGTTCAAAGAATTGTTTTTTAATAGTCTTAAAGTGGAACATAACATTCGCGGCAGAGAAAACAGACCTTTTTTAAAAATTCATAACTCAGTTAAAAACAAACCTTGTTCCAAAATTACAAATTACAAGAAAAAAATTCAAAAAAATATATTTTTCACTTCAACGTGGTTTTATAGAGCTCCAATTTGGCGGCAGAGAAAAAAACGGGGCGTAGTGGTTGCACCGCTGGGAGTCGCAAAAACTGTCCGATCTGGAAAAAAATGACTTTTTAAATCTTAACAAAATTGGTAATCGTATGACAGGAGCTTTTATCAATTTTTTTTTTAATTTTTGATGTTGTTCTAAGTTTGAAAGTGTGTTTTTTCGAAAAAAATATTGGCTTTAAAAATTTATAAAAAATTTAAAAAAAGCTCGTGACATACCAAAGCAAATCAAGTTAAAAAAAAAAAAAAATTTCGTCTTGTCTTTATTTCGAAGCCATGTTTTTCGTACTGGTGCGTCAAAAAATAAACCCGCTAGTGCCGAAACCAGTACGAAAAACATGTTTTCGAGATAAACGCGTTCAAAGTTTGTGAACAAAGAAAAATGCAAAAAAAAAAATAAAAATGCGCTCTCACTAATCCGGCTGTACCTTTTGAACCCGTAGGAATTTTTTGAAATTGTTTTTCTTAGAATCTTAAGAATATATACTAAAATACAAAATTATAAAACGAATCGATTTAAAAAAACAGCCAATGTCATGTCCCCCCTTATGTAAAGTAGTGTTGTAGGAATTTTTCCATGAAATTGTTTTTCTTAGAATCTTAAGAATATTTACCAAAATACAAAATTATAAAAAAATCGATTTAAAAAACCGCCAATGTCATGTCCCCCCTTATGTAAAGTAGTGTTTTGTTTGTTTTTTTTTTCAATCTCATCTTAAAGAATAGAAAAAAAGCTATAAAAATGATTTTTTTTTTTGAAAACTTAACTGTGTTATTTGTTTTTTGGTTATTTATTTTTTATTGATAAATTCTATTTCGGAGTATATTACTTGAAATAATCTTATACTAGAGACAAATATTTAGAAAAATCTCTTTATAATAGAATTTAATTTCGGAAAATATATTTTAGAAAACTTTGTACAATGAAATTTAATTTTAAACACACTTATATGATGAGTCGTATTTTGTTCAAAATTTTCAAAAACTTGCACGTTATGAAAATTAAATATTTCAACAATTTGTTCCAAATCGTTTACATTAAAAAAAAAAAATAATAAGTTGAAACACATCTATTAAGAGCTTGTTGTAAATACACGCTGTTCATTACTGTCAATACTAATAATATTTTGTAAAAAAAAAAAACGAAAATATAAAAAAAAAACATTAAAACAAATATTTTCACAGAAACTTCAAAGTACATTGATTTTTCACCTAATTTTTTCTATTTGATCTTTTAAATCATTTGTCAAAAATTTGAAAACGAATTTATTTCTGACAGTCAAAACTGGGCTATATAGAAAAAAAAAACAACAAAACAGACCTGTCTTAAAAATAAAAATTATTGAATAAATAAGACGACCTATAGGATATGATATAGAATATAAGTATATTTTTCTATCCGTGTACAGTACTAACTAAACGGCATTAAGTAACTTTAAAAATTATTTTATGTCATGTTATTCTCATGTAAAATTTCATGAATGGTATAGAATTCTTATTTTAAAACGATTTTTTATTCATTTCTTCTTATATATTTCAAACATTTTGTTATTTTTATGTATTTCATGCATTCTATAGCATAAATTGTTCATTTAAATTATGATCTTCTGACTACATCTACTGTTCTCATATGTAGGAAGTAGCTACATTAAACCTTTAAAGTGTCTTATAACTTTTTCGTTGAAATCTATAAATTTTCCCTGCATCAGTCAGTTTGATCTTCATAAAGTTCTTTTTAATTCTTTATTCTTTTTTTTTTATCCCCAGAATTGTGGGCGCTCGTAAGCCTATTTTATAACCTTCAAATGCTTTGTTGTTATAACAAAACTTTTTGTCGTTATTACAAAATTTCTATCTCTACATCGACCGACAAAACTGATCACACGTCAAATTTACACAAACATTTTATAAATATTTTCTTATTTCTTCCACCTAAAACATTTCCCTCATTTTGAAAAATGATGTTTATTAATGCTGCTGCACAAAACCAAAAAACAAAAAGAGAAGCAAAACTTTCACAAAACTATGACATAAATCCACAATGTGTTCATCTATCAAACTAGTTGACAGCTGATCGTGTCACTGAGAAATTTTTTTTGCTACAAAGCAGAGCACAATCAATCATCTACTATATATTGGCCAACTTCATAGCTAAGGGAATCTCACCAACAACCTTGATAGTTGCCGTTATTTTAAGTCTGCCCAGCTTAACGTGCGTATTTTTGTTCTTCTTACAATATCGTTTGTGGTTAAGTTTTCATCATCATCATCATCATCATCATCATCTTCAAGATCATTGTCGCATTTGATCTACCAAAGAATCTCATGAGTTTCAAGATTCTTGTGGTTATTTTCCACCCCATAGAAATTGTTTTTGCCTTTCCGTATACAAAAAAATATGATCACGTAATACTTAACTCTGATCGTGCTCACGTGTAATGTGATCACTTCACATACCATGCGTTTTTGTTATTGTTGTTGTTTCTGTCTTTGGTTTTATGTTTTAAGTAAATAAATAAAATTTGTGAAAATAAAATCGATCTTGTCTGTATGACTGACTGACTGCCTCTGTGCCGGGGTGTGTTTTGCTTAGTTATTTGATGACTCTCTAAATCTTCGTATGCTTTTTCTTCTTCTTCTACCCAACGAAATTGAACCGCTCAAAAAAAATTTGTTTATTTAATGCTCTTTTTTTGCGCTATAAAATTTCAAACCAATTGAAATGGAATTCCACAAAAAACCAACATTATGTTAAACGTTGACAATAAATTCGAATTAAGGTGTGTGCGTGTGGGTTTCCGTGTTTACTGCGTCTTAAGGAGTATTTAGGCTCATTTTTTGGCATAAAGCATTTATGCTGCTGATCAGCAGTAAATTTTTGGTTATTGATTTATATCTTATTTACGCGAGATTATTTGTGCTTGGGTTGGGCCTCTAAGGAATTCTGGAGTAGCATCAACGACTCATCAAGGTGGGGCTTGTAAGTTATTTGGTGTCATCCTGATCATTTCCTGACCACTCCGCTGTGTGAGGGAATTTATTTTAATATCTTTACATCTCATTTTTCTGATAAAATTTCTTATGGACGTTTGACATTCTTAAAAAAGATTGTCATTCAATCTTACTTCAGGGAATTTGAAAAATTTGTTCATTTTGTCTATTGTTAATAAACTTTTCAAATGCTTATATTAACTTTTAATGTATGGCGTTCAAAAGAAGATACATATTCCCTATAGAAATAGACTCACTTAACCCTAAGCGGCCACACCTCAGCCAAGTCACACGGGGTAACTCATTAACCCTCGCTAAAAGTCCTAATCGTACAAGACCAATATGGGTGTTCTAAGACTTGAGATTTGACATATATAATATGTTTTGATTGAGATTGAGACATATATAATAAAAAATATAGCTCGAACAAGGGTTTAAATGTGGCAAAATATCAATCGCTCATATCTCGAGAAATTGATCTAACTTGAAAAAACTGGGTATGTCACCGTATTCTACGACAACATCGGCGTTTTTAAGTGTCTTTTTAAGGTCCTTACATTGTAACTTTTAATGCCCATTGTGATATCTTAAGAATATTTTTGAGCTAGTCTGTTATATATATTTATATTTATAAAACAAAACAATTATCAATGTTATCAGCTTCACTTCCACTACATTTTTATATAAAAAAAAAAGACATCATACGATATGACTATTTCTTTGCATATGAATATCCATACTCATATTCATATCAATATCAGTGCCAGAAATTTAAATCCAACTCATAATCCTGGATAATCCATAATCCATATCCATATCCATATCCATATCCATATCCATATTCATATTCATATTCATACCATATCCATAACCATATCCATATCCATATCCATATCCATAGCAATATCCATGTCCATATCCATATCCATATCGATATCCATATCCATATTCATATCCATATCCATATCCATATCCATATCCATATCCATATCCATATCCATATCCATATCCATATCCATATCCATATCCATATCCATATCTATATCCATATTCATATTCATATCCATATCCATATCCATATCCATATCCATATCCATATCCATATCCATATCCATATCTATATCCATATCCATATCCATATCCATATCCATATCCATATCCATATCCATATTCATATTCATATTCACACCATATCCATAACCTTATCCATATCCATATCCATATCCATATCCATATCCATATCCATATCCATATCCATATCTATATCCATATCTATAACCATAAACATATCCATATTCATGTCCATTTTCATATCCAAATCCATTTCTATTTAAATATACATATTTATATGCATTTCCATAACCATTTCATTTTTATATCTATATTCAAATCCATATCTAAATCTAAATTCAAAACTTAACCCAAATAAGAATCCAAATTCAAATTAAAATTAAATTTCAAATTCAAATTCAAATTCAAATTCAAATTCAAATTCAAATTCAAATTCAAATTCAAATTCAAATTCAAATTCAAATTCAAATTCAAATTCAAATTCAAATTCAAATTCAAATTCAAATTCAAATTCAAATTCAAATTCAAATTCAAATTCAAATTCAAATTCAAATTCAAATTCAAATTCAAATTCAAATTCAAATTCAAATTCAAATTCAAATTCAAATTCAAATTCAAATTCAAATTCAAATTCAAATTCAAATTCAAATTCAAATTCAAATTCAAATTCAAATTCAAATTCAAATTCATATTCAAATTCAAATTCAAATTCAAATTCAAATTCAAATTCAAATTCAAATTCAAATTCAAATTCAAATTCAAATTCAAATTCAAATTCAAATTCAAATTCAAATTCAAATTCAAATTCAAATTCAAATTCAAATTCAAATTCAAATTCAAATTCAAATTCAAATTCAAATTCAAATTCAAATTCAAATTCAAATTCAAATTCAAATTCAAATTCAAATTCAAATTCAAATTCAAATTCAAATTCAAATTCAAATTCAAACTCAAATTCAAATTCAAATTCAAATTCAAATTCAAATTCAAACTCAAATTCAAATTCAAATTCAAATTCATATTCAAATTCAAATTCAAAATCAAATTGAAATTGAAATTGAAATTGAAATTGAAATTGAAATTGAAATTGAAATTGAAATTGAAATTGAAATTGAAATTGAAATTGAAATTGAAATTGAAATTCAAAATCAAATTGAAATTGAAATTGAAATTGAAATTGAAATTGAAATTGAAATTGAAATTGAAATTGAAATTGAAATTGAAATTAAAATTGAAATTGAAATTGAAATTGAAATTGAAATTGAAATTGAAATTGAAATTGAAATTGAAATTGAAATTGAAATTGAAATTGAAATTGAAATTGAAATTGAAATTGAAATTGAAATTGAAATTGAAATTGAAATTGAAATTGAAATTGAAATTGAAATTGAAATTGAAATTGAAATTGAAATTGAAATTGAAATTCAAAATCAAATTGAAATTGAAATTGAAATTGAAATTGAAATTGAAATTGAAATTGAAATTGAAATTGAAATTGAAATTGAAATTGAAATTGAAATTGAAATTCAAATTCAAAATCAAATTGAAATTGAAATTGAAATTGAAATTGAAATTGAAATTGAAATTGAAATTGAAATTGAAATTGAAATTGAAATTAAAATTGAAATTGAAATTGAAATTGAAATTGAAATTGAAATTGAAATTGAAATTGAAATTGAAATTGAAATTGAAATTGAAATTGAAATTGAAATTGAAATTGAAATTGAAATTGAAATTGAAATTGAAATTGAAATTGAAATTGAAATTGAAATTGAAATTGAAATTGAAATTGAAATTGAAATTGAAATTGAAATTGAAATTGAAATTGAAATTGAAATTGAAATTGAAATTGAAATTGAAATTGAAATTGAAATTGAAATTGAAATTGAAATTGAAATTGAAATTGAAATTGAAATTGAAATTGAAATTGAAATTGAAATTGAAATTGAAATTGAAATTGAAATTGAAATTGAAATTGAAATTGAAATTGAAATTGAAATTGAAATTGAAATTGAAATTGAAATTGAAATTGAAATTGAAATTGAAATTGAAATTGAAATTGAAATTGAAATTGAAATTGAAATTGAAATTGAAATTGAAATTGAAATTGAAATTGAAATTGAAATTGAAATTGAAATTGAAATTGAAATTGAAATTGAAATTGAAATTGAAATTGAAATTGAAATTGAAATTGAAATTGAAATTGAAATTGAAATTGAAATTGAAATTGAAATTGAAATTGAAATTGAAATTGAAATTGAAATTGAAATTGAAATTGAAATTGAAATTGAAATTGAAATTGAAATTG
Organism: Tetanocera ferruginea; assembly: GCA_958299015.1. NCBI lineage: Eukaryota > Metazoa > Arthropoda > Insecta > Diptera > Sciomyzidae > Tetanocera > Tetanocera ferruginea. The sequence goes on from OY282644.1 coordinate 72,130,299, forward strand.
AAATTGAAATTGAAATTGAAATTGAAATTGAAATTGAAATTGAACTTGAAATTGAAATTGAAATTGAAATTGAAATTGAAATTGAAATGGAAATTGAAATTGAAATTGAAATTGAAATTGAAATTGAAATTGAAATTGAAATTGAAATTGAAATTGAAATTGAAATTGAAATTGAAATTGAAATTGAAATTGAAATTGAAATTGAAATTAAAATTGAAATTGAAATTGAAATTGAAATGAAATGAAATTGAAAAGTGACGTTTTATTCTACAAATGATAACAGATTGTGATTTACAACTCTTAATAATCCTCTTAATAAATACTCTTTTTGCCCTTTCTTCTCTTTGATCATTCGAAATATGTTTTGGTCGTGGTCGTGCCTGCTAAGTGTGTACCGTGCGAGCCAACGATTTCCGAATTCAATACTTCCTTCGGGCAAAAGTTTTCATTAGAAATGAAGTTTTCTTTGCTGCCTTCACATCTATGCAGACAATAACAAACTTCAGAATATAAACAATGATATGTAAAGCTTCTTGAGAACATGAACTTTTGCCGTTCGGAGTCGACATAAAATATGTAGGTTTAGTATTCGGTCATTTGTGTGCAAATATTTAATGACACACAAAACACAATTGATCATAAGAAGCTCGGTCATAGTCCTTTAAAGGGCGAAATGGCCAATTCTGTTTTTGTTTTGTCATTCGAGATATGACATTTATAAAATAGTTGGCTCTGAGCATTCTAATTTTGAGTTGTGACTCATTTTAATAAGAATGAACATTTACTACTAACTTCTTTATAATCTTCATTAAGAATCTGTAAATTTAGAATCAAAATTTGTAACTTCTTTATTTACGTAAAGCCTCTACTTACAAGGGTTATTTTATATATTTCATTTTCAGTTTTGAATTGAATTTTATAAATTCAATTTCAACGTGATTTCAAACAGTATTCATAGCTTCTCACGTTCTGCTGTTTACCTGTCTTTACTTACGAGTTCTTATGATAATATAATTCAGCGAAACTTAAATTTTTTCCAAATATTCGAAATTAATCCCTCTTCATTGAATTGTTTTTGTTACATTGTTCGTTTTTAAATGTTCTTTTCTTCTTTTCTTCCCACCTATTTGTCGTCATTTTTAATCCTCTCGATATTCACAAAATACAAAACGTTCATTTAAGAATTAAATTGACGAAATCTCTTTGAAAGTCAGTAGAAATAGTTTTTTGTGGTCAGACATCTTTAAGTAATCCTTTTAAAAACGTCTAAAATTATATGCCTTCAACATCCCTTTTATTTAAATTGTCGTTTAATCTTTCAACCCTGATTCCCGCTTCTTTCTATCATCACTTTCAAGCTGTGTCTACTTCACTCGTCATATAAGTATAAACAGCTCACAATGCGTCATTATGACACTTTCTTTAGTCTCTACCTGCATTTAACGCTCTATTACAATAGTTTTACAAGCTTAAAACGTTGCGCATAGTTTTCAAACTTCGTATGCATGCCCCGATAGTTTTTTTACGATCAGTAGTTTTTCACTTTTTGTTTTTAATTATGACCAGTTTTGGTTTGGTGGAAGTATAACAGGTACATTTTGTTGTCATAACTGTAAAATGATTTACATAAGTTTGCTTATCTTGCCTACCTTATGAAGGTTTTGACAACAAACAATAAAAACATATTAATTCCTAGCAAATAAGTATTAATTAGTAGATACATAAGGTATGCTTTACCGACAATTAGTAAACAAATTAGACAGGTGCTTCTAAATAAAACCAGGACAAGTGTTATTTTTTTATGATGGTGCTATTATAGTTGTTGCATTGCCGTTATTGTTGTTTCTGTTAAATTTTTAATTATGCTTAGGTTTTGATGATTGACCTTTGGTCAGCAACTTACTCTGAGGTGTTTTTGATAGACTAATCAAATTTGTTTTTTATGAGTCTTTATTACCAACCAACTTTATAAGTTGTACTTTTTTAAGGTTTACTATCATCACAGACCTTCTTTTTAACCGTAGTTAACACTACATGACAATTCCAAATTATTTCAATATTTCGTTTGAAAGTTTAATACTTCAAATTAGAAAAATTTTATAGACAAATAAACCTACTTCTATTCAAAGTGAACACCTTGTTCGTCTTAAAGTACTTTCACCTGAAAATCCACCTATTTATTTCTTAAATTCATCTGAATTCATCACAACAGTTCCTTTCGAATTTTTTAAAGTAAAACTACGTTGAGAATAATTCCTGAAGTACAACCATCACAGCGATATATAATCATAAAAGGTTCAAGCCTCGGAGCGGGTAAAATTTTGGTTGTAATTTTTATTTGAAACCATCAAAATAGAATAACAAAAAAAAAGAACTTCAAAGTAAGAAGTTTTTCATCTAAAAACATATTCATTGCATACTTTAAGGAAATGTATTTCTTAAGAAGATGAACTTTTTACAAATCGTGTCCAACATTCAGTCATTAAAACGTCGTAAATATTCAAAACTTTGACTTTTTTTATATGTTTTACTAAAATTTGGTGATCGAAATCTTAATTATTTCATGTCTTGGATTGTGTTATTAAAGTTCGAAAACTCGTTCATTCACTTTCCCGAATGCGTATGTTTGAATTTTTTTGAGCTTGGCTCATATCATGATATGACACACGTTATGATAACTACAAAAAACGTTGCCAACTAATTATTTTTTAGTTTGTTCGATAAAAATAATTTCAAATCTCTAATTGACAGTAAATTTGTGCTTCACAAATGCCGCCAAAATAAAATTGAATTTAAAAGATTTACAAAAAGTAAAGCTAAACACTATAAAAAAACTCCATTAAATATACGAAGCGGCAGGCTTTGTTTGCCGTGTCTATAACTTAATTGCAGGCGATCAAAACAACAAATTGTTTCTCATAAAAACTAAAGAAAAAAAAAAACAAAATACCAACAAATGGACCCTTACATCAAACACATTCATACTCTTTTGTTAAACAGTGACAGCATTTTATGGCCAACAAACATGGCAAAGTTACACGTGCAGCAACAGTCATGATAGGCAACTTCAATTTGTTTTTGAACATATGTTCATTTAATATAAACAATGGTTTGTTTTTTTGTTTTGGGGAGCTTCAATAATTTTCAACAATTTTTTCCATTAACACACAATAATTGAAGGCCGGTTGGTAGGTAGAAAGTACAAAAAAAACATACAAGCGGCTTTTATGTTTACTTAAAGAAATGCCCAAATTATATAACAACATTAAACATCAAAGTTGGGCAATACAAAAAAAAAAAAAAACAAAATGACGATTGAGTGGCAGCATTGGCAGGGTTTAAGATTGAGTGGTAAAGATTTTTTATGACAGTTACAAAAATCAGCTAATGTTGCTCAAACGATTTTGAATATAATTTTGAAGATTAAACGGGCGTAACCCACTGTTATAAAAAATTGCTTCTCACAACACAGGCTATTAGTCTAAAAAGGTCCTCATAACCTTAAGCAAATAACTGTTATTTGAAGATATACAAAACAAATTATACAGATAATAAGACCAACATTGTTTAAAGTACAATATAGGGTCTTAGTAACCCACACATTTTTCAATTCCTTTGCTCGTTTTTTAATGAATTCAAGCTGCTTACTTGCCCTAGATTATACTTTATCACAGTGAAGATTGAAACGAAATTTTTTTATCCAGGACAACTCCAAGATCTTCGAAATGGTTCACTCTGCTTATTTCAATGCTATTAAGAAAGTAACAGTTATTATTAACTAAACTCTGAAGAGAAAAATATGTAACATATCATTTATTTACATAGAGGTAGAGCTTGTTTTGATCGCACTAGTGTTCTAAAGCAAGCAGTTTCGTCTGCTTGAAACTAACATCACTTTCCGACCTAATGTCATGGTATAACTTATGATCATCTGTAAACACTAAATTAGAAATGGCATTGAGTACATCGGATAAGTCTGAGATGAAACTGTTGAAAGGAAGTGGAAAAAAAAGTGAAAAAGATCCTTGTAGATCTGCGTATGTAAAAGACATTTTTGAACATAAAAACATTGGAACTTAACGTACTTGGACCTTTCGTTGACATAGAATATTAGCAAATTTACTTAAGAGCTCGCTAAACCAAACTTTTGCAGTTTAACAATAAAAATATAACAATAACCATATCCATATCCATATCAATATCCATATCCATATCCATATTCATATTCATATTCATACCATATCCATAACCATATCCATATCCATATCCATATCCATATCCATATCCATATCCATATCCATATCCATATCCATATCCATATCCATATCCATATCCATATCCATATCCATATCCATATCCATATCCATATCCATAACCATATCCATATCCATATCCATATCCATATCCATATCCATATCCATAACCATATCCATATTCATATCCATATCCATATCCATATTAATATTCATATCCATATCCATGTCCATATCCATATCCATGTCCATATCCATATCCATGTCCATATCCATATCCATATCCATAACCATATCCATATCCATATCCATATCCATATTCATATCCATATCCATATTCATATTCATATCCATATCCATAACCATATCCATATCCATATCCATATCCATATCCATATCCATATTAATATTCATATCCATATCCATATCCATAACCATATCCATATCCATATCCATATTCATATTCATATTCATACCATATCCAAAACCATATCCATATCCATATCCCTATCCCTATCCCTATCCCTATCCCTATCCATATCCATATCCATATACATATCAATATCAATATCCATATCCATATCCATATCCATATCCATATCCATATCAATATCCATATCCATATCCATATCCATATCCATATCCATATCCATATCCATATCCATATCCAAATCCATATCCATATCCATATCCATATCCATATCCATAACCATATCCATATCCATATCCATATCCATATCCATATCCATATTAATATTCATATCCATATCCATATCCATAACCATATCCATATCCATATCCATATTCATATTCATATTCATACCATATCCAAAACCATATCCATATCCATATCCCTATCCCTATCCCTATCCCTATCCCTATCCATATCCATATCCATATACATATCAATATCAATATCCATATCCATATCCATATCCATATCCATATCCATATCCATATCCATATCCATATCCATATCCATATCCATATCCATATCCATATCCATATCCATATCCATATCCATATCCATATCCATATCCATATCCATATCCATATCCATATCCATATCCATATCCATATCCATATCCATATCCATATCCATATCCATATCCATATCCATATCCATATCCATATCCATATCCATATCCATATCCATATCCATATCCATATCCATATCCATATCCATATCCATATCCATATCCATATCCATATCCATATCCATATCCATATCCATATCCATATCCATATCCATATCCATATCCATATCCATATCCATATCCATATCCATATCCATATCCATGTCCATATCCATATGCATATCCATATCCATATCCATATTCATATCCATATCCATATCCATATTCATATTCATATTCATATTCATACCATATCCATAACCATATCCATATCCATATCCATATCCATATCTATATCCATATCCATATCCATATCTATATTCATGTCCATATCCATATCGATATCCATATCCATATCCATATTCATATTCATATTCATACCATATCCATATCCATATCCATAGCCATATCCATGTCCATATCCATATCCATATCCATATCCATATCCATATCCATATCCATATCCATATCCATGTCCATATCCATATCCTTATCTATATCATATCCATATCCATATCCATATCCATATCCATATCCATATCCATATCCATATCCATATCCATATCCATATCCATATCCATATCCATATCCATATCCATATCCATATCCATATCCATATCCATATCCATATCCATATCCATGTCCATATCCATATGCATATGCATATCCATATCCATATCCATATCCATATCCATATCCATATCCATATCCATATCCATATCCATATCCATATCCATATCCATATCCATATCCATATCCATATCCATATCCATGTCCATATCCATATGGATATGCATATCCATATCCATATCCATATCCATATCCATATCCATGTCCATATCCATATGGATATGCATATCCATATCCATATCCATATCCATATCCATGTCCATATCCATATGCATATGCATATCCATATCCATATCCATATCCATATCCATATCCATATCCATATCCATATCCATATCCATATCCATATCCATATCAATATCCATATCCATATCCATATCCATATCCATATCCATATCCATATCCATATCCATATCCATATCCATATCCATATCCATATCCATATCCATATCCCTATCCCTATCCCTATCCATATCCATATCCATTTCAATATCCATATCCATATCCATATCCATATCCATATCCATATCCCTATCCATATCTTTATCTATATCTATATCCATTTCAGTATCTATACCCAATTCTATGTATCTAAGACTTATGTTTTTAGCGTTTTTCAGCATTTTGTCCGGTATCTCAACAATGGCAGCTGTAGTATTGGCTTGCCCCTGTCCATGAGTGATTTCACATAGCTCCACAAAAAATAGTCAAGTTATGTTAAATTCCATTATCTTAGTGGTCAATTGGACCATTGAGATTAATTGCTCACTAAACTCGTCTTCCAATAGCTCCATAGTATCGCGTGTCGTATGGCATGTGTCACCGTATTGTTAAAACGACATGTCAACCAAGTCCAATTCTTCTTAAAAAAGTCGGTAATCATCGCAGGGTTCCTTGCTCCATTGACTGCAATTTTTGTTTTTTTTTCGAACTAGAACGGTCCAATGATGCCGCCTGCCCAAAAACCTCACTAAACAGTATTTGTTTTTTAAGGCGCATTGGCTCTGGCTGTTCATCAGACCAAATTCGGAAATTCAGTTTGTGGACGTGGCTATTGAGCCAAATGTATGTCCAGTTATCGGTCAGTTATGTGCAAACATTTAATAACACACACAACACAATTGATCATAAGAAGCTCGTTCAAAGTCCTTTAAAGGGCTGAAATGGCCAATTAGGTGTGTTGTAGAGAAAAGGGTCTTGAGATTCGCGCTCAGCCAAAAAATTCAATTTTTTTCGCATTGTTTACATTAAGTTGTGCTATAATTGGTGTTAGCTTTGATTTTATACATAGCTAGCTGAGTACCAAGAGAAGGGTAGATAGCAACATGAAGTTGAAACTCTCGTAACACAAACGCGTGGTAAACAAATGACCAAGCAATGCGTGGCATCGGTGGTTAATTTGCTAAAAACGTAACACTTTAAATAACGATTGTAATTGTTAAAGTTTCATAAAGAATCTAGGCTTATGTCCTTCTGTAGCACAAATATAATATTTTAAAATTTATTTCATTAAAATCGACCCAGAAGTTTTGGAGTCTACTTCTTTCTTAATGTTTACTCTATTTATTTTAATATTTTATGTAATAGTATAGATATAAAACAGTGTGTTTAACCACTGGAAAATCTATTAACCTGTTTTTTTTTAACAGAAAAATACCGGTTTTTATACTTTATGCTTAAAAAACCTGGCTAAATAAAATCGCTTAAATAAAAAAGAAATAAAACCACACTTCATTAAAGGCACACAACAGTTACGCCCTAATAAACACTTTGCTGACAAAGAGAAGTTGAAACAAGTAACCACTCAGTAAGCGTTATTTTTTTTAAAAGCACCACTCTTTGTTTTATCATAACACACAGGCTCTATCTAATAAACCAGCATGAAAAAAGTTTCAAAACAAAAAACATACCCTTTATTTTGGTTTGAAGCAGGCTTCTTGAGGCGGTTAATTTATGCAATCATTCAGCTGGAAAAGGCATAAATGTTGCTTGCTGCATATGTTAGTTAAGTGTGGCTTTTCCTGCATGTGCTGCGCTGCACCTCAAATGTTGGCCATCAATTATAACAACAACAACAATAGCAACAGCAACATGGAAAATAAATTCAAATTTGTTTATTGTCTGTCGTTGATAATTTTTAACGACTTTTTTCACTTATTATTGTTCGAAGTGAGCAGCACAGCTTTGGGCTGATTTTCTCGAGCTGTCTAATAAATCATCGTAATGCGCGGTTCTTGAGGAATATTTTTTTATAGTATAAATGCTGGTTCATATGGTTATGGTAGATATAAAAATCACAGATATTTATGTGTATTTGTGACTAGATGCAGCAGGCATGATAAATCGTTGATTTATTTTTGGCTTGATATAAAGTCGGCATTTTGACAATTTGAATGCTGTGGCAGGGAGTTTATAAATTTGCTCTTGACCTGGCCTTGAAATATCAGCTGAAGTTAAGAAAATATATTTTTTTTTATATTCAAGAATAACAATCGATCAAGTTGTTGGCTGACATGTAAAACATGTGATAAATGCCGAAAATATATAACAAAAAATTGCTTTCAAGAACCACATCACTGAGATAGATGGGGTGGATCTAGCATGATGTACCCAATGAATCAAAATTATCTTATTTAACACAATTTATGAAAGAGAATTTTAAACTTATCGGTTAAAAATACGTTTTCAGGTCTCACAAATTAATACTGCTTTACGAATCAGCCTAATCACTCATTTCAGTTAGACATGCACCTACTGAAATTTGAGTTTCCTTTTTTTTTTTTTCTGTATCTGCACTTTCATTATCCAAATTGCTAGGATTCTATGTTGTTATCTTATTCATTCATCAATCTTCTTATTGCTCCTTAACAGTCTAGGTTAAATGTTATTTTGTACGTGATCTTCTACTCCATATAATGTGCCTACTTTGGTTTATCTCTCTTTTTCTCCTTTGCCCTCAAATATAAAAACTCTAGTTTATCGAAGATTACTTTTTAAGATTTTTCGATTTTCATCCAAATTACTGCTTTATACAACCTTCTTCTCCTGCATACATACTTGTTATACAATAAATTCTTTAAATTCCTCACTTTAACGCCTTTTAAACACTCATTTAATTAATCTTTTTTTATATATATTTTTCTTTCTCTTTACAGGTAAGTTTATCGTGTTTTATATCAAGGCTTAAAACCTTCGACATTGACTTGAATACGCTACTCCTGTCTGTCAGCCACTCCCAAACCTTTAGTCATTGGCACGCGGTAAGCTTTGCAAATCTCTTTGTATGCGATCCAATTATTCAAGATTACAATGAATCGCTTTGTTTAAATCTTAAACGATTAAACTAATTAACATTGACAAAAAAAATAGCAACAACAACAACAACAGCAATAGCCAATAACCTTAAATTGCTTTTTTATGATTTGATATCTTTTTTTCTATATATATTCTAAATTACCTCAATCAGGGCTCTTAAATGCTTAATTGAAGCCATTTAAGGACAAGTTCGACGAAATTCAATTACTTGGCCATGCGTCTATTTATTGTTGATGATTTTGTTGTTGATTTTGCTGTTGTTATTCTTTGTTGTCAAAATAGTAGCCTACTTTGTTAACAATGGCAGGTAGCAGCAATTAAGAGAAAAACAATAAAAATCAACAACACTTCCGACGGCGTTGTTTTTTTTTTTTGCTTTAAGCTAAAAATCAATATTTATTTCAAGAATGCACAATATTTTGCTGTTGTTGGTGTCGAACAAAAAAAATGGTTTAATGAAATAATCAATAAAATAAATAGTGCAAAATGTCAAGAGTTTTATCGTTATATTGTTTTTATGTGCACAAGTGCTTAGCTCTTAGTGATGATACAGGGTGATTAAAACCTATTAGTTTTGAAAACTCATCTTCAAGTCATCCTTAAAATTGCTTTTGAAGTTCAGATTTTATAAAAATTAAGCAATTACTAATTTCAGACCAAGACCAAGACCAACACCAAGACCAAGACCAAGACCATCGAGACCAAGAGCAAGACAATGACAATGACAATGACAATGACAATGACAATGACAATGACAATGACAATGACAATGACAATGACAATGACAATGACAATGACAATGACAATGACAATGACAATGACAATGACAATGACAATGACAATGACAATGACAATGACAATGACAATGACAATGACAATGACAATGACAATGACAATGACAATGACAATGACAATGACAATGACAATGACAATGACAATGACAATGACAATGACAATGACAATGACAATGACAATGACAATGACAATGACAATGACAATGACAATGACAATGACAATGACAATGACAATGACAATGACAATGACAATGACAATGACAATGACAATGACAATGACAATGACAATGACAATGACAATGACAATGACAATGACAATGACAATGACAATGACAATGACAATGACAATGACAATGACAATGACAATGACAATGACAATGACAATGACGATGACAACGACAATGACAATGACAATGACAATGACAATGTATTTTTTATTTTAAAAAATTTATTTTTGACTTCTTTTCATTTCACTTCATTTCATTTCATTTAATTTCACTCAATTTCATTGCATTTCACTTTACTTCATTTCATTTCACTTCATTTCATTTCATTTCACTTCATTTCATTGCATAAACTGACAATGATAATGACTATGGCAATTACAATGATGAAAATGAAAATTACAATTTAAATGATAATGACAAAGAACAATGCGAAGAATCTGATCCTTCGGTTATTATTTCTCAAAAATCGAGAAAAAGCTGTTTTATGAAAACAGATTCGAATTTTGCGCATCAAAAACCCTTAGAAAAAGTAAAGTCTAGTTCAGGGCCGTAGCCAGGATTTTGGGGATTTTGTTAAAAAAAAAATGTTAAAAAAAAGAACAAAAACAAATTGGCCATTTCATCCATTGAAGGGAATTTGACCAAGCTTCTTATGATCAATTGTGTTGTGTCTGTTGTTAACCCTAGGATGTTTGGCTGGCCTTTTCGAGGCCCATTTTGACTTTGAATTGTTCTCAATTTTTTTCTTAGTTCTGCGCGCCGAAATATTTTATGCCAACTACCGCTTATGTTTTATTGACGGTTCAAAACCATCTACATATTATTTGCATTAATTTCGTTGAACAAACTTCATCTGTTTATGTATGAAGGTTGTAAGTGCACCTGCTGGGCCTAACGAGGCCCATCCGTTAAACGTATGGAAATGTATGTTATCTATTAAACAAAACATGTTCAAACACGATCCATCACGTTTGGTAATATTGTTACGCTGCATGTGCATGTGTGTGGAAGCATTTATTGTTCAAGAATCAGTCCAACTATCACACAGGATTATTTCATCGATTTAGGCGGCCAAAATTATTTTATTGAGCAAACAGTTTCTAACCTTGTACGTTTTTCGATATTGTGGGCAGTTGACGCCCATTTTTTGTACACATTATAGTGTTGATTAACATACTCACATACCAAGTTTAATCTTTGTAGCTCATATATAAACGTCTTTAAAGAGTTTTCACTATAGCGAGTTGTATGAAAGGTGGGTGTGTTCGTTTGCAGATGATGCTTATTTCTTGTGCACACTTTAGATTTGATATAGAATGCTACAATACCAAGTTTTATTCGTGTAGCTCAAATGAAAGCCTCTTTATACATAGAGTTTTCAATATTTGGGTTGCATGGGAGATGGACGAGTTCATGGGTGGATCACGCCCATTTTTTGTTGTAGTCTACAATTTTATATAAAATGCATACAGAAATACATACAGATATCAAATTTTGTTTCTATTTTTAGCTTAAATAGAACTGTCTATGTAGTGATTTTTATTTTGTTGTGGTATGGGAGGTAGGAGTGTCCGAGGGCGGATAACAAAAATTTTCAATAGTACAGATCCTTGGGTCCATGTGAATATGTGTACCTTTTTCAAGTGTACCTTATTCAAGCTTAGATCATAAAAAAAATTTAATTTAAAAATTTAATTTATTATGACATCACTCCTCAGCTACTGCGTCATTCAATACTCCTATTTAATAATATTTACCGATTTGACACTTAGCTGTATGAAAATCGAAAGAACAGCTGATCATGGCTTATGGGCCTCGTGAGGCCCAGCAAAGTCACTTACCGCCTCTTAATTAGCCGAACATCCTAGGCTTAAATGTTTGCACTCAATAGACCGAGAATTGGACCTACATGTTTTATGCCGACTCCGAAAGGCTAAAGTTCATGTTCTCAAGAAGCTTAACATGGCAGTGTTTACTCTCTGAGGTTTGCCATTGTCTGCAGAGAGGTAGTGACCGATCAGATAAATTGTTTTATTGAAAAAAACTTTCGCCGCGACTGGGATCGAACTCGGTCTCCAGGCGTGCTAAGCCACACACTATACCTGAATGCCACGATCACCACCAAAAAAATGTATGAGTACTTACAAAATATGTTATAAAATAGTTGCCATTAAATTATATTTTAATACGAATTCCTTTTATATATGACCATATAGAACAGTCATGAGCAGGAAAATAAATTTTGTGAGCCAAGGTTTTTGTTTTTTAAAACAAACACAAAATTATCCTCATATTTGCTTTTGCTCATCGTTGCAAAAAAAAAAATTAACCAGCAAAACAAAAACAAATCATGTGCGTTTTGTGCTACACATGTACAAACATTTCAAGCGCAGCGCAATCGAGTAAGGCCGCGTTCATAGTGGAAGCTGAAGCTGAAACTTTTTACAGCTGCTGAAAACGCTTTGTGTACAATCATATGGAAAAAGCGCGAAGTGTTCATAGTGCCAGCTTAAATTCAAGGTTACGCCAGTTTTGAGGCTTTTTGATACTTTTTTCTTCTATCTCACTTTGGCACACGGTGTTGATTTTTTGTTTCATGTCGTACTTATGCTTTGGGTTTCAGCTTATTTGAACATACTTTTTGGCACTTTTTCTTCCATCTCGTTTGTGTACACAGTTTTGATTTTTTGTTTCATGTCGTACGTATGCTTTGTGATGTAGGTTATTTTCATACTTTTTAACGCTTTTCTTGGCTGTTTTTTTTATTTCTTGTTTATGTTTTGCCGCACTGATTTTGTTTTTGTACTTTTCGGCAGCAATGCCCAGCGCTTTAGTTTTATTTTCGCATTATCAGTTGATACGTGTTGTTGTTTTTGTCTATTTAACAATGTCAACATGATCGCAGACGCTGCCAGCATTGCATGTTGTTGTTGGTATGTCTTTTTGTTGTTAGTAAATTCAGCATATGCGATGCGCAAATATGGAATCGTGCGCTATTCCGACTTTGCCTCAATGCGTGTTGTTGTTTAGATACGTTTTGTTGTTGGTAATTTTTTGTAGGCATCGCTAATTTTCGACGCTTTTTCTTCTTCAGATGCTTACTTCATTCTTGCATCATTTCTTGGTATGTGTGTGAGTTGCACGTTTTCAATTTCCTTTGAATGCATGTTTTGTTGTTATGATCTTATGTTATTGATCTTTATTTTGTGCGTAGAATATAGACAAAATATTTTATTTGTTGCTTTGTAGAGGATAGGTTTCCAACTTTTTTCGTTTTATATTTTGTTTGGTATTTTTTGACAATTCTGACTTTCGGCGCATGGCAAAAATTTGTCTTCTCTGTTTAAAATTTATTTAACAACAAGTAACACTATGTTTTTTGCACTAAAAACTCTTTCCTTCCTTCCCACACTCTTTCCACTTCAAAATATGCATTAACTTTCCAAAATACAAGAAATAATTTACACAAAACATAAGCCAAGCGCATGCAAAAAGCGCGCACTATGAACAGCAACAGCAAGAAAAAGTATCTAAAAGCGCGAAAAAAAGCTCGCACTATGAACAGCAACAGCAAGAAAAAGTATCCAAAAGTGCGAAAAAAAGCGCGCACTATGAACAGCAACAGCAAGAAAAAGCGTCATGATATCGCTTGAAAAAGCTTAGCCAGCTTCAGCTTCCACTATGAACGCGGCCTAAGACGATGCTTCTAAAAGTGTTGATCTTGTTTCAGTGGTCTAAGGCCGCGTTCATAGTGGAAGCTGAAGCTGGCTAAGCTTTTTTAAGCGATATCATGACGCTTTTTCTTGCTGTTGCTGTTCATAGTGCACGCTTTTTTTCGCGCTTTTAGATACTTGTTCTTGCTGTTGCTGTTCATAGTGCGAGCTTTTTTTCGCGCTTTTAGATACTTTTCCTTGCTGTTGCTGTTCATAGTGCGCACTTTTTGCATGCGCTTGGCTTACGTTTTGTTTGAATTATTTCTTGTTATTTGGAAAGTTAATGCATATTTTGAAGTTCAACACAAAAATATTCAAAGAATAGATAAAGAACAACGAAGATAACGGCGAAATAGCTCAAAAGCAACAAGTGCAGAAAAAAAGTTGGAAACCTATCCTCCACAAAGCAACAAATAAAATATTTTGTCTATATTCTACGCACAAAATAAAGATCAATAACATAAGATCATATCAACAAAAAATGCATTTAAAGGAAATTGAAAACGTGCAACTCACACACATACCAAGAAATGATACAAGAATGAACTAAGCATCTGAAAAAGAAAAAGCGTCGAAAATTAGCGATGCCCACAAAAAAATTACCAACAACAAAACGAATCTAAACAACAACACTCATTGAATGCTGAATTTACTAACAACAAAAGAACATACAAACAACGACATGCATTGCTGGCAGCGCCTGCGATCATGTTGACATTGTTAAATATACAAAAACAACAACACGTATCAACCGATAATGCGAAAATAAAATAACAAAAAAAAAAATTAAGCGCTGAGCATTGCTGCCGAAAAGTACAAAAACAAAATCAGTGCGGCAAAACATAAACAAGAAATAAAAAAAACAGCCAAGAAAAGCGTTAAAAAGTATGAAAATAACCTACATCACAAAGCATACGTACGACATGAAACAAAAAATCAAAACTGTGTACACAAACGAGATGGAAGAAAAAGTGCCAAAAAGTATGTTAAAATAAGCTGAAACCCAAAGCATAAGTACGACATGAAACAAAAAATCAACACCGTGTGCCAAAGTGAGATAGAAGAAAAAAGTATCAAAAAGCCTCAAAACTGGCGTAACCTTGAATTTAAGCTGGCACTATGAACACTTCGCGCTTTTTCCATATGATTGTACACAAAGCGTTTTCAGCAGCTGTAAAAAGTTTCAGCTTCAGCTTCCACTATGAACGCGGCCTTAGGCCTTAAATTCAAGGTTACGCCAGTTTTGAGGCTTTTTGATACTTTTTTCTTCCATCTCACTTTGGCACACGTTGTTGATTTTTTGTTTCATGTCGTACTTATGCTTTGGGTTTCAGCTTATTTTAACAAACTTTTTGGCACTTTTTCTTCCATCTCGTTTGTGTACACAGTTTTGATTTTTTGTTTCATGTCGTACGTATGCTTTGTGATGTAGGTTATTTTCATACTTTTTAACGCTTTTCTTGGCTGTTTTTTTTATTTCTTGTTTATGTTTTGCCGCACTGATTTTGTTTTTGTACTTTTCGGCAGCAATGCCCAGCGCTTTAGTTTTTTTTTTCGCATTATCGGTTGATACGTTTTGTTGTTTTTGTCTATTTAACAATGTCAACATGATCGCAGGCGCTGCCAGCATTGTATGTTGTTGTTGGTATGTCTTTTTGTTGTTAGTAAATTCAGCATATGCGATGCGCAAAATATGGATTCGTGCGCTATTCCGACTTTGCCTCAATGCGTGTTGTTGTTTAGATACATTTTGTTGTTGGTAATTTTTTGTAGGCATCGCTAATTTTCGACGCTTTTTCTTCTTCAGATGCTTACTTCATTCTTGCATCATTTCTTGGTATGTGTGTGAGTTGCACGTTTTCAATTTCCTTTGAATGCATTTTTGTTGTTATGATCTTACGTTATTGATCTTTATTTTGTGCGTAGAATATAGATAAAATATTTTATTTGTTGCTTTGTAGAGGATAGGTTTCCAACTTTTTTCGTTTTGTATTTTGTTTGGTATTTTTTGACAATTCTGACTTTCGGCGCATCGCAAAAATTTGTCTTCTCTGTTTAAAATTTATCTAACAACAAGTAACACTATGTTTTTTGCACTCAAAAACTCTTTCCTTCCTTCCCACACTCTTTTCACTTCAAAATATGCATTAACTTTCCAAAATACAAGAAATAATTAAAACAAAACATAAGCCAAGCGCATGCAAAAAGCGCGCACTATGAACAGCAACAGCAAGGAAAAGTATCTAAAAGCGTGAAAAAAAGCGCGCACTATGAACAGCAACAGCAAGAAAAAGTATCTAAAAGCTCGAAAAAAAGCGCGCACTATGAACAGCAACAGCAAGAAAAAGCGTCATCATATCGCTTGAAAAAGCTTAGCCATCTTCAGCTTCCACTATGAACGCGGCCTAAGGCTTGCTTGGCTTTGCATGCATTTGTTGTTGTTAGCAAGTTAGAATTTTGGTGAACGTCGGTTTTGTTGCTATTCTTTGTACGTGTTGTTGTTATTTTTTGCACGCGTTGTTGTTTTAAAAAATGCGCAAACACAAAGTTGAAAAAACAAAACAAATTTGTAGTTGAGCCAACTGAGCTAATTGAGCTACTGGAAGCTCATGTCTGATATAGAAGGTCAATTTTTGGTTTAAAAAAAAAGAGAACTCAATACCTAGCTGGTGTTGCACAGTATGTTCTCAAAACTAACTTGAAATAACTAGTGTAATTTTTTGTACAATTTAGACATAATACAGAAAATAATGCATTATACAAAATTTGACAAAAAGCCTCAATAAAAAATTTCTCCGTTAATTGGACCTATTGGGGCCCAAGACTTTTTTTTGGGTATGTATTTTTATAGTTTTATGCAGGTTTCTAAAGTTTTGGGTGCTTGTAGTTTGAAAAATGTGAAAAAGTCTGAGAAGAGATATAATATTTTGGAAATTTGACCTAAAGGTGCTCATGGCATCTATTACGTTGTTTGATACGTGGAACATTCTTTTACAAACCGAACACCATTTTGAATTTTGACTGACATAGTTTTGACTTGCCTAAAATTTTTTTACGGGTTTTATATTGACAAAAAAATATCCTTTGAAAATAAAGGAGGTTTAAAAATTGAGATTTTCGTGATTTTTGCCTTGGAGACTCATTTTCAAAAATTCATAAATCCGGTTGTTTTTAAGCTACAGAAAAGTTTAAAAAAAGAAAAGTTATTGAAAAGTGAGTACATGTAGAAAATGCGTCTGTCATTTTTTGCTGAAATCTGTACGGTTTTTGAAAGAATGACCTATGTTTATGTTTAAAGAAGCCTGCGACATTCTGAACAAATTTTCAAAAAAATCTTACCGAAAAACCCAACCAGATAAAAATTACAAGCCATAAAATAAGGACTATAACCTGAAAAATCTTCCATTGGCAGTACAATTTTCAACAAAACAGTTTTTATGGTAATAACCGAAATAAGGTATTATTAAAAACTGTCACAGTAATTTTGTTTTGTATCGCCAGTTTAAGTTCAATTTTGGTACAAGTGTATTTATACAATTCTAAAGGAATTGATTTTTTTTTAAATAAATTATTTATTTTGTTATCACTTATTATTAAAGTTTTTTAAATTTTGACGGTATGTTCTAAAAAATACCATAATGGTTATTATGACAAAATATTATTTCGACCATTAAAAAAAAAATCACAAAATTGGAAGAATAAAATTTAAACTTCATGATATCATAGTTATGTTAATTTAGATATTTTTAAAATCAACATTTCGCACACTAAATACAAAACAGTCACAACTCAAAAAACATGACTTTTCAGGAAAAGCGAAAAATAAAGCTCTTTGGTTGAAACTGCAGAAGAAAAACAATTTTCATTTAATACAAAAACTTCATTCTTCCAGTTAGTGAAGAAAATAACGAAAAATATAGTCAGATATGTGTTTTATAAATTGATTTATAACAAAAATTCGATATAAATAATTTTGAGTTGTGACTGTTTTGTATTTAGTGTGCGATTTGTTTAAAACAAACCATCGAATCTAAAGTTAGACAAAAATAATTTCAGTTCATGTGAATACAATTTTGTTTTCTTATCTTTCCTGGCAGAAGTTTTTGAGCAACTATTATGTTAAACTGTTCTTGTTTAACCCATTTCCGCCTTATGGGTAGAAAAATCATGAAGATTCTTTTTTTCAAAAATCACTTCAAAGTTTGGGTTAGAGATATCGCAATACTTTTGATGAAGATGGTTAGGCAAAAGATAAACAACTTCTTAGGCTACTGGATTTCATCTAAAAATTCTGCCATTAGACTAGAGTTGACTAGAGTTGCCAGATTGGGAAAATCATGAATTTTCCGGAGATGAAAAAAGCGGTAGTGAAAAACAAGAATTATATAAAATAGATAAAAACACAAAAGAAATAATAAGTTTCTTATCTTACCTTTTCAACGACACCAATTTCGTCTCGATCACATTGTTAATAAGAAAGTACAAGGTAATTTACTTATAAGGCTTTTTTTCTACCAAATCAGCTGTTCAGCTGTTAATTTTGCCTTCCACAGCTAAAAGTCATCTGTGCACATTTCAGTTAGCAGTTTTATCGAAAAATACACATTTCAATTATTAAAAAAAAAATCAGAATATAGTTATAACAATGGCCTAATGGGTAGAAGAATACTCAATATATATCAACGCAGCAACGCATTGAGATATGGAGAATTTTTATACCCTAAACCTGAAAGGTCAGGGTATATTAACTTTGTGCAAACGTTTGTAACGCATAGAACGAAGCGAGTCCGGTATAGAAAAGTATATATATTCTTGATCAGCGTCACCACGTGAGTCGAGCTATCTATGTCCATCCGTCCGTCCGTCCGTCCGTCCGTCCGTCCGTCTGTGTGTTGTCCGTATACACAGGATAAGAAGAAGGAGTAGAGATAATTGAATGAAACTTGGTACACTTGCACCCAAGGATCTGCACTATTGAATATTTTTGGAATCCGCTCACGGACACGCCTGCCTCCCATACAACGAAAAAATTTAAAACTGCATAACTCAGCTTGTAATAAGCCTACAACAATAAAATTTGGTGTGTATGTATTTTATATCAACACAAAGATGTTTTCGAAAAATGGACGTCATCCGCTCACGGACACGTCCACCTCCCATACAACCCAAAAATTGAAAACGCAATAAATAAGCCTGTGTTTAACCTACAGAGCTTAAATTTGACATATGTTTTTTATAACAAAACAAAGATGGTTTTGACAAAATGGACGTCATCCGCCCACGGACACGCCTACCTCCCATACAACACAAAAAGTTTAAAACTCAATAACTAAGGTTATGTTTGTCACAGAGAAATTAAATTTGGAATATATGTATTTTATATCAAAACTAAGGTGTGTTCAAAAATTGCGAGTAATCCGTCCTTGAACTCGCCAACCTCCCATAGCGAAAGAACAATAAAGGCATTAACTGTGAGCTACAGGAATAAAACTTGGTATGTGTAAATTTTTTATCAACATTTAAATGCATATAAAATATAGGCTTCATCCGCCCACGGACACGCCCATTTTCAATAATATTATTTTTTTTTTGGAAAAGTGGGTTTAGGGTTTTTCATAGTCGGCCTAGACCGACTTAAGGCTTTCTTTACTAGTTTTTTTTTTTTATTTTTGCCCAAAACGTTTTCATTGAGTAAAAATTTCACTTATATTTACATCTAGTTTCGTCAATTTGAAAACAATTAAAAAAACAGCGACATATACTTAAGACGTCTAGATGTAAGTTATCAATTGATTTTCGTTTGATTTCACTCTGGGTTTTTTATTTGCTTCAACTTAGCTCTGAATAGGTAGTGACTGACGATCAGAAAAATGTATTTATTTCTATTAAAAAAATTCTCTATGTGTGATGAAAATTGAACCAGGCAAACATCATACCTACGTCAAACATTTTAACTCATAGCTTCATTAATATATTGAGTTTTAAAAATAAATAATCTAATATATAAAAATTTCGAGAATAGGTCGTGAAGTATTTTTCACGCTCCTACTCACGAGGGGTAGGGCACTTTTTCAAGAACACAAATTTTCGGCTTTACTTTCATCTATAAATCACACATCAATGAAACTCGGTACGAATTGACTTTTGAGTCTTGGTCTTCGACTGTCAAATTTGAGCGATCTTTGGAAATGGTGGCAGGGCTCCGCCCAAAAAATTAAATTTGGAACTAAAAGTCGTATAACAATGAAACTCAGTATGAAGTTATTGATTGGCCAGGTCTTTCAATTATAGAAAAGACACTGGCATTGGAGAACGGGGCGTGGCTCCACCCATACAATTAAAATTGTCGATACTGGAAAAATATAGAAGTTAAAGTCGCAGAACATTTAAACTCAGAATGGAGTTACTATTTGGTGGTTTCCTGCTACTGAAACATGCATTGTATAATGGGAGTGTATCCGCCAATATAAGACACACTTTTTTTAATTGAATCGCTCTGGAAATAATCGCCACATATTAAAGAAACTCGGTTTGGAGTAACTATTTGGTGATATCCTACTGCTTGGAAGTACTCGCAAATTAAAACGGGTGTTGAACAAAGGGTGTGGCTCCGCCCATAAGACCATTTTGTATATTTAATAGCTTTGGAAATAATTATCAAAGAATATTGAAACTCAGAGTGGAGTTACTATTTGTTGATGGCCTTCTATTGGAAAGCTAGATAGACATTGCAGAAGGACGGCAGCAACGCGCCGGGTATCAGCTAGTAATATATATAATACAAAAAATATAAAGTTTTTTAAACTAGGAATTCTTCGAGTAATATGTTTAAGTTGCTAAATTTAAATGACTATCGTGAACAGTACCCAGTGTTTATTGTCTAAAATCTATACCTGTTGTTATTAATCAACGTCATAAAAGCAGTGAATTAACTGAATTTAAAAAAATTATTTTTATTTACTTATTCTTTAAATCAAATTTCCACACCCTGTCTGTCTTCAAATCAGTTTAAGCACTCTCAAGCTGCTACTTCCCGCTCATTGATTTTCTATTGTGTATTTTAACACCTTGAGGGTTCGTTCGTTTGTTTGTATGTTTGTTCCTACAGCAAAATGTACATTTTTTTCTTCATACTCTTTTTATTGTGCAAACATAAGACACAATAATGCGGTAAATTCTCAAATAAATATTGTTTCGAGTGCAAATAAATTTCAAGACCTGTTTAGATATTTCTGTAAAAAAAGAAAACAAATAATTGAAATTGTATAACAAATGATTCAAAAACACAAAAGCAACTTGATATCTTATTGACACTGGATGATGTTGACTTAAGTTCTTGATAAAATGACTAACAGTGATTTGTTTTATTGCATACTTGATAGAAAACAAGGTAATTAATAGAGAGGATTTTTATTTATAGTTTGTCATATTCGTTTTTGTATATGATAAATACCGTTTTGTATATCAAGATATCGACCTTCGAGTATAACAAAGTCAGTCCAACATTTTGTGGAACCTTTTAAAATTCGTTTAATTTTTCACTGCTCAAATTGTCGAATTTTTCCTTGCCACTTCCGCCAAAAACTGAATTAACATGACATGTTACAACTTTATATCAACCACCCTTTTGACTCTTTTGTTCTTCATTTCCTGACTGTAGTTCAACATTATTAGACCTTTTTCTGACTTAACGTCTACGTGACTTAAGGTCATGGTCAAAATGTTTTTCTCCCGTCCGTAAAATTCCTGTCATATTTTCATTTGCTTCACTATCTTTTTCATTTCTGTCGGTTTCCCCGTTTCCAGCATTGTTTATTATTATTTTTTATTATTATTTTTTCCTTTATTTTGCTTTTTATATCCAACAATCAATGCTTGCATCACGTTGCGTCACATTAAATGTTCGGTCACTCATGTCACAATTAGCCATGTTAATATAATTATTGTAAAACATGTTGCATTGTGAGCCTATCGGCTTTGATTTTTGTTGTTGTTTGAAAGTGGTGGCTACCAGCGGAAGTTTTTCATAATAATTTCCTATCTAGCAGCTAAAGTCATGCTTGGGTTAATCGTATTGATAGCAGGATGTTAACATTTTCAAACGAATTATAGTACAAAGTAAGGAAGTTTTTTAATGACGAACATGAAATAAAGCAATGTTGATCAAATTGAACAAAATTTTTTAAAAATCAAGGGTCGAAAGTAAAAATTAAAAAAAATTAAATATTAAAAATTCAAAATTCAAAATTCAAAATTCAAAATTCAAAATTCAAAATTCAAAATTCAAAATTCAAAATTCAAAATTCAAAATTCAAAATTCAAAATTCAAAATTCAAAATTCAAAATTCAAAATTCAAAATTCAAAATTCAAAATTCAAAATTCAAAATTCAAAATTCAAAATTCAAAATTCAAAATTCAAAATTCAAAATTCAAAATTCAAAATTCAAAATTCAAAATTCAAAATTCAAAATTCAAAATTCAAAATTCAAAATTCAAAATTCAAAATTCAAAATTCAAAATTCAAAATTCAAAATTCAAAATTCAAAATTCAAAATTCAAAATTCAAAATTCAAAATTCAAAATTCAAAATTCAAAATTCAAAATTCAAAATTCAAAATTCAAAATTCAAAATTCAAAATTCAAAATTCAAAATTCAAAATTCAAAATTCAAAATTCAAAATTCAAAATTCAAAATTCAAAATTCAAAATTCAAAATTCAAAATTCAAAATTCAAAATTCAAAATTCAAAATTCAAAATTCAAAATTCAAAATTCAAAATTCAAAATTCAAAATTCAAAATTCAAAATTCAAAATTCAAAATTCAAAATTCAAAATTCAAAATTCAAAATTCAAAATTCAAAATTCAAAATTCAAAATTCAAAATTCAAAATTCAAAATTCAAAATTCAAAATTCAAAATTCAAAATTCAAAATTCAAAATTCAAAATTCAAAATTCAAAATTCAAAATTCAAAATTCAAAATTCAAAATTCAAAATTCAAAATTCAAAATTCAAAATTCAAAATTCAAAATTCAAAATTCAAAATTCAAAATTCAAAATTCAAAATTCAAAATTCAAAATTCAAAATACAAAATACAAAATACAAAATACAAAATACAAAATACAAAATTCAAAATTCAAAATTTCAGAAAAATTTAAATATTAAGATCCAAAAATTACATTAAAAACAGTAAAAAAAATAATTTTTTGATGAGTTTCTATGTCGTAAGTTGTTCCTCTTATCACTGTAATAGAACTTTGAATTTATTAAAAATTTTAAGTCTCCAAACTTTTTTCGTAATAATCAAATTCAAACAAAATTTTATTGACTTAATTTTAATTTTAAATAAATCTTGAGCACATGACAAGAAGTCATTCGCAGCATTAGCAGGAAATTCCTCCTTACTCATGTTGTGACTCACAGCAAGATTCACGACCATTAACTTTTATCGCAAACATTTATTAACGCAATATTTAAACTTATAAAAATTCTATTCTATGTTGAAATGTCGTGTTCTACATATTTATAAAACATTTTGTGACACAGTAAGCAAAAAACAATAAATTACACATGTGTATGCGAAAAAAATTCAAAATTACAAAACACGAGCTGTATTAAAAAATTTGTCTATTCAATTTTTTTTTGTTTTAAATAAAATTTTCATTTGAAATGCATGAAAAATATAAACAACCAAAAAATGTTTAAATGTTGTTTTGAGAGATTAACGAAAAATAATTTATTTCAAGCAATTATTTTCAGTTAAAAAACGTAAACTAACCCCACCCACTAGCGTTTTGTTAGCAAAGCGTTTATAAATAAACACGCTAAAATTTGGAAGAAAAACTTTCAAAGAAAATGTTGAAATTTTTTTATACTCGTTATACAGAGAAAAAAAATCTGAAAACTTGTCGAAAATGTTAGAAAAATTAGTTAGAGAAGAAAAAATAGAGACGAGTAGATGGCTTAAACTTTAAAACAGAAGTCGGTATAGAGAGTTTTAATACTGATGTTGATTCGCAGCAAGAAAATTTGAATTTCATAAATTTTATTTGCAGACCAAATGATGATATGCATGTTAGTCTAAAATATAGACTTCATAATAAAATATTGTTTATTTCTTGCCGTCTAACCCTCTGCGCTCTACAAACTCTATATTCGAAATTAAAGTGGCATGGTCAAGGTCATCCATATCGTTTACTTAAGTCATTTCTGCTGATATGATAAAAAAAGCTAAAAGCAAAAAATATATTTCTCTTCGAACGTCAGTAAAAACATGCAAGAATCTTACATACGGCATATTACGACTCTGACAAACTCGCCCCAAAAAGTGAAAAATGTAGAAATCAGCAATAGGAGGGTTAAACATGTTAATAAATCTTAAATTCGATTTATTTCAGAGTCGATGAAAAAACCATTTATAACAAATTTTTAATTTGTTATTTGTAATTTGCAAGCTTTAATTTTTAGTTTTTAATTTTTAATTTTTATTTTTTAATTTTTAATTTTTAATTTTTAATTTTTAATTTTTAATTTTTAATTTTTAATTTTTAATTTTTAATTTTTAATTTTTAATTTTTAATTTTTAATTTTTAATTTTTAATTTTTAATTTTTAATTTTTAATTTTTAATTTTTAA
Organism: Tetanocera ferruginea; assembly: GCA_958299015.1. Taxonomy (NCBI): domain Eukaryota; kingdom Metazoa; phylum Arthropoda; class Insecta; order Diptera; family Sciomyzidae; genus Tetanocera; species Tetanocera ferruginea. Next base: position 72,155,003 of record OY282644.1, read on the forward strand.
TTTTTAATTTTTAATTTTTAATTTTTAATTTTTAATTTTTAATTTTTAATTTTTAATTTTTAATTTTTAATTTTTAATTTTTAATTTTTAATTTTTAATTTTTAATTTTTAATTTTTAATTTTTAATTTTTAATTTTTAATTTTTAATTTTTAATTTTTAATTTTTAATTTTTAATTTTTAATTTTTAATTTTTAATTTTTAATTTTTAATTTTTAATTTTTAATTTTTAATTTTTAATTTTTAATTTTTAATTTTTAATTTTTAATTTTTAATTTTTAATTTTTAATTTTTAATTTTTAATTTTTAATTTTTAATTTTTAATTTTTAATTTTTAATTTTTAATTTTTAATTTTTAATTTTTAATTTTTAATTTTTAATTTTTAATTTTTAATTTTTAATTTTTAATTTTTAATTTTTAATTTTTAATTTTTAATTTTTAATTTTTAATTTTTAATTTTTAATTTTTAATTTTTAATTTTTAATTTTTAATTTTTAATTTTTAATTTTTAATTTTTAATTTTTAATTTTTAATTTTTAATTTTTAATTTTTAATTTTTAATTTTTAATTTTTAATTTTTAATTTTTAATTTTTAATTATTAATTTTTAATTTTTAATTTTTAATTTTTAATTTTTAATTTTTAATTTTTAATTTTTAATTTTTAATTTTTAATTTTTAATTTTTAATTTTTAATTTTTAATTTTTAATTTTTAATTTTTAATTTTTAATTTTTAATTTTTAATTTTTAATTTTTAATTTTTAATTTTTAATTTTTAATTTTTAATTTTTAATTTTTAATTTTTAATTTTTAATTTTTAATTTTTAATTTTTAATTTTTAATTTTTAATTTTTAATTTTTAATTTTTAATTTTTAATTTTTAATTTTTAATTTTTAATTTTTAATTTTTAATTTTTAATTTTTAATTTTTAATTTTTAATTTTTAATTTTTAATTTTTAATTTTTAATTTTTAATTTTTAATTTTTAATTTTTAATTTTTAATTTTTAATTTTTAATTTTTAATTTTTAATTTTTAATTTTTAATTTTTAATTTTTAATTTTTAATTTTTAATTTTTAATTTTTAATTTTTAATTTTTAATTTTTAATTTTTAATTTTTAATTTTTAATTTTTAATTTTTAATTTTTAATTTTTAATTTTTAATTTTTAATTTTTAATTTTTAATTTTTAATTTTTAATTTTTAATTTTTAATTTTTAATTTTTAATTTTTAATTTTTAATTTTTAATTTTTAATTTTTAATTTTTAATTTTTAATTTTTAATTTTTAATTTTTAATTTTTAATTTTTAATTTTTAATTTTTAATTTTTAATTTTTAATTTTTAATTTTTAATTTTTAATTTTTAATTTTTAATTTTTAATTTTTAATTTTTAATTTTTAATTTTTAATTTTTAATTTTTAATTTTTAATTTTTAATTTTTAATTTTTAATTTTTAATTTTTAATTTTTAATTTTTAATTTTTAATTTTTAATTTTTAATTTTTAATTTTTAATTTTTAATTTTTAATTTTTAATTTTTAATTTTTAATTTTTAATTTTTAATTTTTAATTTTTAATTTTTAATTTTTAATTTTTAATTTTTAATTTTTAATTTTTAATTTTTAATTTTTAATTTTTAATTTTTAATTTTTAATTTTTAATTTTTAATTTTTAATTTTTAATTTTTAATTTTTAATTTTTAATTTTTAATTTTTAATTTTTAATTTTTAAGTTTTAATTTTTAATTTTTAATTTTTAATTTTTAATTTTTAATTTTTAATTTTTAATTTTTAATTTTTAATTTTTAATTTTTAATTTTTAATTTTTAATTTTTAATTTTTAATTTTTAATTTTTAATTTTTAATTTTTAATTTTTAATTTTTAATTTTTAATTTTTAATTTTTAATTCATAACAATTTTGTATTTTTTGTTGCAATGTATGTGATAGTTGTTTTTTAATAATAACATTACAAATGTCTGATAATGATTTTGTGTGAAAATTATGAAAAACAGAAATTTTTTTAATGACAATAATAACTTTTAATTATAATAATGATCTTATTAAAGTGACTGCAACGGTTCAAAGTATATGAACTGACTTGCTCTTATAATCATTTCATGTGTTCATACTTAACTGTTGCAAATCTACAAGATTGTTAAAATTGATCAAATTAACTTAAACAACCATTCTATACGATGTAGCGTATAATTATAGAGTGTGCAAAAGTAAGCCGAAATTTTCCGCTTTATGATTTCTTTTCAATGCGATTCTGTAAAAAAGAAAAAAAAGCATGTATAAAATTACCTCAAGCAAGCAGCAAAAACAAACAATAACAAAAATTTTAATGAAATGTTTACATAATAATAACAGAGTAAACAGTCGTTGCTATTTCGAGTCGGCTGCTGCTCCTCCTCTTCCTTTTTCCTTCCTTCTGATCACCCCAACTTCCAACATTGAAGCTCTTTCAAGCTGACTCTATTCTGAGAAAGATGCGTTAAAACAGCTGAAACATCTTGTTGATAATTTGTAGCACGCAACACGATCAGCCGATAGCTCGCTCGATCAATCGATTGATCGTTCCATCGATTTGTTTGGTATTCATATGTTAAAAATAACATTTTGATTAATATTGTTTTCCAAAAATTTTGTAGAACCAAGGTTTTTTCAATATATAAAAAAAAAATAATCACTTTCATGCAGCTTAATTGAATTTTTGGTTTATTTACTTTGGCTTTATATTGCGAATGAAGCACTAAAAAAATTAATCGACGATCCAATTTTGTTTAAATACAGCCAGCTTAATTTAAACTGGTTCAACTGCTGTGGCAGTCGTGCTAAAAAATTGACTCAATTAAGTTGCGAACATAAGATTGTTTAAAAAATAATGCATTTGAACTGCCTTTTTATTGTTGAAAAAACAATAAAGTTCAACAAATTGAGGTGCTTAAAATGAGCTTGACTAAAATAAAGAAAAAAACTTATGATATGTCAAAATAAATTAATGTTGTTGTTGTTTAAATTAAAATGATGTTGTTAATTTTATTTTCTTCTTTATGTCAACGTCTTTTTATAAGTTCATAATTCAAGAAACTGCAAATCTTCGTTTAGTTTGTTTTGCCTTTAATTAGCATCCATTAATTTCGGCTCATTCGAATAAATTCAAAAGCTCAAGCAATACAAACGCAAAATCGTCTCATGAGCTCTGCGAACTCATAACTTTTAGAAATTTTGACAATTAACAAAATAAGCCTTAACCAGTTTGCTGTGATATTTATTTTGTAAAATTTTTGAACTTCATCTTTAGTTTCCATTCATTTATTCATATTGTTTTGTAGGTATGTGTGGAAGTTAGTATGCGTTTTGTTTTGCTTTACAATGTTTTCTTTAGTTTTGAATTTAATTTCATGGCATTAGCCTTTGAAGTCAATAAACCTTGGAACATGCTAAGTTGTATTATTTTATTCTGATTGTAGTTCTGTTCATGATTTTCTTAACACATTCCACGCCTCATTGGCATGCATTGCACGTGCTTTAAACGCATTTTTTGTTTAGAACTTTTTCAATGAACTTCAATGAAAATCTATTGGATATTGCTGTTGTTCTTTTTTTTTCTTCAATAAAGCAACTGCAACGTTGTACAAAGTATTCAACTGGCAACGCCTGTGCATTGAATGATTGAAGAATATTTCAACTCAAATTCAAGCGAATACTTAAACTTCAATACAAATAAATACTTGATTTGAAAAATATTGACATTTTTACATTTGTATATTTTAACTAGTGTCCGACCGAATGTGAATTTTTGCCGAAGCCGAAAAACAAACAAATGTTTTTAAGTCAAAAAAATTATAAAAATGTATTCTTTGCTTTTGTTATATGTTCATTTACAAGTACAAAAAAACGTAATGAAATCATTAAATTCGAATTAAATGTAAGAGTTTTTCTACAAAATTCGTATGTTTCTGTAATTGATTTATTGACGTCAGGATAACGTAGAAAAAAATGTTGTCAGTTTTCGACCCAGTCGAGAAAAGCTACTTACTGATACTAACTGGGTCATTCCGCCGAGATTGATCACAAAATAGCAAATTCGGTCGGTCAACCATTTAAAAATTTTTTTTTTACCATTAGTTTCGTAATGTTTCCGCACCTTAGAACTGCTTTAAAAGAATTTTTTTGTTGTATTTACAAAATGGCGACCATGTTTTTCATGCAACCACGAGCGATTTTCGTATTTATAGAGTTAGCGGTAATGATCATATCTCAGCTCCTGTTAAACATACAGTAATAAATGAAAAAGCATAATATTAATTATACCTTAGGCTATTATCTTGCATATCAGAAAAATTAATTAGAATGTTACTTAATTTAAAAAAAAAACGTTAAAGTTTCCGAAAATAAACGTAATTTTTGGTAACTTTGAAAAAAAAATTTGAATATAAAGAAGTTAGTGGCAGATCTTTTTTTTTTGGTATTAGATACGTCTTAGACAGAACTTAAAATGTAAATTTTTAAAAGTGACTAGATCATAAACTTTTTGGATTACATTGCTTTGAAAAATAAGAAATCTCAAGTTTACCCCAACTTTGGGGCAATATCTCCAATGGGCACTGGTGAAAAAATTTGAAACTAATGTTAAATAGACTACGTAATAAGAGGATTCTACTGATATAAAAATTAAAGTGATTTTTATGGTTCATTAAAAAAATATAGCATTTTAAAATTCGAGCATTTTATTACATGAGGTATGAGTATTAAGGTGGGTCACCCCATATGGGGAAAAAAAGTTTGCATTTACCGCCCCTAATATGAGAGCTTATGTTGAGAGGATTTCAGAACAATACAAATTTTTTTTGTGAACCCGAAATCTGCCCCAAATGGTCTTTTTTGTATAACTTCACCAGTTTTAAACCGATCGTAAAAAGAAGTATATCTTTGGTTAGGTCTCAATTAGTACACAAGCACCCCCAAAAACTTTAAATTTTTTAATATAACAAAAGTTCATAAAAAATCATTAAACTTTTGTGAAGAAACTATTAAATTTCATTCGTAAGAAAAAAGTTACAGCGAATCAAAATTTTAGTGAAGTTCGTTTTCGCTTTTGGACTGTAGCCTTTGGTTCATCTTCGTTTGGATTCGTTTTTCATACCAAATTTCTTTACATTCGGGCCAGTCGTTCAGGCGTTATTGAGCCATGTATATTTTTTTACTTTAAGCACCCTCTATCGAAAGTTTTTATAACTTCTAAAAGTCTATCTTGTATTACTAGGTCAGAAAAATCTTCGTACAATTTTTTTCAAAATCGCTTCCGTCGTTAAGTCAGTTGACCGTTTAGCCAAATTATTACATAAAAAAAAATAATCTAACAACCAAAGCAGCAACTAAAAGAAAAGGCACACAACCTCAAACACAAGCGAACAAAATATTTTCATTACTTAAAACAAACATTTCTGCTATTCATAAAAAAATGCGCTTCGTGAAAATTAAAACAAACTTAACAAAGCTACCGTCTTATCGCGATGTACCGATGAAGGTACCGAAAGTATCGCCAAGCATAGAACACTTTCATATTATAAACTTTCGATAGAGGGCGCTTAAAGTAATAAAATATATGGCTCAATAAAGCCTGACCGAATGTAAAGGAATTTGGTATGAAAAACGAACCAATTCATAAAAAATGATTTATCATTTGAATAAAATTTTCAACGAGTGAACACCAACTCATGAAAGAACAGAAAAGGAGAGAAAAACAAAAAAAAAAACAATGGAAAATGTTCCGAATGTGGAATTATGAACGGAGTTCACTGAATAATTAAAAAAAATTCTAAAAACTTATAAAAAAAACTGTTTAGCAAAGCAAAAACATTCGGCAAAAATAATCGGCTATCTCGGCCGAAGTCGAAGCCGATGCTGAAGGTCCAAATATTGGGCGATTATGCCGATTACCGAAGCCGAAGCAGAATAATTGGTCGGACACTAATTTTAACCCTATTTTTAAGAATACAAATTTTTAAATTTTTATATTTCAACCTTATTTTAACGTATACAAATCAAAACCTTTCGAGCTAAATTTTGCGAGAAAAACAAAAAAACAAAAAAAACGAAACCGAATTTTGCGAAACCTTATTAAAATCATTAACATAATTAATTAACACATTACATTTCGAAAAAAATTATAGTTGTCGCTTGAAGGCTGGTTGATGTTTGTCTTAAAAATTTAATTATAGTCGTTAAAAGTGAAAGCAGCAAAATATTTTTTTTTTAAATTAATAGATATAAAAATTTTTTTGTCAAGATAAAATGTATAACCTTTGAAAATTATAATTTTGTTGTTATTCAAAATACTTCCCATAGTATATTTTTGCACTCATTGTCATTTTCTATTCACTGTTAATTTAAATTTCAATCTATTATTTTAAAAATAGAAATTTGTAAACATTACCAAAATTTAAGTTTTACAACTTCAAAACTTTCAAACTTAAAATAGTTTTTGCTCTATGATGATATTGTTTGTATTGACGATTTCCTAGGCTGAGTTTTTAAAGTTTTTGTCATTGTAGATTCAACAAAATCTATTATCCTGTGTTGTTTTGGGAGTGTACTTTATAAAATCAATATTATAAGAGCTGAAATTATTTTAAATAAATGATCAAAAACCTTGTATATTCTAAGATAGCAACCACCTTTCTACAAGTTTAAACTCTTGCAGATTTGAACTTATGAGGACCTTATCTTGGTCGTACAAACAATATATCTAAAGACTGTCCCAGAAATAACTGTCCTTTTGTGTTTTTTTTTTTTTTTATTGTAAAAAAACCAATGATGTTTTCTTAAAAAATCTTTCAGTTTATTTTTAAACGTTAAAATGTTAAATTACAGAATAAATGAAAATTTTATTTACACTAAAAAAAATACACTTAAAAAAATTATGCACTTTTTGATTAAGGTCCTCCATTAGGTTTTTTACCGACCTTTCGTTGACCTTAGTGTATGCCCGACGCCATTTACGTTGAAATATTCCGAGGTTTTACGCAGTTTGTTTGGTCTTCTTAAGATTTATTTTCATTAAGGCTAATATTTTTCGATTGGACGAATTTCTGGGCAATTCGTAGGATTAGCTTCTCTTGGTACCACAGTGACTTTATTGGCTTAGTACCAATCCATCGGTGCATCGTGAAATGTTACTAGGTCTGGCCAAAATAGTACTGAACCTTGGTGCTGACGTTTAAAAGGCAGCAAACGCCGCTCCAGACACTCTCTGATGTAAATTTCGGTGTTGATTGTGCGATCTGTCACAAATTCCTTACTTCGAAGGCCACACTTGCAAATGGTCTGACACACCATGTATTTCTTTGAAAATTTGGTATGTTTTTCGGTGGTAAATTTAGAGAATGCTCCACCCCTTCTAACCGCAGTATAATATCCGTGTCCAGGTAACTGCTTAAAATCCGCTTTGCAGTACGTTTCATCGTCCATGATTACGCAATCATATTTGGGCAGGTAATCGCGATACAGTTTTTGAGCCCTCCTCTTGGCTTCTGCGTCCTTTTCTTCTGACCTATTAGGTACTTTTTGTACTTTATAGCTCTTTAGGTTGTACAATTTTTTAATCCGTTGAACACTTGACTTCGATGTTCCCGCTTTTGTTGCCATATCACGAACCGAAGTGACAGTATTCTGAGTAAACAGCCGCTTAACCACTCGCTGGACCACTTTTTCTCCCTGAGCCTGGCGTTTTTGATAAAGGGGTAAGCTGTTTGTATCGTTTTATGGTCCTTCCGACAGTTTTGACGCACACGCCAACTTCCTTAGCGATCTTTTTGTGCGTGGTGTTTGGATTTTCCAGGTATTTGCAAATAATTGCTTTCCGTTTTTCTTCTTGTTAAGACGACATCTTTTCAGTAGCTCTTTTATTTTACTAATGAGTATTTTTGTTTTTAATCTGCATTTATATTTATACATTATTTATTTATATGTACTTTATTTAGGTACCAAATATGTTGCTATAGAGGTAATACTTTTTTATAAATAACCTAAAAACAAAAGGACAGTTATTTCTGGGACAGTCTTTATTTGAACTACGGTTCAATTATGTATGTCACTTAAAAAAAAAGGTTGCCATGAGCCCTCACCTTTGAGATGCAAAATCATGAAAGTGGGACATAAAAATTGGCTATTGTACCTACGTATCCGTTAGCAAATGATATAAAACATACTGTTAGTACGGGGATAGTCAATAAACCAGGTTAAACAACCGATAATTACTGGCATGAATAAAATCTGATATTCCTACGATTGGATCTTCATGCCGGAAAAATTGGTTTTAAAAGTATGGTCATGGAGGTCGAGGAGTATTATAATGGCAGTTATAAAGGAGTATTGACAAGGAGTATGATCAAGGAGCATAATAGATCCTGTGTTCAAGCATGCTATCATTGTTGTAATGTTGTTGCCGACTGAACAAGTTTTCTAATTTAATTTAGATAAGGCGATCAGTTTTGGAATACCTAAAACAAGTGTTCAACTGTGCAGTCTTTACTAGTAACGCCCGAGGCGTTCAACAGAATAACAGGATTGGCTGCACTGGTAGCACTTTATGTCCGCGATTTGGTTTGATTTTGATTAGACCAGATTCTAAGTCATAGCAAATACCCGACTAGTGTCAATCGGTATAGCATACCGGGATAATAAGACAATCTTGCTTATCAAGTCATGTGTGCTTAAACTATCAATTCATGTCTGGTTTTTGTTGGAAGCTCATTCCAAGGTGGAAACCCTTTTGCCGTGGGACTATCGTGCGCTGGGACTTCGGGGAGTTTCGTGCTGGCTGTGGTTAGCTTAATGTCGCAAGCTAGACAACGAGTCGGCGTGGCGTTGCGTCTCTGTATAACCAGGCTGGCATATACTATATGCAAGCGATTTTAGGTCTGTCTCGCTCCTCACCAATGAAGGTGAATTGAATTGAACCTCAAATTAAATGTTCACAAATTAGTACTGAAGAATCGTTGAATGAATAAAGTGCTTAAAGTAGAACTGGCAAATGGCGCCTTGTCATAGTAAGCTGTTAATACTTGAAAACCCGAAACCCTAGGGCACTTGACTTATCCGGAAAATAATGAGATGTTATATGGCGATTGAATTCTGCATGAAATGATTGAAAAGAAGGGTTGCTCAGTAAAAATCTGGGCTGTTGAGTGCCTGGAAACTGATCGATAAATTTAATTATTTTCCAAAAACCATTGGACTTGAGAAAACAACTCTCAAGAGAAGTATTAGTCCAGGATATTGCACTGCCAATTTATAAATCTGTCGAGTGAGAAATATAATAGGTGCTGAGTCCGAATAGATCTCAGTGCGGTTATTTCACAGAACTAAGTCTGAAAGCCGTCTGTTGAGAGAGTTGATTTCGAAAGTCCATGACTGCTCGCCATGGGGCAAGTAGTACTAAAACCGTACGGTAGGTGTCTACTATAACGATGTTACTAATGTAATGTAATATGTACCAGACAGCAGAATTCTTTTCAAGCAAGTATTTTTAAACTTATTACTTGATGTTATTAATAATGTGTCTCAGCTATTTTTTGGAAATAGGATTGGATTGGAATGGATTGAGAAATGGACAGGATTATATCCAAAATTTTTGTGACTACCCAATAAACATTTATAAGAGCGCTCATATCTATGAATCTTAAAAGAGGGTATTTTCTGAATCCAAAAAGATTCTTATTTATGAACGTTTTATGAGCGCGCATTATTATGAGTCTGAAAAGACTCTTATTTATGAACCGTACATAATGACCGTACATAATAATAAGTCAGAAAAAGCTAATTTTTATGAAGGTTTTTTGAGCGCTAAAAATTATCACACAGACAAACCAATCTTTTCCAACCAATAAACTCAGAGTAACTTTTTCGATAAACAAAGCTTTTAAAACAATTGTTCTGAAACATTTGTTATTTCCTTACACGGTGAGATCGAAATTATGCAAGAGAAAAGAGAAATTATCAAAACTTACGAAAAGAGAAAACTCATATGTAGTAGTTTAAACATTTGAATAAAAACATATGTATAATTATGATGCGGTCTTTTCTTTTTGTTTGCCTAAGAGTCAAGAAAAACTCTTATAAGACTACGAAAACATTCAGAAACATTCTGACTCTTAAAAAATACATAATTCGGACTCTTATAAGCGTCATATTTTGGATTCAAATCTGTGTGCCCTTCCAGAAAGGGAAATACGCTCATATAAGACTCTTTTATGATCATTTTATAAACTCATAAATTGAATCTTGAAAGACTCTTAATTAGGGACATTACATTCGCGGCAGAGAAAACAGAACTTTTTTAAAAATTCATAATTCAGTTAAAAACAAACATTTTTCCAAAATTTTATTTTATTTTTTATTATTGTAGAGAATTGAACAAATTACAAAAACAAAATTAAAAAAAAAAATATATTTTTCACTCCAACATTGTTTTATAGAGCTCCAAACTAGCGGCTGAGAAAAAAACGGGGCCTCGTGGTAGCAGCGCTGGGGGCCGCAAAAATTGTCCGATCAGGAAAAAAAAATATTTCCTAATATTTAATTTTTTTTCAATTTTTTGTGATGTTCCAAATTTGAACGTGTGTTTTTTCGAAAAAATTATTGACTTAAAAAATTCATAAAAAATCGAAAAAAAAAAAAAATTGAAAAAAAGCTCGTGTCATACAATAGCGAATCAAGTTTAAAAAAATAAAAAAAAAATAAAAATTTCGTCAAAAAATGAACCCGGTAGTGCCGCAACCAGTACGAAAAACATGGTTTCGAGATAAACGCGTTTAGTACGTAAAGTTTGTGAACAAAGAAAAAAAAGTGTGAAAAATAAAATTGCGCTCTCACTAATCTGGCTGTAACTTTTGAAGCTGTAGAAGTTTTTCCATGAAATTCTTAAGAATCTTAAGAAGATTTACTAAAATACAAAATTATATAAAAAAGTCGATTTAAAAAAACGGCCAATGTCATGTCCCCCTTAAGTTACATACTTTGAAAAAACTCTTACGTTTGACAAAACAATTACGATTTATACGCAAGTATACAAGCCCGTCATACGACGGGTCGTATCAAAATAATTATGTAGCAGACGATATGTCATTTTTCATTCACTTCAAATGTTATTTTGTTCCAGTCGTCGTCAATGTGTCCTTACTGATATATATCAAATAAATTTTCATATAAAAAGCACTTTAATAGCGAAACAGGTTCTGGTCCAGGCTAACATGTTCAGCATATACATAGCAACTATAACAACAACTATAACAGGTTGAGCGATATAGAGCACGGAGCAGGACGCTTGTCTTTTATATATTAAGATAATATTATTCGAATATTTTAAACGAATTACAATCATTTTCATTCATACCGTAGAACGGCCTAACAGTTAGAATTATTAAAAATTATTTTCTAGTATAAACGTTCAAAAAGGTAGAATACGAAAATATTTCATGCTGAATTCTGATTTCATGATTTTTATTTTGATGTAAAAATTGGATTGGCAGAATGCTTCAGTTCCGATCAATCGCCCTTCGTGGTGAGATTTAAACCGAAAAGGAAAAAAAATCTGGATTTTTGTATGAAAGTACCAAAAGTGGTCCCAAAACAAAAGTTTTCATGCTGGATTTTTGATATGTGATAGCTTATAGAATGGCTAAATGGCATGCAAGTGAAATAGTCGGGTCTTGAAAAAGTCATGAATGGAAAGTGGCGTAAAAGTCTAAATTGATTTGCGATTTGCTTGAAAATGACCAAATTTTACCTTCATAGTTTATGAACAAAATTTGCATTATCCTTTTGAGCGTTGAAATCGTCCTTCCTATGGACGTGTCATACATACTTCCTTCCTGGTGAATTTGCACCAAATGCATCAATATTAATTTTGAAGATTTTTTTTCGGAAAAAACGCCAAAAAAGGTAGAATCTAAAAAGTTATTATCCTGGATTTTTGCTCATAAATGTATTTTGACAATATATGCTTTTTCATACACTATGAAGGTGTAATCGGAAAATTTTCAAGCAAATCTCTTTTCAATTTAGACTTTTACGCCTCTTCCCATTCATGACATTTTCAAAACCTGACTATTTCACTTGCTGGCCATTTTATGGTATGAAGGACGAATGTTGGGAAACAGGACATATTATGCAATTAAATTCCATAGTTTTTTGAAATTTTTGTCAAAATTTGATTGCACGCTTAATTTTGTTGTTGCGGTGAATTCATATTTGAGTTTTAATTTACGGCGAATTGGGAAAAATTTGGGCTGAAGATTTTGGTCTTTCTTCACAGAAGTAAAATTTTTGTGACTACAGCCGGTTCTTTGATTATTTTTTTTTAAAAGTAATTTTAAATGTAGATATGAACTTTTTTCACAGAAATTCGATGTTCCCTACAAAAATATTCTGTATGTTTCTTAACCTGAATTTGGATGCCTACAAACTTTTACTTTTCAATTATTCCGATTTGCGATGGAAACTCTTAAAGTTTGAAAAAAATCTCCATCTAATCACTATCAATTTCATGCCGTTAAATTGTTCGGTTTTTCCTTGCATTTATCTGTCACAATTACAATATTTTGCTCCATATTTGTTCAAGCTCATTTACACAATCAAGCTGAAGATTCATTAATTTATGGTATGATTGTTGATATTGATTATTTTAACAAATCTATTAAGGCAATCATTTTCATGTCAAGCGAACAAATCATATCTTTGGAACTGACAACATAATCATTTCTTTTTGTATGTTGAAAAGACTTTCATGTTGAAAAAGAGCAATCATTAAAATATCACTGCATCAATTAATCAACCAATCAATCAAGTGGAAAAGAAGAAAAATTTAAACTCTCACAGTTTTATGCTGTTTGTGAAGACAATTGAAAAATATGTTGAAACCATAACATGTCTTGTGGCATTTGTAAATATTTGTTGTTGTAAATGATTTTTGAAAACCATGAAAAACTTTGTCAGTATAAAATAATTTGTTTGCTTAAAATTGTTAATTAAAGCAAATTTAAATCTTCAACACATTGAAGGTTTTAATGAATGAACACTGCAAAGGTTTTTTTTAATTTATAACACTTCAAACTTAATAAAGATGCCGACTGCGATCAAAAGACAGACTTTCACTTAATTTGTACAACTTAAAAGTAAATATAAAAAATTTAATTTCTTGTCATTATCGGTTTGTTCGATCATAACGATATGTTTATTATGACTATTTTTTGTTTGTATTTTTAGTTGTTATAGTTTTATGATCAGCACACGGAAGAAATAAAAAACTAATTAATGCAATTTTATGACTTTATGAATCTTTACATAAAACAAAAAAATATGTGAACAAAATTATAAATTATGCTTGAATGGGTAATTTAGAGCAAAAAGCTTTAGAGGAAGGTATTTCCTCGTTTGACTAAATATGATCTGATGACTCATTTATTTACATGAGTGAAAAATAATTTTTTCTTTTTTTCCCAAATTTAAATGATAATTTCGACAATTCATAATTATGTGCTGATGACAATTTGCTTAAAAATTGAAATATACGATGCCTGAAATTTAAAAAAGTTTTTAAAATAAAAATATCTATTCATATTTGAAATAAACTAATTGCCATGTTTGAAAATTTTTCAAAATTTTTCAGTTATTTGTCGTTATAAATGAAAATTGTCATTTCTGTCAAGATTTTCAAAAATCTATTAAATTTTGACACAAATTTTTCAACACTGATGAAAATATAAAAAATAATTTCTAATTATAAATAGGAAACCTTAAAAATTGGGAATATGTTTTAACACATCTATTAAACTTTAATCATAAATATATTTAAAGAATATTTATGTATTCAACTACTTCCTGTTGCATCGTTTATATATTTTTGATATTATAAAATACAACAGTATAATTTGTACTTAACCTCAAATCAATTTGCATTTTTTTTTGTTCTATACAAACATGACTGTTTCAATAACACTTGCCAAAAGAAAAACAAAAAAAATAAAAAAAAAAACACAGCCACAACCACTCAAGCACGTCATCACTTACTTGCTAGACTGTCATTTCTTTGCTGCTTCCTGACAACAACCTTTTCTTCTAAATTCTGTAGTTTTCACAATAATTTGATGATTTTTTCATGTAGAAAATTTTAAAATTTTAAATTTCCGAAATCACCGAAATGCAATGACTTTTTCATTTAATTTTATACATATTGTTGAAATATCTTGTCTAGCAAAAGCAATAAAAATTACATAAAATATGGCCACAGCAAACAGATGTTTCATGTTTAAATCATTTCAAAATTCAGTTTTATTATTTATTTTATTTTTAGATATCGCTGTTATTAAATTCATAAAAATATATAGCGTGTATCTTAGCTGATGATTAGTTTGGCTTGTTTGCTAAACATGAAATCTTAAAAGCAATTAAATAAATTTAACAAACAAATTGCATTAAAAGGCAACAAAAGTATTTCATATATTGTTAAAATTTTCATAATTTGTTTTTCGCAATAAAACGTAATTTATTTCAAACTTAAATTATCAATTTTTGTGGCCTCAAGTTATGAAGCATGCAAACATTTCTGCGTTTTAATTTTCGTGCTTTTTTTGAAAAAAAAAACTTTTGAATTACAAAATTATTAAAATATACGAACGCAAAATAAAGTTTTGTTGATTTTTACATAACTTTGAACTGTTATCTAACTGGATATAACCTTTTTTCTCAAATACGCACTCGTGAGTTTCAAAATCGTATGAAAACTTCACCTACCTCCAATACAAAATGAGGTCATCAAAATATTAAAACCTCCCTAAATTCCACATCAAATCATATATTGACTTGATATTTCACACATTATCTTTAATATTCCATTAAAATTACGCCTTCCCCCCCATACAAAGTGATATGGGTCAAGTAATCAACACTTTTTTTTTGTAAAGAGATCGAACCGGCATGGTACACGGTATTATTAAAGATATTTAATTATACTATTAGTAGTATAGAAAAAAGCCCGACATACGACGGGTCGTATTCAAAATAATTAAGTAGCAGACAATATGACATTTTTCATTCACCTCAAATGTTATTTTGTTCTTGTCGTCGTCAATCGTCGTCGTCTTGTGTGCATACTTTTAGGCTAACAATTTTTTCGTATAAAAAGCACTGTAATAGCGAAGCAGGTTCTGGTCCAGGCTAACATGTTCAGCATATACAAAGCAATAACAACTATTACAGTTTGAGCGATATAGAGCACGGAGCAGGACGCTTGTCTTTTATATATTAAGATAGATAAGCTGAAATCTTTTAAGCACGTATTCTAGGGCAATAAAAAATATCTCTTAATCGCACGATTTAAGTAGCATTTGTTTGAAAAGAAATTAATATTACTGATTATCCGCTGAACTGTGAGTTCAGAGTGTGAGTGAACAATTGATTTTTAAAATTTTTTTTTAAACATTTTTGACCGAAAAAATTAAAGTCACAAAATAACTGCTATTTTTGACCGATAAAATAAAAGTCAAAAGTAACCTTTATTTTTCCTCGAAAATTACCAGGCAAAAAATAACAGTTTAATTTTGACTTTTAAAGAATCAGTCTCAAATTTAAAAGTTACTTAATATTCGTGAGGCTGAGGACATTTGTAACATAATGGTATATTTGAAAAAGTCTTTTAAAAATTTTTTTTTTCATTTGAAAATTATAAAATAACAGTTATTTTCGGTACTTGTTACAGTTCAATTGGTGTTTTAGTTGCTTTCGTATGTCTTCTCAACTTTTTCAGTTTTTTAATGCTAAATTGCATTTGCATAGTACTCGTTGACGCAACCTACGAAAGCAGAGGCAAATCTTGTTGTTTATTGTGTTTTGCTACCTGATCATAATAGTTGCTATGTTGAGTGAGCACCTCGTAAAGATAAAAGGCATCGTAAAGAGTTCCAACATACATTTTTACAAAGCATCAGTGTGTTTTTCTGGGGATTGGTTCTTTGCAAATTCACCAAAATACACTGATGCTTTGTAAAAATTGCATTTTGGAACTCAGCCGATGTTGCAATCACCTTACCTTCATCATTAGTTGCACACCCAGCTGCGGCTGCATTCTTAAGATCTCTAATTCGCTCTATATTCACGAACGCGTTCTGCTCCTGTTTTCCAATTGCAAAAAAATATTGACAAGCAAATATTGAAGTGATCTCTTTGTTTATCATTTAATTTGTTATTCATATATTCATACTTTTTGTAGCTTTTTTCCAATTTATATAGATTTTAAGTCACATAAAATTCAAAGTTAAAATTTTGAGTGAAAAAAGTACAAAAGCTTTAGTTTTTTACATATATGAACACAAAAAAGAGCTAATTTTTTAAAGTCAAAACTATAACTTGACAAACTGTAAATAAATTATTTTAAGAAAACAAATTTATTAATTTTTGTAATGTTCAACAGATTGAGATATAAAGAGATACATTGTAGATAAATTAATTTATGAGACGATTGGACAATGCTGTCAGAAATTAAAATGAGCTGAGCAAAATAAAACTTAATGTGACTCATAATCGTGTCGTGTGGTGTCGTGTCGTGTCGGCTGTGGTCGTGCGAACCAACGAATCTTGAGTTCAATGCTCACATCGAACAAAAGTTTTTTTAAATAGAAATACATTTTTCTGTTCGGCCGTCTCCTCACTGCAGACAATGGCACCAGAGAGAAAATAATATCATGCAAATAGTGTTGCCATATGTTCCGTATTCCACGGGACGTCCCGTATTTTTCATGATATTTCAATTGCCCCGAATGGGCACGGTTTGTTCCTAATTTTCAATATTCAGAAAAAAAATGTAAACGAAACATTATTAAGTAGGTACTGTAACAAAATTTCATTCTGATTTATTATTTGTCTATCACTAAAAATTAAAATATAACAAAAACAAAAACTTTAAAAAAAAAACACACAAATTGGACATTTCAGCCCTTGAAAGAACTTTGAACGAGCTTCTTATGATTAAATTGTGTTGTGTGTGTTATTGAATGTTTGTACAAATTTGACCGAGAACTGGACTAACATGTTTTATGCCGACTCCGAACGGCTTAAGTTCATGTTCTCAAGAAGCTTTAAATGGCATTATTTACTCTCTCAGGTTTGCCATTGTCTGCATAGAGGTGGTCAGAAAAACTTTTTTATTGGGATTGGGATTTTATTGGGAAAAACCCGCGACTGGGGATCGAACTCGGGCTCCGAGCATGCTAAGCCACACACTTAAAGTGCATGCCACGGTCACCACAAAAACATTCAGCTGAAAAAATGTTGACTTGATAAAAATAACTATACAAAATACATTAAATGTGGAAAAGAATTTTTTTTCACCGAGTTTTTTAAAACCGGTTGTTGACCGTGTAATTTGATAATTTTGCACGTAAAATAAAAACCACACACCAATTGTTTTCAGAGGCTCTTGGTATTTTGTTGTGAAACTAAATAACGGCACAATCATTGTAAATGCTTTGATCAGATCAGCTGACTCAGTTGAGTACAGAGAAAACAGCCTTTTTTTAAAAATTCATAACTCAGTCAAAAACAAACATTTTGCCAACATTTTTTTATTATTGTAGAGAATTAAACAAATTACAAGAAAAAAAATTCAAAAAAATATATTTTTCACTCCAACATGGTTTTATAGAGCTCCAAACTGGCGGCAGAGAAAAAAACGGGGCTTCGTGGTTGCAGCGCTGAAAGTCGCAAAAATTAACCGATCTAGAAAAAAATGACTTTTTTAAATCTTAACAAAATTGGCTATCGTATGACAGGAGATTTTTCTTAAAATTTTTTTTTTCAATTTGTAGTGATGTTCCAAGGCTTATTTATATAAGATTGCATACATTTTTGACGTTTTCTCATTTCGGCACCCTTATTTTGAAATGAGAGCAAAAGAGCGTAGTCATTTGAGTAAAGAACTGACACGGTTGCCTGAATATAATACTATTGGTAGTTTTTTGTAGTACTATTTGGTAAATAGAATACTAAAATTTTTGTTTAGTACTTTTATTGGTCCTTTTTCTATTCGGATGTCCTGATAAAATTAAGTCATTGAGTTTGATCTACCCCCATAATTATAGTTTTGATTGAAGGATTTCAGTACTATGCCCTAAAAAAGGTTTAATGAAATAAATATATATTAAGAAAATCAAGAAAGACAGACCAAATAAATATTTTCATATTCGAAACTTTCGTCAAAATATTTTTGTTTACATAAAATAAGGATGCGTCAAAAAATGTACGCAACCTTAAATAAATCAACCTTGGTGATGTTCAAAATTTGAAAGTGTTTCTTCGAAAAAAATATTGACTTTAAAAAAAAAAAAAAAAAGGTAAAAATTAAAAATGCGCTCTCAATACTCTTGCTGTAACTTTTGAACCCGTAGGAATTTTTCCATGAAATAATTTTTTTTAGAATCTTAATATTTGTTTATGTTAGTTCGAATTTTTTTTTAATCGACCTTCTAACTTTGCAGTTAACTGAACAAAATTGATACATAAAATAATGTACATGATAAGAAGTAAATTAATATTCCACCACAAATATTTTCTAAATCAATTTTTTAAAAAAATTGTTATTGTTGCACAGGTCTCTAGCAATAATTTGGTTTTTACAGATTGAAAAAATATCAATTAGTCGACGAGTTATAACCACAAAATTATATAACCGACGAGTTATATAAAAAAAATTCGAACTAACATAAACAAACGTTTCGAAATGGGTCCTCTAATTTAGCCTCTATTTTCACCCCTCACTCTCAGAATCGACCTAACTTTTGCTTACCAGAATTTTTTCCATAGTGTAATCGTACCTGAATCGTTCATGAATTTTTTAAGCCTTGAACTACTGGGTCATGCATAATTTATTTATGAATTCTTTTAGCTTCGCACTACTGGGAACAGTTATAAAATGAAATTTCAAAAAACTCCGAGTTGAAAAATCGTTTCCGATTTTGGGTGAAATGCTCAAATCTTGTTTAACATCATCAGCCCGCTAAAACTGCCCATGACTAAATACCAGTTCTTTCAGAAAAACTCATGCTTTTTGCAATATTTAACCTTGCAATTTATTTATGGTCATTGAAAATGTCAGTTTAACTGGAAATTGTCGCCTCCGGAGAGTGAAAAGCAAATCTGTGCTTGTCGGGGCCAAATCAATTGTAGGTATGAAAACTATTTAATGTTCGCCAGTGCACCTGTCAATACCTGTGCGATGATTAATTAAGTTTTTAGGTTTTTTAAAACTAACCACCTTCCATTACAGATATCTCTTTTGGTATTGAAATTTCGAAGAAGTATTATAATACTTCCAATTTCGAGGTTTAACTTATGCAGTGACATTCCTGAAGAATAAAATTCATTCAAAAACTCGGCAGGGTAATTTTGTTTATCGTTATCATCACTTTCTTCAATTTAATCCGTGCTCAAATCTCTCACTGTGTCACCAACTAAAATATTTAGAACTTGCTCGTTGACTTCGTTCACATCGGAATTTTTTGGGCACAGGATAGCAATTTTGGAATAACGGTTGATGTTATTCGGACTCAAAGTATCGCCAAAAATCTATTTAACCCTTTCGATGCATTTGTCCATTATATTGGACACTTCGGAAATTGTTTTTTTTTTATTTTCCAAAGTTTTTTCTAAAATCAAATAGGTTGGTACTATGAAATGAAGTTGTGCCAACATGACAAAAATAATTTTATGGAGATATATAACGTTTTACTTAGTTAGATTTTCGATTTTATGCCCAACAGTAGTCTTCAATTTTTTTATATCGCGTGTTAATAAATTTTTCAAATAAAGTGAGCAAGGTATAATTTTTTTTTTATAATAACATTTGCATAAATAACGCATTTGCATTTGTCTCCGGTTGTTTTAATTGAACTAAAATATTATAATACAACGTTATCGTGGTTTTGTCCATTATATTAGACAGCCTGCCAAAAGCAAATCAGCTCATGTAGAAATCAGAGGGATGTTTTTTAATCTTTTTATTGCTTAAATGATGGGAATATAAGCTCAAAAAAATTGTACACGATTATTCTAGGCAAGCCATTGAAAGGGTTATTAAGCGAACCTTTATAAACAAAATAATCTGGAATTTCTATGATATCTTCATCTCCATTTCCTAACTTGAGTAGCCAATCACTAAAACTTGGATCAGAAGACCGAACATTGTGATTTAATTCTAGCAATTCCAATTGACACCAACGTCACTGAATGTAATAATTGCTGTTCAGTTTATGCAGACCGAATAGGTTCTGGTTCTGTTAATTAAGAAGCACTGTAATAGCAAGACATGATGTTTGATGTATAGTAGAGTTGAGGAAAATGACGATAGTCTTCAAGTACAAAGATTTCCAATACATAATTTAAGAATAGCTGCTGGTCCAGACTGAACAGGTTCTAAAAAGTATAGTAAGTACAAACTTTTCAAATGGATAATTTTACAACAGGTTCTGGTCCAGGCTGAACAGGTTTTACGTTAAAGAGCAAAAAGTTTAGTAAGTACAAACATTTCATATGTCTAATTTTACAACAGGTTTTGGTACAGGCTGAACCGGTTTTACGATATAGAGGAAAAGGTTAGTAAGTACAAAAATTGCAAATGGATAATTTTACAACAGGTTCTGGTCCAGGCTAAACATGTTTTACGATATAGGGCACGGAGCAGGACGCTTGTTTTTTATATATTAAGATATATTTTTTTTTTTTTTTTAGAAAAATTGGTTATTTTCTAAATATTTTTAAATTAATTCAATTGTCCCGTAAAAGTTTTTTAAATTCCTTTTCTCGAAAAAAAATCCGGCAACACTAAATGTAAAGCCTCTTGAGAACATGAATTTTATGCGTTCGGAATCAGTATAAAGCATATACTAAGGTTCAGTTTATTTTTTAAGGATTTCAGGTGTCAAACCTTTTCAGTCAAGTCTGCCTTAGTTCGGAAATGAGGAGATAGATAAGTAGCAGAGAAAGTGAAATCAAAAAAATCATGTGTAGAATGTTGTATGTGTGGCGAAGCGCTATATCAACATACGAATTTGAAACTGAGGCAAGTGTTATGCCTTTACCTCTGTCAATTGAAGATACTAAGCAATCTCATTCCACAAACATCGCTACCACTAACTATAACTTCAGAAGTTGATATATTGATGAATTTTCAAGTTCAGTTGATTAAAAATGAGGAAAGAACGGGATTCGAACCCGGAACCTCTGGGTTCGACCACTCGACTATCGAGTCCATTTTGTTATGACTTATTATCTTGTTCTAATTTAGTCTGTATTTTTAGTCTTATATTTTTTTTTAAATAAATTCCAGGCCGTCTTTACCATTACCCATTTACCATATCGCCCTCCACAACTGAACTATTTTATTTTAAACTTTTTTCCATCCCTAAAACAGTGTGATAATTTCAAGTTAAAACTCCCTAAAACATTTAATTTCCATGCCTCATGTCTCTTTCTTTCGAATTTCTATTTCAAAACGCTCAACCAATTGTTCGCGATATTTGTACAATACCACACTAACGATTGCCGACGACGACTGACATTTTTACGCTAAAGTTGCCAATAATAGCTACATGAATATTTCCTTTTAATCATTTATCTTCATACCTAGTGACCCATTTTCGGATTTCGAATTTATTTATAGACACATTTCGTAGCATCTCCCACTTCTACCAATTAGTTGAGTTGCAATTACTTCCGCATTACTTCGACAACAGCCACTCAAATGGTTTTATCAAACTTCAAAAGACAGCATTTCTGACCTACAAAATTACAACAAATACAACAACAACAACACACACAAACATATTACAGTATATTTCAAGAAAAAGGAAAATTTGCGAGCTGCCACAGTGATATACTTAAAAACGAAGCTACAAAAATAGCTGCACAACGCATTACAAGCAGCCATTTGTAAAAATTACTGTCACTCCCTGCGCTATGCTTCAGCACCTATGATGACTCATTCCACGCCTCTATTAGTTAGGTGATAACTTCGTACTCCGACTGCTATGCTGGCGACCAACGTAGTGCATTTTGAAGATTTCGAAAAGCGACATGAAATAGAAAAGCAAACAAAATAGATGAGTGGCGAAATGAGTTTCCTGGCAGCAGCTCATTTAAATTGACTTTAAAATTCTTGCACACAAATTAAACTGAGTGGAATTTTCCGTACTCAAAATCTTACACAACGGTTTTTTTTTCAAATTATTTTGTAACTTATTTTGAATATTCATGGCATTTAGTTTTCACAGCGCAAACTTTAGGCAATTTAAAAAAAATTAAAATTTAGAAAATTATTTTTTGACATTCCATTTACAGTGCAAACCTTACGATTAAGTTTTCTCTTTTGAGAAAATGTCAATTAAGTGATGTAATTTCTGACAAAAATTGTCTCTCTACTTTAGGCAATATCTTTGATCAACACAGTTTATGTCTAAGCAAGCTTGCCATGCAAGCTTTAAGTTGAAATAAGCTTTTAAGCAGTATGAAGAATATTCGTTAAAGCTGCATTAAATTAAAAAACTGTCTGACCACATCATGCTCTTTGATCTCTTATATTCGGTTACGAACCTCTACGCCTTTTTTTATTAATTTTTATTCAATTTAATTTTTAATTAAATTAAAAAGCTTTTGATTTCATATTAAAATTTGCCTAATTAAATTAAGCAAGCAACATAGAAACCGACAACTTAATAATTTCTTCAACTTAATGTGAGCTGCTTATTGAAAACTTTTTCCCACGATCTCTCTTTTTCTCTCTCATACAACTCGCTGCAACATAATGCTTAATCTTTTTAATTTAATTTTATGTTTTTATTTATTTTTAAGTTATTGAACGATTTTTATTTTTTCTTAATGCGCACGCAACTTTTAAGCTCTCTGCTGTGCTTGATAAACTTTATTCAAGCACAAACGCTGAGCGAGTTTGTTTGTCTGTCTCTGGTTGCTGTTGTATTCAGGGATTATCTGTTATCAGCTAACAGCTGCGTAGATCTTTTTTCGCAGCTTTATTTTACGCTCACTTAAAAGTTCTCTGAAAAAGTTCTTCCTTTAATATGATTTTATGCTTTGCGCTCTCGTTTAGACCCGGTCGAGTTGCCTGCCACCCTGTCTATTAAAATCAGGCAGGCAGTCAGTCGTATTGCCAACAAGATTCGCACACAACGCGTCAATAGAGGAGTGCGTTTAACGAAAAAACTAAAACTAAAAAGCTCAACATCTAGAAAGTTGTTCGGTTATAAAAACGAAAACATAGCATTTAATAAAAATTCTAAAGCATAAAATTGCACATAGTTTTAAAATATATTTTATTATTTTATCAATTTAAATTGCACAGTTTTTAGAAGATTTTCTTTCAAGTAAAAATTGCACAATTTGTACTATTTTGAGTGTTGTGTTTGTGACGTTTTTTTTTTTATACTCAAAAAAATTGCAAAAAGATATACGACAGTTTTTGGAGAACCCCCAAAAAACTATATTTATTTTACTAATTGTTGTTGTAGTGCAAAACAGCGTGTGTGTATTTATTTTTGCTTTTTTTAACTTAAGTGTGATTAACGTATTTTTGGCAAAAAGCCAAAATTTATATTTTTGTTAAATGTCTTGGTGTTATTTATTTTGATTTTGTTTTTTTTTTCTTTTCAACTTTTTCTTGAAATGTTTGTGGTTTCTGTTGTTGCTTTAGTCGACCCAAAAGATTGTTTGTTTTTCCGGCGTTTTTTTTTTTTTTATTACTATAATGCGTTTGTTTTGCAATTTCATGAGCCATAAACAATTAAAGTGTGGTTTTTCAAAATAGTTTTTTTTTTAAGTTAAAGCTCATGTGGTTTGTTATGCTGGAGGTTTTCAAAATTTAGCTTCAATTGGACAAAATAAAGATTGATATTTTTTAAATACTTTTCTAAATGTCTTCATGATATCAATGCACAAAATATACAAAAAAAAAAAAAAACGCGAGAACCTGAATATTTCATAAAGCTAGTGCTTAAAGTTCATAAAGTTTGTGTACAAGATACATGAATTTATAAAAATTTTATTGTTTGTTTTGTTCTGAGAACTCATCAAGTCATATTTTTGTCCTTTAAATTAATTTTACTTTTATAAATTCATCTTTTTAAGTTTTTCTAATGAAAAACATTTTTTTACAAAACATCATTCATGCATTTATTTATAAAGCTTTCACTCTTTAAAACAGCTTTTCAATTTAAAGCTTAGCACAGTGTCAGCACAGTCTCAGTGCCTGTAACCGCGAGCATTCGTGCATTTGTATTCCTAAGCTTTATGCACATGTATTCACTCTCCGATTTTATAGCGCAAATCTTTTAACCAGCTTGAATACATTTGAGTTTGGACACCACTGGCTTTAAATATTTCAAATGACACGAAAACTTAATTAAACCTTGATTTAATGTAGAGCTTTTTTGACAGCTTAGAGCTTCCTTGACTGAATTTAAAGAGAGACAACAGACTAAAAAAGCTGTTTAAATAATAAATAGTTGAATAAAAAGCTGTTAAAAATTTTTGGAGAGAAATTTTGTAGAAGTAATTAATATATTGTGGTGACCGTGGCATGCGGGTTTAGTGTGTGGCTTAGCATGCTCAGAGCCCGGGTTCAATCCCCAGCCGCAGCGAAAAGTTTTTTTCAATAAAAAATTTTTCTGTTCGGTCACCACCTCTCTGCAGACAATGGCAAACCTCAGAGAGTAAATAATGCCATGTAAAGCTTCTTGAGAACATGAACTGTAGCCGTTCGGAGTCGGCATAAAACATGTAGGTCCAGTTCTCAGTTAATTGTGTGCAAACATTAAATAACACACACAACACAATTGATCATAAGAAGCTCGGTCAAAGTCCTTTCAAGGGCTGAAATGGCCAATTTGTTATTTTGTTATAATTAATATATTAGTTTAGTTGAAAGAAATCCATTGTTTTGTTTCATGAAAGTAAAAGATTTATTTAGCATAGTTAGAATAGAATGATCAGATATACTTAGTTCACATATGCACGATTTTGTTCAATAACTTTTAAAAACTTTGAAGGAAGCTTGATGTCTTACAGAAAATCGCCCTTGCAAAAAACTGGTACATTCGATTTATACAAACTGCTCTTCAGGCAAATGTTTCACCGGCAAAATCATTCGACATAATATGCAAAAGAACCTTCCCGCCAAACTTCCAAAGCTTCTGGCGAGGTACTATCAATGCGTGTGGTCTGGCGGTGCCGTGATGGAAAACAATTCCTTTTCTATAGACCAAAACTGGCCGCTTCGGGCGTTTGCCTTCATCAGACCGTTCAATTGTTGAGAGTACAGATACGAATTAAGATTGTGGCCGCAAGGAAGCAGCTCATAGGAGTTGATCAAAAAAACAGCGAAACTTTCCTGACCGTCAATACTTAGAGTAATTTCGGGTATTGTGATATAGTCGGGTAATGTGATATACCTGCATCTTTTGCAAAATACGCAATTTTCGACAAGGATATACATGTGAACATAACGCCAACAGAAAAAGACACGTGCTGCAGCTAAATGCGCGCTCTCATTCGCTGTGTTCATTTTCAATTGTTTTATCGTTGTAGTCAATATTTTTTTTTAGTGCACTTTGCAAGTGAGTAAGAATAAATAGATCATAATTGTAAGCTGAAATAGATAAATTTATAAGAGTTTGAATTAAGTTAGCCACAAATGAGGTGAGATTTTGATTTTGAGAAAATAACCTTATTATTTTGAAACCCGAATTCAGCTATTGTGATATAGTCAAAGTTGGGTAATGTGATATACCATCTATTCATACCATATCTATTCATTTCATTCATTATATACTCTGTGTTCATTTTTTGTAAAGTTCTCACATGCGTATTTCTATTCAGTTGTTTTTGTTTGATTTTTTGTTTTCTTTTATATAAATTCCACTAAAATAATAAAATTGTATCAACAACAACATTAATAACACAAAAACAACATTTTTTTCTTTTCAATAACATAGTTTTTGTTTAATTTTTGTTAAAAAAACAATAGATACTGCTATTGAACACTTCCGATAATGTTATATTTGTATATATGGTATATCACATTATTCGTACGTGGTATATCACTTTACCCGCAAATTTCACTGAGGGGTGTTACATGACTTTTTTCATTGTGTTGTAAAATCTTCAAATTGGATTACGCTATAGAGCTCCAAAGTTGTAAAACACTGCAAAAGGCATCAAAAAATATACTGTGTAATGCGGTATAAGCTAAGGAATGAAAGTTATTAGTAATTATTAATTTTAAAAATAACTATATCACATTACCCGAAGTTACTCTACTTGGCCAACGTTTGCGACGGCTTACCGCGATTCGAACACGACCGTTTTCTCTAGGCATTTTTATAAGTGATCCATTTGGCATAACCAGTTACGATCTGCTTTGAAATAACTTGATTTTGTTGCAATTTAGTAAAGATTTGTAGATGGAAATACCGTCTTCTTCTTGTACTTGTAGAAGAGCTTCCTTTTGTATTCAGTCTTATTTAGTGATTCTAAACAGTTTTTTTGTGGAAAGTCTAGCTCTTGGGACGATCCAGGTTTCGTTCTGGATCATTTGTTGTTTGTGTTTTTTGAATGCAAAGCAAGATTCAAAACTATATCTTGAGATGCCTGAGTGTTATTTTAAAGGCGAGGGCTTAAAGTTGCTTTCCTTTTGCAGATTCTTATGGTGACGAAAACTACGAAATACTACGAAAACAAATTTTGTCGAAATATTTAACCCTCTAACTTTGCAACGTATGGTTCTTTTATGTTCTTTTGTAAAAAATTGCAAACAAATACCCATAAAACAGGTACTATATAACGGGTTGATTATAATTAAAAAATAATTATTTATCGTTAAATGTTCATTCTTTAATTCGTATTTCTAACTCAATATACCAAAGCTCAAAACTCAACTTCCACGCCTGAAATTAGCATAAATCTTAAAGTGTTAAAAATTTTATTTCGAATCTATTCAGAATTTGTGCTTAAATATACCAAAAAATCGGATTTGTGAGGGTGTTAATAAAAGTTGTAATGATTAGATAATTTCCTATGGTGAATTGCACCAGAAGAATATGCAAAACATGTCTACCTTTAATAAGTTTTAAATATTTAGTGAATTTAAATATTTATTTAACACTCACCAACAAATGGTTTGTGTCTTCCATACAATACATAAGCTCAACGCGCCTAAAGAAGTTTTCATTCCAAAAACAAAACAAATGATTCGTGTCTTGACTTTTCATTTTGTCTTGATTTTGAGTCCTGACTTAAAGAAAAAAGTCTTATAGAAGAGCTTAAAGCAGTGAACTCGTTACGCACCGAGTTTATATATACTTTTCTATACCGGACTCGCTTCGTTCTATGCGTTACAAACGTTTGCACAAAGTAAATATACCCTAACCTTACAGGTTAAGGGTACAAAAAGCATCCGATACTGATGGCATACCACCAATTGTGCTTGAAACGTGCGATTCTTCTCTGGCTTGGCCTTTGCGTAACCTCTTCAACATCTCTTACAGGACAAGTGCATTTCCATCTTGTTGGAAAATTGCAAACGCCTAGCCAGTACCAAAATAGGGCGATGTCACGAACCCTGCAAACTACCGACCCATAGCGATATGCTTCACGCTCTCCAAAGTTATGGAGAGCATTATAAACGAATTGTTTAGTGGCCGCCAATCAGCCCAATCATGAAAAATTTTCTCCCGGAAGTTGTAAATGGGAGTTTCCGGTCTTAAGATAGCAGATAAAGATATCTCATTTTTATACCCTAAACCTGCAAGGTCAGGGTATATTAACTTTGTGCAAACGTTTGTAACGCATAGAACGAAGCGAGTGCGGTATAGTAAAGTATATATATTCTTTATCAGCGTCACCACGTGAGTCGAGCTATCCATGTCCGTCCGTCCGTCCGTCCGTCTGTGTGTTGTCCGTATACACAGGATAAGAAGAAGGAGTTCAGATAATTGAATGAAATTTGGTACACATGGTCACATGGACCCAAGGATCTGCACTATTGAATATTTTTGGAATCCGCCCACGGGCACGCCTACCTCCCATACAACGCAAAAATGTAAAACTGCATAACTCAGCTCATAACAAGCCTACAACAATAAAATTTGGTATGTATGTGTTTAATATCAACACAAAAATGTCTTTGAAAAATGGACGTCATCCGCTTACGGACACGCCCACCTCCCATACAACCCAAAAATTGAAAACGCAATAAATAAGCCTCTGTTGAACTCACAGAGCTAAAACTTGGCACATATGTTTTTTGTAACAAAACAAAGATGATTTTGAAAAGTGGACATCATCCGCCCACGGACACGCCTACCTCCCATACAACGCGAAAATTGAAATCTGCATAACTCAGCTCATAATTAACCTACAACAATAAAATTTTATATGTATGTGTTTTATATAAACACAAAGATGTCTTCGAAAAATGGACGTCATCCGCTCACGGCCACGCCCACCTCCCATACAACCCAAAAATTGAAAACGAAATAAATAAGCCTCTGTTTAACCTACAGAGCTAAAATTTGGCACGAATGTTTTTTATGACAAGACAAAGATAGTTTTGAAAAATGGACATCATCCACCTACGGACACGCCTATTTCCCATACAACCCAAAAATTTTTAAACTCAATAAATAAGGTTATGTTTGTCATAGAGAAATTAAATGTGGTGTGCATGTATTTTATACCAAAACTAAGGTGTGTTCAAAAATTGGAAGTAATCCGTCCATGAACACGCCCACCTCCCATAGGGAAAGCACAATAAAGGCATTAACTGTGAGCTACAGAAATAAAACTTGGGATGTGCAAAATTTTCGTCAACATTTAAATGCATATAAAATATAGGCTTCATCCGCCCTTGGAGACGCCCATTTACAATAAAAATTTTTTGTTTTTGAAAAGTGGGTTTAGGGTATTTCATAGTCGGCCTAGACCGACTTTAGACTTTCTTTACTTGTTTATTATACACTAATGAATATTGTCGGTTGATGAACAAAATTGCATTACAAATTTCCATAAAGTATTTTGCATTATCTTTAAACCGGAAGCTTCCATTTACAATTCCCGGGAGAAAATGTTTCATGATTGGACCGAATATGATTTCCGCACGGCACGCTCTACTGGTGACATGATGGCGTACCTCACTGAAAAATAGAATCAATGCGTTCAACTTTTTGATGAAAGCAAAGTTGTTGCACTGGATATTTCAAAGACGTTTGATCGAGTGTGGCTGCAGAAGTACCGCAGTGTTCAGTACTATCACCTTCTTTGTTTTTGGCTTTGACGATCTTCTGTCGTTAACTTGTAACCCAATCTAATCGTTTGCAGACGACTGCAACATTTGTCATTCTTATTCGATTCAAAAATGCGCGAGCTCTTTGGAGAGTGAGAAAAAAAGAGGCAAAATATGAATGGCACACTCTAACGTCCTTAAAAAAAAAATCTCCGAGTGATACCTTGTTAATAGAGTAGAGTTTAATGCAAGCAAGGCCTAGTGTTGTCTGTTAAGTCACAAGCGAGTAGATTGCCCCTTAGCTCCCCTCAATATGAACAGCGTAGATCTTGTAGAGTCAGTAACTCTTGACGTTCTGGGCATATCGATCCAATCGAATCTTCGTTAGAATGATCATATATTCAATGTGTCGAAAGAAACGGCCAAGTGCCTAGGTTTTTCAAAACGGTGCAAGAAATACTTAACTCCTGCTGATCTTCGCATGATCTATACCACATATATTAGGCCAAAAATGGAGTACCATTCTTACATTTAGGCAGGGGCTTCAACATCTTATTTGAAGTTTTTGGACCGTATTTAATGTCTAGCGATATGTTTGAAAGGAGAAGAAACCATTTTTTTCTCTCTCAACTCTCTTGGGCATCGGATGCAACAGTGTTATCATTTTTGTGTTATCATTTAAAAGTAATCCTTTTCGGATTACATTTTTTTAAACTTTTTTGGACTAAAATCTAATCCTTTTTGGATTATAATATTTTAAACTTTCTGCGGATTAACAATTATTTCTTTTTGGATTAAGAAATTTTAAACTTTTTGCGGATTAAAAATAAATCCTTTTTGGATTGAAACATTTCAAACTTTTCACTGGATTAAAAAATAATCTTTTTTTGGTCGTGTCCTATATGTAATCCAAAAAAGTTTAAAAATTAGTCCAAGATTTTTAACCGTGTACAAACATGGCAAGAGTTAAAGGGAAATACATGGTCTGACGTCGCCAGCTAGTGTGTTTTCTATATCCACTAGGACAGCTCTCCTAGCCATACCTATACCATTGCTATGTTGCCCAACAGAATATTGCATTACCGAGACAATTCGTTTTTCAGACGCTCAGTAAAATTGTGGTCTTATCACCCAGCCAGTGTCCTTCCCGGAAATTTCGAGATTTGCAAACTTAAAACAAATCTTCACCGACACTACTAACACCGAACTAACACAATGCCTACGCATTTATAAGGGGCATCCCCTGAGGTCAGTCTAAAAAAAAAAAACTAAAAACGTTTACTTAAAAAACAAAACAAAACAATTATTACGTGCTTTAAGCTTAAGTGGTGGCCATAGCCGAATGCCTTAGCGTGCGTGAATCGTTTTATACAAAGTTAGGGTAAAAACTAGGTTTAAATCCCATCAGACACAATCAAATTTTTCAAATTTCAAAGAGTAAATAATGCCATCGAAAGCTTTTTGAAAACATGAACATCAGAGCCAGCATAATGTTTAAAGGTTTAGTTCTCGATAATTTTTCTAAAAAATCGAAGTAACACGATTAATTACAAGAAGAACTTTGACGGACTTCAAAAACTTTCTCCGATTACAAAAAGCTCCGTCAAAGTTCTTTCAAAAAACCTTTTGGTTATAAAATTTGTATTCATCTCTTTTTAATATGAATTAAGTTCTAGATTAAATTTTAAAGCTTTTTATTTTTTGTTAAAAAACAATAGGGGTATTCTCGCAGTATAGCAAATTTGCAAAATTTTTGAAAATGCAACCTTGCAATACTGAAATATGCAACACTGCGGAAGCGCACAAAATCACAAATATTGTGAAAATTAAAAGAAATGCCGCGAATAGGCGAAAACAAAAAATTTAAATACTTACTCTATCTCACACGAACTAAAATGAACAAATTTGTCTCAGTCAGAGTGCACGGTTGCACGTCCACTCAAAACATGGGTATCACTGTTGCACAAATTGCACGAATTGCAAAACTTTTATCGCTTGTATTTTGTTGTTGTGTCGTTGCACAAGTTGCAAGATTCTGCAACTTTTGCAATTCTTACACCTTGCAAGTGTTTTGCAGGACAGCGAGAATACCCCTAATATGTATAGTACTTTCATAATTTTTTATAAATTTAATATTTTTATTTATTCATCTTATTTTATTATTTTTAAACACAAAATCTTTACTGTTTTTTTTTTTTTTTGGTTCAAATTTTAAACTTTGTGTTAAATTTGTGCTCTCATAGTTTGGTTTCTGGTAAAATTTTTCTCATTTCTCATCATTTTATGTTAGCTTCAACAAATGTAGTTAGTATTCATTAGAAAGCTTTTACAAAAAACTTACAACTCTAACGTACTGCATAGACGATCATCACACAATCATCGTTATGCTTAAATCCTGGAAAAAACGCACTCAATATCAGACACAAAATTCACGCAGCAATGAAGGATTCATATATGTGCAATGTGGCAAAAATGCCAAAGTATGTGTTTGTATTTGGTTATGTATATGTAGTTTTATTTAAAGTTGCCTGTTTCAACTAACATACTTTTTTAAAAATTTTCAATTATTTTAACAATTGTTCTCATGCTCAAAATTAAGATGATTGTAAAAACAAAAAAGCTTTATTCAGACTCTTAAAGCTCTCTTCTACTATTGTTCTTATCTGTTCATTGCGCATTTGGTTTATTTAAAGTTTTGCGCCAAAGTGGCACTCCAACTGTTTTTGGAATTTTAATTGTACTTGAAAATATTTAGTTATTTATGAGAGAAGGCTAAGTTATTTAATCGATCTGTGTTGCAGCTTAATTAGCCTTGGTTGAAGTTTTATTTTTGTTTTTTATTATATTTTTATTGACAAGCACATAAAACTGCTTATCTGCGTCTATGTTTTGACACACTTGATTTCTAGATAAGTTCATAAAATTATCTGATTAGCTATTAAAATAAGCGCTGAACGAACAAAATTTGCTAAATGAACAGCAACACTTTGTTGTGTTGGTTTTTTTTTTTTTAATTCTATTTTAAGTAGGCACTTATTTTTTGCGTGTTTTGCCTGTCATCTCAGTTCTTTATCTAAAAGCAAAAGCATTGTTATCGCTCTTGTCTGCGTAATAATTAAAAATAAACAGAGTTTACTTTGTTTCGTAAAACTTACGAAATAACAATGAACTTTTGCTAGGCTTGAAAGAAATCTCGCAAGTTTTGTTAATTTTTTTTGTGCCAAAATCGCTTATTTCTTTCATCTCTTTAACCTCTAAGCCATATTTAAGTCATTATTTCGCGATAATCACATTTTAATTCTTCTCTCGGTTTTTTCTTTGCAGACTGTCCAAACGTCTTGGCGGCCACAATTGCCCCTGCCCAAAGAGGTCAACGTCTCCGATGACAACGCCGACCATAGCAAATCCAACAACGACATGGAGCGCCAACAACACTCCTCCAAAAAAGATAACATTTCCCTAAACGGTTCACAAGCCTCCAACATGAGCAGTTCGCATGGCAACAAAAAATGGTCCTTCGGCCGTCTGTTTCGCAAAAAGAAAGAGGTTGAATCCGCTTCATCTTCGGAGGAAGATCGCAAAGCCGGTTTTTCGCCCGCAAATAAGTTTCCACGCAATAGCAACAGCAAATCAAAGTCGAAGGGCAAAAATAATCGCAACAGCAAATTGATTGGAGCTGGCTTCGATCATATTGTTGTCAATCCACAGCAGCAGCAACAGGCCACACCACCGCCTGTCAAAAGACCGCCACCACCACAAAACTTGGGCAACGAGTTTTTCCTGCCCTTTGAGATGGCAACAACACCGGAACCGTTTTATCACAATCAACAGCAAACGACACACTATCCACAACAACAACCGCAGCAGCAATACTTGCTGCAGCCGCAACAGCAACAGTTAAGTCGTTCCTCCAACTCACTGGATCGTCGTGCTGTGAATGCCTCGCTTTCACCCAATGTCAAAAGCCATTCGGCACAACGTCTGGCAGTTCCGCCGCCCGGCTCACAAGTGCCAGTGCGTTCTTCGAGCGAAGAAGAGTTGATCTCTCTAAACTCCTCAACGTTCTCCAAATATCGCAGCGATGAAAGCATACACAGCGGTGGACAGGCGCAAAACGGTCAAAGTCGTCGTAGTCGAGCGGCACGCAATGAACGTTATTATAAACGCCTGTCCCGCGATGGTGAAGTAAGTCATGGACAGGTGCCAGTCATGTATGCTCCACAGCCGGCACAACGTTGGAAAACGCAACCGGTGCCCTTATCCATCTATAATGCTCCTGCGCCAGCTCCTGTGGCCCCTTTGCCACAAGTCAAGCATCAACAGAGCCATCCAAGTCAGCTACAGGCCACAACATCGCAACGTCTGCGTAATGCCGGCAGCCTACAACATGTCACTCCTTATGTTCAATGGGGTCAGGTCCAGAAACAGCCCAAAAATCTGCAAAACTCTGTCAATGACAGCAAGCGTAGCATCAGCTATGACAGTCACATTCATCTACAAAATGTAAACGGACGTTTGCAAACAAAACCTCTGCCTCCACCACCGCCACCGCGAGATCCTACGCGACGTCTGCATATTTCGGGACATGTAGCGAATAGCAGTTCGGGTGAACTGCGTCCACTCTCGTATGCATTTGATGTAAGTGGTCTGCCAGCTGCTCCCGCGACGGGCCTAAATGGGCGCTGTGTGTCGGATGATAAAATATGGGCTTCTCAAGCACCGCTCTACCAAAGCGCTCAATCGTTAAACGTGACACCGTCCACTAGCGTTGCCTACCAGCAGCCCACAGCACATCGCCGTTTTATAACACGCGCTGAACGCGATGCACATCCAGGCAAAAAGTCGCTGCCAAATGGCCTCGATATGCACTATATAGCCGATGCTACGCCGCGTTCCCGCAAGCCCATACATCTGTTGGAGCAACAGGATGACTTGGACTACAATCGCCCACCACCTTCATCTGGCATATTGCGCACTACAAAGAGCGGTCTGCCCTCGCCATCGCCAAAAGCAGTGGCCAATGATTTCTGGAAACGTCTCGATGAGGGTGCGCAAACAAAAGCTGCAACTCCAACTAAGCCCGTTTCCTCTACACGTACTCCAAACGAACTACGCAGTTATCCAACTCCTATGTACTCAGAAGTTTATAAACCTAACCGCAAACCACAAGCTACAAAAGCCTCACCCGAACCAAAAGCTCTGCAAACAAGCGTAGATGAAGTCGATCATGTTGTCTGCGGCAGTTTGCACATCAAGCCCACTGCAGATGGGCTAACAACAAACAATTATGTGGAGATACGCAACAAGGATAACCACAAGTCCCACTCGATGCCAAATCATTATCAACGTCGTTCGGGTTGTGAAATGCTAAAGACACCCAATAAATATGAGGAATATGTGGCGGAAAAGCGTGAACAGCATCATAATCTTACAGATTATCCACCAACACCACCGCAACGCAAACTGTCCACACCATTAGTGGATATAACACCAAAGTCTGCCTCGCAACCGCCAGCGCCGGTTTATATACCCCACAAGAAACCCGCAAATCTAGAAGAAGCCATCAGCGAACTAGAAGCTATCTACAAATCCCTGCGTCTGGGCAATGAACCTGTGGTGGAGCGTAAGGAACGTGTGCCAACGCCAAGCGAATTTGAAAAATTCGCCTTGGCACGTGCCGACTCCTATGATGATGAGGATTCTCCTGCTGGTGAAGCAGATCCCATAAACGATGATGTTGCTTATCGCAACATGAAGCTGGCCAATCTACAACATAAGACAGCCGAAAAGCAACCACCATTTGGCATACCAATTGGCCCCATTGTGCCGTCAGCGCATAACGATTATTTGCATGTAACACCCGATAAAAACAAAAAGAAGGCAATAATAGTGCCCAAGCGAGTGCCTGATATCATCAAAGATGATCTGGCAGTGCGTGCCTTGCGCAAAGATGCGCCCGGACCCAAGCCACACTTTATCTATCCCTCAGGCTCTTTGCAAAAGAAGAATCGTGCCACACGCACACAATCGGCAAATATATACTCGTTGATACAACGTGATGCTGCCAAACCATCCGGTGGAGATTTCTTCTCATTCATGGAACTGACAAAAAGTATTGATCGTTCGGGCAGCATGTCGGACTTGCAACATGGTGAAGGTCCTGCAGACATACCTGCAACGCTGCAGCTGCTAATGAACCTCAAAGAGCAGGAGCAAGAGCAGTTTGTGCCCAAGAAGTTACCGTTACATAGCATACCGTTTAGGCATCCCAGTCAGGGTGGTGCCATATGTCAGCTGCCCGAAAAGCTAACTTGCTCTTCCGAAAAGGAAGAAGCAGTAAAACCCGTGCCTATGCCACGCAAGAGCCTCACACCCGAACCCAACTGTGCTAATCATCAGATGGAAGATGCTTTAAACAAAATTGCCAAAGACGCACAAGAAAGCAGCGCCAAACTGACCAAAGAGTTGCGCGAACTACGCAAAGAAGCTCTTATAACCGCTTCACGTCCTAAGATAGCTCAGCATAGCGGTGAGGCCCAAATCGAGCAGGACCTGCAGCAAATCGAAGCTGTTTCCGAGGCTGCAAAGCGTTGTGGTAAAATGTTGCTAGATACTTTGCCCGATTCAAATGAGAGTCTAGCACAGAGCAGTGCAAACAACAAACCGCGAAAGTTGCACAAGGAAGGCAAACTTATCGAAGCCATTGATCAGGTTTCCGAGGCCGCAAATGCAGTTTGCGAAAAAATACTCAAAGATATTGTTACGACAGAGCCACCCGTGGTGGTCCAGGAAGCCATCAAAGTGCAAAATAAACGAAAAGAAGAAAATCTAGTGATGCCAAATTTAATCAAAAAACTTGATCCTGTCAAATCGGATGCAATCGAAGCTATAGCACGGCGTTGCATGCGTCAGATAAGCGAGCTGAGCGAAACGACGGACTATGATAATCTTGCTCAAGCGGAACTGCTGTCCCAGCCAGCTTGTAATGATTTAAACGCTCAAGTGAGCGATATTACACAGTTGATAGCTGATGAAATTCTTCCCTCTACCGTTTCAGAAAAACCGAAACGCACTGAAACATCAAGAGAATTGGATGAAATTGATAGAATAATGCAAGAATGTGAAGCACAGGTACACTCTGAGGGTGGCGCTTCCACAGGCACAGCTACAGCTACAGCAACAGTCGGTTCACAGCAGCTGGCCGAAGATAAAACCACTGCACCCAGCCTGACGAACAGCTGTAGCGGCAGCAGCACTTCGGCACCTGGTAAAGTTAAACCAACAGACACTTCCAGCACGACAGCATCTTCGTTTTCATCGTCTAGCGATTGCCTTGCCAAATCATCCAGTCCATCTGCTGGTCGCAGGCTATCGTCTAGCATTACCTCGTTCAACCCATACTCCTCAAGTGACTACATCAAGTCACCATCTAGCGATTTCCATGCACCTAGCACCGATCCAATTAAAACCTTCAGCACCACTTCGTACGATGTTCAGTCGACAAGTGAAACGCCCAATATCACCACCAACAGCACGTTCAGCTATTCGCCTTCGCCACCGTTGAATCTAACACCCATAGGTGAACGTGAGCGGGAACGTGCAGCTGCTGCCGGCGGCAACGGGGAAGTAGCAGCAGCTATGATGAATCGCGAACGCTCTTCATCACCGTCGCAGTATAACTCTTCAGAAGAATTGGCCATGATTTTTGGCATTGAGGAGAAACCAAAGCAGCAGCAACAACGCCGTCGCAAATTACAACAACAGCAACAGCTACAAATGCAACAACAACAACAACAAGCACACCCAGGTAATGTTGGCCCGCACGCATACATGTCATCAACGTCATCATCTAATCATGCATCGTCCTTTGCCTGTAACTCGCCTGCTGCCTGCGATAACGTTGTTGATTGTTTGAATGTTGTTCTTGTTGCAAACACTACCACTACCGCTACTACTACTAGTCCACCCACTAACGCCAACAATGCCAGTCCCTGTAGTTCTAAGCTAGATACCATACCTGAAATAGTACTCGAAACGGAGGACGAAGTTCTTAAGTTTTCGCATAATTTCAACAAGATTTATGCTAGTAAAATAAGCATTATAGTAGATAAGGTGACCGATGATGAACACATAGAAGCGTCTGCCGAACTAAGAACAACTTTAAGTCCTCACAACCACGACATGACACAATTTGACTCGTTAAGTTCGCTGGAGGAGACTTCTTCAAATCCAGATTCAGGCAATGTTAGTCTAGCAGACTTTCCGCTCTTCATTGGTGGTAACACCAATGCAAGTTTGCAACTGCAGACCGTGTATAATAGTCGTTTTGAGGTTAGAAATAGTTTTGTAACCGAAGTTTCCATTGAGAGTGGTTCATCCACTGAGCTAGACGAACTTAACGAAAGTATGTCGGATGAA
Organism: Tetanocera ferruginea; assembly: GCA_958299015.1. Taxonomy (NCBI): domain Eukaryota; kingdom Metazoa; phylum Arthropoda; class Insecta; order Diptera; family Sciomyzidae; genus Tetanocera; species Tetanocera ferruginea. Next base: position 72,192,764 of record OY282644.1, read on the forward strand.
TTTCCACGTTTACCTACTGAAGAAGAACTTATAGAAAGTTTGAAAGAGGACTCTAGCTCAAGTTTAATTGAGTTGGATGTCGATCTAGAACTTGACGAAATATTAACGAAGAAAAAAGAAACGCAGCCATTAATTGAGCTTTCAATTGTAGAAGAAAATAGAAATGATATTGATGTAGCTAGCAATGACTGGAATGAAATTGAGACAAATAGTATTAACGAAGATTTAGACTTGAGCAAGAATGATCTTAACGAAACTGACGCGCTCAACGTAGCTACTGTGACTGACATGGGAACTGAGTCGGCTTTAAGTTCGACGCCGCCAACAAGACGCAAAAAAAGTATTGTCTACGAAACACCACAATTAAATATGAATATTTCCGAAGTTCGTGACAGTTATGAGCTCAACGAAAAAGAGAAAGAGAAGTCTGCTAAAGTGCCACGTCAGCCCGATGTTTTTGAACAAATAACCGACTGCACATTGGCATTGGAAAAACTGAACGAAGCTATGACGGAAATGCCACGACAACGGCGAAATCCACAAACAAAAAGTACGCAAGAAACCGAAGCGGAAAAAGAATTGAGTCTGCTTCCTTGGCGACCGACAGCAGCGGTACGATCGAGTCCACAAGACCACCAACACTCCGATGAGAAGCCAACAACTAGCTCGCAAGCACTAACGGTGTTGGGTGAAGGGCGCCGGGCCAATAGCTTGACAGTGCTTGAACATGTGCTCGTGGCCTGTTCACTCGGCGTGCTAACGTCAAATGATATTTTCACGCTGCTCTTGATCATTATTGGTGTGATCACAATTGTTGCAATAGTTTTATTTTAAACATTGTTGATATTGTTAAAGTTACAATAGTTATTGTTAGCAGCAAGTATTGTAGTTTTTTGCTAATGTAGTTTGCTATTGTTTCGTTAAGTTTTTTTTTTAATGCATACATAAGAGCATAACTGATCACATGTGCACTTTGAGAGAAGTAAAAAGATAAATCATGGACAGTATTTAAGAGCAAATCAATTTTTAGCAACTTGACGAAAAATAACGAAATTCGTACCTTTTGCATTTATTGAATAGCTTGACGATTATTTCTTCAAATACAAACTAAGAAAACATTCCTTTTGCACAATTTTGAGTTGTTTTTAAGTTTATGCAGACAGACTTATATATGATTCAAACTGAACGAAGTTTAAATATTATAAAAGAGACAATTTCAAGATAGATTTGTTTATAAAACTTATCGAAACGTAGACAAAATAGCTTGGATACGTTTTAAAGCTTTAAGTCTTGTTTTAGCAGAAAAAAATTCATAATAAATACCTGTTTTTAAACTTAACGAAACTTAACGAAAGCTGAATTGTATACATTTTAAAGCTTTCTTGTTTTGATAAAAAATAATTCAAAAGAAATACATGTTTTAAAACTTAACGAAACTTAACGAAAGCTGAATTTTATATTAAAAAGACGTTTAAAGCTCTGTCTTGCTTTGGCAAAATCGCATTCAAAAGAAAGACATGTTCTAAAACTTAACGAAACTTAACGAAAGCTGAATTTTATATTAAAGAGACGTTTAAAGCTCTGTCTTGTTTCGACAGAGCTTAAATAGAATGACATGTTTTTAAAACTTAACAATAATTAGCGAATGTCCTTATTGTGCTTGAATGCCAGCAAAAAAAAGTTAATCACTTAATTTTAACACGAATGTACTTAACGAATTTATTTGAGTTTGTTTTAGCCTTTGCATAACATAGTCTTTATTTAACAAGAAAAAAGTTGATTTCATTTATAAAATAATGATAAATTTTAAGTGCAATGCTTACGTTTGATTTAACTGAACGAAACTTTTTCTTATTATTTAGTTTTTATTTCATAATATTTTATTAATCATATTTAAAATAACTAATTTTTTATTATTTTCGACTGCAATTTTGTGCCAATGATTTGTTTTTATGATTTAATTTTACGATTATAGCTGTAACATTAAGTATTAACAAAAAATAATAACATTTTATTACAATATCAATTTGAAAAGTAATGTTTTTTTTTCTTATCAAACTTTGTGTCTCTTTTTCCAGATGAAACTTTAGTTTAACTTTATATATATTTTTGACAAGTATATCGACAAGTATATTGAAAGCTTCAAAAAGCTCTCACGTAGTGTTATATTTTAAAAATTTATTTGATTTAATTTCGTTTTTGTAAATGGCGTTTTTTAACTATCGCCAAGACAAAGCATTTCTTTGCATTGAAAATTCGAATTACAACAATATATTATGTTAAGTTTGAGTCATGTTTTAACATATGCTTAATATTTTGTTATAAAATTTGCTTTTGACTTATGTATTATATAATCTGTGAATGAACACAACGAAATTTTATAATATTTTAAAGATTTTAATAAATTATATTTAACGAAACACTTTTGGTTTGACATTTTTTCCGTTTTTTTTCAGTTGTTTTTTTTTTTTTAACTATATGTCCCTAAACAGACTTTGTAAACATTTTAAAATTTAAAAATTTTTTAATGACTTTTATTCTCAAGAAAAGGGTCAAATACGCATTTTCTTACATGTTATTTTTTAACGAAAAATTACATGTTTAAGATTTAATAAAACTTCAGTTTAAATCAATAACTCTTGTAAATTTTTATTAAAATTTTCCAGATGAGTTAATCGAAATATGTTATAAGGCTTTGATTTATTTTTTGTACGATTTCTCGTTGTCCGTAAATTTAGACACTCTGACTGAACGACTTAAAAATATTGTTTGACATTTGCTTTCATTAAAATTCTGAGTATTTAATTTTGTCTCTTTGCCTGTTTGTCATTAGCTCTTGTTTTCAATATTAAATGTTTATTCCCTAAAATTGTTAATTGTTCTTTTGATTCTTTTTTAAAGTAAGCTTGCTTGATTATCCTCTTTTTGTATGTCAGTTTAATAAAACAAAAAAAAAAAACAAATTTTATTTCAAAATTAAAAATTTCTGCATTTTTACTGTTTGCTGCTGCTGCCCAAGATTGCTACCGATTGCTACGCTGAACTAAAATATGCTGCTGACCTTGAAAATTATATGCGTTAAGATAAAATTTGTTTTATTATTTTTATATGAAATATTTACTTATTGTTAAGAAAATCTTTAAGATTAAATTAATCTTAAAAAAATAAGGTAGGTTTATTTTTCGATATATATTCAATATTAAAATGTTTAAGTAAACTTTTATTCAAGTTAAAGCTCCAGTTTAAAAGCATCATAAACTTTAATTAAATTATATCTGACTCGCCCTGTGGTATGTTTTTATGCGCCATCTGCTGGCTGCTAGTATGAACGTTATGACATTTTAAATGTTCTGTATGGTTTATGTCATGGCTTAAATGTGTTTAAATTAATAAGTTTGGACAGTCGTCACGTGCTGTATTTCTGGCATCGCAGTAGTTTTTGGTGTTTTATGAGGTTGTGATACATAATGAAAAATTTCACAGTTGGTGGGATTTTCTATTCATGGTGGAATTGCTTTGCCTCGTGTTATGTTGTTAATTTGATTTGTCTTTCAAACAATTTCTTGTATGAAAGATAATAAAGAAAAGTTATTTTATTTCTTGTAGAATTCTTTAGATGAAAACATAAAGTTTTACGTTTTTGACAGATTTCATCCACTTTTTTAAGTATTAAACATTAGCAGCCTTACCCAATGAATTAAAATTTTCTGAAAGAATATCGACTTTATATTTTCATAAAAAGCTGACTTCATTATTGATATGAAACTAATAAACAAAAAAATAGGCTTTTTACAAAAGTCGATTCTTTAAATAATTTCAGCTGAAGCTAATTTTGAAGTTGAAATTTTTTTTAGAACAAACTTTATGAAAAAAAAATTTTTTAAGTTTTTGACAGATTTCACACTGAAAATAATGAGTTTCTAGCATTAAACAATTTTTGATTATTGGCATAAAATTGTGGAAGAGTCGATTTTTATATAAGAGTCGATATTTGAAAAAGTGATTTAGATGAAACCAGTGGCATAACTGGATGATCCAGGGCCCGCGTGCAAAATTAAAAAAGGGCCCCTAACAGAAAAATTAAAAAAAACCTCTTCAAAACAAAAAAAGTGCAGAAACATTATTGTTTTTATTTTATTTTACTATACTTTTTGTCTTGCTTTATCCTTAGAAAAAGTTTCTAATAACTTGCTTAAATTCAGGCGCCTGTTTATTCTCAATTTGTAATCAATGCTAAATTCGACAACCTAGATTGGCTTGTCTTATTTCTTAGTTTACATTCAAATCCACATAAGTCACACGAAAAAAAATGTTAGTTAGAAATGCCATTGTAAAGCTATAGATAAAATATATCGATCCATAAAATCCTTTTTGATAAATATAAAAAAAAATCCTAGATAAAATGCATTAAAAAAATTTCCTTTTCAATCAAAAGCAGACATGTTCACTGTAAATTTTCAATCAAAAGCAAATAAGTCCAATCAAGTTTTCATTTGTGTAGTTTTCATTTCAGATTTTAAAAACTTTTTTGTGTCAAAACGTTGCGAAATGAGTAATTAATTTAACATTTTAGCGTATTTGGGTTTGTGTTGTGTAAAAAATAAAAAGCTAAAAGCAAAAAAACTTTTTTTTTACTAAAAAGGACTTTCAGTAGAATCGAAATTACTTCGACGAATTTCCTCCGATTTGAAAAAAAGTACGCAGATGTTATTTTAATCAGTTCCTCTAGCTTTTGAGATCCAGAACGGCGGAATCTAAATATTGATGCATTTCTAAATTAAAAACCAGACAAGTCCAAATTTGAAATTGAAAAAACGAGTTTTTTTTGCACTGTGAGACTATTTTTTTTTCATAATATATCTATTCCTGTGGAGCATAATTTTGCATAATTGGTTTGTTTATAAAAAATGTCTGTCAAAATTAAGACTTTTTTCGATTTCCCAACAATTCGATCTGTCTGACTTAGCTGTGAAGCTTATGAAGAACAACAGCATCCCTCTTAGCATTTCAAGAAATTTATGAACAAATTCGACTCTATTTTGACTCTTCTGCGCGATTAAAACAATCGAAAACGAGCGCTTTTTCTGATTAGAAAATATTTTTTGAAGAGTATTTTTTAACTGAGTTTTTAAATAAATTTTGATCAAATTTTCGATTTATTTTCGAGTCGTTTTCAAATCAAATTTTAATCGCTTTGAAGTCTTTATTTAGTCACTTTAGAGTACCTTTTAAGTATATTTTAAAGTCACTTTTGAGTCATTTTTAAACATATTTCGAGCTTTTTTTTATCGAATTGGAATTGCTTTGAAGTCTATTTTTTAGCCACTTCAGAGTCCCTTTTGAGTCTGTTTTTAAACAAGTTTTCCAGTCACTTTCTAGTCTGATTTAAGCAATATTTTTTATAAATTAAAAATGATTTTATGTTTTTTTTTTATTTTAATTTTACTCTATTTTTGAACCATTTTTTTCAAACTTCTGTATTGTCACATTCAATTCCTTCAAAATTTGTAATGATTAATGATTTTTTTGACACAATGGTTTAAGGGTATCCAATTCACCAGCTTGTAAATACTGTTGAATTGTTGAGTAAAATTTTGAGCTACTATTTCAAAGTATTTTGCTTGAAAGTCGCATTTTTAATTATATCAGATAAGTTACCACTTGCTATTTTTAGTGTCAGCGAAGGGCCCCTATCGTACAAGGGCCCCGGTGCTCTGCACCGTCTTGCACCTATGTAGTTATGCCACTGTATATAACTCATGTAAACTAGTGCGAGCATAACGTACATGATGAAGAATTATATGTTTCCACAAATAATAAAAATATGCTTTAAATAAAAACCTTCACGCCTAAACAAAAAGTGCAAATATATTTTAAAATTAGTCTACTGATACAAGATCTTACAGACTATTTCATAAATAGAAAAATATTTCCACCAGTGATAAGAATAAAAGGAACAATTCTATAAAATAATTATCTTATATATTAATACGTGAACATTAAAGTTTGTCGTACGCTCTTTTGGTATTAATTTAAACTCAAAATAAATGAAACTTATATCATTCGAAAGGTTATGTTGCCCAGATTTAAATATATAAATGATATATCTGATAGAGGTGGTTCCCAGCCTTCTAAGAGAGCAATTCAATTTTTGAGAAAAAATCGCTCTTTGATTAATAAGAAATTTGGTTGGGGGAGAGTTTTTGAGTTGGTCGAATTTGAATTTTTTTTTAAAGTAACAATTTCTAAAAAAATTTTGTTTTATTCATTCATCAATTGTAAAATTTGTACAAAAATGTGTTTTGAATTCAAAAATTTGACTTTCCATGTCAATTTCTTAATCGAATTTTAACGGTTTTTCAATTTTTCTAATTTTTTCTAAAAGTTTGTTAAATTTTCTTTCAAATGTAATAAAAATTACAGCAAAGTTCTAACCATAAGTATTTTTAATGAATTTTCTCAATATTGTCGTTAGTTATTTAGCATGTGTTTCAACCAAATGCCAAGAGAGAGAAAAAAAAACTGTCTCAAATTGAATGTTCTAAATTCTGAAGCAAATATCTCCGGCATCTGTGAATAGATTTTATTTATTTCTTTTTTGTTTTTAAGTCTTATCAGTAAACTTTTGAAAATAATACCGTTTTGTGTTTGTTTATATTTAAATTATTCCTTTTAAAAAAAAGGCCATAACATTTGATTTATTCTTAAAATATGGGGTAAAAATGATTTTTGTTGTAAAAAAAACAAAAACTCAAAATTGCATTTTTGATTTTCTTTCAAAATCTAAACCGAATTTTAGGTGAATTTATTTTGTCTGGACACTTAATTAATAAACTGTCCATGCCATCAAAAAACCAAGGCTACCCCCTATGATTTCTTTGACAAAATTAAATTTTTTTTAAAATGTTGTTTTTCTGTTTTTGAAAAAATAATAAAATAAACAATAATTTCTCTATGCGCCCGCAGCATTTGAACCATGGACCTTCATGTTCCAAGATGAAAACATTAGCACCCGACCTATTTGACAAACTTCGAATACTCATATAATTATTATTACTATAACATAATTCCGTAAAATGTGAGTGCGGAACGCTTGATTTTTTTTGAAAAATTTCACAGCATATTTTTAGGCATTTTTTGTTTTGTTATTTATTGAAACTTCAAAAACTTTTTATATATTTTTTCATTTTGAAATTTTCACTTTAACAACAAATTTTTAAGCTTATTTCGTCGTACCTACTTACGTTTCAGTTTTTATATAAAGGTATTTTATAAATATGTATTTGGAACTAACAATTTGTTATTTGCACAATTTAAAATCGAATATGAAACCATGGCTGATTCATAACCATGGCACAAAGAAAATCTTTATTTTATGATTTATTCTACCGGGCCCGTAATTTTTGACGGAAAAGAACTAGTTTCTAATATAAAAAGCTAGTTCACCGTCAATTGTAGTTTAAAAATGTATGCCAATCACAAGTAATGTAAACACAAATAATAAAATTAGGGAGTTTTTACCATTTGGAATTTTAAATTCTGCATGTGTTTATAAGCCCACATATATTAAATTTTATATTTATTGATAAGAGTCACCTCCTGACTAGATATAGCACTTTCAATCTGTCGGTCGACAGGATTACAACCGTAATTTGTGACCTATCGACATAAAATTATAATTATTTCATAAAAATGCACTCTCAAAGAGCTGATGTTGCTTGTCTTTCGTATTAAAAATAAAACAAAACAAGTAAAGAAAGTCTAAAGTCCAGGCCGACTATGAAATACCCTAAACCCACTTTAAAAAAAAAAAAAAATTATTGTAAATGGGCGTGTCCATGGGCGGATGAAGTCCATTTTTCCAAACCATCTTTGTCTTGTCATAAAAAAAATACGTGCCAAATTTTAGCTCTGTAGCACATGCTTATTTATTGCGTTTTCAATTTTTGGGTTGTATGGGAGGTAGGCGTGTCCGTGATCGGATGACGTCCATTTTCCGAAGACATATTTGTGTTGGTATAAAACACATTCATATCAAATTTAATTGTTGTAGGCTAATTATGAGCTGAGCTATGCAGTTTTCAATTTTCGCGTTGTATGGGAAGTAGGCGTGTCCTTGGGCGGACGATGTCCATTTTTCAAAACCATCTTTTTTTTGTTATAAAAAACATACGTGCCAAATTTTAGCTCTGTAGGTTAAACAGAGGCTTATTTATTGCGTTTTCAATTTTTGGGTTGTATGGGAGGTGGGCGTGTCCGTAAGCGGATGACGTCCATTTTTCAAAACCATCTTTTTTTGTTATAAAAAACATATTTGCTAAAATTTAGCTCTGTAGGTTAAACAGAGGCTTATTTATTGCGTTTTCAATTTTTGGGTTGTATGGGAAGTGGGCGTGTCCGTGAGCGGATGACGTCCATTTTTCAAAGAAATCTTTGTGTTGATATAAAACACACACATACCAAATTTTATTGTTGTAGACTTATTATGAGCTGAGTTATGCAGTTTTAAATTTTTGCGTTGTATGGAAGGTAGGCGTGTCCGTGGGCGGATTCCAAAAATATTCAATAGTGCAGATCCTTGGGTACATGTGACCATGTGTACCAAGTTTCATCCAATTATCTCAACTCCTTCTTCTTATCCTGTATATACGGACAACACACAGACGGACGGACGGACGGACGGACGGACGGACATAGATAGCTCGACTCACGTGGTGACGCTGATCAAGAATATATATACTTTTCTATACCGGACTCGCTTCGTTCTATGCGTTACAAACGTTTGCACAAAGTTAATATACCCTGACCTTTCAGGTTTAGGGTATAAAAAAGTCTAAAGTCGGTCTAGGCCGACTATGAAATACCCTAAACCCACTTTTCAAAAACCAAAAATTTTTATTGTAAATGGGCGTCTCCAAGGACGGATGAAGCCTATATTTTATATGCATTTAAATGTTGATGAAAAATTTACACATACCAAGTTTATATGTTTTATAGGAGGAAAATTGTTACTTGGGCAGTTCTTGTATATATCTTTTTATTATGATATAATACCATATATATCTTACGTATCCTACATTTGCACTCCTTTTTCGAATTACAAATGTACACTGTAATTATATTGATTGAACAGAGCATAAAACAAATTTATAAATTTTTATATTCATAACGCTTGAATGGGTAAGTGCTGAAAAAAATGCACTTTTTGTGATTATTAAAAAGACCAACATTCTCTCTTTATTCATTATTCACCGTTATAGAATGAAAATTCTCAGTTTGAAATGAAACAGAATCAATTTAACAAGAAAGATAAGTTTTTGTGTTTACTTTAAATCAAAGTGAAATTTTTAAAACAACTTTTTTAAAAAGGCGCAAAGGGATTCTGGTTTGAATTCAGATTCTCAATAAAGAAGAATCATATTTAATTAAAATGATGCAAAAATGAAAAAAAAATATGAAAATGTGTCATATTTGGGAACGCATATCTCCCAGCAGAAAAACGCTACAAAGCTGAAAAATTACTTGCAGATGCATAATTTTATGGAGTTTTATATATATAAAACTTTTTATTTTTTAAATAATGCATTATTTCAAAATTGAATTTTGAGCACACTTGGCCCCAGTGTGCGACGTAAAACAAAATTTGCTTTATCAACAACAGCATTTGTTCTCTTAAAATTTTATGCGCTCTATTTCTTGAATTTTTTAAAAGTAATAATCGAGAATGATATGAAGAATCAAATTCAGAATCAATGCAGTCAACTTTTTGCAATTTTTCCTAGGAAAGAGTATAAAAACATTGCTTTGATAAAGTGAAAATTTCTAAGTAATTCCGGTTTAGTTTTGCTGCATTACGCTTATAAGCTTTTCAAAGTTAGTACACACTAAAAGTTTGAGAGTAAATTTTATCTTTTTTTGTAACATTTCTGTGGTATAAAATCGTTTTATTCTAAATTTATTATAAGTTTTATCCCACTCTATAGTATAAAACTTGCATTTCCATTCAAACAGCTATTTTAATCCAGAATAGTTTTAGTTATATACCATAAATTTATAAATATCATATATATATAATCCAGTTATGCATACGAAACCTCACGTGGCCACTCGGCTAACACGTACAAGTCGAGGCTTCGAAGCTACCGAACTTCATAGATGCTAGCAGACAATCAGTTGGCGTTTGTTCTTCAGTCAGTAATCATGTTATGCGCAAATAGTTCCGTTGAATATTTTTTTGTACACACATATTCAGACAAAAATTGAATTAGAAGCTTGAATTGAAAATATTATAAAATTTATCCTCATATTTTTACTGTGTAGATATCTAGATATCTGTATAGACGTTTGAAACGTTTCTTCGAAACGGCTTGACTGATTTTAATGATTTTTTTTGTACAATTGGTAGGTATGAGAGTAGGTCGTAAAGTATTTTTCAACTTCCTTCCCTCGTGGGGCGTGGCAATTTTTAAAAAACACAAGTTTTCGATTTAACTTTCGACCTATAAGTCACACACAAAGGAAACTCCGTACAAACTTACTATATATATAAAGCCCTTCGTCTGTAAAATTTGAGTAACCTTTGTAACAGAGGCGTGAAAGCGCCCATACAGTTAAAGTTTTTTATGTTTCTTGTGGGCCAATTTTAAGTTTTTCCAAGTTTTTTATATTGAATAGATTTGAAACTAAATGTCGTGTAACAATGAAACTCAGTACGAAATAACTTATGAGCCAGGTCTTTCATTTATAAAACTGACACGGGTATTGGAAAACGGGATGAGAATCCGTCCATACAATTAAAATTTTCGATACAAAATAGCTATGGAAGTAAAAGGCACAGAACATTTTAACTCAGAATGGAGTTATTATTTGGTGGTGTCTTGCTACTGGAAAAACAGGCATTGTACTAGGGGTGTAGCTCCACCCATATAAGGCATACTTTTTAAATTGATTCGGAAATAATAGTCATAGAAACTAGGTTTGGAGTATTGGCTTCGTCCATAAAAGAAAGCTTTTTATTATTATAATAAATTATATAATAATATAATCATTTAAAAAATAATGATCACATAATATTGAAACCTAGAGTAGAGTGGTACTTTTTGTTGATGGCCTTCTATTGGCAAACTGGATCAGGCATTGGACAAAGACGGAGGCAACGCGCCGGGTACCAACAAGTAATTTATAAATTTTTACATAAGGCTAAACGTTTGTGATTAAGATTTCAAAACCGTTTCTATTAAAAATTTGAATACAAAATTTTTTTCATTAGATTTGTAAATATCTTAAATTTTAAGAGCAATTTTGAAAAAAGTTTTTTGTTGAAAATTCCAATTTTGCTACCCAAAGTTTATTTAAAACAAAACAATAAAATATTAAAATGCTTGCAATTTTTTTGAGATAAACTCTTAATTTTGTCTCTATTTTCGTTTACTAAAGTGTAAATTTTTCAACTATATAAAAGAGCGTTGAAAATGTTTTGAAATTATTTTCAAAACGCAGCTCTTTCACTATAGCTTTGAGCCGGAAATGAGTCGATAATAAGTCAAAATCATGCACTGCGGATTCACCCATGCAGTTTAGTAGTTTATTAAATTTTCCTTGAATCTGCTTTTTGGCGCACAAAAACTCGAGTTCAAAGAAATCCTTAAGACAAAAAAACAAAAAAAAAAATAAATTAAAAAATTATACTCAGTCGTCTAGCATTTCAATCATCAGCATACTTTTAAGTTCAAATAAGTACATTAAATATTTTGCGTATCTTAATTTCAGGACAATCATGAGCATCATTAAAAAACCGAACTTGTCTAGACAGCAACAAAAAAAAAAAAAAAAAGAATTGGCATGCCAATAATAGAAGAAATGCTGAAAACTTTCTGAAAAGTTCTTCAAACTCAAAGCATAACAAAAACAACTCAAGATGCTGCACCAACTTATTGCAGCACATTTCCAACTAAACGAATTTGCACAAATACAAGCGTAAAATTTTAAGAAAAACGCTAAGCAAATACAAAAACAAAAACACACACACAACAATAGCCACTTTCTAAGGACAATAAACCGAGACAGCCAACAACAAAATGGCAGCCAACAAAGAGCGTCTAATGAACTTTAAGGATGCACGACATAATACAAAACACGATAAATTGAAAACAGAAAATAGAAAAAAAAAACAAAAACAAAAAACAGCCAAAAGTTCAAAGACACCGACGCAAAATCGTGCTTGCAGTCACGTGTGTGACTAAAAGCTTTGCAGAGAAAAGCTCTAGAGAAATATAGCTAAATTATAGCTAATAAAAATGAAAACGTAAATGACATAAATTTTATTTAAACACTGGGTAGAATGGTTTTTTGTCGAATGTATAAAATATGTATTAAATTTGAATTTTTTATGTTTTCTTTTTTTTTTTGCTTTTCATAAAACTTTTGCTGTTGTACTCCGCGAAAGCAATTTGTTACAATTTTCTTGCAATCCATTAGAAAATACAGGCAATACAAGTTTTAAGGTTTGTCAGTGGCAGCAGTACGATGAATAAGGGGAAGAGGAGGGGGAGTGGTGATACAGACGCCGCAGCTTTTTCAACTGTCTAAGTTTCTGCGTCTATAAAGCGCTGTATTGAACACGAAATAGTTTCACCCATCCACCACCCTCTGCTAGTTGATTTTCAACTTCCTGCTCATTGTGTACGTCTTTTATCCAATCTTCTCATTTTCTCTTCATATTTTTTTGCAATTTTTTTCACCTTTCTTTTCGTTCCTGTTGCCACTTTTGGCCTGAAAACAAAGCTTAAATTCACTTAACCTCATTTTACTTTAGCCTGTTTCTAACTCCACTCAACACAAACAAATACACAACAACAAAGAAAAAAAAGGAAGCACTTATTTTGCCTCTATGTTTGGTCTAAACAAAAAACAAAAATAAAAAATACCAACATACAAAAAAGTCGGACGGGACATACGAGCCTCCGTTTTTTTATACTTTTATGTGCTTGTGTGTTTTTTCTTTTGACGTCATAATTAAACATCAACCCTTGGCAAAAAGCGCTTCACTTGAGGTTGTGTTTAATTTTGTGTACATGTGGATCCGTTGAAGGAAATAAGCGCCAGAGCTGCCAGCTATTGTGTTCATGTCGTTTTTTTTTTTATTTTTGTTAATTTTGCTTTATTTCAGCTTGGCGCTACACTTGAAAAAAAAGAGAACCAAAAAAGTACACAAAAATTATGAATTTTTACATGACTTCCATGAATAGTGTTCATGAATTTTTGCCCAATAACCAATTGCATGAAACACACAAACTATTCAGGATATCAATGTACAAAATACACAATAGAAAAAACACGAGAACATGCATATTTCATGAGCCTAGTGTTTAAAATTCATAAAGAGTGTGTATAAAATACACGAACCCATAAAAAGTTCTTAAATGCCATGAAAAATACAAGGAAAACATGAATCATTCATAATTTTTGTGAATGGAATTCATATAATTCATGCCCAAATATGAGAAAAACAAGAACAATTCATGAGGTAAGCAACATAAATGCATGAATATTATGTACATATACAAGAAAAACGTGAACTTTTTTTATTAGTTTAGTGAAAGAAATTCATGAAATCGATTTACAAATACAAGGGCAGCAATAGTAGTTCATAAGACGAGAGTAAAAAATGCATGATACTCATGTTTCTTTACAACCAAATTACCAAAATTTCCTTTTCCAAAATTATATGTACATTAGGACGAAAAAAGATCCCTTCAAGCAACCAAAAAATTAAAAAAATTTTGATTAAATATTACTTGGCTCATTAAACTAATCTCAGCCAAAAAAAAAATTGTTACTTAAATAATTACTTGTAGCTTATGTACAAGAACACATGTTCAGTGAACGCAGAACTCATGTTGGTTTCTTATGAACGTATACATAATTTATATTTTCAGTGCACCCAATCGTGCCACTTATTAAAGAGAAATGCCTTTTGCATAATCAAATAAATGATCGCAATTTAGTTTATACTACGAAGAAAAGAACCGTTTCAGAACCTATCACCCAATTCTGACACCAACATATAAAACCAACCGATCTCTTTTACGTGGCGTTGTCATTGACAGGGGTAAATTGACACCAGCCAGATGCCTTTGGACCAATCTAAGAACTGGTTAAAATATATATCGGCAGGGGTAAATTGACACCAGCTAGATGCCTTTGAACTAATCTAAGAACTGGTTAAAATATATATCGGCAGGGGTAAATTGACACCAGCCAGATGCCTTTGGACCAATCTAAGAACTGGTTAAAATATATATCGGCAGGGGTAAATTGACACCAGCTAGATGTCTTTGGACCAATTTAAGAACTGGTTAAAATATATATCGGCAGGGGTAAATTGACACCAGCCAGATGCCTTTGGACCAATCTAAGAACTGGTTAAAATTTATATCGGCAGGGGTAAATTGACACCAGCTAGATGCCTTTGGACTAATCTAAGAACTGGTTAAAATATATATCGGCAGGGGTAAATTGACGCGTCATAGATACCTTTGGACCTAATCAGTAGCTGGCCTATTTATAGATCACGGTACACTTATACGCACGTTGTTAATGAAATTGAATCCATATTTTGGAATTCATGTTTAGCCGGGCTTGCTAGCGTTCACGTTAAGTACTCGACCGTCCTGGGTTCAATCCCCGAAAAAAACCACCAAAAGATTTTTATACCCTAAACCTGAAAGGTTAGGGTAAATTAACTTTGTGCAAACGTTTGTAACGCATAGAACGAAGCGAGTCCGGTATAGAAAAGTATATATATATTCTTGATCAGGGTCACCTCGTGAGTCGAGCTATCCATGTCCTTCCGTCCGTCCGTCTGTCCCTCTGTATGTTGTGCGTAAACACAGGATAAAAAGAAAGAGTTGAGATAATTGAACTTAGTACACATAATCACATGGACCAAAGAAACTGCACTATTGAATATTTTTGGAATCCGACCACGGCACGTCTACCTCCCATACAACGCAAAAATTGAAAACTGCATAACTCAGCTCATAATTAGCCCACAACAATAAAATTTGGTATGTATGTGTTTTATATCGAGACAACGATGTCTTCGAAAAATAGGTGTCATCTGCTCACGAACACGCCCACTTCCCATACAACCCAAAAATTTAAAACACAATAAATAAGCCTCTGTTTAGTCTACAGAAATAAAATTTGGCACGCATGTTTTTTATAACAAACCAAAAATGGTTTTGAAAAATGGACAATATCGGCCCACGGACATGCCTACCTCCCATACAACCCAGAAATTGAAAACTGCATAGCTCAGCTCATAATTAGCCTACAACAATAAAATTTGGTATGTAAGTGTTTTGTATCAACACAAAGATGTTTTTGGAAAAATGGGTGTCATCCGCTCATGGACACGCCCACCTCCCATACAACACAAAAATTGAAAACACAATAAATAAGCCTCTGTTTACTCTACAAAGATAAAATTTGGCACATATGTTTTTTTATGACAAAACAAAGATGGTTTTGAAAAATGAACGTCATCCGCCCACGGACACGCCTACCTTCCATACAACCCAAAAAGTTGAAAACTCAATAAATAAGGTTATGTTTGTCATAGAGAGATCAAATTTGGTATGTATGTATTTTATACCAAAACCAAGGTGTGTTAAAAAATTGGGAGTAATCCGTTCATGAACATGCCCACCTCCCATAGCGAAAGCGCAATAAAGGCATAAACTGTGAACTACAGGAATAAAACTTGGTATGTGTAAATTTTTCATCAACATTTAAATGCATACAAAATATAGGCTTCATCCGCCCACGAACACGCCCATTTTCAATAATATTATTTTTTATTTTGGAAAAGTAGGTTTACGGTATTTCATAGTCGGCCTAGACCGACTTTAGACTTTCTTTACTTTTTTTTTATTTAAAATAATTTATTTTTTTTTTCAATAAAAAATAAAAAAAATTAAATGTGCAATTTTTTTCAAGATTTTAAGGCAAACGGTTGTATTTGGCCAGGCAGTTAATGAAACAGAATTAGATTTCAAATTATTTTTAAAATTTTTGATACTTACACAGTTCGGATACAAACCCACGTCCTCCGCATGAGAGTCTAGCACACTTCCACTGAGATATTGGAAACGATAAGATAACTATAGCTCTATAAGTCAATAATCATGCCCGTCCTACTATACGCATCACAAACCTGGACGTTGAGCAGCTCTGATGAAAGGACTTTGGGAGCGTTCGAGAGAAAAATCCTTCGCAAGATCTATGGTCCAATCTGCGTCAATGGCGAGTACCGAATACGATGGAACCATGAGCTGTATGAGCTATATGCCGACATCGATATAGTCAAGCGTATTAAAATTGAGCGGCTTCGCTGGCTAGGTCATGTCGAGAGAATGAACGACGAAGCTCCAGCGAAAAAGATATTGGATTCGGTACCCAGCGGTGGCCAACGCAGACGAGGAAGACCGCATCTCCGTTGGAAAGACCAGGCATTGGATAACCTGACGACGCTTGGAGTTTCCAACTGGCGCCAGCAAGCGCACGACAAAAGAGGCTGGCGCAAATTCTTAGACCAGGCCAAAACCGACCAGCGGTTGATGAACACAATTGCATTACAAATTATCAAAAAGTATTTAAATTGATCTTAAAAACGGAAACTCCCATTTACAATTCCCGGAAGAAAATGTTTCATGATTTGGCTGAATTGTATTTAAAACGTTGTCATATTTTTTCTTTGATTAAGGTTAGGCTGAGTAAAGGTTTGTGTGTATTATATGAAAAATATATGAAATATTCAGCCCAATCATGAAACATTTTCTCCCGGGAGTTTTAAATGGGAGTTTCCAGTTTTATGATAGCAGATAGTGATATCTCATTTTTTTATTTTACACTCATGAATATTGGCGATGGATGAACACAATTGCATTAAAAACTACCAAAAAGTATTTTAAATTTAGCTTAAAAACGGAAACTCCCATTTACAAATCCCGGAAGAAAATTTTTCATGATTGAGCTGAATTGTGTTTAAAACGTTGTCATATTTTTTCTTTGATAAGGGTAGGCTTAGTAAAGATTTGTGTGTAACTTCCATATATTAGGAGGCATTTTAAAACAATGTTTTCAACATCATTCATTCATTTTAATCCTTGGTAATACCCAGCTTTTGCGTTTGGGCCAAAGCCGTGCAGTGAAACATAAGGATACCCTCCAGTGTTTTGCTATCGCTGCGGAGGCTTGTCAGTATAATAAATTAAGTCCATTTTTCACATGGTTTCACATATAATTCTGAGATTTTGCATGTTGCCGTTTCTCTCCATCTACGACTCACTTGATGGAGATTGCTTTCTTGACTCTAGTTTTGAGATTACTGTACAATTCCTGTAGTGAAATAGGTACGTTGTATGACCTCTAATCCCAGTCCAAGGGCGATTGTCTGCCATCTCGTTTCCATCAATGCCCCGGTGGCTTGGAAGCCAGTAGAATCACTCTCTCTTACTTTCGTAGAAAGCTAGTAGACCTTATAGAGGTAGAGTAGAGTTTATATTCAAGCCCATTTCCTTTTTGATATGAAATGTAATTATTCTTCTACAAAATCCTTCCAGACGCCCTTCTTAACTTTGGCTGGAAGAAGTAAGCCTACAAAATCGATAAAAAATATTTTTCTTTTATATTTTATCTTTTCTTAATTTTATAATTATATTTTTTCTTAATTTTATCTTCGTCGTTATGTTTTTGCTTAATCTCTTGTTTTTTTAATCTTTAATTTTTTAATATGGCATTAAGAAAGGCTTTTATTCTAATTTTTAACGTCTTTTAACGAAATAGTTACCTTGAAGTTTCAGAAGAATCAGTGTTTGTAGGGGAAAAAAATGTCTGTTGTTCTGCCTTTTGAACAAAAAAACAGGCCTTCAAGAAATTATCATCAAAGCAGCGTGGGAGGAATGAGTTTCGACGAAAAAAGTAGCACTCAATGCATGACTTCGTTTGAAGAGGGTTGGCTTTAGTGTCTGTTGGGTGCTTGCAATATTCATGTTCGGCTTGATTGCATTTTGTTTACATCTTGTTCGCTCACACGCCATCAAAATTATAGCATGAGGTAAGACCGTTCGGCTCTAGTGCGTGGGTTGCGATGGTTTCACGGTTCTAATCACGGTGATGACAGAGTAATACATTTCAACTGTATGCTTTAATTTCAGATGCTTGAAAAATACGGCACGGTCTGACTGAGGATTGAACCTGGATTACTCGAATCGGATTAAAAAATTGAACCACTAACTGCACATTTTGCGCGTGCTCTAATTGTTTTAATTAATGTATCAATACATAACAATAATCATACAATATCCAATTAACTTTAGTTAATGCTAAAAAATTTGTGGGTTTTAACAATAAAAAAAAAAATTTCAATTAACAACCATGCAAAATAGAAGCGTTTGGATTGATGGGTAGTTGGGTGGGCTCGATACCTGCGGTGAACGTAGAGTTATTTTAAATATAGCATTTTATTTTTTAAATATACATACGCAAGCAAAAAGCAACCAGTAGCGTAATTTCGGGTATTGTGATATGGTCGGGTAATGTGATATACCTGCATCTTTTAAACAGACTCTGTAAAATGCATCAAAAAATATTCTGTGTAATGCAGTTTAAGCTAAGGTATGAAAGTTACAAGAAATTATGCATTTAAAAATACCTATATCACATTACCCGAAGTTACTCTATCAATTCTAAAAAAAGAGTGTCGGTTTTTGATATTTCACTCACGCAAATCACAGAACGAAGCTTCGCTTTAATAATGTTGGGAAAAAATTGCATTTTTTTTAAAAGTATTTCTGCTTAATTTTCGAAGTTGAAATAAGATAACTTTTGATTCGAGTACGCTAGCATTTGATTCAAGTTGACGACTTCTCTCAGTGTAGCTTTAAGCTTTGCTTCCGCTGCTCTTCAGCCTGATGAACAGTCCCACTAATCATGATTAATCATCAGCGAAAGTGTGAGTGAGAAGGTTTTGTGAGGTCAACACTGCTGGCATTATTGTATGAAGAGAATGGATGATGAAGGTAGACGGTAGAGCAGAGTGTGAGCAAAGACGAAGGCTTGTGTGTAATGTTAAGGGTCGAATTGGGGCTTGTTGCTTCAATGAGCAGAGCAGCCACCCTGTTTGAAGAGGGTGATTTTTTGTGTTGTTTGTTTTGTGCCTGACTTCTTGTTAACGCCAGTGCGCAGTTACAAACAAAGCTTAAAGTTGGGTTGTTTTTTATTTTTTGTTTTTTAGCTAGTATTCTTTGTACGCTGGAAACTTCGTGAACTAAACATGTGGTACCCGGCGAAGCGTGCTGCTTGTATGGGTGCAGCTTGCAGTAACCAGTTCGAATTTAACTTCGAAATATTTCTTAAACATATAGAGAGAGTGAGAGCATGGATAAGAGAGCAAATAAATAGCGTTAAACAGCTTAATTGTGAATTTGGCTTAAAGGATGCTTTGGCATTGCCACCTGCAAAATGTTGACAATTTCGAAATTTTTCTTTTTATATTAATTTTAATTCTAAAAAATACTTTTGTCTAACTTTTTTGCTGTTAAAGTTTAATGTTTTTATTTTATTAACTTGTCTTGGACAAAACAGCTGTTGGTCAAAAACAGCGTCGCAGCGCATCTTTTGGGAGTGACTAACCAGACACAAACCACACTGACTGGATGGCATCACGTAGTCATGGAAAACTAAAATGAATGAAGCAAAAAAAATTAAGTAGAAAACCAGTCCACACTGCTGCGAACAAAGCAGAACCTTTGTTGGCCACTCAGACTGTTTGCCAATTTCAGTTGCCGTCTAGGAGTTGCCACAGCAGCAACAACCATAAAAACGCGCTCCCTTGCTGATTAAACAGGACGAAAATCAAGTGTTGACAAGTGAATCATCAACAGCAAGTTGTTGGCAGAAAAAAAACAAACAAACAGAAAAAATATAAAAACTGAGCTAAAATTAAATTTACAGAAATCTAATTATAATTAAATTAAAGACAAAGAGAGTGACCAGCTTACAAAATATGTGCGTGAATTAAACTAAAGCGAAAAGTTGTTGTTTAAAGCTTGTTTAATTTTTCAGTTTTATTACTGTGTGTGTGTGTTTTTTTTTTCAAATTTAACACTCAGTTTCCTTGGAGCTCTGCTTTGACCTCTGTTGCTCTTACTTCAAAGCTGCGGTTTTCTTACTGCTTGACTGTTTGGCTGCCGCTCGTCCATCTCTGCCACCTTTAACTAAGGTTTGTTTGTTTAACTAACCGACAACGATGACGGCCACTGCGATTGACCGCTGATCCGTTGTAATTATTTATTCTCTTTTTGTGTGCTTGTGTTTGTGTGTTACACCCAGAGTAAGCCATGTGGTTCTTGTAGCTTTTTTGCCAGACGTGCTTGTTGTGCCAGGGTGTTGTTCGGTGGTTACAAGAAAGTAAAAAAAAGACATTACAAATGCAGACAGAGTGAAAATCATGTAAAAAACCCATCGGCAGTACTTTTTTAAAAATTTATTCATACCGTACAGGACTGGCTATGCTTATAAATAAATTGTATGAAAAAAATTTTATTTTCAACTATGAAATCTTTTAAGCTTTAACTTAAAGCTTTATAGAAATAAGATTTTTTCTGCGAAATAATCTTAAATGGCAAAAAAATAAATGTATGTATATAAGTGTGTCCAAAAAAAAAACAACATTTTTTTAGCTCAAGCTGTTTTTGAAAGCTTATGGCATGAAGTATTTTTGAGATTTTCTTCAAATTTTTAGGAAAAGACTTTAGTTAATAAGCCGTGCTAATCGGACTTCTTTTCCCAAAAAATTCGGTTTTTCGGAGATTTTTCGAATATAAAGCATATGTTGGTCAATAGTAGACATTTTCTGCATATTTTTATTATTCGAAATAATAAGAAAAACAATGTCCAAACCTTACTTAAGGAGAGACATAACATTCGCGACAGAGAAAACAGACCTTTTTTTAAAAATTCATAACTCAGTCAAAAACAAACATTTTTCCAAAATTTTTGTAGAGAATTGAACAACTTACAAAAAAAAAAAAAAAATTCAAAAATATATAGTTTTCACTCCAACATGGTTTTATAGAGCTCCAAACTGGCGGCAGAGAAAAAAACGGAGCCTCGTGGTTGCAGCGCTGGGAGTCGCAAAAATTGTACGATCTGAAAAAAAATGACTTTTTTAAATCTTAACAAAATTGGTTATCGTATGACAGCAGCTTTTTTTGAAATTTTTTTTCAATTTTTGGTGATGTTCTAAATTTGAAAGTGTTTTTTTTTCGAAAAAAATATTGACTTCAAAAATTTATAAAAAGTTTCGAGATAAACGCGTTCAAAGTTTGTGAACAAAGAAAAATGCAAAGAAAAATAAAAAAGCGCTCTCACTCATCCGGCTGTAACTTTTGAACCAGTAGGTATTTTTCCATGAAATTTTTTTCGTAGAATCTTAAGAATATTTACTAAAATACAAAATTATAAAAAAAAGATTTTAAAAAACGGCTAATGTTGTACATAATGTACATAATGTACAAATGTACATAAATCAAGTAAGTTTTGGCAATTTTTTGGCCAAACATAAAAAAGCTTCAAAGGCTTTAACTTTGGAACGGCAAGAGTAAAATCGAAATTTATTTTTTTATATTGCATAGAATTTTTCCATTTTACTAACTGCATTAGTATATTTTTTTATATTGATAAAATTGTAAAAATTATGTAGCATTTTTTAAAAAATTTACAAAAATTTCGCCAAAAAATTTAATATAAGTCACCCAAATGACAAAAAAATTGACATAACTTCTGATTTATGCACTTTAAAGTAAGATTTGTACATTTTTTGTTTTTAAATGATAACTCAAAGTCGAAGAAATTGTATTTGATTGACCACTTTATGCTTGAAATTCGAAAAATCTCCGAAAAATCTGGTTTTTAGGGAAAATCCGATTAACACGACCTCTAAACCTCTTTCAAAAAATTTGAATAAAATATCAAAAATATACTAACCAATAGGGTTTCAAAAACACCTTGACTGCTATGAAATTCGAAAAAATTATTTCTTTTGGGACACCCTAATGTATGTATACATTGTATAGCTTAACCTTCGAACAATTTTTTTTGTGCTTGCATGATGTTTAACATTTTAAAGAGACATAAAACTAATTTCAGATTCTTACATCAGAGCTTAAGCATTCCTCATAGTTTTTATTATCCACGATAGCTACTCCTGAAAAAATTTAAATAAAAATTTCTGTATCCTCAAAATTTAGTCTACATTTTTCTTAGAATATATTTATATAGTTCTTAAATTAAAATCATGTAAATTAGTCACTTTGGCACAATTGGCTTTTTAGAAGGCTTGTATAAAAAAAACGGGTGATTTTGAGAATAAAAAAAAAAAAAAAAAAAAAAACAAATTGGCCATTTCATTCCTTGAAAGGACTTTGACCGAGCTTCTTATGATCAATTGTGTTGTGTGTGTCATTAAATGTTTGCCCACAATTGACCGAGTACTGGACCTACACGTTTTATGCCGACTCCGAACGGCTAAAGTTCATCTTCTCAAGAAGCTTTACTTGGCATTATTTACTCTCTGAGGTTTGCCATTGTCTGCAGAGAGGAGGTGACGGATCAGAAAAATTTTTTATTGAAAAAACTTTTCGTCGCGGCTGGGGTCGAACCCGGGCTCCGAGCATGCTAAGCCACACACTTAACCTGCATGCCACGGTCACCGGATTTTGAGAAGAAGTAGTTATATGATGATATTTTTAAAGTACCAAACCATTTTAACCTAACAAAATTTCTGTTATCACCAAAAACTTTCACATATCTTCAAATTAACAAATTATTTTTTTTAGTACAAAACTGTTTCCTGTAAAAACAAAAAAAATGCTTTTATAAAACATTCAAAAATATTTCTTTCTGTTCTTGTGAGATTTTTATACTTTTATAAAAAATTTAAAAATATTTCTTTCTGTTCTGGTGAGATTTTTGGTAAAACACTGAGCTTTGATAATTTCGCTTGACGTTTGATTTTTTTTTTTTTTTTTTTTTTTGTCAATTCATTATTGGTCTCATTCAGCATATTTAGTTGGTGCCAAACTTAAATATGCTCTTAAAAATAGGAAAATGCTTACTCACAGTAAGTTTGCAAATTTATTACGCACATAGCCATAAAAAAAAATCAAATTTTTTCCATGGGACCAAAAATTCTGCAATTAAATCATTCAACACCCTTCCAACGGTTTATTAAAACCGAAAATACAATTAAAAATAATTAAGTTATTTGAATTTTAGTAAAAATAATGTAAAAAAAAACTTAGAAATCTGCGATATATTTGGTCCCACGGAAAATATTTAATATTTTTTGATGCAGATTGGAAGAACTTCTTAATAACTATTATTTCTGGCCGATTGTTTTTTTTCAAATTACCTTTTTTAAAAAAAACATAAAAAAATAATTGCAGACGTTATTGTGGATCACTGGAACATAAGAAAGAATGGGTTCTAATCAGCATTGAAACCAACGCAAAATGAACTAAAAGAAAAAGTGTTGGTCGAAAAATAACCGAATGGCAGCGTGTTTTCGAAAGTGGCGAACATTTTTTGGGTCAAAAATCATATCAAATCATAATTTTGGGTCAAATCATCATTTTTAAAATTTCATTGCTCAGAGAAATTTCAGTACGAGTAGATTTTATTTTATCACATTTTTATTTTTAATAAAAAAAAAACAAAATTGCAGCAGCAATTATATGTGATATGTGAAAAAATACAAAAAAGTATTGTTGCATAATTTTTTTTGCCTTAAAATATATGAGTAATTTATAAAAACTAGTATCGCCTGGGGTCGAAGTTCGATCAATTTATTGATTGTCAAATTATAATTATATCGCACACTAAATACAAAACAGTCACAACTCAAAATTTTTTATATCGAATTTTTGTTATAAATCAATTTATAAAACACATATCTGACTATATTTTTCGTTATTTTTTTCATTAACTGGAAAAATGAAGTTTTTATGTTAAATGAAAATTGTTTTTCTTCTGCAGTTTCAACCAAAGAGTTTTATTTTTCGCTTTTCCTGAAAAATCATGTTTTTTGAGTTGTGACTGTTTTGTATTTAGTGTGCGATATGCGAGATGATTAAAATAAGTTCGAGGCTATAACTCTTAATTGATTAGATTGATTAGATATAAAGCTATTTTCTTCAAAAAATTATTTTTTTATATTATTATTTTGTTCAAAAACAGAAAAACAACATTTTAAAAAAATTTAATTTTGTCAAAGAAATAATAGGGGATAGCCTTGATTTTTTGATGGCGCAGACAAAAAAAAAACAGAGTCAAGACAAAATAAATTCACATAAAATTCGGTATAGATTTTGAAAGAAAATCAAAAATGCAATTTTGAGTTTTTGTTTTTTTACAACAAAAAACATTTTTACCCCATATTTTAAGAATAAATCAAATTTTATGGTCTTTTTTTAAAAGGAATAATTTAAATATAAACAAACAAAAAACGGTATTATTTTCAAAAGTTTTTTTATGTTAACTGATAAGACTTAAATACAAAAAAGAAATAAATAAAATCTATTCACAGATGGCGGAGATATTTGCTTCAGAATTTAGAACATTCAATTTAAGACAGTTTTTTTCTCTCTCTTGGCATTTGGTTGAAACACACGCTAAAGAACTAACGACAATATTAATAAAATTCATTAAAAACACTTTTAGTTAGAACTTTGCTGTAATTTTTATCACATTTGAAAGAAAATTTAACAAACTTTTAGAAAAAATTAGAAAAATTAAAAACCGTTAAAATCCGACCAGGATATTCACATGGAAAATCAAATTTTTGAATTCAAAACACAGTTTTTTACAAAGTTTACAATTGACGAATGGATAAAACTACATTTTTTTAAGAAATTGTTACTTTTAAAAAAAATTCAAATTCGACCAACTCAAAAACTCTCCCCAAACCAAATTTCATATTAATCAGAGAGCGGGTTTTTTTCTCAAAAATTTAATTTCTCTCTTAGAAGGTTGGGAACCCCCTCTATCAGATATGTCATTTATATAAACATTTTGCACATCTAGGCAACATAACCTTTCGAATGATATAAGTTTCATTTATTTTGAGTTTTAATTTATACCAAAAAAGCGTACGACAAACTTTAATGTTCACGTATTAATATATAAGATTTTATATTATTATTTATTAAACTTGTACGAATTTTAAACATTCATAAACAATAATCGATCATTTCAATCTTACACAAAAATTCTGTCATAAAAAAAAACTGCAAAAAACAAAACTTGGACGACGCTGTTGACGAAATTAACAAAAATTTTAATAATTCAAATACAAACAATATAATTTTATGTAGAAACACATAAAGAACCTCTTAAGTTCGTCTAGTCCGACTATGGAAAATCCTAAATCCAGTTTTACAACATATAGTATGCACACAGAAAAAAGTTTCTCGAAACATGATAAAAAGTTATCATATTTAGAGAAAAATGGCATAGACTTTGTCCAGATCAAGATCCTAGATCCTAGAAATTCCCTACGAATGGTTAAAAGATTCCATGCAAAACAGAAATTTAAAAAAAAGGGTGTCCCAGACCTAGGGTACATTAATGCAGAAGGTGATTCCCCATCATGATACGAGCGAAAAATTGTATGGGTGGGGGTGGTCGCGAACGTCCCCCAAGAAAGCTAGGAGGGAAAAACAAAATATATAGGTGTAATGTCGTTTTAATCCATAGCTCTAAAACCATAACCAAACATGATAACTTTTTAAAAAGAAAATTAAATTTTCTTCAAGTTATTAGAGCAAAGTTTTTCCATGGAGTCAAAACTAAAAAAGTTACGAGCACCTAAAGTCCAAAAATTAATTTTTTTTGAAAAAAATTCAACTTTCAATGCAATTTTCTCGAAAAAAACCCTAAAATTTTATATATTTTTTATGTCGTAGTTTTTTTCTTTGGAAAATTTCTTTTACTTCCGCCCAGCATTGTATTTAACTCAGAGCAGCTTATTTTCGTAAAAAAATCGATTTGTCGATCTTTTGAAGTGAAACTTCTGTATCCGCGTATACTACATTCGGCGAATTAAACGGGGAGTAAAACTGATGAAACATTATTGAAACGCAGCGAATTCATGCCATTAAATAACTCACCATAAGCTATGGTGAATGGTTAGTTCAAAGTTTGAACTTCAAACTAACGAAACTAAACAAATTAATTAACTCACCATAAGCCATGGTGAAATGGTTTGAGTCCAAACCAACGAAACTAACATCATCAAAGTTTGAGTCCGTAATTTTTTGAATTGAAACTACATTAGCAGCTTACATAGCAATATGGCGAATTGAAACGGACTTTACAATAGCTTTACAATGAAGGATAAAAGTTTTAACAATAAATAAAAACTAGTGGTAATGTAGAATGGATGTAAAGGGTGTTTTTTTAAGAGCTTGCTGATTTGAAATGTAAATAAAACCACTTGCCAAATTATGAAATGGCCAAAAATTATTTGGTACATAATTTCTTGCCATTTAACATTTAAATATATTTTCGGACATATGGCCACAACGACTATTTTGCACAAAGGTCATTCTGGAGGTCCGAATTTAGTATGGTTAATTGATGATAGAAAACCTTTGAAATTTTTGAAATTGTATCAAAACCGATTTAAGCTACTTA
Source organism: Tetanocera ferruginea (assembly GCA_958299015.1). Lineage (NCBI taxonomy): Eukaryota > Metazoa > Arthropoda > Insecta > Diptera > Sciomyzidae > Tetanocera > Tetanocera ferruginea. The sequence continues at coordinate 72,219,524 of OY282644.1, forward strand.
AAAAGAGTTAACAACTTTAAACTCTAACTCTACTTTTTGGGTGAAAGTTTCACATATACCGTGCGTGGCTTCCACGCACATACTTTTTATAAGTCTACTCAAAATATAAAAACCAAATTCTGCGTTTTCCTAGCAGGATTCTTGCTGTTAATTTTTGTATTATTTGAAGGGGGATTCGATTTTATTAAATTAATGGCATTGGTACACCATTTTCTGCAACAATTCACAATTTTTGCGATTAAAACAAGATTTTAATTTTTATTTTTAAATTGAAACGCTAAAAAAATTTGGTTTTGTACACTCAGAAAAAAGTGTCTTGGAATATGATAAAAAAGGCATCATATTAAGAAAAAAATGGTATAGACTTTGCTCCAGAGAATGCTATTCTCTAATTGCGATACTAAAAATTCTCTAAAATGATAAAAAGCTTGCATGAAATAGAAAAATATATCGTTTTTAGAAAAAAATACTTTTATTTTTGAGAAAATATTTGTTTTTATTGAAGAAAATACTTCTCAGAGTGAATTTTTTATCAAAATTTAAAAAAAGTTTTTCATTTTCAATAAAATTTTTCTATAAATGAGGAATTTTTTTTTGCGAGAGAAATACTTATCATTATTGGAGACATTGAAATATTTCCATTTCCTAGAAGTAAAGAAATATTTCTCCGAAAATGTGAAAATTTATTCTCATTGAAGAAAATTTTATTTAAAAAAGAGAAAATTGCTATTATCAAAAATAGTGAAATTTTTTACCGAAGCAAGGTATGTGTTTTTTTCTCAGTGTAGATTAAACCTCACTACTTTATCAGTCAAAGGCAAAAGCAAAACGACAAAATCTCTTTTCAAACAGAGTTATGTGCTTTCGTTAAACAAGAAATTATAATTTAGGCCCAGTTTCACCAACTATACATAAGATGTACTTAAGTTTAGCCTCAGATAAGTTCAACTTTTTCACAAATTCTTTTTCACAATTTCAAAATTGTTTTGCAAAATATAATCAGCTATTTGCGGTCGACGACTTAAGTATAACTTAAGTCACGCATTTTCCATACTTAAGTTCAACTTTCAGAGCTAAGATTAACTTAAGTATAGTTGATGGAACTGGCCCTTAATCTATCTCGAACTTATCGCTCTGCATTAAATTAAATTAAATGCCAACATCTGGTCAGCTTATTTGGTTTCCTTGCACGGAATACCTACTTGTCAGATGTGAATGACTTTGTAAGCTGCTGCATGCCATCTCACACACACACACACACACATACTCTTACAATATAACGGAACCTCAAAGCCAAATATAAAAAATATTTGATTGAATTATGGACAATGAGTGGAGCTTTCATTGAACTAGAGTTAAAACTCTTAACCGGACAAGACAAAGTTTAAAGCACCAGCCAATCCAGCAAGAAGTGCGGTAGAGTGAAGAACGACAGCAAGGAAAGAAAAAAAGAGCAATAAAATTTACTGCAGTTTTATTAAGTCAAAGTGCGGCTTCGTCAAGAAGTTGCAAGGGTGGTGAGGGGAAAGTTGTTGCAACAACTTTTTTAAGACCCATTCTAAGGCATTTACGAACGATTGCTGCCGCCTGCCATGTGCTGCAGCAGCATCAGACATATGTTGTTGCAGTTGTCATAGTGTTGCTGCTGGCAGTTATTGTTGTTGTCGTTGTGCTGCCACTAACAGTCAACCTACGTGCTACCATTTGCTGTTATTGCTGCTGTTTGTTGTTGTTTCACAACAACAGCTTCGATGGATCAGCATGAATTGCTTTTTGGCTTGCATCAAATTTGATTGTCTGAATTTAATGTTGTTGTTGTTGTTGTTAAAAACCCACATGCATCCCTCTTTTACAACCATTATTTTGATATTACTTTTTATATGCAACCAACAACATAATAAAAATTGTAGCTTACAAAAAACACTTGCTTTCTTTGTCTTTGTTTTTTTTTTATGTTTTTTGTTTTTTAAATAAAGTTTTTGAAGCTTTTTCATATTATTTTTTTTTTTAAGTTTTTTGTTTCTCGTTCAATATTTGGTTTATTTTGCCTTCAAACTATTTATTTACAAATTCGTTCGATATAAAAACAAGAAAAATTTCTTTCGCTTGCCAACGAATTTTTGTAAAAGTACTTTAATCTTTTTCGCGACGTTTTATTTAAAAGTTTGTGTCGTAAAAATTTTGAATTTTCGTAAAAGTGCTTGTCAGTGCTTGTTAAAGTTTAGAAATACAAAAACAAAAACATTGAAGTGTGGAACTGAAACAATACACAAAACATAAACAAGTTGTAAAATCTTTGTACAAGTGTAAGAATTATTTCTTACACGTTTCTCCAGATGTTGCTCAATTATTTTGTGCACCTAAAAGCAGACTATCATTTGAATTCAGTGCGTCGAAAGTATAGACGTTTAAAGAGGGCAAGCTTTTAAATCAAAGTGGACCGGTACAAAAATCAATCACAACGGCTACAACGTGCTTTCAAACGGGTTCAGGTAAATAATTGGTTTAAAATTGAATAAGATCTGTGGTAAAGCCAATGATCTGAGAAACCTTTAAAGTTGTGTGTTTAAGTTTATTTTTGGTGCCAATTAACTGAGCATAACAATTCATATTCATATTCGAAATACATAGAATAGAATATTAAAAAAAAATGACGAGATATTTTATAATGAACTGGCGATTTCCGATGAACGTTGCTACGCCTAAAACAAACCCATCTACTTCATCTGTGACTTTCACACCTATTCGATCTAAAATGTAGCTTATATGGAGAGGCACACCCATTTTTCCAAAGCCCGGCCCAGTTTTTTAGTAAAAGGTCATTTTCAAGTTCCGCCCCAAACATATCTAACTAATAACTAAGGAGTAACTCTTGGAATTATCTGTGACTTTTACTTCCATAGTTGTTCTATATCGAAAACTTGGCTTGTATGGGCGGAACCACAACCCGTTTTCCAATGCCCGTGACAATTTTCTGATAAAAAGACATGACATTAAGTACCAAAGCTATTAAACATTTGAATTGTATGAATGCCACGCTCCTTCTCGAATGCTCGCTCAATTTTTCCAGTCGAAAGACATGGCTAAATATTATCTTCGATCGGTGTTTCCTAAAGGTGTGACCATGTTTCAAAAGTTATACCAAAATGTTTTAAAGCTTAAAAAGTGCCACGTCCCTTGTCTAACGCCTATTATATGTTGCCAGTGAAACAACACGTGCAAATTGAGCTTGAGCAACGAATTTTGAGGCTGTCATTTCAAAGCAATTCGATATCGAAAATTACTGTTGTATGGGAGGTGCCACTGAACATTTGTCAGAGCTAAACAAATGCTTGAGGTTGCTCTAGAATGGCGAGTCTTAACTCAACCTTCTCTGTGCTTACCATTATTATTTGACGGAGATCTTTGTCTGCAAGGTGAGGCGAAATCGCTGGTTGTGGCGGAAAGAGAGTCCTACTACGATACCAAGAAGGTTTTTGTTCGTAGGAGTGATCTTTCTGAACCCCTTCATTTTTTTAAGTTACTAACTTGTACGCGGTTCCCCATGGATTAACTTCTGTCTCATCACATAGCTGCAGAAGGCACTCGTGCTTGCTCTTATTAATAATTTTTTTCTGTCAATGTCTTGTCAATGTCTTGTCAATGTCTTGTCAATGTCTTGTCAATGTCTTGTCAATGTCTTGTCAATGTCTTGTCAATGTCTTGTCAATGTCTTGTCAATGTCTTGCCAATGTCTTGTCAATGTCTTGTCAATGTCTTGTCAATGTCTTGTCAATGTCTTGTCAATGTCGTGTCAATGTCTTGTCAAAATCTTGTCAATGTCTTGTCAAAATCTTGTCAATTTCTTGTCAATGTCTTGTCAATGTCTTGTCAATGTCTTGTCAATGTCTTGTCAATGTCGTGTCAATGTCTTGTCAATGTCTTGTCAATGTCTTGTCAATGTGTTGTCAATGTCTTGTCAATGTCTTCTCAATGTCTTGTCAATGTCTTGTCAATGTCCTGTGAATGTCCTTTCAATGTCTTGTCAATGTCTTGTCAATGTCTTGTCAATTTCTTGTCAATGTCTTGTCAATGTCTTGTCAATGTCTTGTCAATGTCTTGTCAATGTCTTGTCAATGTCTTGTCAATGTCTTGTCAAAATCTTGTCAATGTTTTGTCAAAATCTTGTCAATGTCCTGTCAATGTCTTGTCAATGTCTTGTCAATGTCTTGTCAATGTCTTGTCAATGTCTTGTCAATGTCTTGTCAATGTCGTGTCAATGTCTTGTCAATGTCTTGTCAATGTCTTGTCAATGTCTTGTCAATGTCTTGTCAATGTCCTGTCAATGTCTTGTCAATGTCTTGTCAATGTCTTGTCAATGTCTTGTCAATGTCTTGTCAATGTCTTGTCAATGTCTTGTCAATGTCTTGTCAATGTCCTGTCAATGTCTTGTCAATGTCTTGTCAATGTCTTGTCAATGTCTTGTCAATGTCTTGTCAATGTCTTGTCAATGTCTTGTCAATGTCTTGTCAATGTCTTGTCAATGTCTTGTCAATGTCTTGTCAATGTCTTGTCAATGTCTTGTCAATGTCTTGTCAATGTCTTGTCAATGTCTTGTCAATGTCTTGTCAATGTCTTGTCAATGTCTTGTCAATGTCTTGTCAATGTCTTGTCAATGTCTTGTCAATGTCTTGTCAATGTCTTGTCAATGTCTTGTCAATGTCTTGTCAATGTCCTGTCAATGTCTTGTCAATGTCTTGTCAATGTCTTGTCAATGTCTTGTCAATGTCCTGTCAATGTCTTGTCAATGTCGTGTCAATGTCGTGTCAATGTCTTGTCAATGTCTTGTCAATGTCTTGTCAATGTCTTGTCAATGTCTTGTCAATGTCTTGTCAATGTCTTGTCAATGTCTTGTCAATGTCTTGTCAATGTCTTGTCAATATCTTGTCAATGTCTTGTCAATGTCTTGTCAATGTCTTGTCAATGTCTTGTCAATGTCTTGTCAATGTCTTGTCAATGTCTTGTCAATGTCTTGTCAATGTCTTGTCAATGTCTTGTCAATGTCTTGTCAATGTCTTGCCAATGTCTTGCCAATGTCTTGTCAATGTCTTGTCAATGTCTTGTCAATGTCTTGTCAATGTCTTGTCAATGTCTTGTCAATATCTTGTCAATATCTTGTCAATGTCTTGTCATTGTTTTGTCAATGTCTTGTCAATGTCTTGTCAATGTCTTGTCAATGTCTTGTCAATGTCTTGTCAATGTCTTGTCAATGTCTTGTCAATGTCGTGTCAATGTCGTGTCAATGTCTTGTCAATGTCTTGTCAATGTCTTGTCAATGTCTTGTCAATTTCTTGTCAATGTCTTGTCAATGTCTTGTCAATGTCTTGTCAATGTCTTGTCAATGTCTTGTCAATGTCTTGTCAATGTCTTGTCAATTTCTTGTCAATGTCTTGTCAATGTCTTGTCAATGTCTTGTCAATGTCTTGTCAATGTCTTGTCAATATCTTGTCAATGTCTTGTCAATGTCTTGTCAATGTCTTGTCAATGTCTTGTCAATGTCTTGTCAATGTCTTGTCAATGTCTTGTCAATGTCTTGTTAATGTCTTGTCAATATCTTGTCAATGTCTTGTCAATGTCTTGTCAATGTCTTGTCAATGTCTTGTCAATGTCTTGTCAATGTCTTGTCAATGTCTTGTCAATGTCTTGTCAATGTCTTGTCAATATCTTGTCAATGTCTTGTCAATGTCTTGTCAATGTCTTGTCAATGTCTTGTCAATGTCTTGTCAATGTCTTGTCAATGTCTTGTCAATGTCTTGTCAATGTCTTGTCAATGTCTTGTCAATGTCTTGTCAATGTCTTGTCAATGTCTTGTCAATGTCTTGTCAATGTCTTGTCAATGTCTTGTCAATGTCTTGTCAATGTCTTGTCAATGTCTTGTCAATGTCGTGTCAATGTCTTGTCAATGTCTTGTCAATGTCTTGTCAATGTCTTGTCAATGTCTTGTCAATGTCTTGTCAATATCTTGTCAATGTCTTGTCAATGTCTTGTCAATGTCTTGTCAATGTCTTGTCAATGTCTTGTCAATGTCTTGTCAATGTCTTGTCAATGTCTTGTCAATGTCTTGTCAATGTCTTGTCAATGTCTTGTCAATGTCTTGTCAATGTCTTGTCAATGTCTTGTTAATGTCTTGTCAATATCTTGTCAATGTCTTGTCAATGTCTTGTCAATGTCTTGTCAATGTCTTGTCAATGTCTTGTCAATGTCTTGTCAATGTCTTGTCAATGTCTTGTCAATGTCTTGTCAATATCTTGTCAATGTCTTGTCAATGTCTTGTCAATGTCTTGTCAATGTCTTGTCAATTTCTTGTCAATGTCTTGTCAATGTCTTGTCAATGTCTTGTCTTGTCATATCGTTTGCTGTGTCGGTGAGGTGTTATCGGCCATCATTACTCTGAAGATATCTTCGTCTAGCGAATCTATTTTTTTTTTCTAACAGATCTGTTTTCGCTACTATTCCTTCGGCTATGGGGTTGTCAACCTATTGTGTATGTCACTGTGGTCACTGTGCGTAAATATATCTCGTACTGTTCACGCAGTCTGAATACCAAGCTCACAACTTCCGAATGTCAGAACAAAAAAGGAGCTTCCTCCTGCAGTCCGGTATTAAACAGCACCACGTCAATTGATGCGAACGCCTTAAGAAGTATGAAGCCTCTTTGATTTGTACGTTAACAGCCTCATTCTACAACTCAAGCTTAGTCCCTCGTAAGTCTTTAACTATTGCGTCTATGGTCTCCCTAAACTCCCTCTTCAGCGGACAAACTTCAAGGTACAGCTCCAAACCTGAACACTCTCTAACTCAACCCGAATATGGCCAAACAAAGCAATTACTTGTTCTAACTTAAATTAATCTACCTTATGTTAATTTTTATAATTTTTATACCCTAAACCTGAAAGGTCAGGGTATATTAACTTTGTGCAAACGTTTGTAACGCATAGAACGAAGCGAGTCCGGTATAGAAGAGTATATATATTCTTGATCAGCGTCACCACGTGAGTCGAGCTATCCATGTCCGTCCGTCCGTCCGTCCGTCCGTCCGTCCGTCCGTCCGTCCGTCCGTCTGTCCGTCTGTGTGTTGTCCGTATACACAGGATAAGAAGAAAGAGTTGAGATAATTGGATGAAACTTAGTACACATGGTCACATGGACCCAAGGATCTGCACTATTGAATATTTTTGGAATCCGCCCACGGACACGCCTACCTCCCGTACAGCGCGAAAATTGAAAACTGCATAACTCAGCTCATAATTAGCCTACAACAATAAAATTTGGTATGTATGTGTTTTATATTAACACAAAGATGTCTTTGAAAAATGGACGTCATCCGCTTACGGACACGCCCACCTCCCATACAACCCAAAAATTGAAAACGCAATAAATAAGCCTCTGTTTAACCTACAGAGCTAAAATTTGGCAAATATGTTTTTTGTGACAAAAAAAAGATGGTTTTGAAAAGTGGACATCATCCGCCCACGGACACGCCTACCTCCCATACAACGCAAAAATTGAAAACTGCATAACCCAGCTCATAATAAGCCTACAACAATAAAATTTGGTATGTATGTGTTTTATATCAACACAAAGATGTCTTTGAAAAATGGACGTCATCCGCTCACGGCCACGCCCACCTCCCATACAACCCAAAAATTGAGTACGCAATAAATAAGCCTCTGTTTAACCTACAGAGCTAAAATTTGGCACATATGTTTTTTGTGACAAAAAAAAAGATGGTTTTGAAAAGTGGACATCATCCGCCCACGGACACGCCTACCTCCCATACAACGCAAAAATTGAAAACTGCATAACCCAGCTCGTAATAAGCCTACAACAATAAAATTTGATATGTATGTGCTTTATACAAACACAAAGATGTCCTCGAAAAATGGACGTCATCCGCTCACGGACACGCCCACCTCCCATACAACCCAAAAATTGAAAACGCAATAAATAAGCTTCTGTTTGACCTACAGAGCTAAAATTTGGCAAGTATGTTTTTAATGAAAAGACAAAGATGGTTTTGAAAAATGGACGTCATCCGCCTACGGACACGCCTTTTTTCCATACAACCCAAAAAGTTTTAAACTCAATAAATTAGGTTATGTTTTTCATAGAGAAATTAAATTTGGTATGGATGTATTTTATACCAAAACTAAGGTGTGTCCAAAAATTGGAAGTAATCCGTCCATGAACACGCCCAACTCCCATAGCGAAAGCACAATAAAGGCATTAACCTTGAGCTACAGGAATAAAACTTGGTATGTGTAAATTTTTCATCAACATTTAAATGCATATAAATTATAGGCTTCATCCGCCCTTGGACACGCCCATTTACAATAAAAATTTTTTTGTTTTTGAAAAGTGGGTTTAGGGTATTTCATAGTCGGCCTAGACCGACTTTAGACTTTCTTTACTTGTTTTTTATAAATTTTTTTGTTAGGGTCCAAAATGCGACAAACAATTTATTGGATAAATATACAAAACTTTTTATTTGAAAACATGTTATAAAATTATTTTTATAAAACTTCCTTATTTACAACATTTCTTGTAAAATTTGATTTAGAATTTTTCAGATTTTTCGCAACTAACCGTGTTCCATTACAGAGACCTCATTTGGTATTTTAATTTTGAAGAAGTATTATAATACTTCCAATTTTGAGTTTAAACTTATGCAGTGGCATTCCTGAAGGACAACATTCATTCAAAAACTCAACAGGGTAATTTTGCTTATCGTTATCATCCCTGTCTTCAATTGAATCCGTATAATTTAGAACTTGAATATTTAAAACTTGTTTGTTGACTTCGTTCACATTAGAATTTTATGGGCACAGGATAGCGATTTTGGAATAACGTTTGATGTTAGCCGGACTCAAAGTATCGCCAAAAATCATACACAATTTTACAAACTGACTTTGCAACGATACGTGACAGCCCAGGTATCGTTTCGCGACTGTTCCAATTATATTTTTTTGTACAATCTATCAAAAGAATTTCGTTATACTCTTCATAACTTATGTATTTATTTAAGAAATGAAAAAAGGAGCAGATCAAAAACGTAGTTAAAACCAATGTTGAAGTACCAATTAAATGTTCAGTGCATCTTAGGATGAACAGTTTCTAATAAGTACTAAATACATTTTCAGTGCATACTAAAGCCTGAACAGACTCAAGAAGCACTGTAATAGCAGATATAATTGCTGATCAGCTTCTGCAGGCCGAACAGGTTCTGGTTCTGGTACTTAAGAAGCACTGTAATAGCAAGACATAATGTTTGATGTGTAATAGTTGAGGAAATAGTTGGTCCAGGCTGATCAGGTTTTAAAAGCATAGTAAAAACACCTATGAACAGTTTGAGCGATATTGAGCAGAGAGCAGGTCAAAATTTTTCATTCATAACACAGCTTATGTTATGTATTACGATAGAATATAACAAGTTCAAAGCGCATCGAAATAATACTTAAAGTAATCTATTCAGAAAATTTATAAATTCCATCCTTTATGAAATGGTGTTTTATAAAACTAAACATATAACTTTGTTATATAAAAATTTGTTTAGAAAAATTAATGTTTTACCACTCAATTTTGGATACAACAAAATTTTTAACCCTTTGATGCGTACAGATTCATGACAGTAGTACATAAAATTAGTACAGAATTATAGTTCAAATTAAGAAACTACCAATTGAAATTCAGTAAACATCAATTGAAATTCTAAAAAAATGAATTGATGTTTTCTTAGAAATTTTGAAAGAAAATTTGTATTAAAAATTTAAAGTTGAAGTTCAGCATTTCCATATAAAACTCTAAATTTCAAATTAAAATTCTATTTGAAATTCAGAAAACAATAATTGAATTTTAAAAATAAAATTTGATATTCAAAAAATATCGATTCAAGTTTTGAAGAGAGCAATTGAAGTTCAGAAAATATCAATTAATATTCAAAATTTGCAGTCGGAATTCATAAATCCAATTTGAAATACAGAATTTCTATTTGAAGTTCAGAAAAACCATTTCAAATGCGGAAAGATTGACTGAAATTCAGAACTGATCAGTGAAATTCAGGACACGTCAATTGAAATTCAAGAAAGATAAGTTGAAATTAAAAAAAGGTCAAATGCAAATTCAGAAAGATTGACTGAAATTCAGAAATTATCAATTGAAATTCAGGAAACGTCAATTGAAATTCAAAAAAGATAAGTTGAAATTCAAAAAAGGTCAAATGCAAATTCAGAAATGATCAATTGTAAAAACTCGTTTCAAATTTTATGTCGAATTTCAACTGATTTTCTCTAAATTTTAATTGACTCGTTCTGAATTTCATTGAAATTTCTGAAATTCAATTGATCTTTTCTGAAATTCAATTGATGTTTTCTGAAATGTATGAATTTCAATTGATATTATCTGAACTTCAATTCATCTTTTCAGAATTTCAGTTGATGGTCTCTGAAACTCAATTCAAGACGTTCAGAATTTCGAAAAAGTGCAGATTCTTGGCTTCATGTGAACATGTGTACCAAGTTTCATGCAATAAGCTCAACTTCTTCTTGACGCTGATCAATAATATTGATATTTCTGATATTTTTAGGTCTTACAATTGTTTATATCTATCTAACAGAAATAACACAGATCAGATCAAATAAGTTTAGGATATAAAAATGTGAAAAAAGTTCTCCAACTAAATAATAATAACTAAGAAATTTTAAACTCTTTTAAACTATCCCAACAAAAAAAAAAAAAAAATCTCGCGTGTAGCAATGTACACGTGGCAGAAGTGACACTTCTTTAACAGTAAGAAATAAGAGAGATTTTAGTGTTAAATAGAGAGAGAAAGTATCTGAAAAGAAATTCAATCAATACGAAATGGAATAATAATTTTTTGATTCAATGTTTGCATCCAGGGGCCGTATCGGCTATGGTTTTTATCGAAAGTGTCACATATTACCTTTTATCTCTTAAATTTTATTTTTTCTGACAAAAATAAAAGTTATTTTGTGCCTTATAGTTTTTTTGGGCAAAAATAACAGTTACTTTTGACTTTTATTTTATCAATTATTTCAAAATATCAAAAAAAGCAGTTATTTTCTGCCGTTTATTTTTTCGGTCAAAAATATCAGGTAATTTATATTTGTTCAAGTCGTTTTACCGACTTAAAAAAATTTTGATAACATTATTTTCATCTCATCGGTGAGACATTTTACACATAGTGTCAACAGTTCAATCCGTCAAGAAGCCTTTAAAAAAATACAAATTGCTTGATATTTTTGACCGAAAAAATTAAAGTCACAAAATAACTGCTATTTTTGACCGATAAAATAAAAGTAAAAAAATAACACTTAAATTTTAACTTTTAAAGAATCAGTCTTAAATTTAAAAGACACTTAATATTCGTGAGGCTGAGGACATTTGTAACATAACGATATATTTGTAAAAGTCTTTCAACAATTTTTTTTCATTTGAAAATTGTAAAATAACAGTTATTTTCGGTACTTGTTTTAATTCAGTTGGTGTTTTAGTTGCTTTCGAATGTTAGATTGCATTTGCATAGTACTCGTTGAAGGAGTCTCCGAAAGCAGAGGCAAATCTTGTTGATTATTGTGTTTTGCTTCCTGATCATAATAATTGCTATGTTGAGTGAGGGCCTCGTAAAGTAGCGAATTGTTGATTGTTGAGTGCATCAACTTGGTTGGCTATAAAATTATGTTGAAATGATGGCTGAGTTTCAAAACACATTTTTACAAAGCGTCAGTGTGTTTTTCTTGGGATTTGTTCTTTGCAGAGCTCTAATTCGCTGTTTTTATTCACGAACGCGTTCTGCTCCTGTTTTAGCTATTTTTCTTAGCTTTGAGACGTTTTTTGGCTGGCAAAAACTATTCTCGGCAGTCTTAAATATTAACTGTTTTTTGCATGTTGTCAATCATCTGTCAAGTTTTTGATATGCAGCGAACAGGCAGTCGAATTTTTTTCCACTGAATGTATCTCTTGCCTAAATATTTTCGTTTGAAGCTTAAAGAAATAAATTTTGCGTTCATACTTTTCGGATAAAAATTAATGTTACGAACAGAATGTTACGCGTTCTGTTTTATTTACATTTTGTTTGCCTGTTTGTCATGTGCCTACGTGGCGTGAAGGTATAGATTCCAACTCTTGAGCAACGATGGTCCGGGTTCAATTCTCGCTAGCGGCTATAATTTTTTGAAAATTTTCATATGAATTGAAAACGTTAGCCTAGCGTCATAAATAAGAGACCTTGAAATTTCACTCGCAGCCAAAGAAGTTTCACTTAAAAAAAAAAAAAAAAAAATTATATGAGAACATCTTAATAATTTTTTTTTTGTAGCTACAAATATTGTTGCCAACAAAACAACGTCATTAGTTTAAATAAGTAGCTGCTATTAACGGTAACAATGGTTTTAAAGTATCAAACATAAATTATGTCTACATTTCAAACAAAAATTTGAACAACGAACTTGTGCGCATGCGTTCCATTCGTTCCATGTTGTTATTGTTTTGAACAAAAACTATGTTTTTAATCTGTCTGCCTAGCGTCTACTGCCGGCATGTCTGCTTTAAGCATGTCTGTTTGACTTTTTGTACGCCAGCTATTTTGAATATTTTTTGTCTGTCAGCGTTTATATCTGCTTTATTTTGTTTTGGTTTTTTTTATATTCCGATTTTGTTTGTTTGTCTTTAGGAATTTCGATTTTGATGAATGGCGCTGTTTTGCTCATCACCTAACCTTTGTTGGCTCTGCCTAATCTTTGCTGCCAACCAGACTGACTAACATCTTGACTGCATTTCTGGCTTGTTTACTTGCTTTGCAACAATGTTAGTAGTTATTTGGTCTGTTTTATTGTGAAGCATTTTTCTTTATTCGATGCTCTGCTTGACAACTTTATCGATATGTTTTTTGTGTTTTTATGTATTGATGCCTTGATTAATTATTGCACAAACACGTTTGTTCAATTAGCCAGAAGTGGTAGGAGAGGAGTTGAAGGTGTTGAAAGAGGCACGCCTAGACTTACTAGCAGCTGTCCAGAGCTGTGTCTGTTTGTCACAGTCTGCGTTTTTTTGTTTGGCTCCAAAACCATTTGTGACCTTTGTTCTTATCAGATTTATTGTTGTTGCATCAGAAGTTGTTTCAATCAAAAGCATAGAAACGATGCCCCTTTATTATGGCCTAAGATAAATTTTCAGCTTTTATTCGTTCTATTGTTGTTAGAAGTGTTAAACTTGTGATGTGGTGCTGTCCACAAGATTCATTTGGAATGGCTTTAGCTTTTAGACCTGAAGCGATACTGATGGTTGGAGTTTGTTTATTTGTTGTTCTTATCATTTTTCTTTTCATCATGTATCGAAGTAGTGAAAAACTGCTACAAGCTAGTTAGTTGGCTTATGATAAATTATAGCAGTTTACAATAACAAAGAGACTGGGAGCCAGCCATGTTTTGGAAATCTTAAAAATAACCTTGAATTCCTTGTTCCTTTAATGTGTCTTAAATACTTAAGTGTTGATTTATGCGATAGAATATAAACAGCAGCTGTTCCTATTTCAGCTCTTGGTTTCTATCTGGCACTCTAACTGGCTTCATTTTGGCTCAATTGGTTCAAGCTAAATGCTTTAACTGACATACCAAGTTTTTTTTCCATCTCTTTACTAGAATCTGTTTTGTAATCTATTAATATCTTGGCAGTACCAACGTTTTTATTTCGTTTTCAGTTAATTACTTTATGTTCAATTTTAGCCGCTTCCCTTTACCCTTATAATCTTTCTTACTACTCTAGCCCCCTCTTTTGTTCCTTTCACTGTCAAAATCTCAATCACTTTTACTGGCATCACATTCAATTTTTCGCAAATTAATTTTTCTCATACCTGCATTTATTTTTATACTCGTAACTCTCATAATTAATTTTCAATTAGTTTTGCTTAAATTTTGTACAATCTTTTCATTCAACTGATGTTCATTAAAATTTTGTTCTATCTATTTTCGTCTTGTTTCTGACCGTTTCTCTTCCAGCTTTTCAATTGATTTGATTTGTATGAGTTGATTGTAGAAGGTTATTCTATTGCTGGTAAATGCTTGGGATTAGCTAAACCCTACACTTAAAGGGTGAGCACTTAGGTTCTTCATATCGAGAGGCTTTTTTTCAAAATTATCACAATCATTGGGAATGTCAACAAATCAACATATTAAGAGAGGTCGAAGAAATATAATATTATTCATTGGCAATTATTTTAAAATTCTATCAAATCACTTTTATATATAAAGTTAATCTACCGAGATAATAGATATAAGCATAGCATCACAATAAAGTTGCATGCTTCCACAAGATACACTCTATAATTTCGAATTTTTGTAAAAACGGAGTCCAGTACATCATCCTACATGCTTTTTCCCAGTGAAACAAACAGTTAAAAATTTTATGGTATACGTTTTTGTTGGAAATTTTAGAAAGGATTTTTCTAAATGCTGCTTTTCAGAATATATGTACTGTTACAAAAAAAAAAACAAAAAAAAAAACAAATTGGCCATCTCAGCCCTTGAAAGGACTTTGACCGAGCTTCTTATGATCAATTGTGTTGTGTGTGTTATTAAATGTTTGCACACAATTGACCGAGAACTGGACCTACATGCTTTATGCCGACTCCGAACGGCTAAAGTTCATGTTCTCAAGAAGCTTTACATGGCATTATTTACTCTCTGAGGTTTGCAATTGTCTGCAGAGAGGTGGTGACCGATCAGAAAAATTTTTATTGAAAAAAAACTTTTCGCCGCTGCTGGGGATCGAACCCGGGCTCCGAGCATGCTAAGCCACACACTTAACCAGCATGCCACGGTCACCACTGGGATACTGTTACATCCCAGCAAAAAAAAGTGCTTCCAAAAAAGATAAAGTGGAAGGGGGCTTTCGGGGTGTAAACCCCCCCAAAAATTATTGTAGTACCAAGCAAAATAGAATTAAATCAAAGTGGTTCATATGAAAAGCAAATACATATCTTATCAAATGAGTAAAAATCCAAAATGTATATTTAAAATCAATTCTGTTTGATGTACAATCTACTAAATTTTCATGTTTGTTTCCTTCAGACATATTTTGACCTCTTCAGGGGTTCTTGACAATACTTCGATTTGAGTTGTCTCTTCAACTCCTTGAATCTACTAAAACGACTTGAAATATTTAGATGAAAATTAATTCAAAAGTAATACAAAATAAGAAAGCCTGAATTTGAAGAAGAGCGGTCGAGTCCCTCGCCACCGAGGTGATCAAGGAAATCGTTATTTTTTTTTCTTTTGATAATTATTTTTTAAACATAAACTTACGCAAACTCTGCAGGAATTAAGTTTATAGTGAAGTCATGTGATTCAATTAAAAAAAAAATTACGATTGATTTCTGCAATTGAGCAAAAATTTAAAATTCATAACTTTCCATCGCATTTTCCCGAATCTGTTTCATAAATATTTATCTAAATTGTCATATATTATTCGATTTAAAAAAAAAATATGGGCTTATTAGAAAATAGATGTTAATTTGATTTTGTTTCTGTTCATCCGTTTATCAGAGATATAATAAAGTTATACCAATGATCATTAATTAGGAAATGCTGACTTAAATCGACATAATATCTTTTTTAACGAAAGTCTTTACGACACTCTTCCAAAAAGTCATCATTCATTAAAATCGAATAATATTTGTGCAATTTTGAAGGATTCTCATGAAACTGATTTTGAAAATCGAATAGATTATGATTAAAAAAATATTTTCACATATTACGTACAGAAAAAGTTCTTATGTTAGTGTTAAATATGACGATATCAAAAATCGATTTTAAAGGAAATTTCATCGGTTATTTTGATGGCGAGAGACTCAAACGAACATATTTCGCCTCTTAGTTTTTCATTCCAAGGAGTCAGAAATTTTGTGTTTTATATTTTCGGAAATTAACTCCATTAGTACTCATCAAAGGACGAATTTTAAGGCCAATTGGTTATTTTGGTTAAAAATAACCAAGGCGCCAATTGGTTATTTTTACAACGAAGTGAAGTGTTCAGTCATTGTGGGGAAAAAAAATTGCATTTTCCCCGTGAAAAATTGGATATTTTGTGGCTCAAGCCTTAAAACCTTCGTATAACTGCCTAAAACCTTCGTTTAACCCTCTTAGAACAAGAAAAATCCGTAAACGGCTGTAAAACTGGCGATTTCAAAACATTTTGGCCGATTCTAAAGACCCTTAACAACGCAGAAGCAAGTTCATTTTAAAATGACCGCTATCACTGCTGTACAGCTTCTGTACGGCCAAAATGTCGTGACAGTGCCTGTTGTACAATTATTTAAAAATTTTAACTTTTACTCGGCGAGAGATCAAATTTTGAGAAAGAAGCTCGATTTTTATATACATTTTTTATTTTTTATTTTCTTGCAAGGCTTTGGAAACACTTAAAAAGTGCATTATTTCGATAAGTATTCGTATCCAAATAATAAAAGCATTTTTGGACAAAAAGATTCCGATATTCAATCTTGATTGCAAGACTTGCATATTTTGGTGGAATAAGTATACAATTATAGCAATTTTTGAAATATTTTTTAATATTAATAAAACACTATTCATAAAAACTTTACTTACATTTTAAATATGACTGTTTTTTTAGGGGTTGGGTCGTTTTGAAAATTAATTTTGTTTTTTCCTTATGACATTGTACAATATGTCCAGAATATTCTCCCTAAAGCTCCCTTAAACTAATTTTTGCAAATAAGCTGTCATGATTTCACAAAAAGTTATAACCAACCTTGTTAAAATTTGGAACCCTTCTTCAATATACATTATCTAGTGCTTCAAATATTAAGTTCTTATATTAACAAAAATTTGTTATCATATTCTTTGGTTGAGCCTTCGAAACCCACCTAGCCCATTAACTTATCCCATTAACACCCAAGAGTTGAAACGCATTGCTGTGATTTGAAGCCTTTGTAAAACTGATTTTATATATAAGTCCAAAATTTGATTAAACCCCCCCCAAAAAAAAAAATCCTGGTTGCGTCCCTGAGGAGGACAGTTGTATTTTTAGAATGTCTTCTGAAAGCAGTGCATCTAAGAATGCATGTCAAGTTTGTATCAAAAATTTGTCTGGGAAGTCGTGAGTTTTAACTCAGTATTAAATATTCCTTGTCTGATTGTAGTACCCTCCTCGGAACGATTTCGCGATATTTAACCCTAGCCCTAGTTTACACTGATCAAAAGTTGACGTCAATTCTCCATTGCCTTTTGAATTTACCCTGTCTCACGTTGATGTCCGCGTCTTTCATCAACAAATGCAATAATTTACCGTCAACTGCTGACATGTGTGTAAACCGGGACTTAGGCTTCCTGAAAGTCTTTTGAGAAAATATTTATTTTGATATTAATATATCATATTTGGCTTTCGGAGGATAGCGGACTGAAAGCAGTGTGTGTGTGAAACCGTCACCAATATTTTATTTGAATTCTGAACATACTTAATTACATATAATTAAAAATTTGCGAATTATTTGCGCAGGCCTATTTTTTATTTGCAAAGCCGCCCAATTTTAATACGCTTGACTATATCGACGTCGGCATATTGCTCATACAGCTCGTGATTCCATCGTATTCTGTACTCGCCATTGACGCAGATTGGACCATAGATCTTGCGAAGAATTTTTCTCTCGAACCCTCGCAAAGTCCTTTCATCAGTGCTGCTCAACGTCCAGGTTTCTGATGCGTATAGTTGGACGAGCATGATTACTGACTTACAGAGCGTCAGTTTTGTTCGTCGTGAGCAGGTATGCCTGGTGCGGAATTCCCCAATTTGCGGGGAATTTCAAGTAAATCGGGTAATGGGCTCATATTTTCAGGGAATTTTATAATTCATCTAAGTTTTAATGATTATTTACGGGGAATTTTGTTCGCAACCCTAGTCGTGAGAGAGAGCTCTGTTTCTCAATTGCCTACTGAGCCTAAAGTAAAACCTGTTGGCAAAAGTTATCCTTCGTTTAATCTCAATACTCATCTCGTTGGAGGAGTTAATACTGGATCCCAGTTAAACAAAGTCCTTCACTACCTCAAAGGAGATGTTGTCAACAGTGACGTGGTTTCCAAGACGCTGGGACTGTTTTTTTGTTGACGCAAGATACTTCGTTTTATCTGCATTCACTGCAAGACCCATTTGACTCTTTTTTTAGACTGGAGAATGCTGCACTGACCTCGCGCGTATTATAGTCAATGTCATCGGCATAAGCGAGCAGCATAACATTCTTATAAAATATTGTGCCACTGCGTCTCAGATCAGTTGCTCGGATGATCTTCTTCATAACTACTTTAAAAAAGTCACATGACAAGGAATCACCTGGTTTGAAACCTCACTTGGTATCGAACGAAGGGGAGAGGTTCTTACCGATTTTCACTGCGCTGCTGATGTTAATCAGTGTCATCCTGCATAGACGTATTAACTTTGCAGGAATACCAAATTCAGACATGGTGGAATTTAGGTGACTCCTTATTAAACTGTCAAAGGCGGCTTTGTTATCGACAAAAAAATGGTGTGTGTCGATTTGTTTCTCTAGGGGCTTTTCCAAGATTTGTCGTAGCGTAAAGATCTGGTCGATGGTGAAATTTCTAGGTCTGAAGCCGAACCGATAAAGTAAAAACAGTAGGTTTACGATGGACTTCAGTCTTTAACATAATACACTCGTCATGACCTTGTATGCGATATTAAGAAGGCTTATCCCAGACGGTAGTTAGGGCAAATAGCGGAATCGCCTTTCTTGTGGATTGAGCAGATGCAGGAATGCATTCTTTCGATCATATTCTGCGTAGAAGCTTGTGAATGTTTTTAAACAGAGCTTCGGTCTAAACCACCGGTTGTAAACAGCTCAGCTGGTAGGCCATCGGCTTCTTCAGCTTTGTTGTTTTTAAGCCGAGCTATAGCTGTTAAGACATCGTTATAGTCGGGCAGCGGAACTTCAATGCTGTCATCCAAAATTGGGGTTTCCGGGATATTATCTCTATTGGCAGAATTGTTGTCAGCGTCGCCAGTGTACTCTGGATGTCTGTCACTAGATTTCCGTTTCAGCCTTGCAGGAAGAGGCTCCGGTCTTAAAACCATCGGTTGTAAGAAAATGTTCAAATAACTTTTATTTTTTCCATAAATAAACGACCTACTTCCTGTAGAGTACCAATGTACGATAGATATATCTTAGAAAATAAACAAACACAAATACATATTAAGATGTGGTCATCACATAAGGCTTTAAGCTTGAGCTATGCTTTTATTTTTGTGCACTCAGCTTCTTCACATTTCAAATCTGGAAATCAGTATTGTTTTCATTATTTATTATATATACTTAATTTTATGAATAAATTAAAAAAAAAAAATATTTTTTTAAAACAATTCCATTAATTTTCAAAACTTTTTTCTTTTTTAGGTAAGCTTTAACACTCCATTTGTCTCAGGATAAAACTAAGGGTAAGCAGCTTTATTGTTACATGTTTAAAAAATTTCTAATGGCTTTTATTAAAAAACTCGTCTTGCGTAGGGCTACCAGATCAAAATTTAGTTAGTAAGGAGAATGGATGTCAATTAGTGTGGACATTTGTTCTAGGAAAGATAAAAAAGAAGGACATAAAGAGATAAATATTATATGCTTCAATACCTAAAAGTGTATTCAAAAGGAAAGAGTTATTGTCTTCTGTAAGATTGTAAATTTTAAGTACAAAATCGTTAATAATGAAAATATTGGAAATTGCTTTAAAACTAATGAAAGTATGAAACATAAATTGGCCCTATAGAAAAAACAAAAAGTTTTTTACATGCAAAAAAAGATTTTTTGCGTGTAAAATATAAGGCTGTGGAGACTAAAGGGAGCATATTTAAAATCACATGAAAAGGAAAGACATGTCCTTTCTGACTTGCTAAGAAAAATAATGGGAATGAATAACTGGTGGTTAATTATGGCAAATGCATTCCCTAAAAATACGTGGTAGCGGTGTAAAGGTAGGAGCAGACGATGCCGTTTGAATAAGAACGTAATTTTTGTGTCAAGGCCCCCTGAGGAATAGAGATAAGGTACAAGTATTGGGGAAATTAATGTTTGGAAATAATAAATAAGTAGAAATTGGCCATACAATGGACTCCTCTAAAAAGGGTACTCTGGTAGCAATGGCAACGGTGAAATAAGATTTTATTAAAACAAGTAAAACTTCACTAACTGGAAGTGAATGTTGCCAATTCAGCAATGAATTACGAAAAATTCGAGTAAAAAGGTCAAAATATAAAAAAAGTCCATGGAGATACTTCTGAGATACATAGAGTTATGAAGGAACTGGTATGTCGCCACTTTCGCCTTGAATTACGGAAAATTTTTGTTAATTAACTCAGTCAAAACCATAGCTATTAAATAATGATTAGTAATCGTATTCATTAGTAATTCGATTATTTTTATTAAAAATTTGAAATAATTGATTAAGTACGATTCTTTTCTGTTTGGCTCAGTAATCAAGCGATTACGATTACAAATAATCAAATTATATTTACGATTACTTGAAATTACGGAAATAATCAAAAAGAATCAAAAGTAATCCATAAAAAAAAGCACGATTATTTTTAAAGATTATTTTTGATTATTTTTGATTATTTTAAGAATTTTCGATTCTTAGGCTCAAATTCTTAAAATTATCAAAAAGAATCAAAAATAATCTCTTAAAATAATCTGATTATTTTTGTGGATTACTTTTGATTCTTTTTGATTATTTTCGTAATTTAAGGTAATCGTGATTATAATTTCATTATTTGTAATCGTAATCAATTACTAATCAAAAACTTTTACCTAAGAATTATATAATGATTATAATTCTTTTTGAAAAATAATCTAATTGATTACTAATCGTAATCGAAATTTAACAGCTATGGTCAAAACAAACATTTTTCCAAATTTTTTTTTTATTATTATAGAGAATTGAACAAATTACAAGAAAAACAAGTACAGAAAGTCTAAAGTCGGTCTAGGTCGACTATGAAATACCCTAAAACTACTTTTCCAAAAAAAAAAAACATAATATTATTGGAAATGAGCGTGGGCGGATCAAGCCCATATTTGATGTGCATTTAAATGTTGATGAAAAATTTACTCTTTAGGTTAAACAGAGGCTTATTAATTGCGTTTTAAATGTTTGGGTTGTATGAGAGGTGGGCGTGTCCATGAGCGGATGATACCCATTGTTCGAAGACATCTTTGTGGTGATACAAAACACATACATACCAAATTTTATTATTGTATACTAATTATAAGCTTGTTTATTGCGTTTTTAATTTTTGGGTTGTATGGGAGGTAAAAGTGTCCGTGGGCGGATTACAAAAATATTCAATAGTGCAGATCCTTGGGTCTATGCGACTATGTGTACTGTTACTTTATTCAATTATCTCAATTCCTTCTTCTTATCCTGTGTTTACGGACAACACACAGACGGACAAACAGATGGACGGACAGACGGACCTGACCTTTCAGGTTTAGGGTATAAAAACTCAAAAAAAAAAAATTTTTCAGTCCAACATGGTTTTATAGAGCTCCAAACTGGCGGCAGAGAAAAAAACGGGGCCTTGTGGTTGCAGCGCTGGGAGTCGCAAAAATTGTCCGATCTGTAAAAAAATGACTTTTTTAAATCTAAACGAAATTGGTTATCGTATGACAGGAACTTTTTTTTAACATTTTTTTTTCAATTTTTGGTGATGTACCAAATTTGAAAGTGTGATATTGACTTTAAAAATTCATAAAAAATCGAAAAAAATTTAAAAAAGCTCGTGTCATACGATAGCGCATCAAGTTTAACCCATTTACTCCCACTGTATTCGCTTGGGTACAGAACAATGTTTTAGTTATTATAAAAAAAATGAAAAAAACATTTATATTTCCGGTTTTAAAATGGCTTGGGTTTAAATGGGTTAAAAAAATTAAAAAAAATTTCGTCTAAAAAGAAACCCGCTAGTGCCGCAACCAGTACGAAAAACATGGTTTCGAAATAAACGCGTTCAAAGTCTGTGAATAAAAAACCAAAAAGGTTGAAAAAGAAAAATGCGCTCTCACTAATACGGCTGTAATTTTAGAACCCGTAGGAATTTTTCCATGAAATTTTACTTCGAATCTTAAGAATATTTACTCAAATACAAAATTATTAAAAAAGTCGATTTAAAAAAACGGCCAATGTCATGCCCCCCCTTAAAAGATGAAAATATAGGAAAAATGCATGGAGAAAGTAGAAATACTACTTTGAGTTATGAAAAATTACCATTTAGAGGCGGTCGAGTAAGAGAAATTTTAGAGTACGTCGTGGTTGTATGGGAGCCCCGCCAAGGGGCGGAAAAGTTTCTTAGAACAAATTGTGGATATTTTCAATTAATTGGAATCAACTATACAAGCCATCATTCTCCAGACAACTTCTCGGCCGCTAAAGGCTAGTTTGTCTGCCAATCTCCCAAATTCGCAATTCTTACCTTTGATTACGCCATTTAGTGCCTTCCAACCCGACAAAATAAAATGTACCAACTTATAGAAAGGTCACTTTAAATCCATAAGCAGCCAAATACAAATTTGTTTCTTTCAAAATTTATGGTTTAATACAAAAATCTTGTACAGTTTCAGAGCTACTGCAATTATTTTGACGTACTCAATTAAGTACTGTGGCGACAAATGGGTTAAGAAACTCCATATACCACTTTTTAATAGCTAGTGAAAATTAATTCTTTAGTTTCAAAATTAAGCCAATTGAGCCACTAGTTGGGCACCATTCCTTTGTACAGTTGCATCAAAGTAGCAATTTTGTAATTGCTTTGAAGGTGTGCCGAAAAAAGCTTTCGTCTATTTGTCTTCCATTTGTATGATTGAAAAACTCAAAGCAAAAGCGAGAGCAAGCATCAAAAGATAAAAAAAAGTAAACATGCATATAAATTCGTCAAAGTTTGGAAAGTTTTAAAAAATGCATTCGGGAAAAAAAGCTAAAAAAGTGCTTCATGCTGTTTTGCGGCTCTTGGGTATTAAACGTGTAAAAAAAACATTCTTCAAACCGGAAAATATGGCAACATTTAATAGATTGCTTCTAGCTGTACACAAAGTCCTGAATGTTGATAGTTCTAAAAACTTTCAGAGTTTTGCTGGCAATAAAAAAGTAGTATTAAAACTTTATGCTCCAACCGCCACTGGTGGTGCTCTGTTTATGTCTTTATATTGCTTTTTACTACTTTTTTGTTGCAGGCTTTTGTTGAACTGTCAATACATTCAATAGATTTTTTTCTGCTGCTGTTATATTGCATTCATCTATCTGACTTTAGCAGGCAGCTCACAATCCCTGCCCTGCCTGCCATTCTTTCTGCCTTCTTCAACAGGCTCTTTGCATTCACACAAAGTAGTCTCAGTTGTGCCTCAGTTCGTGCTGACCATAAAAATGCAGACTTGGTCCATTAGTCTGCCATAGTCTAGTTCTGAATATTTTGTTGTTGTTGTTGTTTTGATTTTCGCCTATTCAGGATGTAGTTAACGGTGCTGTGCACGGGCTTGCATTCTGTGTGTTCGCATCCAACTGTCTGTGCGTCGAACTGTTTTAATGTATGTCCAATGCGACGACAGGCGTTGATATTGTGTGCAAGCTTTGCTATTATTTATTCCATTCTGAGCTTTCATGCCAAACACTCTTCAGCAACAACCTCCATGACCGACGCACTTGTTGGTAGGAGGTTCTAGCTGCGTTTTCATGTCATGCATTCACATAACGACTTAATTAAGCGCCTGTATTTGTTTATTTATATTTAAGTGTGAGTGATTGCATGTGTGTGCTTGTATTGTTAAAACCGTTAGATTGTATTTGTTTTTATTGTTGTTTTAACCATGTAATGGCATTTAATTGATTTTGCTGACCAGTTAGTCGGAATGCGTTCCGTAAATTCTGTTCATTTATTCCATTGAGGAAGGTAACAGGAAGAATGCTATGTGCTGTGGTGGTAGAAGCAGCTTCAAAACCGGCATATAAGTATTTGTGCAGCTTCAATTGCAAAGCTATACTCTTAAAATCAGCGCAGAGCTTTCTAAGTTCATTGCTCCAGTCAACTTAAATTAACTTAATTGAAGGTTAATTCATGGTTTTTATATTATTATATAATTCAAGCGTGCTAAAAAACTTGGCTAATAACCACTCTTAAACATTATTATTATTTTGATTATATAACAAAGTACTCGTCCATAATTGACAAATTATAGCGCTGTCTGTTTGTTAGCAATGCTTTTTGTTTCTTTGATATTTGTTTTTTTATTAAACTTGTCGTATCTGGTTATTTTGCCCCATTTGCTGACCAACGGAAAACCTGCTGCTTGCTGTGTTTTGTTGCCTGCCTTAATTGAAAATATCCGATAATTTTCCGTATTAACCGGGAAATATTAACTTAAATGCCATACTGCGCATGCTTAACTGTCGCTTAGCCAGTCAGCAGGTGACTTAAAATCACAACAACACTTCGCAACAGTTCGAAAAGAGTTGCCAAATAATAATAAAATAATTTATATTAAAATGCTTTTTTGAATTTAAAAAAAAAATTAATCAAATATTTTTTTTTTGCTTTAACCAGCTTTTTTTGCCGGTATTACCTACCAAGCTTTATTCGTACTAAGAATTCTGGAAAAATAAATATTTCAGTTTTAATATGTAAATCAAAGAGATACGGAACAGTTATGGAAACCGATCATTAGTAAAATATCGCTTTGAAATAAGTATTACCACTGGTAAAATATCGGCATTGGTTATCAACTTCGCATCTACCTTGGTATATATATCAAAATTGGCGGAAGTATCCTAAGCATCGGTATTTGTTATTTAAAACATTTAAATATTGTAACAACATCGGTGTATAAAATAATTATCGGATCGGTTATACTTATTTATTATTCACCCGATGCATATCAGAAAATATACAACAAATAATATAAATTTATTCCGGAAAGTACAAGTTTAACTGAAATGAAACTAAGTGTCGCCAATTGTCATTAACTTAAAAACTAAAATTGTTTAAA
This sequence comes from Tetanocera ferruginea, assembly GCA_958299015.1. NCBI lineage: Eukaryota > Metazoa > Arthropoda > Insecta > Diptera > Sciomyzidae > Tetanocera > Tetanocera ferruginea. The sequence goes on from OY282644.1 coordinate 72,244,623, forward strand.
AGCAAAATTTTATTGAATATAAATGTGTCGATAAGTAAAGAAATATTGAAAAAATTAACAGATCGATGAACTTTCAAATAAAAATAAATTTTAAGACAAAAAACCGTCTAAAAGTAAAAATTTCAGTGCTAAAAGTGTTGTTTAATATAAAACTTATTCAAAAACTAACAATTTCGAATAATATCGATAACTTTAAAGCAAGTAATAAATTAAAAAAATATCGATAAATTTAAAGAAATTTTGAAAATAAATTCATAAATTCATATAAATTCAAAAATAAACATAAATATTGAAACAGAATTAAAATTGAAAAATATCGATGAATTTCATAGAAATTTACCATTTACTATTAACAATAAAAACTATTGCTATTTTTAAAATAAAAATAAATAAAAAACTCGCGTGTAGCAAAGTACAAGTGGCAGAAGTAAAACTTGTAAAACAGTAAGAAATAAAAGAGATTTTAGTGTGGACTAGAGAGAGAAAGTATCTGAAAAGAAATTAAAACAATACGAAATGGAATAATAATCTGTTGATTCAATATTTACATCCAGGGATCTATGGTGTTTATCGAAAGTGTCACATATTAACTGTTATTTTTTAATTTTCATTTTTTCCGACAAAAATAAAAGTTATTTTGTGCCTTATAGTTTTGTGGGCAACAGTTACTTTTGTCTTTTATTTTATCGGTCAAAAATAACAGTTATTTTCTGCCGTTTATTTTTTCGGTCAAAACTATCAGGTAATTTATATTTTTTCAAAAGTAATTTTACCGACTAAAAAACTTTTGATACCATTATCTTCATCTTATCGGTGAGACATTTTACACATGGTTGTCATCAGTTCAGTCTGTCAAGCGGCCTTTAAAAAAAACACAAATTGCTTGACATTTTTGACCGAAAAAATTAAAGTCACAAAATAACTGCTATTTTTCACCGAAAAAATAAAAGTCAAAAGTAACCTTTATTTTTCATCGAAAAAACCAAGGCAACAAATAACAGTTAAATTTTGACTTTTAAAGAATCAGTCAAAAATTTAAAAGGCACTTAATATTCGTAAGGCTGAGGACATTTGTAACATAATGCTATATTTGAAAAAGTCTTTTAACAATTTTTTCATTTGAAAATTGTAAAATAACAGTTATTATCGGTCCTTGTTTTAGTTCAGTTTAGTTGCTTTCGAATGTCTTCTCAACATTGTCACTTTTTGTATGCTAGATTGCATTTGCATAGTACTCGTTGAAAGAGCCTCCGAAAGCAGAGGCAAATCTTGTTGATTATTGTGTTTTGCTTCCTGATCATAATAATTGCTATGTTGATTGAGGGCCTCGTAAAGCAGCGAATTGTTGATTGTTGAGTGCATCAACTTGGTTGGCTATAAAATTATGTTGAGATGATGGCTGAGTTTCAAAATACATTTTTACAAAGCATCAGTGTGTTTTTCTTGGGATTGGTTCTTTGCAGAGCTCTAATTCGCTGTTTTTATTCACGAACGCGTTCTGCTCCTGTTTTAGCTATTTTTCTTAGCTTTGAGACGTTTTTTGGCTGGCAAAAACTATTCTCGGCAGTCTTAAATATTAACTGTTTTTTTGCATGTTGTCAATCATCTGTCAAGTTTTTGATATGCAGCGAACAGGCAGTCGAATTTTTTCCCCCTGGATGTATCTCTATGCCTAAATATTTTCGTTTGAAGCTTAAAGAAATAATTTTTCCGTGCATACTTTTCGTATGAAAATTAATGTTACAGACAGAATGTAACACGTTCAGTTTTAATTACATTTTCTTTGCCTGTTTATCTTGTGCCTATGAGGCGTGATGGTGGAGCTTCCGACTGATGAGCAATAATGGTCAGGGTTCAATTCTCGCTAGCGGCTATCATTTTCTGAAAATTTTTATATGAATTGAAAACGTTAGCCTAGCGTCACAAATAAGAGACCTAGAAATTTCACTCGCCGCTAAAGAAGTTTCACTTAAAAAATTATTCTCTGCAAAAACTGTGAAGACTTCGAAACATGGGTATGTTTCGGTATTAGTTTAACATATATCAATATTTCTCAACTTATCGATATTTTTAATTTTAAAATTTTTGAATTAAAAATAAAAATATTTTGCTTATTCTACTAGACTATAGATATGTTCAAATCAAAATATTAACATTGTTTAAGATTTTTCTTATTATATTAAGCATATATTAAAAATTTATCGGCACTATGAATTCTTCAATTTTTGAAATTTTATTTGATTAAGTTTATTGAAAAAAATAATTTATCGAAAATTGAAAAAAAGCATTTATATAACATATTAAAATTCATCAAATTTTTAAATTTATCGATTTTGTGTATCAGATAAATGTAAAAAAATCAAAATGTATAAAATATATGAAAATTAAATTATAAATATTTTACATAAAAAATAGCGATAAATTTAAAAATATCAATAAATTCAAAATTATGGATTAATACATCCATTAATACAGATGAGAAAAATATCGATACAAAAAGGGAAAAGAATTAAGTAATTTAAATAGCATGAATTTTAGTAGAAAAAATTGCTTGGTTTAAAATTATTGAAGTTGAAAGTATCGATAAATACAAGATAACATCGAAATATGTGTACTCATTTTTTAAATTAATTACAACTATCGATAAATTTAACCTTGCATAAATTAAATAGATCACTTTAGAATTAGAACGCGATAAATATAAAAAACAATAAATTTGAAAACATTCAAAAATATCGATAAATTCGATAAATTTATAGATTTCAAATGCTGGTTACTGTAACAATCGTTACTGTAACAATTAATTTAAAAATATTTCTAAATATCAAAATATTGGTAGCACGCTTAACACGCTTAACACCGAAATTAAATTCAAATTTTCAGATTCAACAAATTAAAGATACCGAATAAGTTAAACTTAATATAAGTAAAATTTTCTAATATTAAAGTCGATTATTTTTACAATATCCATTTATTTAAAAAAAAATGTTGATATGTGTCAACAAACCTTTACTTTACTATAAATTTGAAAACATCGATAAATTTAAAAGTAAGAAATTTAAAAACTTAAAATTGAAAAATTCTGTGTCGATAAGGAAGAACCGCTAAAGTCGCGTTAGGACAAAGTGAGGTTATTACTTTCGTTAAATTTTTTCGCAATGAAATACTCTAATAAGCAAAATTTTTTTGGTTGCACCTTGAAATGAAATGTTTGAGGCCATCAAATTTAAACAGCAGAAGTCAGGATACCCTGATATTAGATAGCGATTTTGATCTTAAAAATGCTCTTCTGAAATTTTGAAAATGAATTTAGCTGTTATTCCTTGTTGACGCAGAATTGTCTAGAAATATAATGATGAAAAAATATCTTCGATAAATTTAAAAGTATCGACAAATTTTACATCATCGAGAAATTTTAAATAGTATTAATAAATTATTAATAAATTCAATACATAAACATTGAAAAAGATCGTAACATTTGGAAACACTGATAATTTCAAAATATCAATATTTTTAAAATATCGATAAATAAAAAATTTTATAAACATAAGATATATATAAAAATATCGGTTTATTTGAAAAAAAAATTGATCAATTTTAAAGCATTGATAAAAATGCGAAATATCGATAAATTTTTATGTGCTAAAAGGTTCCAATTTTCAGTTTCGATATATATTGTTTTATTCGTAAATTTGTTTATAGTTTATTTATTTTCATTTTTATTTATTTAAGATTAAATTAGTGCTTAAGATCCTTAAGATCTTGTTTCAAAAAGCATAAAAAATAAATCAAAATATTTATATCGAAAAGTTTCAATATAATAACAGAATTAAACAAACACGAGATCAAAAAGTTGATTCATATAAAAACATCGATTAAAATTTCAAATCATTGCTTAAAGCTTAATATTAAAAAAGTTTAAATTTTGAAAAATTAATTGGCAAATGTCAATGAATTAAAATACTGAATTATGTTAAATAAAAAAATAATCGAAACTTAATTACTTTAAAAACTTTTTATAAAGCTAAATCAAGTAAAATTTCAATTTTCAAAAATTAAAAATGTCATTAAATTTTAAAATACACGCTCAATTTAAAAAATAGGTAAAAATTACATACAAATATCGATTAATTCAAACATATCTTAATTTCAGTAAGAATGAAAAATGTCGATAAATTTTTCAATTTTCATAAAAGTTAATTTTCAAATATCACCAAATTTAAAACATCGAAATATTAAATATTTCTCAGAATACTTAGAATTCGATAAATTTTAAAACATTGGCACACATAAAGATACCGATAAATTGATGCTATCTGAATAATTAAATATTATTGTTATATTAAAAAATATATACAGTACATTCTTAAACATCAATAAACGTTAGAAGATCAATGATTATATAGTTATCGATAAATTTAAAATGATCGATAAATTTAAACAATGGATTTAATAAAAATTTAGATTTAGTCGTTAACAGCGATACATTAATACAAATCAGAAAAAGTAAGACATTCATAAATTCAAAATAATTTCATACATTTTTATATTAACGGATTTTAAAATATCGATAATTTTGAAAATACAGATTTTTATAAAAATATTGATTAATTGAACAACTTTGATAAAATATGAGCTTAAATACGTCGATAAATGCAAGTTCTCAAGTTGCGTTAAATTCAAAAATATCGATAAATTTAAAATATAAATTAATTTTTAAATATCGATAAACCGAAAACATCAATAGAATGACAACATCTAAAAATATCGATAGATGTTTTTTACATTATCGATAAATTTAAGAGATTACAAAATAAAAATGTTAAAATTTGTATAAGTTTTGGTAAATTTATTAAAAATAAGCCAAAAAAATAACAGTTTCGACAAATTTTAAAGAATCTGCTTCATTTAAAGAAATCAAAAACTTAAAAATATGTATGAATTAAAAAAAAAAATAGTAAACATATTTTTATAATAATATTTCAATGTTCGAGGGTGTCATGAAATCCAATAGCTGTCGGAATGGATTTTAAAAACGTCAAGAAATTACTTTAATGTCATGAATTCCGACATTATTGGTTTCATGTTCGAATCGGAATGAACGTCTTTAAAAATCAATTCTGACAGCTATTGGATTTCATGGCACCCTTGATTTATTAAACGGCCTTGGTAGTCGAGTGATTAACTTGCTTGACTGCCATGACTGCGAATACAGGGGTCTCGAGTTCGACTCCCGTTCAAGTCATAGTCCTAATCTTTTACCTCTCCTAATTTATTTTCAATCAAATGCATGAAAAGTTAATTGATTGTTTCGTTTAGAAAATAATAATTAATGAGAAAATATATTTGAGTAAATAAAACAAATTTCTAGATACTTAAAAACAAGATACATGTTAAGATATCAAAATGAAAAAAAAAAATCGATATATATTTAATACCAAGAAAAGGCGTAAAATTTATCAAAAATCAAATTTCGATTCTATTTACAATATCTAACTGTAAACGTTTCGAGAATTCTGAACATAATAACAGATGTAACAATCGGTAAATATATAAATATCACGAAATATGGATATAACTTGCGGGTCTCTCCAGTAGTTGTTAAGTTATAGTGAATGGCTAGATTGTTCCTTGGCTTGCTTAGATTTGGAGACACTAAAATATAATAACTTACTATAGAGTGTTTCGATAAATTTGAAAGTAAAGTTTTAAAAATAATATAAATAACTTTTAAATACAGCTAACTTTAGTGTTAATTACACGGTTAAAAATCTTGGGCTAAATTTTAATCTCTTTTGGATTACATATAGGACACGACCAAAAAAGATTACTTTTTAATCCAATGAAAAGTTTTAAATTTTCCAATCCAAAAAGGATTTATTATTAATCCGCAAAAAGTGTAAAATTTTTTAACCCAAAAAGGAATAATTTTTAATCCACAGAAAGTATAAAATATTATAATCCAAAAAGAATTAGATTTTAAACCAAAAAAAGTTTAAAATATTGTAATCCGAAAAGGATTACTTTTAAATCCACAAAGTCTAACATTGTCTAAACTGAAAAGACAAAAGTTAATCTTCAAATAGTTTAGAAGTTTGCAAACTGAAAAATTAAATATATTGCCATGAACTTCATTATATAAACATTAAGGGTATTCATGCAAATGGGCAATGCCCTCATAAATGATATAAACCGTATAAGTTTATCAGCCTTATAAATTAAATGTATGGAGAACCGTTTGCACAAATCAGATATATCACAAACCAGCAATCAGCTGTTAGGGGACGTTCACACAATCTGCCTGATAAAAATAACTAATTGCCCAAAATACAAGCTTGCCGCTTTGCATGAATACCCTTATTATGTATTATAAAACACTGCTTTCATTATTACATATGAATATAAAAATATTTTGGTTCAGATTTTAATAAACAATTTGTTTCATTTAATTAAAAATAAACTTCGGATGCTTTAACAACATTAACAATTATATTTAGAGTAAATTTCGTAGTAGTAGTAGTTTTTAATCTTATATAATACTTTTACTACTTACTTATCTTATAAATACTTTTTCCTGAAAATACTACCTTAATGTAAATTTGTAGTCAAAAAATTGTTTTAAACTTAAACTTCTTCGGATTAAAATAAAATTAAACTAAAATATGGAATAAAAAATAGTACTTTTAGGATTAAAAATTCCTTTAAACCAAAGTTTGGATTAAAAACTAGTCCAACATTTTTAACCGTGTATTAATAAATATATCGATACCAATATTAAAAAATTTAAAAATATTGATAAATTTAAGAACCAGCAATGTTTAGACATTTAAAAATTAGAAAGAAAATTCTTAGATTACGAGATAGTGACATACATATATCGTAAACTTTTTTGAATTCCTTGAAAAACAAATCTCATTACAAGAAGTAGCAAATTCAAAAATAAACCTATACTTATTCATTAACTTTCGAAAAAGGTGGCAACTTTGTTTGCAAGTGATGCAAGAAACTTGTGCGCTTCGTTGCAGATCGTGCAAATCGTGCTAACAAATGAGAGCAACAAAAAACAAACAGCGATTATATGTGTGTTTCTTTGCGGTCGGCAGAGTGCGAATTTATTGGTTACAACATGTGGTGGGGGAAGAAGAACAGCTACAATAACAAAAAATAGAAACAATAACAAAAACAAACATTACTGCAGAATCGAAAAAAATGTGGTCAAAACAAATACATGCAATGCATGTTGGCGTAAAAGTGTTCATCAAATCTTTTAAGCTGGCCATGAAGTTGTTCAATCAGCTGTTAAAGCTTTCATTTAAACTGCAAGACTTGCAAATAAAAACTTAAATTCAAAGAATTTTGTTATGAGACTGTCAATTCATAAATTTAAACATACAACAAAATTTGGTGTTAAAAACCAAAATTTAAATACTGTTGGGAACACATAAAACTTTTATTAAAGTAATTAATTAAATAATATTATTAAAATAAAATAACATTCTTTGATTAAAATTAATGAAAAAAATCCATGAAATTATTTAATCAAATATTATTAACGGAATTTCTTTTCAAATTTCTTTTACGACTATTTTTACTACATTTTTTATGTAGCAGGTGTTTTTTTCGTTTTGGCTATAAATTCTTGATTTACCAAATATTGAACTTGGCATTCATTGAACCCAAAATTCGATATCTTAGCTTGTTGACTAAACATAGACAAAAAATTTTAAGCTCTATAATTGCCAGAGCACAAAAAACTTCGAGTTGTACCAAATCATGTTATTTACTCAATATCAAAGTTGCTCTTGCTCGCTCTCTCACTGCAACTCTCTACCATTGTACTCATTTTAAAAAAGTGATTTTTATGCTGTTTTATTTTCAGGCTAAAAACTACTCATTTTCTTTACTTTGCTTGCTGTTATTATGTTGTTTGGTGTTATTAACTCTGTTTAATAGAGTTTGTTTTTTCCTTATCTCTGTTTTGTTTACTTTTATTTTATTGCTTTAGAAAATAACTGGAAAAATGTCATTTTATTTTATTGACACTCGGAACGTGCATTGATAAAAAAATAAATTTAAAAAAAAAATATTGACATCAAAAAACTTTTAAAAAAGAAGCAGAGATAATTTTTATCAGCTGCACTTCATCAAGTTAAAAGTTGTTTTAAAGAAATTTTGCAATATTTTCAAGGTCATTAACTGTTGGCGATACCTTGTTTTTGTCAAATTGATAACAAGAAACATGATAAAAAATAATGTCTGAAATGACAACTACGAAAAATCAAACCGTAAAAATTTAACTTATTGTATAAAAAAATTTTCTAATTAATATTGAAACAAAAATACTTTGACTTAAAGTCAAAAATTTCAGCAAATTATGAATTAGTCAAACCTGACTGAATTTCAAATGACCATAATTCAGTCAAACTGAACTCGGATTCGGCATCTGGAGTTGGACATATTATCTCTGTGTTTTTTTTTTAAATTATGACCTGGTAATGATCTTAAAATGGCCTTTATATAGACAAATTGACCTCGAATTCGGAATCAGGATGTTGGATATCATATCTCTTTTTTTTTCATTTTAATCTTGAAATGACCTTTTATACCAACAAATTACCCTCGAATAAGGAACTGATTGTTTGTTATTTTGATCTTAGAACGACCTTAAAATGAACTTGAAATTATTTTTATACAGATAAATTGACCTCGAATGCGGTCTTAGCTTTCCAAAATAAATATATATCAGGAAATTGAGCAGAGAATCTCCGTTTTTTCTTATTTTGACCTTATAATAACCTTATCGTTACTTTTATAAAGACAAATTGACGTAGGATTCGGCATCGATGATACAAAAAATCCATATATCAGAAAGTTGCACATAGTTTCTCTGTTTTTTACTTATTTTGTTCTTGAAATAATCTTTCAGTGACCTTAAAATGACCTTATACAAACAAGTTGACCTCAAATTCGGTACCTGTAATCCAAAAAACATAAATGTCAGGAAGTTGCACATCGTAACTCTGTTGTTTTTTGCAATTTGATCTTGGAATGACCTTTATATAGACGAATTTACCTCGGATTCGTTTTAAGCGATCAAAAAACCTATCTATCAGGAAGTTAGATATCGTATCTCTGATTTTTTTTTAAATTTTTACCTTAGCATGACCTTAAAATGAACTTGAAACTATTTTTATACAGAAAAATTGACATCGGATTCGGTATCAGCTATCCAAAAACCTATATATCGGGAAGTTGAATAAAAAATGTCTGTTTTTTCTTATTTTGACCTTGGAATGACCTTAAAATTACCTTTTTTACAGACAAATTAACCTCAGATTTGGTAGAAGCGATCCAAAAAATCCAAATATCAGAAAAATAAACGTCGTATCGCGGTTTTGTTTTTCAGTTTGAGCTTGAAATGACCTAGAAATAACCTTAATGTAATCATACAGACCTCGGTCTTGAAATCATTGACCAAAAAAACTATTTGTATATATAAGCTGCGTTTTTTTTGACCCAAGGTCTAGATTTAGACCTTGCTTTGAATTGCAAAAACAAACAACATATGATTCAGAACGAAATCGAAATCAATTCTGAAAGTCAAAATAGATGTGTTCTTTCAACATATCTCCTTCTTTCTACTAGTGGCATTTACCAATGCTTTCTCTGTTTGATGCATATAACAAGTGAGTCTAATAGACATCAAATGAAAACAAATCGGTATTAGCAAGAAAACAAAATATTATCCAAGTCGCTTTTTTCCAAAAAGGAAATCTAATAGGATCTTAGTTACTGACTTAGGTGGTCACGACAACCGTGGTTGGGCTGTGGCCGAATTCATCAGCTCTCTCCAAGCACCTCTCCTTCGCTCGCTCCGCCTCCAATTTCTTTCAACAAGCGTGGCTAGGGCTTCTTCGGCCTGGTCAATCCATCGGATACATAGTCTTTCTCACAGTCGTTGACCCTCGGCTTCCGCCTCAAACACCTAATCTAATAAATCACACACCGAAAAAAACGGAGTTGTTGATTCAAAGTCTCGGACCAAGCTTATCCATTCCGAAAAGGCGAATTTTTTTCACTACTTATTCAGAATATGACCTTAAAATGAGACCTATAAGCAGGTGAAGTTAGTTCCGCTTGTGGTCAAAATGGCCTTTTATTAACCCTAGACTATTAAAAATTGAGGGCAAAACCGACATCCGGCTTTATTGAGTTACCTCGACAATTGTTTTCAATCAATTACCCTAAAAGTTTTTCTTTAATTTCAAAAACACACCCATCGAGGAAGGTTTCACTCTATTTCGGGTATGAAAAATTGAACTGTATCAACAGTTTTGTTAAGTCTTTGTCACGCTTTCAAAAAAAATTGTTTGCTGAAAATTTTTCCTAAGAGGTTCTTTCAGAGAGAAGTTTTTTCAAGGTTAATCACTATTGCTTGGCTTGTAACTTCCGCCTGATAAGTTTTTTCTGGCAAATTTCGTTGGAAGAGTTGTTCAGAATGTCTCGGGCTTTAACTTTTGACACACCAAAAGGCACCTTAAGCAAAAATTAAGGCACCTCTCACAGTTTTAAGGTAGAAAGTCGCCAAAACTTGCCAAATCTTCACAAAACTGTTAAAAAATACACAAAAAATAGTCTTGGGCCCCATTAGGTTGGGCCCCATTAGAATTAGGTTGTATTTTTGCTTTTTGTCAGCTTGTTCACAGTTTTACGATAAAAAGTCGCCAAACCGTCAATGTGTAGAAACAAAAAATAGTCGGCTCCTTTAGGTTCAAATTGGGTCCAAGAAATTTAATTTCTTTACGTTGATGGCAGCCTTGGAAATCGAGTGGTAAGCGTGATAAACTGCCAACACAGAGGTTCCGGGGTCGAATCCCGATCAGGCAATGGTCCTACGCTTTTACCTTTCTTTAATTCTTCCCTCATTACATACAACTTTAGATGTATGGGAGATGTTTTTGGAATGAAATTGCTTAATAACTCGAATTGACTGATGATAAGGCATAACACTTGACACAGGTTTAAATTCTCATGTCGGTATAGCGCTCCGTCACACATACAACATTCTACTTTTGTTTCTCTTGATTCTCTTCTTATTTATCTTTCCATTTCCGAACCAAGTAAGACTGAATAGGTTTGACGCCTGAAATCCTTAGTTCAAGGCAAAACTTGCAAAAGTTATTTAAGTTCGCATTTTAACAGAGTTGAAGTGTTTCATCAAAATTGTTTTATTTGTTATATATTTTGAAAATTATGCATTTGGACGTTATTTGGACCTAATGGGGCCCAATACCTATTTTTTGGTGTTTGACATGTTTGACAAAAATTAAAGCCCGAGACGTATTGAAACACTTTTTCAGAGAAATCTTGCCGAAGATCCTAGAAAACCTTGGAAAAGCTTCCCTTGAAGACGTGCCGAGAACGACTAATGCAGTTCGATTTGATATCGACACATTCTAAAACAACGATAAATTGAAAAAAATTAATAAATTTAAAAAATTATGAAAACAAAAATATCGATTAATAAAACTTTCCAAATTTCGATACATGTTTAAATATTCATGTGTTCAAAAGTATCGATAAACCGATTAAAAATCGATAAATTGGGAAATATTAATAATTCTATAACAGTAAAAAACTAATTTAAAAATTAGAAAAATCGATAAATTTCAATTTATTAATAGGTTTTTAAACTCCGATCAATTTAGAAATATTAAAAAATCTAAACATTCTATGAATTTAAAAATATCTATGAATAAAAATTTTCGAGTATCAAAAAATATTAAAGAATTGTTAAATTAAAAAAAAATCGATAAATTTTAAAAATATAGATAGACCGATAATACATCGATAAATTGACATATATGAACAAAATTAAAAAAATAAATTTCTATACTTTAATTAATTTTAAAACTCGGATAAATTTAAGAATATCAAAACATTCAAAAATCTCTGAATATAAAAATGCCGACGAATACAAATTTGTAAGTTTTGATACATATACAAATATTGATAGTCAAAATTATCGACACCATTTAAAATATCGATCAACCTATAAAACATCGATAAATTGAGAAATTTTAATAATATTTAAAACATTAGTGATTTAAAAACGATAAAATCGATAATTTCATTGCTATGATTTGAAAAATTATTTATATTCAATACATTTAAAAATTTTATCAATAAAAAAAAATATGTCGATACACAAAAATTTTTAAGTTTCCATAAAAATAAAAAAAAAATTATGAAAAACCGATGAAACATCGCTGAATTGACATACAAAATTTTAAAAAGTGTATTAATATATAACTGTCGATGAACACAAATTATTCAGTTTCGATAAATATTAAAATATTGATAAATAAACAACTATCTATGTATTTTAAAAATATCGATAAACCGATATAACATTGATTGATTGAGAATTATTAATAATGATTATAAAATTGGTTATTAAAAATTAAAAACTCGATAATTTCGAAATTTTGACTTTAAAACTCCGACAAATTTGAAAATTCAATATATTTTAAAATTATATGAATAAAAAACAATGTCGATACACACAAATTTTAAAGTTTCCATAAGTATAAAAAAATTGATGTATTAACAATTATTGATTAATTAAAAATTATCGATAAATTTTTAACATATCGATAATCCGATAAAAAATTGCTAAATTGAGGAAATAAATAATGTTTAAGTTATTTAAAACTAAAAACATCGATAATTTCAATGCTTTAATAGATTTTAAAACTTCGAATAATTTCGAAAATTAAAACATTTTAAAATTCTATGAAAAATTTCGATACATAATAATTCTCAAGTTTCGTTAAATGTAAAAATATTGATAAATTCAAAATTATCGATGAATTTTAAAAATATCGATAAACCGATAAAACATGGATAAATTGAGAAATATTAATAAGATTTAAAATACTGGTTCATCATGTGAAAATGAAAAACCCGATAAATTTCAATATATTAATAGATTTTAATTATATTAATACAAACAATATATTAATAGATTCCATTAAATTTCAAAATATGTATCAAAACATATAAAAATTCTGTGACTATAAAAATATCATAACCAAAAATATTTAAATTTCGATAACAATAAAAATATCGATGAATAAAATATATCGATAAACCGATAACACATCGATAAAAATCAAAATATGAATAAGGTTCACATTAATAGCGACTTGAAACTGAAAATTCATAAATTGCAATGTTTCCAAAGATTTTGAAACTGTTGATGAACAAAAATTCTTAAGTTTCGATAAATACAAAAATATCGATTAATTAAAAAATATCGATGCATTTTCACATTACATATTGATCTATTCTTAAATAAAGTGCAAGTAAAAACAAGGAAAAGTGTAAAAAATGTAAAGTCTCGAAAAACCGATAAATCGATAAATTAAAAAAATGAAAAACTTGACAAAATTCATAAGATGTATATGATAAATATGATAAAGTGCATTTCAAGGAAGAATGTAAAATTTCCAAAAAAATATATGGGTCTTGATTAAACCGATGAATCGATAATTTAAAATATTGATAAGTTGCATATGAAAATGATAAATTTCAAAACAAGGAACAATGTAAATTTTTTAAAAAACATATAAATTTTTTAAAAAACCGATAAATCGTTAAATAAAAAATATATCGATAAAGTCTTAAATAAAGTTTAATGTTAAAGCAAAGAACAGTTTAAAAACTTAAAAAAATTTATGGGTCTCGATAAGACCCCAAAATTAAATGGATAAGATAAATGGATAAATTGCGTGTGATAAAGGTATAGGATATACAAAAATTAAAAAACGTACAGATTAAAATTTTTTAAAATTTATAGGTCTCCATAAAACTAATAAATCGATAAATTAAAAAAAATATAAAAATTTGAAAATATTGATTTAGTTTATCTCAAGTCGATAACGTAGATTTAAAAAACATATTCTCCTCTCTTTATAAAAGACATAAACCTGATAAATCGATACATTAATAAAATCGAAAAATTTGAAAACATCGATAAGTTACAATGATGAAGTTGAATTTAAAAACAAGAAACCGAGTAAAATTTTCGAAAACGTATAAATCTATAAAAAACCGATAAATCTATAAATTTTAAAAAATCGTAAAACTTAAGAGTATAAATTGAATATGATGGGGTATAACAAGGAACAAAGTAAAATTTTCGAAGTCTCGATAAAACCGATAAATCGATAAATTAAAAAAATCAAAAAATTTGAAAATATCAATTTAGTTTATATGATAAATTCGATAACGTGGAATTTAAGAACAAGAAACATTTTTAAAAAAATTATTAATTTCGATTAGAACGACAAAGCGATGTATTAAAAATCAAAAGACTTAAAATCATCGATAAGTTGCATACGATATGTATGAAAAAGTCGAATTTAAAAATAAGAAAAAAATGCAAAATATTCAAAAAATTTTTAAGTCTCGATAAAACTGTTAAATCGATATATTAGAAAAAAAACGTAAACTTGAAAACATCGACAAGTTACAAATGATAAAATTAAACTTAAAAACAAGGAATAGATTAAAATTTTCGAAAATGTATAAATCTCTAAAAAACCGATAAATTGATTAATTCAAAAAATCAAAAAACTTAAATATCTCCATAAATTGCATATTTTTAATATGATGTGGTAAAATAAAAAACAAAAGACAGATTAAAATTTTGGAAAATTTACAAGTCTCGATAAAACTGATAAATCGATAAATTAAAAAATATAATAATTTGAAAATATCAATAAAGTGCATATGATAAATTCGATAACGTGGAATTAAATAAAGAAACATTGTAAATTTTTTAAGTTTCAATAATACCTATCAATCAATTTGTAAAAAAAATCGAAACACTTGTTAACATTGATTAATCGATTTATTAAAAAAAATTATCCAAAAACTTGAAAATACTTGATACTTGATGAATTGCATATAATTAATATGATATAGTGGAATTTAAAAACAAGGATCTGAGTAAAATTTTCGAAAATTTATAAGCTGAGATAAAACCGATGAATCGATACGTTAAAAATCGACAAATTTAAAAATATCGATGAGTTACATATTATTTAGTTGAATTTAAAAACAAAGAACAAAGTAAAATTTTATATATTTTAAGACTTAAATAAATCGATAAATTAAAAAATCTAAAAACTTAAAAATATCGATTTATTAAAGATAAAAAACAAATGGCCATTTCAACCCTTGAAAGAACTATGACCAAGCTTCTTATGATATCGATATACTTCATGTGGAAAATATGATAAAGTTGATTTTAAAAACAAGAAACAGAGTGAATTGTTGAAAATTTTTTAATTTTCTATATAACCGATGAATCGATAAAATAAAGAAAATCGAAAAACTTGAAAATATCGATAAAGTGCACATAATAAAGTGGAATTTATTAACAAGGAACAGAGTAAAATTTTCGAAAATGTTTAGTCTCGACGTAACCGATAATTCGGTCAATTAAAAAAAAAAAATAAAAAACTTTAAAAAATCGATAAATTCAAATACATCTATAATTTAATATAAACCTGAAATGAGGCAAAACAGTCTGTCCTTTTCGAGCATGTCTTTTATTGCGACTATCACTGCATTATTGGTTAAAATAAATAAATAATAAAAGAATTGTAATAACTTAATTCTACGCTCAATTGTTAGCAACAATTTTCACTCTCTTTTAAAGCCACTCAAACTTTGAGCTACCAACAAAACAATTTTCACAGAGTGACTTGAGTTAAAGTTAAGCTTAATACAAAAGCATAACTAATTTTTACTCACTCACTCGCTGCTGCTCGCTCTCACCGACCATGGCGCTATTTTACTCACTTTGAGCAACTTTTTTACTAACGCGCCTATTAAATAAAGTCTTCAGTTAAGTTTTTGTTGCTCGTTTGAACGGTTGAATTGACGCAAGAGACAAGTTTAGAGAAAATAAACAAAAAATAAGCAGAATAACACAATCAAAATAAAAAATAAAAACAAATTCCGGCTGTTTGACGCAATTTAGGCTCAAACGTATGACGGTTAGTCACGGTTATCTTTTGTTGTTGTTGTAGAATTTAGTAAATATTTGAAGTGCTGTGTGTGTGTGTGGTGGTTGTTGTGATTTGTAGATTTTCTCGATTTATTTATAAAACCAAGTTATTTAAATTTAATCTATTTTTTATTGTGGGCTTTGCTAATAAAATTTGTTGATTTCTCTGTTGAACTATGGTGTGTGTGCGTGTGCAACGAAGTGCAACTTGTTTTTTATATAATTAATCAATGAAATTTTTATAAGGTTTTTATAAAAACAAAAAAAAAAAGTAGAATTAATAACATTATTTAACAGTGCCTGTCATTCCACAACATATCATTAAAAAATTAAACAAACTCATGTGCCTTATAAAAAAACTCTTCTGAACTGCCCTCTTATGGCTCTTTTTTGCCCACAAATAATGTTATTATTACAGGTATTAAATAAAAAAAAATTTTTTTGGAATACCAGTCAGTCAGTCAACACTTAAGTACCAGCACAAATGTTAAAATCAAACATCAAAAAGTATGTGAGAAAAGCAAATAAATGATAAAGCAAGCATTATTAATAATTATAAAAGAAAAAGAAAAAAAAAATATTTGTTAAAAAGCCGCTTATTTAAGAAAAAAAAAGAAAGGAAAGCAAAGCAAACAAAAGCACATAAAATAAGCTGCCACATTAAAGAAAAAACTTTTCTCAGAATGCCGCTCTGCTTCAGCTCTTTTCTCTGCTTTATATGTTTTACCTTTTGACTCTTGTTGGTTGGTTATCTCTTAACATCTTTGCACGCTTTACACCAAAAAAAAACCCAAGACATAGCATGGAAAAATACACAGAAACTATTAAAAACAAAAAATACGAAAAAAATTTCACAACATATGATGTATTGTGTTGAAATTAGTTTTAGAGGTCAATTCAGTGAATTTTGCCGGTGCTTGCAGCTTGGTTGTTGTTGATATTTCGTATACCCGTCCCCCCTCCTCACCACATTTCTCAAGCAGACAATACTTTTTGAACACTTCAAGCACTCCTCTTTTCAACAGCCCTTTTCTGCTGTCTGATAATCGCAAATTTATTGACAACCCAATCAGTCAAAAAAGCTTGGAATAAGTTTGTTGTAAGCTTAGCAACGTAAGCCTTAAGCTTGGAAAACACTTTACAGTCAAACCTGTTTTTGTGCGGTCCTTTTTTGTGCGATCTGTTTTATGCGAGTTTTATTTTTATGCGACCTTATTGTGTGCGATATTTTTTTATGCGGTTTCAGTTATGCTTGCATGCCATATTTTTTATGAAATTGTTTCAAGCGACATATAAATGTTGTGAAGTTATTCGCCCTAGTAAGGTCGAGGCAATATTAGATCAATTGCATATTGCGCCATATTCTTAACCTGGAGAAGGATTTGATATTTTCGACGAAAATGATCTTATCGAAATTATTGAGGATGATTCCTTTAATTATAAAAACGTTATCGATATCTTAACTGATAATGAAGATGAACAAGGAGAATCGATTTCTATGACAGCAGACAACATTTATGCAGGAATCCAACTAAGCATCAAATTATAAATACATTTTCTTAGAATTGATAGCCACTCCAAAAGAAGTTTAAAATTTCAAAAAGAGCACAAAGAGAGAGAGAACATATTTCCTAGGGTAAACTTTTTTCATGCGGTCCCTATCTAACGCATAAAAAAATTTTTTTCGTAATGGATTGGCCAAAGTTCAATATCATAGCTATTTGTGAAGTTTCAGAAAAATTTTTTTTGTGCGTTTTCTTTTCTGCGGTCCCTATCTACCGCACAAAAACAGGTTTGCCTGTAATTTAATATTGTAGAACGCTTATATGTAATTTAATAATAAACAAAAACGAAGTACCCTTGCAAAAATATTTCTTACTTCAAGCTTAATCCAAGTGTTTTTTTTTACAAATGAAAATAAGTGTTTAAATAAGCGTTTTCCAAGTGTTCAACGTTCAAGTAAATAATTAACGCTCACAAAAATTTCATTTCGTAATTTTGTTGATCAGTGCCAACAGTGCCCAAAGTTAATTTGAGCATCACAGGTTCAATCCTCAACCAGACAGAGGTTTTTTATTTTTTGCATACCGTCAAAAAAAATGTATAGCTGCCATCACCAGGAATCGATCCCGCGAACCAGCGCACAAGAGTCAAATGCTATAACGTCGTGCCAACAAAATTTAAACAAAATACATGTTGATACACAGTGGTGGAAAAAAAGATACCTTAATTATCTTGAAGAAATTGTATTTTCTGAAATATTTCATAAATTTAATTAGCTTTATAGTGGAATAAAGGTTGTTTCTTTCAAGTTAAGCATTAACCTTTCTCCACACGTAGAATTTGATCACACCGTGACAGGGATTTTATTTATTGAGAACAAGTTCTCATCTCATATGAAAGCAAATTTAAGGTTTTCCTAAATGCGAAACTTGAGAAAAACAAGCTTTGTCCCACAAATAAAGCACGTTATGGGTTCAGTGATGCTTTTGGTATGCCATGTCAGATAGAAGTCCTGCAAAGCTTCACATCATCGATGGTTTTATGGACCATCACGTTTACTTAAATATATTAAAGATTATTTTAAAGTAAAGTGTGAGAAGGTTCGGCGTTGAGAGTTCATTTTCTTTTTACAAGGATAATAATCCCAGACCCAAGGTTATTAATGTGAGAAGCTTTATAATTTGCCCATATGTCTTGGACACCCCAATTTCCATACCTCCCAGTAAGGAGGGACATAACATTCGCGGCAGAGAAAACAGACCTTTTTTAAAAAATTCATAACTCAGTCAAAAACAAACATTTTTCCAATTGTAGAGAACATTTTTTTATTATTGTAGAGAATTAAACAAATTACAAAAAAAAAAAATTCAAAAAAATATATTTTTCACTCCAACATGGTTTTATAGAGCTCCAAACTGGCGGCATAGAAAAAACGGGGCCTCGTGGTTGCAGCACTGGCAGTCGCAAAAATTGTCCGATCTAGAAAAAAAAATGACTTTTTTAAATCTTAACAAAATTGGTTATCGTATGACAGGAGTTTTTTCTAAATTTTTTTCAACTTTTGGTAATGTTCCAAATTTGAAAGTGTTTTTTCGAAAAAAATATTGACTTTAAAAATTCATAAAAAATCAAAAAAAAAAAAATTTAAATAAGCTCGTGTCATACGATAGCGAATCAAATTTAAAAAAATACAAAAAAAAAAAATTTCGTCAAAAATGAACCCGCTAGTGCCGCAACCAGTTCGAAAAACATGGTTTCGAGATAAACGCGTTCAAAGTTTGTGAACAAAGAAAAATGCAAGGAAAAATGAAAATGCGCTCTCAGTAATCCGGCTGTAACTTTTGAACCTGTAGGAATTTTTCCATGTAATTTTTTTTTCTTAGAATCTTAAAAATATTTACTAAAAAACAAAGAATAGATTAAAATTTTTGAAAATTTTTAAGTCCCGATAAAATTGATAAATCGATAAATTAAAAAAAAAATATTAAAATTTGAAAATATCGTTCACGTATCGTATACGATAAATTAGATAAAAATTTGCAAGTTTCGATAAGACCGATAAATCGATGTGTAAAAAAATCGAAAGACTTGAAAACATCGATAAGTTGCATATGATAAGAATGACAAAGTAGAATTTAAAAGCTATGTACATTAGACCGTATCACCTTGTATGGCAGAAAAATATACCTATTTTGACCCCGCCTCAATCGTTAGATATTTTAAAGACATTTTCGAAAAAAATATTTTTTTTTTTTTTAAAGTGGTCCCTATGGTGCTATTTTGGTTTTTTCGTTATATCTTCGGTGTTTCTTGTTCGATCCGGAAGATTTTATATCTGTGTGTTTGTTGGTGTTAACCAAATATTTTCTGACGTTTTTTTTACCTCAAATGTTTTTTTTCGACTGATTACACAATCGATCTTCGTTCCTACCATATTATCTTGCTCCAAAAAGTCCAACAAATTAAAGCTTTGAAAAAATCATTATAACCATGGGAAGAAGTGAAATCGAAAAAATGTATTTTAGGAGCACTTCCGACCTATTTTGCAAACAATAACACTTTGGATCATAATAAATTTTTTTTTAATTTTCGAAATCTTTTCGGGATTCAAGGTGGCTGTAACGTTCGCAACTGTCAAGTTTCGCGAAAATGTGCCCCAATCGATTTTCGTCAGTAACTGCTGTGGCCGACTTATGTACTATTTGAACGAAACACTCTGTGTTTTGCGAGTGGCAAAGATAATCTGTCGAATATAAAACGTGATACAAACGGATTAAATTATGACGTCAACATTACATCGTTCAATTGTTTAACTAATGTTTTCTGTGGTGCTCACCGGGAATTTTAATGATTTCGTCTAAATACTGCAGATCAGACAGTTGGCCTTGCTTGTAAAACTGGAGACATGGCGGCTCAGTGATCTGAACTCTTGACCAGTCGATCATTCCAGTGTAAGTTGTGCTGCTATAGTTGATGTGGTGCTGGTGGTTGGGACCTCGAAATTGCCGAATTTGGCTTCGATTGTGGGTTTTCAACACTATTGGTATTTTTGCGCATTGCCACAATCTTCAAACTTCGTCGTATATATTTTCTGCGAATGCACTGCGTTTGACTTTTTAATTATGCTGAAGAAACAACGCGTATTCCACCACATTTCGTTTTAATGGTAATTTTCTTCTGTCCAAGTCGCGCTTACGGAAATGTATTTTGTTTAAATTAAGTATTTTTGCATGTTTTATGCGAATTAAAGTTCGATTTTATTGATCACTGAAAAAGACCGATTTACTTTTTGATATGAAGTGACCGCTACAGCCACTTTAAATCCGAAACCTTAAATCTTAAATCCGAATTTCCGATTTCGAAAATTAAAAAAAAATGTATTATGATCCAAAGTGTTATTCTTTGCAAATAGGTCGGAAGTGCTCCTAAAATCCATATTTTCGATTTCACTTCTTCCCATAGTTATAATGATTTTTTCAAAGCTTTAATTTGTTGGACTTTTTGGAGCAAGATAATATGGTAGGAAAGAAGATCGATTGTGTAACCAGTCGAAAAAAAAAACATTTGAGGTAAAAAAACGTCAGAAAATATTTGGTTAACACCAACAAACACACAGATATAAAATCTTCCGGATCGAACAAGAAACACCGAAGATATAACGAAAAAACCAAAATAGCACCATAGGGACCACTTTAAAAAAAAAAAAAATATTTTTTTTGAAAATGTCTTTAAAATATCTAACGATTGAGGCGGGGTCAAAAATAGGTTAGTTTTGGTGATACGCTCTAATGTACATTGTAAAATTTTTAAAAAATTTAAAGTTTTGAGTAAACCAATAAATCGATATATGAAAAAATATAGAAAAACTTAAACAGAACAGAAAAACTAGGAACAGATTAAAATGTATAAGCTTCGATAAAATTGATAAATCGATATATTAAAAAAAAAAAATTAAAAAAAACCATTAAAATATCGATAAATTGCATTTTATGAATATGTTAGAGTGAAATTTAAAAACAATGAAGAGAGTTAAATTTTCGAAAATTTACAAGGTCGAAATCGAAAAATTTATAAATATCGATAAGCTGCATGTGATAAAGTCGAATTTAAAAACAAGGAACAGTAAAATTTAAGAAAATTTATAAGCTTAGATAGAAACGATTAATCGATAAGTTAAAAAAAATCGAAAATATAAAAATATCGCTAAGTTACATATGATTAAGTTGAATTTAAAAACAAAAAAACAGAGTAAAATTTTCTCCTTTTAAAAATCCGATAAATCGATAAATGAAAAAAATCTAAAATTTTGAAAATATCGATATATTGCGTGTAGATAATATAATAAAGTTGATTTTAAAAACAAGGAACAAAGTAAATTTTTCTATTTTTTAAAAATCCGATAAATTAAAATAAAACGATTAACGTGAAAATTTCGATATATGTGTGTGGAAAATATGATAAAGTTGATTTTAAAAACAAGAAACAGCTTAAAATTGTTAAAAATTTATAATTTTCTATATAAACGATGACTCAATAAATTAATTAGAAAATCGAAAAACTTTAAAACATCGATAAAGTGCATATAATAACGATGATAAAGTGGAATTATAAACAAGGGACAGAGTAAAATAAATATAAATAGATAAAATGGTTAATTAAAAGAGACTTTAAAAAATCGATACATTCAAATATATTTTTAATTTAATCCGGCACTCAGTAATCCGGCTGTAACTTTTGAACCCATAGGAATTTTTCCATGAAATTTTTTCTTAGAATCTTAAGAATATTTACTAAAATACAAAATTATAAAAAACGGCAAATGTTCCCCGTTAAACAAGCATGAAGGTAACCTGTATGAAAAGTTGAAAAATCCCACAAGTTCTACTCGTGATCAGCTAAAAACAGCTTTTATTGAAGAGTTGGAGAACATGAAGCTCTCCAACTGTCGAAAACTGATTAAATCAATGCCAAATCATTTGAAAGTGGTTATTTAACAGAAGAACTAACCGATTTAATTTTTATTTATATTACTTATGTTTAAATTAAGTTGCTTATGGTTGTATAAAAAATCCTCGTGTTCCATTATTACTGTGAAGTTAGTTTCTGCTATTAGTTTTTTTTTTTATTTTTCTAAATTAACTTATAATTCTTATAATTATTTTATATTAACCACATCAAATTTTTTTAAAAATATACAAATTCTTGCCAGTAGAACTACCACATTAAATTAAACTAGTAAACCTGTTGCCCGAATTCGAGCAATTCAATAAAAATTAACTGTTAGAAACATTATATACGTTTAATATATGATATTCTATTCAAGAAGTTATTATACTCAATAACGACATATTCAGTCTCAATAATGATATAAAAGATCATTATCTGAATGGTTTGACTTGAAACGTATGATCTGACACTAAATTTTTTAATGTAACATTCAAAATACGAAAATGGACTTACACTTATATTACTACTGAGACAACATTATAATTATTCGAAAACATCGCAGCTTAACTCTTCCAGCTATAAAACTCACTAATTTAAAAAAAAAACGCAGTGAAAAATAAATTTAAGACATAATACTAAGAGATATTTCAGAAATTAATAAAAGGTACTTATAGAACACTTACAACATCGATTTATAACACCTTTAGATGAAAAAACGCCAAAAAACCCAAAAAAAATTTTTTTTTTGAAAACCGTTGAAATTTGACTGAGTTGTTTGCTCGGAAAGTGGAATTTTTTATTTTGGAACTGCATTTTTCGGACAATTGACATTTGAGGAATGCATAAAAGATCATTTTGGTTCAAAATTTTTAGTTTTGAAAAAAATTCAAATTCGACCAATTCATAAGCTCTTCTCAAACTACATTTAAAATTGATTAAATTGCGGATTTTTGTACAAAAATTTTATTTCTGTTTTAAAAGGTTGGGAACCCCCTGAAGTGAAATCACAATTTTTAAAAGTGGTTTGCACATATACAGCCTAAACCTGATTTAATGACATCTAAATCGATAGAATTGGTGCATTGGTCTGGGAGGAGTTGAAGTCACAAAAAAAACCTTAGCCTATTAATTATATAGATAAGCAGGATGATTAAAACAGATTCGTGGCTATAACTTTTAATTGGTTGTAGCTATAATGAAATTTTTTTCAAATATATTGTTTTTGAAGCTTGTTGAAGATTTAAAAATTATAAGAACAACATTTAAAAAAAAAAAAATTTCGAGCAAAAAACCATAGGGGGTAGCCTTGTTTTTTCGATGACACATAGTATTTATTAATTTTTCTGTCAAACAAAAACAAATTCGTCTTAAATAGACTACATACAATGAAAGAAAATCAAAAATGCAAATTTTAAATTTTTTTATTTTTACAACAAAAACAATTTTTAATACATTTTTTGAGGAAACATTCGTTTTATTGGACTCTTTTTAAAGGCAATGATTTAAATGTAAATAATTAAGTAACGGTAAAAACTTTATAATTATTTTAAAGTCAATTAATTGCAATTAAATACAAAAAAGAAATAAATTAAATTTTTTAAAAAGTGGCAGAGATATTCGCTTCCAAATACAGAACTTTAAATTTCAGAGAGTTTTTTCTCTGTCTTGGCGTTTGATAAAAATACACGTTAAACAACTAAAGAAAATATTTAGAAAATTCATTAAAAATACATTTGGTAAGATAATTACTGTAATTGTCAACACATTTCAAAGAAAATTGAACAAAAATTTAGAAAAACAAAAAAATTTTGAAAACCGTTGAAATTTGACTGAGTTGTTTGCTCGGAAAGTGGAATTTTTTATTTTGGAACTGAATTTTTCGGACAATTGACATTTGAGGAATGCATAAAAGATAATTTTGGATAAAAATTTTTAGTTTTGAAAAAAATTCAAATTCGATCAATTCATAAGCTCTTCTCAAACTAAATTTCAAATCGATAAAATAACGGATTTTTGTACAAAAATTATATTTCTGTTTTAAAAGGTTGGGAACCCCCCGAAGTGAAATCACAATTTTTAAAAGTGGTTTGCACATATACAGTCTAAACCTGATTTAATGACATCTAAATCGATAGAATCGGTCCATTGGTCTGGGAGCAGTTGAAGTCACAAAAAAAACCTTAGCCTATTAATTATATAGATTTGAATTTGAATGAAATATTAAAGTTTCTTCTATTTTTACTTTCACATACATTGATGTAACTTTTTGAATGGAACATTAGTTTTCTGACAAAAAATTCTTTTATTTTTCGACATACTCGCCTTTGAGTTCCGCGAAAATTTTTTTTTAACCCCACCAAAAAATTAGTTTTGTCAAGGTTTTCAAAATGAGCATTTGTTTGTGAGATGATTTCTGAATTGGAGTAGGTAAGATGTTTTTCCGCCGAGCTATTTCTGTAAGTTTAGAAACAAGAAATAGTCAATCGGGGCTTAATCCGGAGAAAATTGCGGATGAGGGAGCAAATCTTTTCCCAATTCATTAAAGTTCGCCATGGACATTGTACATTAGAGCGTATCACATTACAGGGGAAAAAAAATTGCACCTTCGAATCGAATGTATTTTTTCAAAGCAATTTCGAAAATGTTTTTTTTTTTCTTTTTGACCGATCGTAGAGGTCACCATTTACATATATATTTCTTCATATCTTTGGAACTTGTAGTTGGATCTTAAAGTCTGATATACCGATGTTTTTGTCTCAAAAAGACAAGATCATTGACTTAATGTGCTCCGTTCTAATCTTAATTATCATATCTCAGCTTATGCCACCCTAATATAACAAAAAACAAAAAAAAAACAAAACAAATTGGCCATTTCAGCCCTTGAAAGGACTTTGACCGAGCTTCTTATGATCAATTGTGTTGTGTGTGTTATTAAATGTTTGCACACAATTGACCGAGAACTGGACCTACATGTTTTATGCCGACTCCGTACGGCTAAAGTTCATGTTCTCAAGAAGCTTTACATGGCATTATTTACTCTCTGAGGTTTGCCATTGTCTGCAGAGAGGTGGTGACCGATCAGAAAAATTTTTTTTGAAAAAACTTTTCGCCGCGGCTGGGGATCGAACCCGGGCTCCGAGCATGCTAAGCCATACACCTAACCTGCATGCCACGGTCACCACAAAAACCCTAATATAACACCCTGATTTAAAAAAATTAAATCTCGCAAAAAAGCCTTGATCTCCTGCTAAGAAGGTTTTCCGATTACTCTATAAAAAGAAATTTGAATTTTTTTCCGATCGTAGCGGTCGCCTTATAAAATATTTCTTCATAACTTAGGTATAAAAGTCGTATCTTAAAAAAGTAAAATCAAATCAATGCTTTGTCTTGGAGAAAAATAACTTTTTTCTTTGTAAAATGCGGTCGTTTTTTTAATAAATTGTCATTGAATCGATCCAATAAGTTAACATTATATTTATATACTAGCGGATGTAACCCGGTGTTACTCGGGGTTGTGCCTCGAGCACAGAAAGAGGACGATTTTCAAAACTGCTCTCATTTTTACGTTTTTAAAATTATCAATTCAATTTTAAAATTTTTTAAATTATCGTTTGTTGCGGTTTTGCCCCCACCTTCCGTTGAAAGTGTTAAGTCAAATTTCCGTAAAACTGTACCTGCCAGACATGATTAAAACAAAAAAATGACATCTTCAACGTTTCGATCTGACGTCTGGTTTCTGAGGAAAATGGACACCCGCACTCAGAAAAAAAAACACATATCTTCCTCCGGTGAAAAATTTTTCTATTTTCGATAAAAGCCATTTTCTCTTTTCAAATAAAATTTTCTTCAATTAGAATAAATTTTCACATTTTCGAAGAAATATTTCTTCACTTCTAGGAAATGAAAATATTTCAGTGTCTCTTATAATGACAAATATTTTTCACGCACAAAAAAATTCTCATTTATACAGAAAAATTTTTTGAAAATGAAAATTTTTTCATATATTTTGATAAAAAATTCACTATGAGAAGTTTTTGCTTCAATAAAAACAAATGTTTTCTCAAAACTAAAGAGTCTTTTTCTCTAAAATCGAATTATTTTTGCGTATTTCTCTTTTTCATAAAAGGTTTTTATCATTTTTAGAGAATTTTAGGATCGCATTTAGAGAAAAGCATTCTCTGGAGCAAGGTCGATACCAATTTTCTCTAAATATGATGCCTTTTTTATCATATTCCGAGAAACTATTTTCTGAGTGCAGTTTGAAAAGTCATTTCAAGAAAAATGCGTTTAAAGTTTTTCTAAGCATGCATTTAATATGCAATTTTATCTCGATTAAATTCCATTCGATTTTTGGATTGTTTTCGTTCAACTTCGGTTTTGGTCGAAACTTCGTTCAACTTCGGTTTTTTTATATAGCTTCTGCTGGTATTCGTTAAACTTCTTTTTTTTCGTTCGTCTTTGGTTCTTGACTTCGTTTGCCTTCGGCTCATTCCTTGTTTTTGTCGAAATAACTTTTAAAAGCAAAGGATGTATTTCAGTAACAGATACAAATGCTTGCCAAGTTTCATCAAAATCGGTTCATCCGTTTTAACGTGAATGAGACGGACATAGTTTATTGCATAAAGCGCCCTCTAACCGAAGTTTTCTTAAATTTAAATAGCCTCAATTCTGTTGCAGAGTCGAGTTATTTCATGTACCAAATTTTAGTAAAATCAATCAAGTCATTTAGGAGTTATCCTAAGATAAGGAGTTATAAGACTTTCGGAAGTCTTTGGAATTTTTTATGTTTTATCTTGGGTGCAGTTGAACGTTCATACCAAATTTCATTGAAATCGGTTCAAGCCTTTAGGAGTTATTGAGTCTTAAAAACGCACCACTTAAAGCGCCCCTTTACGGAAGTCTTTCGAAGTTTTATACCCTATGTTATCTTGGGCGCAGTCGAGCCTTCGTTCCAGATTTCATTGAAATCGGTCCAGGAGTTAAGGAGTTATTAAAACTTAATAACAATGCACTACTTAAAGCGCCCTCTTGCGGAATTTTTTGGAATTTTTTATTGCCTATGTTTTATTTTGGGATCAGTTGAACCTTCATACCAAATGTCATAGAAATCAGTTCAGGCGCTTAGAAGTTATAACATATTGCCACGCCCACATACTTCCACCCACTTTTTTAACCTTTGCTTTATATTGGTTGCAGTTGAACCTTCATACCAAATTTCATTGAAATAGGTCCAGGCGCTTAGGAGTTATTGAGTCTTAAAAATGTACTACTTAAAGCGCCCTCTTGCGTAAGTCTTTGGAATTTCTTATGGCTTATGTTTTATTTTGGGAGCAGTTGAACTTTCATACCAAATTTTATTGAAATCGGATCAAATGTCATTGAAATCGGTCCAGGCGTTTAGAAGTTATTATAGAGTGCCACGCCCACATACTTCCGCCCACCTTTTTACACCCCCTATGTTCTTTCTCACTATGAAAGGTACTCGGTGTCCAAATTTCAGCGCAATCGGATAAACGGTGCGTGAGCCTATACGGAACAGACAGACAGACAGACAGACAGACAGACAAACATTTGATTTTATATATTAGATATATTGATTGTCTTTTTCTTTTGTAAATAATCAATGTGAATTATACCGCGTGCGAGTAGAGAAAAAATTGCCTAAAATCAAGCTCAAAGCGTTCGCAACTGAAATCAGCTCAATAGAGCTCAAAACCATCTCAAAACATGATATTCACGTTCTCAATTTATGCCAGAAATTGGTCTTGAACATTTTTGGTCTTGAAACACGCTAATTTGTGCTAACATTATGCACGAATAGCCGTGTTAATTTTTTGACAAACAATCACATTTGGGCTTGATATCAAGAACATTATGGCTTAGCTCAGAATAACTCCCAAAATTAATTGGTTTGGGATTGTTTTCAGCTCAAATAAATTTCTTCGTGTGCATCCCAAAAACAGTCGCCATGATTTTATTGGCTGACAAGCCAACCTTTGTGCTCTTCAGCGCCAATTCGTCTGGATAAATCCACTGTTCGGACTGCTGCTTGGTCCCTGGTATGTTGTGGTGAATCCATATTTCTTCTACGTTTACGAAACGTCATAGGATTGCTTGATGAGCAAAATTATGCTTGATGAGCACACGAAATGCATTTTTTTTCCATTCTCTCCACAATTCACGCGATCATCTGCTATAAATGGCTGACAAACACAAACTAAATGACATAGCATGTTCAAAATTTGACAGAAGTCAACTGACAAATGCTCGTTTATAGCAGGAGTGTTTTTCCTTCTAGTTAAGAAGCGGAAAATTCAAAAAGTAACGAACTTATTGTCCCGCCCTCGTAATTGGAAGTAGTCCCATATCAAGACAATTCCTTCGCACATGTTTAACGGTTTTTTTGGGTGTACTCTGGTTCGTATACTATGTTTTTTTTTGGTCGTTTGATATAATTTTTGAGTTGTCCGCACCAACAGCTTGTCAAAAAATGTTTCAGTTTTGCAATTTCTGACCATTATTTCTCATTTAGGTAGTGAATGAATTGCTCTTAATACCTACTAAGTTCACATTTCATCAAAGTTCCAATATTTCTTGCATTGATTTTTCTTTTTTTTTCTGGTGTTTTAAGATTTTTCTTTCAGAATCAATGCAATGAACTCCATTTCTCAAAATTACTTATTCTTGTTTAAAAATCTATAGAAAAAACTTATTTTAAAAGTAGAGAGCCTTAAGTGTTTAACTTGATTTTTACTTTCAAGTTCAGATTTGCTGAAATACACGTTACTGTAAACAAATTTACGTTTTGATTCAATTTTTTGTCCACACATTTTTTCAATATTTTCATTTAACCTACAATTAACATAAGAATGATTTTTGAAATGAGAGAAAAAATAGTCATTAGCGTTAGTTAGCTTTAGTCTACAGTAGTTATAATTCTTTTAAAGTTTGCTTTTCTATTAATATTTCGTCCTAAAGAACTAAAATAGAAACTATTTCTATTTTTTTTTATATCACTGTATATATGAGAGTTGCCTATTGTCTTACCTTACCTATTACCTTACCTTAGCTATTACCTTACCTTACCTTACCTTACCTTACCTTACCTTACCTTACTTTACCTTACCTTACCTTACCTTATCTTACCTTACCTTACCTTACCTTACCTTACCTTACCTTACTTTACCTTACCTTACCTTACCTTACCTTACCTTACCTTACCTTACCTTACCTTGCCTTACCTTACCTTACCTTACCTTACCTTACCTTACCTTACCTTACCTTACCTTACCTTACCTTACCTTACCTTACCTTACCTTACCTTACCTTACCTTACCTTACCTTACCTTACCTTACCTTACCTTACCTTACCTTACCTTACCTTACCTTACCTTTGTCAACGTGTTCCAAGTATGCTTGCAAAACACTAATTTAATGCCAGTTTTTACAATCGTTCTTGTATAAACTTGGAAATTTATTACTTATGCAAGTGTTTTCTAAAACGTGCTTGGAAAAGGCTTGCTTTTTGTATTGCGTGTGAGCTTTCACACCATTAAGAATCCAAGAACTTTTTCTTAATGGCTGATTGGAAAGATAATTTTATATGCTTTTTTTTTACATGGACTTGAAAATATTTAATATACATATGGGCATCTCCCAAAAAAGGTCCACCAAAAGTAAAGGAAAACATTAAAATAAAGCACTCTAACAGCTTTTAACTTTATGTTCTTTTTTATTTTATTACTGCTATGTAACTTGAATTCAACTTTTATGATGTATTTTTATTAAAATTTATCATGAACATTTATACTGTATTTTACTGCTGTTGGAAAAATTTGTCGCATCCATGATGTCATGTCCGTATTCATGCTATATCTATTTAAAAAAAGTGAAGAGATGATTCTAATATTTCATAAGTCTACGAAGAATAGTTATCCATTAACCTCCATTAACATGTATATTATATACAAAAAAAAAAAGTTCTCAAAATTAGCTAAATTTTGCATATTTCTATACGAGCTTAAAAAACTTCTATTTTTTGTCGCGTCCGTTCCATTGAATGATTGCTTATTACTTTGTACTAATTTGTACTAAATCTCGGCAATATTTTTATAAAATATAGCACTCTTTCATTGCGTT
Source organism: Tetanocera ferruginea (assembly GCA_958299015.1). Lineage (NCBI taxonomy): Eukaryota > Metazoa > Arthropoda > Insecta > Diptera > Sciomyzidae > Tetanocera > Tetanocera ferruginea. The sequence continues at coordinate 72,275,293 of OY282644.1, forward strand.
AGAATACTTAAAATACATATTGACTCATTTTGTTTCTTTCTTGTTTTTCGAGTAATTAAAACCGTGCGAATGTCGCGTCCGTGCCACTGGGATATGCCCATATATTTATTTACTGTTATCAATATCTTATATATTGACAATTTTTGTCAAATAATGAGCTTTAACTTCATTTAGAAATAATTAATTTTTACGCTTGTCAGTAAATTGACAATTGTTAATTACCAGAATAAAGCTCTCTAAATCTTAAATACTCAAAAAACATACTTCTTGAAACTTTCTTCCCTTTTTTCTTGATATTAAATATAATTTTGTGCCTTTTTTTATCTCGCAGTTGCAATACTTCTCGCCTTGCTTGCACTTCTCTAAAGTCAAGTTCTTCAGCTCACCTCAGAGCGTGACCCTTTTATTTGCTGTTTTAATATCAGCGTTTTTTCGTTTTCTTTTAGCACTTTTTGTTTTTTTTTATGTTTTGTTTTTGTTTGTGTTTTTTTTTTTTTTTTTTTTCTTTTGCTCTCTCCTTATTATACTTTAATTCTGTTTATTTTTTTAATTGTTTATCATGCATTACTTCAACATTTATTTTTAGACTTATGACCAAGTTTTTTTTTTTTGTTGATGTTTTTGTTTCCATTTTAAGTTCAATGCTTTATTTTTTTTTTGCCATTATTTCTCTTTTGAAAGCTCTTATAATTTTATATTTTTCTCACTTTTAGTGCTTTTATTTATTCTTATTTATATTTTTATAGAAGAATTGCTGATAACGTTATCGTTTTTCATTTAGTACAGAACGTTCTCAAGCACAACAAGTTTATTTAACTAATATTTTTGCGGAAATAAAGTTTATTTATTGGTAAGCAATCAAGTTTTTGAAATTTTAACATCAATTATTTAACAGAACAATTTTTTAAATCTGTTATTTATTGGTAAGAAATAAAAAATTTTCGATTTTTTTATTATCACATCAGATTGGTTGAAATTAAAAAAAAAAAAAAACGCACATTCAAAATAACAAATCTGGCAACATGCTGCGTAAGCGTGAGAAAAATTCCTAAAAATAACTATTTCAATAAACAATTAAAACATTAAAACTGTAGCAACTTCTATCGATGTTTGTTAGCTTTACAAAAGCTGCACTTTCATTATTATTGTTACCTTAATACCTACGGCCACATTAAATGAGTAATTTATAATTTTCTTTTTGTTGTTGTTGTTATCTATTTGTTCAGCTTCTTCAAAGAAATTTGTTTATGAATCAATTGTATGTTTATGAATTAATTGTTGAAAAACAACAATAACCTTAATCATTAAACTTCTAATTAATTAATCATTTATTTGTTCCAAGTTTTTCTTCTCTATCTCATAATTTGTTGTGGTTGCATAAAAATTCAAAGTGTTAAAAAAAAAACAAAAAAAAAACTATTTTTATGCATTCCATTCATTATCCGTGCATGTATTGTAGCAATAAATAAATAATAAAAATTGCTGCTCTTGGCTGCTTTTCGACGGACTTGACTAACGTGGCTTTGATGATAGCAACAACGTGCTTGCGTTGCGGTGTGGCAATATCAAGAATATTAATTTTTTTTGTTGCCGCAACAATTAATTCGTTCAGGTGTTGCCAGCATGAACTACGAATTATTGTTATTATTTCTGCTGTTGTGTCTTTATTACATACATATATCAGTTATAATCATGAACGATTATGTAATCGTGTTCATAAAATAAAACATAAGCAGCAAAGGGTTAAAATCTAGTGCATATTTACTAAACGTATCAACACAATTTATTTTCTCACGAACTGCATTTCAGTTGCCTCTATGGAAAAAACAATATCTAAAATAATTTTTTGTTATTTCATTTAACTTAAAGTTGCATTTATCGTACATTCATAATTATCTACAATCATGTAAATTTATCATGACTAATATTATTCTGTATGCGATGATAAATCACAAAAAATAAACTGTAAAATTAAAAATTCGATAAATTATCGATACTTGATAAATTTTTATGTACCTTAAATTATCGATTATCGATAAATTATTGATATAAGCTTATTCACGATATTCGCTACATTATCTATGTTCGATAAATTATCGACATGCGATAAATGATTGATATTCGATAAATTATCGATATACGTTAAATTATCGATGCGATAAATTATCGATTTTAGATAAAATTCTGCATTTAACAAATAAAAAATTTAAATTATTGATGTTGGATTAATTATCGAAATTCGATAAATTACCGATAAAAGTTAAATTATCCATGTGTTTAATGTTAGTTTATAGTTCAATTATCGACATTCGATATATTTAACGATATTAAATAAATTATTGACAGTCTATAAATCATCGATATTCGATTAATTATCTGTTCTTAATAAATCAGTGACAGTCAATAAATAATTGATGTTCGCTTAATTAGCGATATTCGATAAATTATCACTATCTGATAAATGATCGATATTTGATAAATAAACAAGATTCGATAAATTCTTGATTTTGTTAATTATCTTTATTCAATAAATTGTCGATATGCGATAAATTATTGATACAATCTTATTCACGATATTAGATAAATTCTTTATTTTATTATCTTTATTCAATATCTATACTTTAGCTCAGACTTTATTAAATTAATTATAGATATTCGATGTATTTTAGATATTCAATTTATTAACGATATAAGATAAACTATCGATATAAGTTATATTTTCGATCCAATACATTATCGATATTAGACAAATAAACGTTATACGATCAATTACGCTATAAGACACATTATTGATGCTCTATAAATTATTGATATTCTTTAAACTATTGATAGTTTATAAATTATCGATATTTGATAAATAATTGATATTTGTTAAATGTCGAAACATTATAAGTATCTGATAAATGATCAATTTTCGATAAATTATTGCTGTTCGATAAATTGAATATGTCGATAAATTATCAATAGTCGATTAATTATTAATATTTGACTAATTATTGGTATGACTGTATTCAGGATATGCAATAAATTATATTTATTCGAAGAATTATCGATGTTCGATATATTATTGATATTCGACTAATTTATGATATTAGATAAATAATCGATATTATTGAAATTATCTATACGATAAATATTCGATTGTATATAAATTATCGACGCTAGATAGATTAACGATCTTATATAAATTATTGATATTCGTTAAATGAGCGTTATATCAGAACACATCAATATTTGATAAAATATCAATATTCGATAGTCTATTGATATACGATAATCTATCGATATTTGATAATCTATTGATATTAGATAATCTATCAATATTCGATAAATTATCTTTATTTGATGCAGTATCTATATTTGATAAATTATTGAAATTCGATTAGTTAACGATATAATCGCCAAAAGTATCGCCAAACGAAACATATCTAATTATTTGATTATTACCAACTTTTATCGATGGTTGCATCTTTTTAGAAAATATTGATAAATGTAATTATATATCGATATATTATGGTATTGTTTTAAAGCAATTGTTATCGATAATTTAATCAATTTAATTTTTTTTTCAATATAAAAATTTAAATATTTTTCATTGATACATGGAAAGAAAAATTTTTTCCTTTATTGTATTTACAACAACATTAACCTATCAAAATTAATATAAATTACGTTTAAAGCTGCTGATCAATTGTTAAAGCTTCGATTGAAAATTAATGTTAAATTAATTACTTTTTCAGATTAAATTTATTAACTTCAACTTTTAGATTAATAATTCTTTGATTATTTTTTTAGATTTTTTCGAAAATTATAGAAATCGATATTATTATCGATATCGGTTTATAATATTGTAGTGTTTATACTTGCTATTTAATATAATCAACATATTATTTAAAGCTGAAAGACATGTAAGGTTTTTCGATTTTCATTTATGTCGATAGTTTTTTAAATTTAAATTTGCAAATTTTGCGATTATTTCAATATTTATGACATTATTTACTTTATCAATGTCTTTAAACTCACAGACCAATAAAAAATGCAGCTTAACTTGATAATAATATTCTATTTATTCTTGAGAATTTAATCAAAATTGAAATACTTATCGGTGATCTTTCCATATAATTTACTGATTTTCCTTGTCGAAGAAATTTAATGAAGGTAAAAACTATCGATATGTTATAGAAAGTATTAAAACGTTGAAAAACACAACGATATCTTTTAAATAAATCAGTAATTCATGAAATGCTTTAATACATTCGATAGTTATCGATATGCAAAAAGTATCGGTATTTACATACAATGACATGCATCGAAAAATGTTGTTGTTTCGATAGTTAATTTAATAATTTTCTTATAAACAACTTATTGATTTTCATGGATATTTTCGAAATTAAAAATCGTTCAAGAATTAAAACTTAAATTATTTAATATTAATATAGGTATTTAATAAAACTCGATTTATCGAAAGTATTATCCTCTTCATAAATATCTTCGGCAATTATAGATAATGCCAAAAATCAATCAATTCTTTTAAAGAATTATATTAATCAATAGCTTACCGATTTTATTTTCTCTATACAAATTTTACCGATAACCAATAAATAGAGAAATATGAAACGAAAAATAGGAAGTTGATAAATCATCAGAGTTTTTTGCAATGTTGAAACTATTTGTGTCATAAATTTACGAGCTTATGTGAAAAGCTCTTTTCATATCGATAGTTACTTATTTAAGTTTCTTATAAGTTTTTGATTTCCATGGATGTTGAAAATCGATCTTATTTATTTAACATAACATTTTGAAAGAATTTTTTCATATATTAATTTAACATTTGGGTTATTCTTTAATAACTCGCGGTACATTCAGAAAGTTTTATGGAGTTAAATAAAGCAATTAAAAATTAATCGATATTTACCGATGTTAATGTATATGTAATAATGATGTAAAATAAAAAGTTAACTATTAAAGTCGAAACTAAAGATAAATGCAGCAATTTGAAATTCAATGAATTTTAATTAATTTTTTGGAGTCATCAATTTTTCAAGACTCATTTAATTTTTTTATCGATTATTTATCCTTTTTTTTTTTTTTTCATCAAAAAATTGTCAATAAAAAATTATAACATTTAATGGAAAATAACAAAAATTAATTAAGACGACATAATGCATCGAAAAAGGTTATCGATCTGATTTTAACAAAAATTTTGAATTAATTTTAATATCGGTTTTCCGCTTATAGGTTTTTTTCTTGATCAAAACGACCAAATTTAAAAAAAAATTGAAAACCAAAAATTAACTAATAAGACACAATGAACAAACTTAAAAAAAAAAACAAATTGGCCATTTCAGCCCTTGAAAGGACTTTGACCGAGCTTCTTATGATCAATTGTGTTGTGTGTGTTATTAAATGTTTGCACACAATTGACCGAGAACTGGGCCTACATGTTTTATGACGACTCCGAACGGCTAAAGTTCATGTTCTGAAGAAGCTTTACATGGCATTGTTTACTCTCTGAGGTTTGCCATTGTCTGCAGAGAGGTGACCGATCAGAAAAATTTTTTATTGAAAAAAACTTTTCGCCGCGGCTGGGGATCGAACCCGGGCTCCGAGCATGCTAGGCCACACACTTAATTTGCATGCCACGGTCACCACAATGAACAAACTTAAATATCATAAAAAAAAAATTAAATATATTAAATTTAATATTAAAAATTAAAAATTAAAAATTAAAAATTAAAAATTAAAAATTAAAAATTAAAAATTAAAAATTAAAAATTAAAAATTAAAAATTAAAAATTAAAAATTAAAAATTAAAAATTAAAAATTAAAAATTAAAAATTAAAAATTAAAAATTAAAAATTAAAAATTAAAAATTAAAAATTAAAAATTAAAAATTAAAAATTAAAAATTAAAAATTAAAAATTAAAAATTAAAAATTAAAAATTAAAAATTAAAAATTAAAAATAAAAAATTAAAAATTAAAAATTAAAAATTAAAAATTAAAAATTAAAAATTAAAAATTAAAAATTAAAAATTAAAAATTAAAAATTAAAAATTAAAAATTAAAAATTAAAAATTAAAAATTAAAAATTAAAAATTAAAAATTAAAAATTAAAAATTAAAAATTAAAAAATTAAAAATTAAAAATTAAAAATTAAAAATTAAAAATTAAAAATTAAAAATTAAAAATTAAAAATTAAAAATTAAAAATTAAAAATTAAAAATTAAAAATTAAAAATTAAAAATTAAAAATTAAAAATTAAAAATTAAAAATTAAAAATTAAAAATTAAAAATTAAAAATTAAAAATAAAAATTAAAAATTTAAAATTTAAAATTACTTTTCGATAATTAATTATATTGAAAAATTGTCAAATAATTCTTTATATAAATATTTTACATGTGGAGAAAATTTTATCGATGAATTTTTGTGGATTTTTGTGCTAATATTTTGATTGTTTATATATATATTTATCAAGCATAAAATTTATGGAAATTTACAAATGATCGCAAATTATTTAAATGTAAAAGAACTATTAAAAGAATTTATTAACAAATTCTCGATAGTTTCAATCGATAAATTAGTTTTGGTATAAATAGATTTTTAATGTTGGCATAAATCGAAAAATTATCGATGATGTTTTGAATTTTCAATAAAGTTAGAAGCTTCAAATATTGCATTTATCGACTTTTCGAACATATTTCGTTTTAGAAAAATAGCATTGAAGTAAAGCTAATCTCTTGACTTACTTACTTTCTTACGTCATGGAAGTACAACTAATCTCTTGAATTACTTACTCTCTTACGTCCAGTATTTTTTATAAAATTCTAAAATGGTACATTAAGAGGTTAACAACCCGCTGACTAACTTTTGAGTTCTGATTTATAGCGTTATTTGCTCGTGCCTTATATTGTAGTATATATAAGGTTGGTTATAATTTTTTTTCTCAAAAATAAATATAGTTTTCGTTTTAATCATGATTTATAACTATCTTATGCTTCAAAAGCATTCTTTTGCATATTTTGCTTTGTCTTTCGTTTTAGTTTGTGCACAACGATTTTAATTTCAAACAATAACTTTTATCGAAAAAGGAAGCCCCTGCTTCCTACAACAAATAAAGAATTTCCTAGAAAAATCATATATCTGGCATTTCAGAGGTTTTCTTTGTTGTTCTGTTCTCTTATTTTTGTTTTTTTTTTTGTGAATTTTATGCATTTCCTTGGCGCGTGCTTTGCATACTTATAAAAACCCATTTTATAGCCATTTTTATATTTTTCTGCTGCTTTATTCATTCAAAATTTTCTGAGAAATGTCATAAATTCTCTACGCAACTCTTTATTCTTTAGTTTTGTTTTTCTTTTTTTTTTTGCATTTTTTCACATACTTCAGTTTGCATTGTGGCCAGTATGTGATAAATGTCAAGTCTATTTCACAAAGCTGTCAACTTCTGGCGATAAAAACATAACGAAAGCTTCTTTTTTCTCTCACCCCTTCTTTGCTTTTAACTACTTAATGTTCCTTCGCATCATCATGCTATGCTACATTAACACCAGCTCCTTGACAGCCTGTCATCTGCTGTCATCTACTTTGTACATTCTGCTGAAGAGATGAGAAGTATGACAATGTCGATTGACATTTTGTTGTAAACACAAAAATGACGTCACTTCAAAAAGTCTAACTTAATTGATAAGGACGCTTTGCTGCGCTGGCTGTTGCTATGGAAATTGTTAACTGTATGTTGGAGCTTTTGATAAGCTATCCTTAAAGTGGTGCTTGTCTATTTATACAAGCTAGTCAATCGTGATTACAAAAAAAAGAAAAAAAATAACAAAAGTGACAAAATTTAATTGCGATTCCAGCACAAGGACGAAACGAACGTCAAAGCGTCGAGTTGTGACAGCCTATTTTTAATGCCAACATTCTTTTTTTTAATTTAAATTTTTGTGTTTGTCTTGATAACCTTTTGTGCAGGCACTGCTAAAAATAACTGATGTTGCTATGAATGTGTATGTTTGTATAAATATTGACATGTTTTTATGCATGTATGTTTGCTAAATAAACCTTTTAAACATTGCTTTATAGTATTGACGCTGTTGTTGTCAGTGTTACTGTCGATGTCAGTTGTTGATGTCGATGATGTTGATGTTGATGACAACAAAGAGGCGTCTATCAAAAGTTTTGCTTTATTTTCTGCTACAAGAACTGTTGTTATTTTTATTTTAATGTCAAAGTTAAAAGACACAATAAAGCAAAAATTAAGTGCCTATTTTTAGGCGCTTTTAATATGTCTACGAATAACAATCAAGCATCATTCAAAGTAAAAAGCTTGATTGATTTGATTTGATAAAATAATTTTACTGCTTTCTAAATTCTTCAGAACATTTAATACTAAAATTTCTGTGCGTTTAGCTTTCATTTGAACTTTGATAGCTTTGAGTCAAATATTTGCTCTAATAATTGTATTTAATGTGTCAATATATATCATAGATGCTACACAAAATATATATCATAGATGCTTGTTTGCTGCAAATTTATGTGGAACGCTTTATTTTTTTATTATTTTGTGTTGTTGTTGTGGGCACAAATATTTATCTCCTCGCTTTTTAATGTTGTCATTAATATTTTATTTGTCCAATAAATGATGATGAATGATTTATTTTCCAAAGAATTCTCGCAAATATATATTAAAATCATATAAAAAAAGCAAACAGTTTGCGCTGAAATTGAGCTGTCAGTGATTTGTTTTGATTTTTTGCCCAACTGTACTATAGAAAGCTTTACTTAACCTTCTTAGAATCGGCAAATGTTTGACTTGTAGAAAAGATATCATTTTAATTCCTGAACAATTTGACAAAATTCGAGTTTTTTGGCAAATGTTTTTGTTGATTCTGTTTTTTTTTTGTTGATGTTTTTGTTCATATTTGATGAAATGAGTCAAAAGCTGGCCAAACATGTTACCAGAGTTCAGGCCAATTTAGCCAGAATTGATTGAAATTGAAAAAAAAGTCCTTTATAACTATTTAAAAATAAAAAAAAACACTTAATACCGAAAAAAAATCTTCATGGTCGGCTGTTTTTGTAAGGTTAAAAATCATTTTTAAAGTCGACTTTTGGTTCCAGTTAGTATTTTTTAAATCAGTCGTACCTCATAACATGAATATCGAGTGTTGTTGTTATGTTGTTATTTTTTTTTATATCGCACGTGTTCTTTTCTATCATAAATACTTGTCAAAACGTAGTGTTCCAAAACTGCGATTTTTTTAACATAAGCCAAATGAGCCAATTGCTGGGCACCACTGATTTGTAAGCTAAGGTAAAGTTAAATAATTTAAACCTCATTCTTGAGATTTTTGTCGTATCTTTTTTTATGTAATTAACAAAAAAAAAAAAAAAAAACAAATTGGCCATTTCAGCCCTTGAAAGGACTTTGACCTAGCTTCTAAATTAACAATAGAAATTTAAAATTAATCGATTATTTATAGATATTATTTGTTTTAATCAAAGAACTGTCAACAAAATTGTTCAACGATTTAATCGAAAAAAAAGATATAATAAGTAGCAATAATGAACCCAAAAATGTTTTTATCGAACTGTTATTGATCTGACTTTAATCTGCAATATTTTATTCCATTTTTATATCGGTTTTCCAGCAAACAATCGATATTGTGAAAGTTTTCAACAAAATCGAAAAAAAACTAAAACACAGCATGAACCAAAAATGTTGTTATCGAACTAATATCGATCTGATTTTTATCATTGATGATTGAATTATAATATCGGTGTTCCGATTATCGCTTTTTGTCAAAATAAAACGAAAAAACTTGTTAAAAAAATTTTTAACGAAATGAAAAAAAAATTAAGTAATCAGACACAATAAACAGAAATTTTTATCGAACTGTTAACAACCTGAATTTTATCGAGTTTCCCCAAATCGTTCTTATTAAATTTAATATAATAATCAATAAAAACTTAATCGATACATTCCAATGTTATGGAAATGCCGTTAAATAAATTTTAAATAGTATTTGAGATAAAATATATATGTATGCATTTAATTATCGATATTTTTTTCAAATTCATGAATTTGCAACGATTGTTTTACATCGTCGTTATTAATTTTTTTAGCCTTAATTTATTTTGTTTAAAATTAGTTTCAAAAGTTAATAAAAATGTATCGATAATTTATCGATTTTGCTTCCGATAATAAAATAATTGACAAAACAATTTACTAATATATATAATCGAAAAAAGCAACATATCGAAGAAACAGTGTGACGAAAAATGTAGACATCGAGCTCTTATTGATTTTATTTAATCGAAATATCGAAAGTTATACATAATGTTATTTTACAAATTAAATAATTGGGAAATTAAAAATGTATGGATATATACTATCTCAGTAAATATGAAAAACAATCAATATATATAATTATTAATCGAAAAATGTTGCTATCGATATGTTTGTCGTAAATATTATTTATTTTTAAGACTTGCATGCTGTTGCTTTTGAAATTAATTCCAATAAAAAGTGAACATATATCGATTATTTATCGATTTTATTGCTTGTTGTCCAGCAATTGTCAAAAAATCTTCTAATAAATCTGTTCAAGATAAACAAACACACCAAAGAAACAATAAAAACGAAAAATTTAGTTATCGAACTCATTGATTTCAATTTTATCGAACATTGTTATGTTATAAGAAATTAAACACTAATCGTTCACTACCGCAATTCAAATGAAAAATAATCAATGTTAGTAATAATTTATCGATATGTGTTGCTATTGCATTGATTTTTGTATTGTTAAAATTAGCTTTTTAAGCCTTTCATATTTTTGATTTTGAAAACAAAATATAAATTGAACATTTTTCGAGTATTTATCGATATTGTTTGTTTTTATCAAAAAATTATCAACAGCATTTTTTGAAGTAAGAAGACACAGTGAACTGAACATGTCATGATCTAGCTCTTCAACCTTAAAATCTATCGAAAAAGTTTTACTCAAATTTTGACATAGTTTTTATGAAAATCGTCATTTATATAGTTAAAAATTAATCGATAATAAATAATTATAAATAAAACTAATCATACAAATTTTTATTTGGAGCAGTTGAAATGCAATAAAGTAAAGATGAGCTAAAATAATGCATTAAAATATTATTTATCGCTATTTATAATTTCTATAAAACTGCCTTTTACAATTTTTTTCGATTTTTTTCTTTTTATAACTTTTTCAAACATGTTTAAATCTGTTTCTTGTTGAAGATAATTTAAATATAAATTGAAATTTTATCGATAATTTTTGGTTGAAAGTTTGTCAACAAAATTTTTTCAATATATATAATAACAAAAATTATCAAGCTCAAAGCAAACGAAAGAGGTTAATCGAAGAAAATGTTAAATTGTTGTGTGGCTTCTATGGATCTAATGGTTATCGATATTTTATACAACAATATTAATATTTGAATATATAAAAATAAATATCGTATAAAATTGTTAATGATAAAAATGAAATGAAACAACAGAGTAAGCAATTATTAATCGATAAATGTTGCTATTGAAATGTTATCGATTTTTGTCTTTGGTATTAATTCTGTTTTAAATATTAATTTTGTTGAAATTCATTTATAAATTTGTTAATGATGAAGTTGAAATTAAATATCAGACTAAACAATCTTTATCGATAAATGTTGCTATTGAAATGTTATCGATTTTTTGTTATGCATATATATTTTATTTTAAATTTTCATGTTGATATTCTTTAAATCAATTTTAACATAAATTGTTTGATTTAATATTAATTTATCGATATTGTGTGCTTATGATGGAGAAACTGTAAAACATATATTTTTATTGAATGTGTTTGAAGTAAACCAGCATTTCATAGAGACTATTAATCAAAAAATTCTGTTATCGATTTTTTATCGATTTGTTTTTATCAAATATGTTGCTTTAGCTTCAATATAATTCTTACAAATAAATTTGTAATAAATAATATTTAATATTTTAATTTAAGATTTTTTTGTTTCTTAATATAGTGAAAGAATGAAATGAAAGTTAAAATATATTGATTATTTATCGATGTTGCTTTCTCTTATCCAAGGCTAGTGAAAAAGTCTTTTAATCTTTGAAAAAAAAAATAAACATTCAAATTCGAGTTAGATGTAATGAAGTATGAATTGAAATATTGCTATGAAGTTTTTATTGAGTCGAAATTTATCGAATTTTTCTCTTCGATTATATTAAATTTTTTACAAATGTTATTTTATTATTGAAATAATTGGTTGGATTGCTTTTAAAAACTATTCCATTGTATTTGAACATTTGAAATTTGATCAATTTTTATATAAAGTTGAAAATTATCGATTATTTATCGATGTATTTTGTTGTCATACTGATACAATTGTCAAAATTAAAAATGAAGAAATGTTGTTTTTGCGCTTTTATTGTTGTTAATGTTAATGAATTTAATTAAAATGGTAATTCAACTTCAATCGATTATAAATCAAATATTATATTAATCGATTATTCATCATATATGCTTCCTTTGTTTGAACAGCTATCAAAAATACATTGTTTGTGTTTAGCTGAATACAAAATAAACTTAACCGATGACCTTTCGATAAATATTTTCATCAATTAAATTTTATCGATAATGCTGATATCAATTTTGGTGTACTACACTCTTATTTTTATATACAAATTAACTTCTATATCCATCGACGTACAGCAAAAACTACTGAATTATTTTTGAATATTTATAATTTGATAAATTTAGTAAGCAATTGAAAATGACTGATAATATATCGATAAATTTTGTTTTCTTATTGATAATCTTACTAAAATTATGCCTCTAAAAATGTTGTTATCGAGTTTTTTCGCACCTTATTTCGTGTTGCTGTTTATTAAGTAAATTTATATGGCAATTCAAGATTAATCGATTATTAATTAAATATTATATTAATAGATTTTTTTATTTTTTTCTTATTATTTTTTAAGTATTTTCAGATATAAATTGATCTTATGAAATTGTATTCAACACAAATGTTAGCTGGTTATAAAACGATACCTTTTTTCATCGACAGAATTTTATCGATAATTCTGATTCACCTTTTTTTGTGATTCATGCTTATTTCGTTTGAAAAATTTATTAATATCAATCGAAATTAAAAATTTATCGATTTTTTATCAATTTAGCTAGCTCGTTACAGTCAAATACGTTTTCATGTACGTTAGTGGTATAAAAACTCAGTTCGCTTAATTTCTCAGTTAAAATTTTCTAATGGTTTAATCGATGAAATTTTATCGATAATGCTTACTTAAATTTTGGCATTAGTCAGCATTATTTTATATGAAAAATTAATTAATATTAAGTGAAATTCCTAATTTATAAACTTTTCGTTAATTTATCGATAATGCTTACTTTAAGTTTGGCGTGATTCACTCTTTTTTTTAAATGAAAAATTAATTAATATTAAGCGAAATTTCTTATTTATTAAATTTTCGTCAATTTTTCGATAATTTGGCTGCAATTTTGTTGTGATTCATTCTTTTTTTAAATGAAAAATATATTTATATTAATCGAAATTGCAAATTTATCGATTTTTCATTAATGCGCATATCATTTGACTGTCAAATGCGCTTTCATGTACGTTGCGAATTTGAAAAATTTTCTTCGCTTGTTTCTAAGCACTCGAAATATCTCTATTGCTTATCAATTTAAATCTTATCGATATTTTCTGTCAAATAGTGTTGAAAAAATTAATACATGCAGAATTTCTGAGGCAAGCTTGTCTGAGTTTTCTCTGTCTGACATAACTCATTGTGATTTATAATCGCTGCGAAATTATTTATACTAACTTTTCCTGTAGTACGCGAAATAATTACCGCTTTACTGCTATCTTTCTACACTACTTCTTTCATGCATTTTAACGCTACCACTGCTAAACTTCTACCAAATATTGCCAAATTACCAGCTAATATTTTGTTTAAAGTGCTTTTAGCCGTTAATATTTACTGCCTTCAACTTGCAGTTGCCTTGGTTTGCTTGCTTTTCGTGTCGAAACAGCAATTTTTGTCACCTGTCCAGTGGTGTCAACGGTAATGGGGGGCCTCGTGCTGTTTAACAGTTGGACGCCACGACTACGTTTTTGCTGCACAACCTGCCAACTGCAAACAGTTAAGGACAAGCTAAGCTTACAGCATAATACAAGCAAAAGCTAAAAAAAGAAAACAAACTTCAACTAAAATGAAGCTAAAAACATTTGGCCTGCAGCATGACGTGCATGCCTCAAGTTGCAGTCAACAAAATCGGAACACAACAGAAATAAAAACAAAACAAAAAAAAACAGCTAAAAACATTCTAAGCTAAACCCAGTTACCTACTTTTTTCGCACTCAACTTACCTGTGCTTGCTTTTTGGCTTAGACCGATTTTGTCTGTTGTTGGCAAAAGTTTTTGTTAATTTGGCAGTAGTTTTTGTAGCTGTCGCCGTTTCACTTTGCATTTTATACAAAAACAAGTTTTGCTTCTGATGTGCTGCTATGCATAGCATTGCATTCATAACTATTGGGACTGAATGTTTTTCTTTTCGAATGTGTTTTTTTTTTTGTGCACTTAACTTTTTATTTAAAAACTTCCACAAATTAGTAGCAGCTAACAACAACTTTTTTTGGACTTAATGCATTCAATTAAAATAATTTTAGTTTGCTTGAATTTGTAGGAAAATTTTTATTTTATTAGCGTTGGGTATGTTTCTAGACTGGCAGGTGCTGACGCAGACAATTTTTTCGGCACAGAAAACTTTTTATGTAAGCAATCAAGTTTGTCGAAAAATGTTTTTTTTTTTAATAATCAAGAGCTTTTTTTGTAGGCTTTTAAGAAAGTATACATCTTGTATTCTTAATAACAAAATATGAAAAAAATTAAAAAAACTCAATATTTTTTACGCTTTTGAGCCTAAAATTTATAAAAGAGGAATTTTGAAAAGAAGTACTTAAACTATTTTGCAGGACAATGTGTTAATTGTTAAAATTTCTTTATGATAAATTGCAGCACAACTGGAGCACATTACAGCACAAACTCAAATTTAGAAAAATTTCATGGAGAAAGAAATTTCCCAACTAAAATTCCTCTAAAAACCTTAACATAAGAAAAACAATCTTTATTTATGCAGCACATAAAAGCTCACATCAGACACATTGCAGCACATATGAATTTTGTTAAAAAATCAAAAATGGCGGTGCCAACTTCATGCCGTAATTTAAGTGATTTTTATGTAGTATGATTTGTCGATTGAATTTTATAGTAATTGTAGCTTATCTTAGGTGTACAACGGGACACCAGGACAAAGAGCATATAACCAAATCATTTTCAAGTTTTGTTCGGAAAGTATACTAGCCCTTCTTTAGGGCTTTGCTATGCTGGTGGTCATGGACACATCTCGGACTTGCATTGTTGTTGTTTCACAAACTCTGCCTGTCTGAATCGGCGTTAATTGTGCACAAGAGCGAGAGACTACGTTTTTCCAACTACGGTTTAAGTTGCGTTCATAGTGAACGCCGTTTCAGACAGGCAGGCAGACAGGTAAGCAGACAGGCGGGCTGAAATGTGTGTAAATGATAGCTATTTGTAGCTATTTGTGAAATAGATAGCTATTTGTATCTCGTTTGTTCGCATTGTTTGCCTGCCTGCCTGCCTGAATCGGCGTTCACTATGAACGCAATTTAAACCGTAGTTGGAAAAACGAAGTCTCTCGCTCTTGTGCACAATTAACGCCGATTCAGACAGGCAGAGTTTGTGAAAAAGCGAGATAGAGAGCTATTTGTATCTCGTTTGCTCACACAAATTTCAGCCTGCCTGTCTGCCTGAATCGGCGTTTATAGCCCGTTTCAAAAGAGAAGAACATTTTTTAGTTTCATTTTTCGATGCGCAGTGAGAAGTTATTTTTAAAGCTCAAAAATTTTGTAGAGCGTTATTTCTTGCTTTTTTTGTACTGTTCGCTGAATTTTATGCTTTTTTTGAGTGTTTTTTACTATTTTTCTATACATTGAAATGCGCAAACATTCAGAACAAATGATCGCACAAGTACGGTGTTGCACCGACAACCTGCAGCAACCTGCATCTTGAGAGAGAAATCAAATACAAATTACATAAAAAATAAATTATTTTCTCAAGAAAAAATTGTGAAGTGAAATTTTGGCTAACAAATTATTTTTTGACGCCCCCTTTTTTTTCAATTTTGATTGGTTGATTTCGAAAAATAAAATTCAGTACTTCCGCAGCGCAGTTGCGATGAACAACAAAATTCAGGAACATACATTAATTTCTTTTTTATATATTTTTCTGCTCAGAGAATATACAATTTTTTTTTAATGTCGACCAATCAGAATGAAGAACGCTCTCAAAATTATTTTCTTATTCTCAAACATGCGCGAAAATGTTCTTCTCTTTTGAAACGGGCTATACTATGCATGCAGCCTTAGTCAAGCTTGCGAGCTCTTAGACTATAAGGACTGATTTCAACCATAATTGAAAGTCTTTTTAACCAAGTCTACAAAATTATCAGTATCATTCCAAAGCACTATTTCTAATATTATTTCATTTTTATATGGTATGAATGCAAGGTGCAATATCTAGAATAGCCTATTTTGTTAGTAAATTTCAATAATTTCCCAACGTTGTTCGGGCGTCAATCCATTCATGATAAAATTCGAACTGAGCATTCTTGACTTTGAAGTATGTATGTCACGAATCTGAGCACGAACTGTCAAATACAATAACTTCATAAAACAAGAAACCGAATTTTAATTCAATGTTATTTTATTCTTTTTCCATATTTCCACATATTTTAAAAATCTAAAGCTTTTTACATAAAATTGTAACACCTAAAAATATGCAGCATTTTTTAAATTGTATTTTTTGTTCTTTAATCCTCATAGAAAATTAACTAAATTACTATAAAAGTTAATTTTACTAGTTGTCCTATAACGAAAAAAAAAAAAAAAATCAAAAAAACTTTACATATAAGTATGGCACCTAAAAATATGCAGCATTTTTTAAATTGTATTTTTTGTTCTTTAATCTTCATCGAAAATTAACTAAATAACTATAAAAGTTAATTTAACTGGTTGTCCTACAAAAAAAAAAAAAAAAAAAAAATCAAAAAAGCTTTACATATAAGTATGGCACCTAAAAATATACAGCATTTTTTAAATTGTAATTTTTTGTTCTTTAATCTTCATCGAAAATTAACTAAATTACTATAAAAGTTAATTTAACTAGTTGTCCTATAAAAAAAAAAAAAATCAAAAAAGCTTTACATATAAGCATGGCACCTAAAAATATGCAGCATTTTTTAAATTGTATTTTTTGTTCTCTAATCTTTTTTTTTAGTTGTCCTACAAAAAAAAAAAAAAATCAAAAAAGCTTTCCATTTAAGTATGGCACCTAAAAATATGCAGCATTTTTTAATGTATTTTTTGTTGTCTTTCACCTTCCTAGAAAATTAACTTAATTACTATAAAAATTAATTTTACTACTTGTCCTATCAAAAAAATCAAGTTATCAAAGAAATCTCAAGAAAACAAGCTTTACACATAAGTGTGACACCTAAAAATATGCAGCATTTTTTTAATGTATTTTTTGTTTTTTTTCATCTTTCTAGAAAATTAACTAAATTACTATAAAAGTTAATTTTACTACTTGTTCTATCAAAAATATCAAGTTATCAAAGAAATCCATGCTTTACACATAAGTGTGACACCTAAAAATATGCAGAATTTTTTTAATGTATTTTTTGTTCTCTTTAATCTTCATACAAAATTAAACTAATTTGCTATATTTGAGTTTTGTTAGTTGTCGCCGCCTAATTTGCTGCCACCTAGACTGCTATGTTCGCCTAAATGTCGCGTCGCTTTGTCGCTTCGCCTGCGCTCAAATGATACGCATGTCGCATAATATTTTTGTATTTTTCGTTACGGCTCGTTTAATTTTATTTTGCTGTTTGCATAAACTTATTGCCGCTAATATTTTAATGCAATTTGCAAATTCTTGTTAGCCTGCTGCTTGTGTGCGATAACCATAGCATGCTTCTAGGCGCGTGTGGAAGTCGTTCTAAGAAGTGCAGTTGCTGTTGTAATTTAATATTTGTAAATTTAAAGTGGTTTTTTTTCTAGCAAAATGTGCTAAAAGTAAGTGTTATGCATACGAAAATTTTTTATTGCATACTTCTCGGCTTAAGTGCAGTTCTAAACTCAAAATTTTGCTTTAAATATATACGCTCATCCATGATTGAACCAAAAGTAAACCTGACAGCATGTAAATTGTTACCTTTGCTGCAACAGGTTGTAGCTGCAGCGTGCGCCCGTTTCACTGCGCATGCGCACATGTCTTAAATGCTTTGTGCAGCTTTGCTTTATGGCCATGGTAATTGTAATGAAGCCAGGCGACTTTACAGCTTTGACACACATGTTGTGTGTGTCTGTGTATGCAACATGCTTCATTTGTTGTTGCCTGTTGTGCCCCATCAATCAACAAAACAACACAAAAATGCTACAAAGTTGCAAACAGTATTCTTTTTTGTTTCAAAACTTTCGCTGCTCTACTTGTTTTTTTTTTTTTTTTTTTTTTTTTGAAAATTGGCAGCATGATGTCACTTGAGCTACATGTGCGTCAAGTGCAGCAAGTTTTTTTTTTGTATTTATTTATTTTTTTGTCAACAAGTTTGTTTCTCGTAGGTTCTTCTGCGGAAGGTTCGAGTTTTTTTTAGCTATTTTATTATTTAAATTTGCTGTTGTTGCTAACAAGAAAAACTCGAAAATTAAACTTGACCCTTATTCGAGCAGCTCTCGAGTGTTGTTGGCAGGTTGCTGTTGCAGTTTTATTGAATGCATGTTTTTGCTGGTGTATGAGTGTGCTGGTGTGGGCCTTAGCATTGCAAGGGTTGCTCTGTTTTTTTTTGCTGACACAAAACAGCAAAATAATATAAATAATAACTCGATTTATATGAAAATCGCATTAGCTGGCGTAGGCGTTGCCTGGATAAAGGAGCTGGTTTGGCGGAAATGAATTCAGCTGAGCTGAATGCTTATATCCTGCACACGCTTTATGCTTAACAACCATTTTTTAAACCAAAAATACAATTTTTTTATTTTGTTTTATCTTTACAATCATTAGACATGGCAACTTTGCGCTTGAATTTCATGCTGATCATTTTGTGTTTTTTTTCATTCATGCAAATATTATTCATTTATGCAAAATATTTGCTAAAACAAATTGTTTTGCTATCTTTTAAGCAAATTAATTAATACAACAAAAATTCCCATTAACACTTGAAATTAGCATTTCATATTAAATTGTTGCATTTTTATAGCGAATTATATGGTTTAAATCACTTTGCCGGAAGCGGATATGACATTGATCGGAAGCTGCGCTGTAATAAACACCAACAAGTCAATTTTTTTAAAATATTTTTATTGGTGCTTTTTGGGTTTTGCTTTTAGAGAAAAATGAACTGTTTTTCATAGCGTCAAATTATTTTAAAATTGTTAAAACAAAATTTGCACAAAAAAAAAAAACAACAAGTTACATAAAACATGTGTTGAGCTAATATCTGCGCCTCAATGTACCGCTTGACTGACTGCACGCTAGAAACACCCACCACCGCGACCAACTTCACCAACTCCTGGCATTTATATTCTGCTCAAATGTTCAGCAAACCTACCGCTTAATTTTAGTTATTATAATTATTTTATTCAAATTGTTTATTTTTTTAAACAAATCCAAACATGCATGAGCGTTATTTTCATAAAAATTTTAATATTTGTTGATAGTTGTTTACTTTGCTGCGCTGCAATATGTTATAAAATTCAATAAAAAAAAACGGAATCAGCAAAAATAGTTACACAATTCAATCGAAAAAAACAGACTGGGCGTATCGAATTATATATTTTTTCGAATTTCACATTCAAAGAGGTCTCAAAAGTTTCATGTGGTTGTCAAGATCTGCCAAAAAAAATTTTATGAAAATAAAAGGACATTTTCCTGCCCCGCAAGGACAAAGTTGTTTTTTTGAGACAAACAGTAAAAAATAACGATCTTAAAATGCATTGATTTTTGTAAAAAAAACTACATATTACTAAAGGAAAAAATTTAAATACAGTTTAACTAGCAATATCTTACCAAACACGATGATACTCACGATTTTTACCCACAGTATCCTGTTTGAAGAATATTCGAAGCGAAAGTTATAATCGAGATGGCACATAAATTTTGATGGCGTATTTCTTAAATATGATGAATTAAAAAGTTGCATAGTTTTTGCATATCAAAAGTATACTAGAACGCAATTTTTTAACTTTTTCAAAAAAATGAATATTAGATTTTATATGACGGGCATAAGAAGTGGTGTCGAAGATAATTTTCTCAATTTGGATTTTTCAAATATTTCTGTACAGGATCCCATCTTAAAATATGTATTTAATATGCCAGGCTTAGACCACGATTTTTTTTTTAAATTTTAATACTTAAAAAAATTTTACTTCGTACCATCAAATTTCTCAATTTGAGTTATATCTTCTTTTTGTTTATAATATTGTTAAAATATATTCAATTTTTTTAAAATGTGTTTGAATCAGGTACCGAAAATAACTGTTATTTTATAATTTTCGAATGAAAAAGACACAATGAAAAAATTGTCGAAGAACATTTTCAAATATACCTTTATGATAAAAATGGCCTCATCTTCACGAATATTTAGAGCCTTTTAAATTTTCGACTGATTCTATAAAAGTTAAAAATTAACTGTTATTTTTTTGCCTTTTATTTTTTCAGACAAAAATAACGGTTACCTTTAACTTTTATTTTATCAATCAAAAATAGCAGTTATTTTGTGACTTTTATTTTTTCGGTCAAAAATATCAAGCAATCTGTGTTTTTTTAAAGGCCGCTTGTCCGATTAAAAAACTTTTGATACCATATGTAAAACGTGATCACCGATGAGACCAAAATAATGGTATCGATAGTTTTTTAGTCAGTAAAATAGCCTTTGAAAAAACACAAATTGCCTGATTTTTTGGACCGAAGAAATAAAAGGCAGAAAATAACTGTTATTTTTGACCGATAAAATTAAAATCAAAAGTAACTGTTATGTTTGCCCGAAAAAATATAAGGCAAAAAATAACTTTTATTTTTGTCGGAAAACATAAAAGTTAAAAAATAACAGTTAATATTTGACTTTTTTGATAAAAACCATAACCGGTACGGTCCCTGGTTTTAATGAAATTATAACCATAAAGACGACATAACTCAAATTGAGAAATTTGATGCTAGGACATAACTTTTTTTAAAATATCGAAAAAGAAAAAAAATCGTGGTCTTAAGCTGATATATTAAATAAATATTTTAAGGCAGTATCATGTTCAGAAATTTTCCAAAAACTCAAATTAAGAAGATTATCTTCGACATCACTTCTGCATCACTTGTCATAAAATCTTATATTCATTTTTTTAAAAAAATTAAAAAATTTCGTTCTAGTATACATTTCTCTAAAACAAGAGAATTTAAATGCGAAAACTATGCAAATTATTAATTCATGATATTTATGGAATACATCAACACTATAAACAGTACCACCAAAATTTATAACCAATGCTTACAATCAAAAGTCTTGTGCTATCCCAAGTACAACTTTCGCTTCGAATATACTTCATACTGTTGGTAAAAATCATGAGTAGCACCGTGTGTGGCAAGAAATTGTTAGTTAAACTGCATTATTACTTTTGCTTTAAGACATATGTGGTTTTTCTTAAAAAAATCAAAGCATTTTAAGTTCGTTATTTGTTATTGTTTTTCCAAAAAAAAACAACTTAGTCCTTGTGGGGCTGGAAGATGTCTTTTATTTTTTATAAAATTTTTTTTTTGGTGATCTTGACAAGCCTATGCAACTTTTTAGACCTCTAAGAATACGATCTTAATTTTTCGATACGGCCTACTGAGCAAAACAACACTTAAATTATGTCGCGAAGTTAGCTACGCCATTTTGTATTTATTAACAAAATTCATATGTGCTGCAATGTGTCTGATGTGTGCTATTATGTGCTGTATTTATAAAGAGTTTTTTTCTTATGCTAAAGTTTTTAGGATAATTTTTATGTTGAAGCCAGGGACCGTACCGGTTATGGTTTTTATCAAAAAAGTCCAATATAAACTGTTATTTTTTAACTTTTATGTTTTCCGACAAAAATTTCGGGCAAACATTTGACAGATTGCCTGATATTTTTGACCGAAAAAATAAAAGTCCCAAAAAACCTGTTATTTTTGACCGATAAAATAAAAGTCACAGGTAACCGTTATTTTTGTCTGAAAAAATAAAAGGCAAAAAATAACAGTTAATTTTTAACTTTTATAGAATCAGTCGAAAATTTAAAAGGCTCTCAATATTCGTGAAGCTGAGGCCATTTGTATCATAATGGTATATGTGAAAATGTCCTTCGACAATTTTTTCATTGTGTCTTTTTTATTCGAAAATTGCAAAATAACAGTTATTTTTGGTCCCTGGTTGAAGCTTGCTTCTCCACTAAAGTTTTCTCAAATTTGGTTTGTGCTATAATATGCTTTAGTTAACCGCAATTTATCATAATGATATTTTGTTCCTGTTCAATAGTGGAATAATAGGCACTTTTTAAAAAATTCCTAATCTGTATATTTTCGGCTCAAAAGTGTGCGATTTTCAGTAGCCTGCTAGGAACTTATTTAAGATGCTAGTATAAAAGCTCGTTTAATGACGGATTGGACTCATGTCGTAAGGGATAAGTATCAAATAAATTTTCTGTGCATACTTTCAGGCTGAACATTTTGTCCCTCCCAGTTTGAAAAGTACGGTTATATCGTTATTACAGTATGCGCTTGCTTTTAATGTATTAAAAACAGACAATATTCGCTATACTTTTAGGCTGAATATTTTTTCTATTAATAAAAGCACTGAAATAGATAAAATTAACAGACTGAGCGAAATAAGTTGCGGAGCGTGATACGTGTCTTCTATATATTAAGATGCTTTTAGTAATCAACAAATCCTTTTCTGAGTAATTTTTGCAGCTCCAACAGAAACCATTCGCAAAAAACCCCTGCCAACACGCCTACTTATAAGAAAATAATTATAGATGTGTACTAAAAATGATCGAAATCGGTTAGATCCAAAAAGTCTTCCTTGGGCTTCTATTAATTTTTGACATCGTCATTCTACAAAAACGACTAAAGTAATAGAGTGTAATAAAAATGTTCGAAATCTATAAAACCCTATTGGTACCTCCTTTGGAGCTTTATTAATTATTTATATTATTTTTTGTCGGAGGTACATTAAAATAATGCTTATCTTAATGAAACTCAGTCAGAAATATAGTTACAGATGTGTTGGTCGAAATCGGTTAGACCCTAAGGATACCTCCCTTGAACCTCTATTCTGTTTTGACATGATTTTGTTTGGAATGTACTTATAAAATTAAGCCGACCGACAAATATTCTGACTGACGACTATTCGATCAGAATATTTTACAAATTTAAAGTTAACACTGCAAATACAAACATAAAAAAGTTTCTTCACAATTGAAGAATATTCTTAATGTGTAGTTTATTTTCAAAATTTGCTAAATTTTAAATTTTTTCCTTATAAAATTTATCGTTTTCACTTTAACGCAATGGTCAAATAATTTGTAAGAAATCAAAAAGTAAAACTTCAAAAACAGTTTCGAATAAGTTGTGACGCCAAAAATCGACGTTGTCGATTTTGACGCCAACATTTAAAGCGCCACTCTTGGTGAACACCACCATCATTAGTGAACAAACTTTTTTACAAAGACTTACATAAAATAATACAACTCTGCACAAATAAACAAGAACACACGGATAAGAAAGAGAGGAACGACACACGCACACGGATAATGCTGGCTTGATATTTTTCGTGCAGTCGTGTAGCGGAACAACTTGAGCGCAAATAGGGAAAGGCAAAGTGCTGTGCCAATCTAAGCAACTGGTTGCAACAACAAGGTGTACGGCGTACGGTATGTTGTTTACGCCAAATAACCGAGAAGTTTCGATTGCGGGATCTGGTTGACAACAAAGGCAACTATAAAAGGCAGCGCAACCACGGACTAAGGGAAGTCTTTGATCACAATTCGTGACGATCAGTCTTTGATTCAGTGTGCGAGAAAAGTCAGTGCGTGATTATTAACGTTCAGTGCGAAGCAGAGTGAAGAATAAGCAGCAAGCAGAGTCCAAAGAAATAGCAAAAGAACAACAAGCAGAGTCTGCATCGAGGAGCTGCAGCAACCACAAAGGAAAGAGAAGGTAAACTAAGAAGCGACTGCAGAGTCGGTGGCTTGTAGACCCACCTGCAAACAGTATCTAGCAGAGTCGGTGGCTTGTAGGCCCATCTGCAAACAGCATCAAGCAGAGTCGGTGGCTTGTAGGCCCACCTGCGCAGAACGGCGAGCAGAGTTAGCGGCTTGTAGGCCCACCTGCAAAGTAGCAGAAAACAGAGTCGGTGGCTTGTAGGCCCACCTGTTTAAAACCTTTTTGTTAGCAGTGCCCGTGGCTTGTAAGCCCGCCTGCTCAAATTAAACACTAGTCCGTGGCTTGTAAGCCCGCGTGTTTATTTATTTTTTCAGCTAGCAGTGTCGGTGGCTTGTAGGCCCAACTGCTAGACGACGGCGGAGCAGATCGGCGAAGCAGCAGGAGAAGCAGTGGAAAACACAAGCAATTGATATATTTAAAATATATATAACATATATTATAGGAATTAAACAAGAAAACAATAAAACATTGTTAAACCTAAATAACTATAAACAAAAACCACACGTGTTATTAATTCTTGTCACGAACCCTGGAATCCCGCTGAGCGTACCTCAGCGTTAAAGAAAGAACCCAGGGAGGGTCGTTACAAGTGGCGCCCGAGCAGGGACCCTTTCTAAGGGAAAACAACGAGGAAAACTAGAGAGAAAAACAACGAGGAAAGCTAGAGAGTGAATAACACGGGAAAACGTCAGTGAAAACAAAGCACGGAAGGTCCAGAGACAGAGTAAAGTAAGTCGAAAGCAACATGGTGCGAACAGCATGGATTCACGCTCTTCGTCGAGACGACTTGTTGGCCTACGCTAAAGAGTTTAACTTTAGCGGCGAAGGTACTGTTGAGGAACTAAGGAAAAGGTTTGCTACCTTTGCACTGGGAGTAGACCACAAACCGGAGGTAGAACAAAGGTTCATCGAGCTGGAAGCAAAACATGCAAGGAGTCCTTCTCCTAGCTCGCTCACCGTGCCTCAGCAACTACCGAGTACCAGCAGGACACCTTCAGAGCCAACAAATACGAATCACGCGATACCGGCGTACGCGGAAGACATGACCAGGTTCCAACCAACACCTTTTGCCCAGTACAACCAAAACCCGTACGCTTCAGTAATTGATCAAGTCAGGAAGTGGTCGGTAAAATACGACGGAGGCCGAGACCCACTGGCATTTATCGAGCGCGTGGAAGAACTGGCGGAAGTGTATGGTTTGGGAAAAGACCATCTTCCGAGAACGATGCCCGAATTACTGCGAGACCGAGCGCTAACATGGTATCGAAATAATAATCGTATGTGGCGTGAGTGGAGAAGCTTCAAAGAAGACTTCTTGCATTTCTTTTTGCCCACGAGGTATTTCGAAAGATTGGATGATGACATTAGACAGAGGCATCAGCGCACAGGTGAATCTTTTAAGGATTACGTACTCGCGTTACAGAGCCTTATGCGACATTCAAACTACACCGAGGAGCAAAAATTGGAGAGAACCTTCCGAAATAGTCGACAAGAGTACCAACTGTACATCAAGAGAAAAGACTTTGCAAGCCTGGAAGAGCTCATGGCGTTAGCCGAAGATTTCGAGTGCATACATGCAGATACGGCACCCACACGAGCATCAGCCCAGCGACCGAGAGAAGAACGTCATCGAATGGTCACTCAGGTGAGGGAGACACCCATAAATCCACGAACAGCGTGCAGACGATGTGGCAGAGACGGTCACATGCGGCCCGAATGTCGAAATCCGTTGGTAATCTTCTGTTGGGAGTGTGGAAAGCGTGGGCTACGAACGATTGACTGCTGTCGTCGGCAGTCGGGAAACGGACGGAACACCCGATAGAGGCGAGGCCTATCGGGGAGAGCACATACGGTCCCTCGCATCCCATAGAAAGCCTGCAGCACGACGAAGCCCACATTTTTGCATTTGTTACCCTCGGAGATGAAGTTCAGAAGGCCACGATTGACACAGGAGCAACCAGGAGTTTCATGAGCCAACAGTTATCAGAAAAACTGGCTCACGCAGGTGAGAAGAGACAGGAGAATATCGTCGTGCGTATGGCAGACAACTCAGTGAGAACCGTTCGTGAAGCTCTGATCCTGGACGTAAGTCTAGGAAAAGATAGCTGCAGGATCCCGTTACTCGTCCTACCCGACATAGTGGACGATATCATTCTGGGAATGGATTTTCTTCTCAGAATGCAGGCGACATTCACGTGCGGCGGCCAGACAATAACATTAAAATGTCACGAGGCGACAACAAGTGCTAGCGTTTCCCCATTATGCACAGTGGTGCGAAAAGACGAAGTAACGGAAACTGAACTGAAAGACAGTTTCTTGAAGACCGAACTATCTGAGTTCGAGAAGCTAGAGGGTTTATCAAATATAACAACTCATAAGATTGTTATGCAAGACGATAGACCAATAAAACAGAGATACTTTCCGAAAAATCCTGCAATGCAAGAGATAATCAATAAAGAGATCGACGAGTTACTGGAAAAGGGGTGTATTGAGCCCTCCTATAGCCCTCACAGCGCCCCAATCGTGCTGGTGAAGAAGAAGACGGGAAGATGGCGACTCTGCGTAGATTATAGGCAGTTAAATGCAAAGTCCATACCAGACGCCTATCCAATACCCCGAATACATCATATTCTAGACCGCCTCCGTGATGCAAAATACATCAGCAGCCTAGATCTGAAAAATGGCTATTGGCAGATTCCTATGGACGAGGGTAGTAAGCAACTCACGGCGTTTACGGTACCAGGTCGTGGTCTGTTCCAATGGAAGGTGATGCCTTTCGGGCTACACTCGGCCCCAGCGACCTTTCAGCGAGCGTTAGACCAAGTTATTGGTCCTGAAATGGAACCACACGCATTTGCATACTTGGATGACATAATCGTCACCGGAAACTCATTTCATCAACATATGATGAATTTAAAAGAAGTTTTTCGAAGACTCCGGGCAGCAAATTTGAAGATAAACGTCGAGAAATGCGAATTCTTCCAACAAGAGACGACATATTTAGGTCATGTCGTAAGTAGCCAAGGAATACACACCGACCCCGAGAAAATATCAGCGATCAAGCAGTTAGAGGCCCCTACGAACACGAAAGAGTTACGGCGAGTCCTGGGAATAGCCTCGTGGTATAGACGCTTTGTCCCGGAATTCTCAACCATTGTGCACCCTCTTACGACACTGTTGGGAAAAGGAAAACATTGGAAGTGGGGTGACAGCCAGCAGGAAGCATTTGAAACCCTTAAAGCCAAACTAACCGAGGCACCAATCTTGGCGTGCCCAAACTTTAATGAGAAGTTTACTCTACAAACGGATGCCAGCGACTACGGGCTTGGAGCAGTACTGACGCAAGGTCAAGGAGACGAAGAGAGAGTTATCGCGTATGCCAGCCGACACCTTAACAAAGCAGAGCGGAACTACTCACCAACGGAAAAAGAATGTCTCGCCATAGTATGGGCAATCCGTAAAATGCGACCTTACCTTGAAGGCTACAAGTTCACAGTGATCACGGATCACTTGTCGCTGAAATGGCTAAATTCAATAGAAAGTCCGTCTGGACGCGTAGCCAGGTGGGCACTGGAACTTCAACAGCACACGTTCGATATACAATATCGCAGAGGAAAATTGAACGTGGTCGCTGACGCCTTATCTCGACAGCCTCTCGAGACGGTGCGTAAAACAACAACCGAAGATGCCACAGACGGTACTTGTAATTGGTTACTGAAGAAGACTAATGAGGTCTTAGAAAACCCAGCCAAGTTCCCAGACTACATCATAGAAGACGGACAGATGTATCGACACATAGCGAGCCAAGCAAACGATGAAGATTGTGTTCCATGGAAACTTTGTGTACCCACCTATGCGAGAGAAAGAGTTCTGAAAGAAAACCATGATAGTCCGTGTGCCGGTCACCTAGGCATACGAAAAACAATTGCAAGAGTAGCCAATAGATATTATTGGCCAGGTATGTTCCGTGATATCGGCCGTTACGTGCGTCGCTGCGAATCATGCCAAAGATATAAACCAAGCCAACAAAGTCCTGCTGGTAAGATGCTTACCCAAATCGCGGACGAGCCTTGGTCAATCTTGTGTGCTGATTTCGTGGGACCACTGCCCCGATCTAAGCATGGTAACACCATGCTCCTGGTGTTTTTCGACAAGTTCTCGAAATGGACTGAAGTGATCCCACTCAGTAAGGCAACCAGCGATCACCTCCAACGCGCGTTTCGAGAGCGTATCTTAGCACGATTTGGCGTCCCAAAGGTCCTAGTTACGGACAATGGCGCCCAATTTACGAGTCGAACTTTCAAAAAGTTTTTAGCAGAGCTAGGAGTGAAACATCAATTCACTGCTCCGTATACACCCCAGGAAAATCCAACGGAACGGGCAAACCGAACTATCAAGACGATGATAGCACAGTTTACTGGTGAACAACAACGCGTCTGGGACGAACTGCTCCCAGAGATTTCACTAGCCATGAACACGAGTGTCTCTGAAACCACAGGATATAGCCCAGCCTTCCTTACTCAAGGACGTGAACTCCGCTTACCAAAAACGCTTTATGATGAGCAAACATTTGGCACTGGACAAGAGCCTCAAACAGCACTTGAGAGACAAAACAAGCTGAAAGAAACTTTCGAGATTGTACGCCGTAACCTAGAACGGGCTACGCAAGACCAAGCCCGACATTACAATCTGCGAAGACGGAACTGGAGCCCAAAGATTGGTGAAGTCGTCTTGATCAAACAACATCACCTATCGAAGGCAATTGATAACTTTGCAGCTAAATTGGCTCCTAAATTCGATGGCCCATACAAAATTGTAGATTTTGTCTCGCCAGTAATAGTACGCGTCAAACGTGAAGGAGAAACGCGAGTGCGAACGGCGCACATCAGTCAGTTGAAACTATTTCAGACTGACTAGCGTATGAACAACTGCGTTGCAGCGCCACCTGCATCAACAACTGCGCCGCAGCTATACCTGCGTTACCAACTTCGATGCAGCGCCATCTGCGTCAACAACTGCGCCGCAGCGACACCTGCGATATCAACTGCGATGCAGCGCCATCTGCGTCAACAACTGCGCCGCAGCGACACCTGCGATATCAACTGCGTTGCAGCGCCACCTGCATCAACAACTGCGCCGCAGCGACACCTGCGATATCAACTGCGTTGCAGCACCATCTGCGTCAACAACTGTGTTGCAGCGCCACCTGCGTCAACAACTGTGCCGCAGCTTCACCTGCGAAATCAACTGCGATGCAGCGCCATCTGCGTCAACAACTGCGCCGCAGCTTCACCTGCGATATAAACTGCGTTGCAGCGTCTCCTGCGTCAACAACTGTGCCGCAGCTTCACCTGCGATATCAACTGAGGCCGCAGCTACACCTGCGTCAACAACTGAGATCGCAGCTTCACCTGCGATATCAACTGCGTTGCAGCGCCACCTGCGTCAACAACTGTGCCGCAGCTTCACCTGTGATATCAACTGAGGCCGCAGCTACACCTGCGTCAACAACTGAGATCGCAGCTTCACCTGCGATATCAACGGCGATGCAGCGCCATCTGCGTCAACAACTGCGCCGCAGCTATACCTGCGTTATCAACTTCGTTGCAGCGCCATCTGCGTCAACTGTGCCGCAGCGACACCTGCGATATCAACTGAGGCCGCAGCTACACCTGCGTCAACAACCGAGATCGCAGCTACACCAGCGCCAACAACTGAGGCTGCAGCGACACCTGCGTCAACTGAGAACGCAGCTAGACCTGCGTCAACAACTGAGACTGCAGCGACGCCTGCGTCAACTGAGAACGCAGCTAAAGCCGCATCACCGAACCACAAGGATTTGCTGCATGCAACACGGACAACAACAGACACAAATTGGCAGAACAAGCACGTCCAGCATGTATAGTAACGTGCACCGCTGCAGGCATAGCGAAACATCATCGTGCATGGCTACACGTACACAGCTGGTTACCCACTGCATGCATCGCAGCTGTGACGTGTATGTATCCAACTGCAGCGCAGCTACACACACACACTAACAACACCTTTGCACACTGAAGATACCCAGCAGCGCAGCGAACTGCAGCTAGGCAGCGACGTCCACATATCGCTGCCTGCAACAATGCACATCCATATGCATGGCATCTGCCTGCCGGCAGATCTGCATCGGATGCAGCCACAAGTTCACATATGGACCAATATGGCCCATGTGCAGATATGGACCGGGACGGTCCATGTGCAATACTTCATAAAGGTTATTTACTTACCATGCCAAGTATGTACCCCAATATTCACAGGGCTAGCGCTCGCGGCGCAGCCACGCACAAAAGAATCCAAGGTCAGCGTCCGCGACGCAGCCTTAGAACGACACCAAGACCAGCGCCTGCTGCGCAGCCACGTTGCAAGAACACCGTGGCCAGCGCCCACGGCGCAGCTTGGACCACGAGGATCAACGTTGGGATTCCAAGAAGGAATTCCAAGGTTGGCCGAAACCCGAAGATGAACCGGTTCACCACACTGAAGACCTAGACCGGCAGAGAAAAGGAGAACACAGAAAACAGCGCCAGCATAGCGCTCACTATAATGCTACATTTTTTTTGAATGATCACATATTTCCACAAATCACTTATGTTTATATCCAACACAACAACGCTGGCCGGAATGCCCGGTGGAGCACCCACTCCCTCTACAGCAGGTAACGATGGCTGGACGGACATCTATGTCTTGATCCATCGGTGGCCAGCTTGCTCCGGTGTCACTGAACACAAGAGGTTCTGCGGCTAGAATTCGGAGCTGACTCCATGGCTAATAACACAGTCCTCTTGATCTCTAGAAAATTAAATACCATTAACATGAATAAAATATTTATTTTAGTTAATAATAATAATAAACTTACCTCTTGATGTCCACTCGTACCAGCACGTTTCCATTTTATAAACAAATGGCGAAACGTCAAAACATGGAAAACGACAATAACAAGTGTTAGCAAGTGCTGCCAAGTAATATGAGGAAAAGGGCCAATTCACACGGTCTTATGATAAATTTCTTGGAAAAGGGTGTGTTCAGAAAATGATATGTAAGATCATCAGGAAAGAAGACAGGTGCGTGATCGACTAGGTTGACCGAAACAACAACAACAAAAACCACAACAAGAACAACAACAACAACAAAAACAACAATAAAAACGAGGACAACAACGACATCAACGACGACCGCGATAGTAGCGGTAGCTACAGGTACCAAAGCAATAGCAGCCGCAGCACGTCAGATGTGCTGCATATCGAGGGTGAGGGTGATGAGACATACCCGATGGTCCTGACCATGTGAGGTCCGGAATTCCATCCGGATGGTGAATGAGTTGCGTTACGGCATTAATACTGGACGGAGAGGCGAGGTAGAGATCCACTGCCTGCCCGAAGTAGGAGGGGCGTGTGACGCCAAAAATCGACGTTGTCGATTTTGACGCCAACATTTAAAGCGCCACTCTTGGTGAACACCACCATCATTAGTGAACAAACTTTTTTACAAAGACTTACATAAAATAATACAACTCTGCACAAATAAACAAGAACACACGGATAAGAAAGAGAGGAACGACACACGCACACGGATAATGCTGGCTTGATATTTTTCGTGCAGTCGTGTAGCGGAACAACTTGAGCGCAAATAGGGAAAGGCAAAGTGCTGTGCCAATCTAAGCAACTGGTTGCAACAACAAGGTGTACGGCGTACGGTATGTTGTTTACGCCAAATAACCGAGAAGTTTCGATTGCGGGATCTGGTTGACAACAAAGGCAACTATAAAAGGCAGCGCAACCACGGACTAAGGGAAGTCTTTGATCACAATTCGTGACGATCAGTCTTTGATTCAGTGTGCGAGAAAAGTCAGTGCGTGATTATTAACGTTCAGTGCGAAGCAGAGTGAAGAATAAGCAGCAAGCAGAGTCCAAAGAAATAGCAAAAGAACAACAAGCAGAGTCTGCATCGAGGAGCTGCAGCAACCACAAAGGAAAGAGAAGGTAAACTAAGAAGCGACTGCAGAGTCGGTGGCTTGTAGGCCCACCTGCAAACAGTATCTAGCAGAGTCGGTGGCTTGTAGGCCCATCTGCAAACAGCATCAAGCAGAGTCGGTGGCTTGTAGGCCCACCTGCGCAGAACGGCGAGCAGAGTTAGCGGCTTGTAGGCCCACCTGCAAAGTAGCAGAAAACAGAGTCGGTGGCTTGTAGGCCCACCTGTTTAAAACCTTTTTGTTAGCAGTGCCCGTGGCTTGTAAGCCCGCCTGCTCAAATTAAACACTAGTCCGTGGCTTGTAAGCCCGCGTGTTTATTTATTTTTTCAGCTAGCAGTGTCGGTGGCTTGTAGGCCCAACTGCTAGACGACGGCGGAGCAGATCGGCGAAGCAGCAGGAGAAGCAGTGGAAAACACAAGCAATTGATATATTTAAAATATATATAACATATATTATAGGAATTAAACAAGAAAACAATAAAACATTGTTAAACCTAAATAACTATAAACAAAAACCACACGTGTTATTAATTCTTGTCACGAACCCTGGAATCCCGCTGAGCGTACCTCAGCGTTAAAGAAAGAACCCAGGGAGGTTCGTTACAAAGTTTTGTCAAAATCCAAGAATCCTGTCTTTTTTCAATACATTTTGAAACTTTGCCAAATTTTTACCTTTTTTACGTACAAAATCGAGCATTTTGTACAAAAACTTACAATCTAGAAATTATATGGTAAAAATGTAATATATATAAATAAAATCATCTTTCTAAAAAAGAAATTTAAAAAAGTTTTCGTGAATATGCAAGTATACTTGTTTTTGTTTTTTTTTTTTTTTTTTGTAGTATACTTATCAAAAGTCGTAAATTTTTGAGTCTTAGGTTTTTTTTTTTTTAACACCCAGTTTCAGTTTTTTTTACACCAAAAGTTGAAGTCGCGAAGTTGAGGTCTCTTGCAGCTTTCACGATATCTCCTCTCTAGGTATCCTGAAACAAAAAAAAAAAAAAAAAAAAAAGTTTTGCCTTCCAACAGTTGCAGTTTTTGCCGTGACCCAACAAAAAGTGAAAAATTAATAAAAATGAGGCATGGATAAACCCAATATTTTAGATATTATAATTAAAAAAAAAAACTAGCAAAAAATGTTTTTTATACACTCAGGGAAAAAATGCTGTTTTATCAAACAAATCATGTGCTGAAATAACAGATTTCACTGTTAAATACCATCCAACAAATGAAACTTTCAAATCAACAGTCGGTTGACTGTTGGTCTATGGAACACGAAACCCGTATAAAAACTTATTTATTGAAATTTGATCACTGGTTTGAAAGTTCATGTATGGCTGAGTGTGCTAACGTGTGCGTCAAGTACTCGAGTGTCCACGGTTCAAATCCGGCAAGGCCAAACAAAAAATTTTTTTTTTATTTAAAATATTTTTTTTTAAATAAAAAATTAAATTTTCAATTTTTTTTTTGCAATATTGTAAGCATTTTATTTTGAAGGTTTTTTTTGACCGAACAATTAATGAAACAGAATTATTAAATTACAATTATTTCAATTTTTATATTACAATTTTTGATACTTACACAGGGTTCGAACCCACGTCTCCCACATGACATTCTAGTGCACATCCACTGAGCTACTGGCAACGATATTATAAATATAGCAAAACACATACAAAAACTATTGCTTAGAAAAAATTTACAATTCAATATAAGCACAAAAATATTTCAACAGATGATTTTAACAGTACAAAAATACTTTGAAACGTTCATTCAACAAAGAAAATTGTTTACTTAAACGCAAATCATTCAATCGAACAGTGTTTTGAAATAACAGTAGCCGACTGTTAATATAACGGTTGATATTTTTCTGAGTGTACAATTTTGTTGCAAGCTGTTTAAAAAAATCTAATTTCGAGAAAACTGCATTTAAAGACAAGGCCGTTTCAGCAAAACAACTACTCAGAAAAACTAAAAAAATCTCTTAAATGGTTTTGAATTTTATTTTTACACATTCTTAAAATGTTTTCCAAAGCATAAAAAATTAACTATTAATATTTGTTTATTATATATTCTTAGTTTCTAAGTGTTTCTTATTTACGTACCCGTAAAATTAAATTTTATTTTTTACATTGATTTTAAGTGGAACAAAAATGTTTGCATCAAACATATCTTTATATAAAATGGTCTATTTAACCGCAATATGCCATAAAGTAGAGATGTAACGGACATTCGGTTAATATTCTGCCATCCGGCTTAGTAGCTCGCCGGATATCCGGGCAGAATCACTATCTGTTACATCTCTATTATAAAGAATTTCGTAATTTTTCTATTGATAATGAATTTGAACAGTACCTTCTCCAATATCGCTGCAACTTTCCTCAAAGTAAAACAAGTTAAGAAAGTCTTAAGTCGGTCTAGGCCGACTATGAA
This sequence comes from Tetanocera ferruginea, assembly GCA_958299015.1. NCBI lineage: Eukaryota > Metazoa > Arthropoda > Insecta > Diptera > Sciomyzidae > Tetanocera > Tetanocera ferruginea. Next base: position 72,310,081 of record OY282644.1, read on the forward strand.
ATACCCTAAATCCACTTTTCAAAAACAAAAATATTTTTGTAAATATTTTTGTAAATGGGCGTGTTCGTGGGCGGATGAAGCCTATATTTTATATGCATTTAAATGTTGATGAAAAATTTACACATACCAAGTTTTATTCCTGTAGCTCACAGTTAATGCCTTTGTTGTGCTTTCGCTATGGGAGGTGGGCGAGTTCATGGACGGCTAACTCCAAATTTTTGAACACACCTTAGTTTTGGTATAAAAGACATACACACCAAATTTAATTTCTCTATGACAAACATAACCTTATTTATTGAGTTTTAAACTTTTTGGATTGTATGGGAGGTAGGCGTGTCCGTGGGCGGATTACGTCCATTTTTCAAAACCATCTTTGTTTTGTCATAAAAAACATACGTGCCAAATTTTATCTCTATAGGTTAAACAGAAGCTTATTTATTGTGTTTTCAAATTTTGGGTTGTATGAGAGGTGGGCGTGTCCGTGCGCGGATAATACCCATTTTTCGAAGACATCTTTATGTTTACATAAAACACATACACTCCAAATTTTATTGTTGTAGGTTAATTATGAGCTAATTTATACAGTTTTCAATTTTTGCTTTGTATGGGAGGCGTGTCCGTGGCGTGTCCGTGGGCGGATGATGTCCATTTTTCAAAACTATTTTGGTTTTGTTATAAAAAACATATGTGTCAAATTATATCTCTGTTAGTTAAACAGAAGCTTGTTTATTGTGTTTTAAATTTTTGGGTTGTATGGGAGGTGGAAGTGTTCGTAGAAGGATGACACCCATTTTTCGAAGACATCTTTGTGTTGATACAAAACACATACGTACCAAATTTTATAGGTATAGGTTTACTATGAGCTGAGTTATGCAGTTTTAAATTTTTGCGTTGTATGGGAGGTAGGCGTGTCCGTGGACGGATTCCAAAAATATTCAATAGTGCAGATCCTTGGGCCCATGTAACCATGTGTACCAAGTTCCATTCAAATATCTCAACTCCTTCTTCTTATCCTGTGTTTACGGACAACACACAGACGGACGGACGGACTGACGGATGGATGGACATTATTAGCTCGACTCACGAGGTGACGCTGATCAAGAATTTATATACTTTTCTATACAGGACTCGCTTCGTTCTATGCGTTACAAACGTTTGCACAAAGTTAATATACCCTGACCTTTCAGGTTTAGGGTATAAAAATACAATATTGATGGCCATTATCATCAATAATACAATAGAAATTATATTTTTTTGTAAAACCATGTTGACATGAAATGTTTCATTTTGACCAGATTTTTTACTGCATATTTCCCATGATGCCTTTCTTCGTTAAGCTCACCAAAGTGATAAGTACAAAATTTCAAATATTCAAGAACGTCAATTTTGTTTTTAAATTTCAATACATCTCTGGCCAGCATTCAATGGCTATGCATTTTACACAAGATAGTTTTTATATTGATGATATATTTTATATTGAAAAATGCAGTAAATCTATTTGCATCAAAATGTCACTTAACACTTTAGTGCGCTTAACCATGAATAATTCTGATGTTCTTCTAAAACATTCAGAGAAAACTGCTTTTCGTTTTCTTAGGAACACTTAGGGGAAAAAATTTTGCTATATCAGACAAATCATGAGTTGAAATAACAGATTTCACTGTTAAATACCATCCAACAAATGAAACTTTCAAATCAACAGTCGATTGACTGCACTGGTGTCAAGGTTTAAAAATTACAGTTGGTACAAGAATTGACCTTAAGGTGACTTGCTGAACTTTCGATCCATATGTCTTACAAAAGATGAATGATGATACTTTTTTATCGAAAATTTGTCTTCATTGAGTTTATTTCTGGCTTATTCAAGGCTTATTTTTCTAGCTCAATGGGTAGTTGAATAAGCAGATTTGCCGAATTTGCCCCCAAAGAACAGAACAGAAAAGAAACAGTTCAAGAGCTGTCAATGCATTCCGAAAATGCACTGTTTGGTTAAGTTTATAGGCTGTCGGCATCATTGAACCAACCGGACTTCTTTATATGTGATGATGGCCCAACGTTATACCTCAGCATGCACGACCACGGTTGCCACGAATTTGACCCCACTAGAATATGTTTTGTGGGGGTACATCAAGTGTTTCAAGTGCAGGAACAAGCCAACCAAGATTTCTGTTTAGGACAATATCATTGAACGTGTCATCGGTGCAATATCAGTTGAAATAACTGTCATAATGAACCACCTAAATCGTAGCCGCGGGCAACATTTGCAGAAAAAAAATCATTAAATTAGTTAATGCCTGGCATAAACTTATTGATGCAAATTAATATTTTATTCAATTTTTAAATTTTCTGTGTTATATTTAATTTTCAATAACCAAACGCTTAAAAAAAAATCATTCTTTACAAATTCATTCTAAGAATTACTGGTGAAGTTCAACAGGACGTATGAGTAACTTTTAATTAAGTTTACTTTGAAAGCTTTCGCCAATATAAACATTGTGAAAAGTATACAATAAAAAAATCAGTGTTTGAACATGTTAATTAATTTAATTTCATAAACAAAAATATAATGAAATTTAAAGCTTTACGCCAATATTGTAGCAGCAGCAGCAGTGTTTATTTAACATGTAACTTAATTTCATCAAAAATATTTTTCTCTCTCTTATTGAGTCATAAATTGTAGTTAAGTTTTTCCATTTAAGTTTAATTTAATTTAAATATGATTAAATTTCTCCGTATTGTTTTGTGCTGGTTTTTTTCACACATCCATTTTAATTACTTTAAAATAAAATAACAGCAACAAGCGAGCGAGCGCGCATGCAGCTTGTTCTGTTCTGGGCAGTAACCAACAGCAAGTATTGACATTTCCGAGTAATCTCTGCTGTATCTGCTTTGTATTATGCTCCCAGTTACAACCCTCAGATCAATTTGCTACACACCTTCGCTCATGTCATGGTAATATTTTGTTTTTTTTTTTTTTTATTAATTTTATTATGACTACAAATTTAATCAATTTTTACTCGAGTGCTGATAGTGGTTAGTTGAGCGTGTTGACTGACACGTGCTGCAAAGTGCACGTGCATTTGTTGCTGTTGTATGTTTTATAAGTAATAAAAAAATAAACACAGTGTTGGTGTGTAAAAGTTAGTTAAGGCAAAATTTGCGTTCACAGGTGCCATACAGAGTGCATACATTTATCGCTTCATCTTCATTATGTTCACTACTTGTCTCAAAACATATGATCTGCAATAAAGTCCTTTAATATCAGCGAATAGGTTTAGTATTCTTAAAAATTTCTTATGTAAAAGATTGGTTTCATTTCTACAACACTGTTTTGCTACCCCTTTTGATATGACAGACTAAAGGTCTTCTTTTTGCTTGTTCATTTTTTGAAGCTTTTTTATTTCATGTGTTTTTCAATTATTACGCACAAAAGTTAACTCAGAGTAGTTAACTCAGTAAAGCGCAAACTGCAATTTGAGTAGCTGCGGTGGCAGGTTTCTTCTTAAGTTGCTAAAATTTGAGCTTTCAACAAGCTCCATACATAAGAGGCAATCGTTAAAAACGCAACAACAATAACAACAAGTTGTTGCCCCTGCATTATATTGTACATTAAATGAGTAAAAAGGTCCTTGTAGTTTTTAATGGTACTTCATTAAAATTAACTAATTAAGTGAAAAATACTACGAAAATACTACGAAAAGCTCACAATGTTTGTAAATTACACTTAAATAAGTAATTTACTTGAAAAGCTTTCTAAAATTATTTTAATTTGTTTCTTGCAAAGAAAAAAACAAGTTAATTTAATATAAAATTCTATAAATAACCTTGTATCATTGAACTTAAAAAGCTTAACATTTTCTTACAGCTCAGAACCTAGTTAATCTGCTAAGTGAACATTAAGTATGACCTAGAGTCAAGAGGCTGTATGTAGCACTTCAGGAATGTATGTATTTAAAAAAAAAAAAAAAAATATAATATAAAAGCAAAAATAAATGTTGAAATAGTTAAGCCGAAAATAAGCCTACTTGGTACTTGGCCAAATATGTGCGTGCTTTGGTTGTTTAACAAGAGTTTTGAACTCTTGAGCTGGAGTCAAACTAGCTTAGGAGGCTAAGTTGTAATTTAAAATTGTCCTGCCTTAATATAAGGAACGCGTAAATAAGTATATTCTAGCTTTGTATTCTGAAGTTAAAACTTCTATTTTATTTAAATAAAATACATTCTTTTTTATTTTAAGTTTCTAAATTAATCAGGAGTTGAATCAAAAGCGTCTGTTAAATTTTTCAATTCTTCATAATATAATTATATAAAATCAGTATTTAATAATTAATAAGATAATATTAATAATATAATAAGATAAAAGTTTTTTAAAAAAAAACAACTAGCATAAAAACTTGTCTTATGACGTTTTTGAATCATTCGCTCGCTGATAAGTATCAAATAAATTTTCTCTGCATACTTTTAGGCTTTAATTTTCCATAAAATTTGAAAGGCATGGCAATAGCCTAGTAACAGTTTGAGAGATACTAGTTGTGAAGCATGACTTAAAATAAGAAAATATATTTTGTGTGCATACTTTCAGGCTGAACATTTCTTCATATAATAAAAGCACTGTAAAAGCAAGCTTGTTTAAGCGATATTAGGTGCGTGGCGTGACAATTGTGTTTTATATATATTCTGAAATTAAATTTTTAAGAAAATTACAGCTATACTGGCGAAGGTACAGATTCTAATCCAAAGTCGATAGAAAAATTAAGCTATTCTTAATATAGTACCAACATTTCGGGTAACTGGTAAATTTCATCAAAAAACTGATGGCATATTTGTATTAAGCAAAAAATTCTACATGAATTAATGTTATAAAAAAATGTTTGGGTCTCTTAAGTGTAAAAAAAAAAATTTAATTTTAAACATTCAATAAAAACACTGTAAAAACCACGTTTTTGAGCAGCGTTGATCCTGATTGAGAATTTTCCTTACTTTTATTCGACCACGTGGGGGTCATATTGCATCCAGAATTCAGCTTCTGGCCTTGCATAGGAAGATTCTGGAATATGTTTAGAAAACGTATGGAACACAGAACCCATCTAATGTACATTGATATGAATTTTGTTCAATTTGGATTGCTTCATGTTCTCCTTATTTCAATTTTTTATTTATTTTGATATCTTGTACACTAGGTATGCGATAGTGATGTATGGAGATCTTTAGTAACGGTATTTTGATACGCAGGAACCCTAAATTTTGCTAGGTTCGACAAAAAAATGCTTTGAAAAAAAAAATCAGATGTGGCGAGGGGTTAAGTTGTGCCGCATCGATGTTTGGTTTGGTGAAAAGTGGAAAAATTACACGAAAACATCCATAACTACCAAAAAAAAAAAAAAAAAAAACAAAACAAATGGGCCATTTCAGGCCTTGAAAGGACTTTGACCGAGCTTCTTATGATCAATTGTGTTGTGTGTGTTATGAAATGTTTGCACACAATTGACCGAGAACTGGACCTACATGTTTTATGCCATAACTACCCATGGTTGTAAAATTTCAGAGTAAAATGTTGCATCAGCCTCCATTTAAATGTCTTTTTTTCGGCAACATACCTTCCCCCATCTCCGCCTCCTAAACAGGCTCCCATACAAAATTGATCCTATTAGAAAATTAAAGCCCACCGCTCCCAGGGTGCACCAAAAAGGCTTAAATGTACGCTGACCGCCATTATGTTTTTTTTTCTTTTCAACATTTTATCCAAACATACATACTTACCCTCTATTTTCAATCCTTAACCCTTTCAATGGATTTGTCCATTATATTGGACACATCAGAAAATATTTTTTGTTTTTATTTTCTGACGTTGTTTTAAAAATCAAATAGGTTGATGCTATAAAATGAAGTTGTATCAACAAGACAAAAATAAATTTATAGAGATGTATAACGTTGAACTTAGTTGCATTTCCGATTTTGTGCCCAACAGAAACCTAAAATTTTTTATTAAGCGTGTTAATAAACAAAAGTGGCTGTTTGATTGGCATAATTTTTTTTCTTGATAATTATATTATAAATAACGCATTTGCATTGGTCTCCGATTGTTTTCGTTCAAGGTTAATTGAAGTTTCAAGATTTAGTTCAAGAACACATAAATATTATAATACTAGTATAGAAGCCCGTCATTCGACGGGTTGTATTCAAAATAATTAAATAGCGTACGATATGAGAATAGTTTTACATTCCCTTCAAATGTTGTTTTGTTCCGGTTGTCTGAAAAATATCAAACCTAATTTGTGTGCATTTTTTAGGCTGAAAGTTAACAGTTGAAGCGATATTTGGTTTTATGAGCGAAACAGGTTCTGGTACAGGCTGAAGAGGCATTATAAGCATAGCATTTACAACAACCATGAACAGTTTAAGTGATATAGAGCACGGAGCAGGACTTTTGTCTTTTATTTATTAAGATAACCTTTGAATAGTTTTGTCCATTAAATTGTACAGCCTGGCAAAAGCTAAGCAGTAAAAATCAAAGAAATGTTTTGTTAATTTTTTTATGGCCTAAATTTGGGAATATTACCACAAAAAATGTTTCCACAATTATTCTAGCAACGCCATTGAAAGGGTTAAGGGGGCTCCTATACAAATTTTTTTATTTTTTTAAATTTTTTGTTTGTTAAATCGGCTTCTACCAATCTTATTATTATATTCTACTGATTGCTTAATGGTTCAAAACTTTTCTTAGACCATTACGTTGAAGCACGCTCCTGATTATTTCCGTATAGAAGGATATCACCAAATAGTAGCTCCAAACCGAGTTTCTTTGTACTGTGAGTATTATTACCTTAGATCCAATTCAATTTAAAAAATTGTTCATTATATCGGCGGTTCCAGAACCCTTGTATAATGCTTGTTTTAGTTTCCTAGCAGTGGGATTCGACCAAATAGTAACTCCATTCTGAGTTTAAATGTTCTGTGTCTTTGATTTCGATAGCTATACTATATCGAAAGTTTGACATGTATGGATAGAGTCAGGGCTTGCTTTCCAATACCCGTGTTAGTTTTATAATTGAAATACCTGACCAATTTATAACTTTATACTGAGTTGCTTGTTATGCGAAATATAGTTTCAAATCTATTCGATATCAACAAATTGAATTGCGTAGGCGGTGCCACGCCCCCATTTGCTATGATCGTTTGCATATGGCAGTCGAAAGTCACGGCAAAATAGTATGTTCATACCGAGTTTCATTGATGTGTGACTTATATTTCGAGAGTATATCTGAAAATTCGATTTCTTAAAAAGTGCCACGCCCCTTTAGGTAAGGAGGGTGAAAAATACTTGGCAATCTATTCTCATACCTACCACATATATAAAAAAATTTATTAAAATCGGAAGAGTTCAACCATAAACACCGTGACATGAGATTTTTATATATTTAAGATTATAAAGAACCAATTGGGAATTATGAGACTCGTAAAAATTACGAAAACATCTTTTACTCACACTTGATGAACTTCAGGCTCATTAAATACTAGCAGAGTACTCGGCCTTGTTCGGATACAGCGTATTTGAGATGAATTGTATTAATAGCAAATATAGATTAATTTATATTATTTTTGCTTGAAAAAATAATTTATTGAAACCTATGTACACTGTCTTGGAGAGCCTGCTTTACATATTAATTTTACTATAACTTTTTATCGAAAATGTATTTTTTTGTTTTTTAATTTTCATCAGTATTTTATTAAAAATCAAGAGTTATGAAGAATAACAACTTTGTAAAATAATTTTATTTCAACATTGAATATATATGTTATAATATAACATGTAGTAAATGTTATGTATATTTTGCACATTTTTATTCACTCATTCATTCATTCACACAATATTTTTAGACTTTGCATTTGGTGTCAAAACCAGGCTTTAAATTGCTTTCAGCAGAAAAGCAAAAGCAACGAAATTTTTACTGCGGTAGTGCTACCGACAGTATTTAAAAACATTGTTATGCTGTTCATTTTGCTTTGCTGTGTGAATTTTGTATAGTGCTACGCAAGCAAAATAAATTATTTTATTGCTTTGCTTTTCATTTTGCTTTTCTAATTTGTCACAGCAATACGACAGCAGCAGTTATTAAGCTGCCAAATTTCGCTTTGCTTTCTGATGTTGTGTATTAATGTGGCTTTCGTTATTTCGTCGTTTCTATGCTGGGTCGTTTCAGAAGCGCATGTCTATTTGCATGTTTTTTATATAATATGTACACTTGTGTGCAGTCGTGTATGTATGTTGGTACTTTGCAAAACTGTCGGTAGCACTACCGCAGCAAAATGTTGCTGTTTTGCTGAAACTATTTTCATCACTCAGCAAAACGAAGCAAAGCAAACGAATTGCAAAGCGCATGTCTATTTGCATATTTTTCATATAATATGTACACTTGTGTGCAGTCGTGTATGTATGTTGGTACTTTGAAAAACTGTCGGTAGCACTACCGCAGCAAAATGTTGCTGTTTTGCTGAAACTATTTTCATCACTCAGCAAAACGAAGCAAAGCAAACGAATTGCAAAGCGCATGTCTATTTGCATATTTTTTATATAATATATACACTTGTGTGCAGTCGTGTATGTATGTTGGTACTTTGAAAAACTGTCGGTAGCACTACCGCAGCAAAATGTTGCTGTTTTGCTGCTGAAACTATTTTCATCACTCAGCAAAACGAAGCAAAGCAAACGAATTGCAAAGCGCATGTCTATTTGCATATTTTTATATAATATGTACACTTGTGTGCAGTCGTGCATGTATGTTGGTACTTTGAAAAACTGTCGTTAGCACTACCGCAGCAAAATGTTGCTGTTTTGCTGAAACTATTTTCATCACTCAGAAAAACGAAGCAAAGCAAACGAATTGCAAAGCGCATGTCTATTTGCATATTTTTTATATAATATGTACACTTGTGTGCAGTCGTGTATGTATGTTGGTACTTTAAAAAGCTGTCGGTAGCACTACCGCAGCAAAATGTTGCTGTTTTGTTGAAACTATTTTCATCACTCAGAAAAACGAAGCAAAGCAAACGAATTGCAAAGCGCATGTCTATTTGCATATTTTTTATATAATATTTACACTTGTGTGCAGTCGTGTATGTATGTTGGTACTTTGAAAAGCTGTCGGTAGCACTACCGCAGCAAAATGTTGCTATTTTGTTGAAACTATTTTCATCACTCAGAAAAACGAAGCAAAACAAACGAATTGCAAAGCGCATGTCTATTTGCATATTTTTTATATAATATGTACACTTGTGTGCAGTCGTGTATGTATGTTGGTACTTTGAAAAGCTGTCGGTAGCACTACCGCAGCAAAATGTTGCTGTTTTGCTGAAACTATTTTCATCACTCAGCAAAACGAAGCAAAGCAAACTAATTGCAAAGCGCATGTCTATTTGCATATTTTTTATATAATATGTACACTTGTGTGCAGTCGTGTATGTATGTTGGTACTTTAAAAAGCTGTCGGTAGCACTAACGCAGCAAAATGTTGCTGTTTTGTTGAAACTATTTTCATCACTCAGAAAAACGAAGCAAAGCAAACGAATTGCAAAGCGCATGTCTATTTGCATATTTTTTATATAAAATGTACACTTGTGTGCAGTCGTGTATGTATGTTGGTACTTTGAAAAGCTGTCGGTAGCACTACCGCAGCAAAATGTTGCTGTTTTGTTGAAACTATTTTCATCACTCAGAAAAACGAAGCAAAGCAAACGAATTGCAAAGCGCATGTCTATTTGCATATTTTTTATATAAAATGTACACTTGTGTGCAGTCGTGTATGTATGTTGGTACTTTGAAAAGCTGTCGGTAGCACTAACGCAGCAAAATGTTGCTGTTTTGTTGAAACTATTTTCATCACTCAGAAAAACGAAGCAAAGCAAACGAATTGCAAAGCGCATGTCTATTTACATATTTTTTATATAATATGTACACTTGTGTGCAGTGGTGTATGTATGTTGGTACTTTGAAAAGCTGTCGGTAGCACTACCGCAGCAAAATGTTGCTGTTTTGTTGAAACTATTTTCATCACTCAGCAAAACGAAGCAAAGCAAACGAATTGCTGTTTTCGTAGTGCTGCAACAAATAAGAAAAGCAAAATGAAAAGCAAAGCAATTAGTTAAGTTCTTTTGCTTTCGAAGCACTACGCAGTAAAACAAATTATTTTTAATGCTGCTGCTTTGGCTGTTGCTGTTCGATTTTCAATAAGCACAGCAAAGTAAAAGCAAAAGCAACTGAAGTTTTTTAAGTTTTTTAAACGCTGGTCAAAACAAATAAATTATTTGTACTTCCAATGCGTGAACAGCCGATATTTAATTGCCCATGAGCGAAACAGTTTTGGGTCAAGTCAAGTCCTGCAACTTTTAGTGGTTATTTTTTTTGTGGACTGTACAATGAGGCGTGGCAAGACATTTTTGGTAAAGTTTCCGAGAGTAAACATACAAACTAAATTACAAATATTAGTCAAATACGACTGAAACCGTGTGAAATATAGCATTTTTATTAATTTGTGGGCGGTAAAAGAGGGTGTGGCAAAATTTATATAGCCTATATTCAGCGCAGTAATTTAAGGAGTTGCTTGATATAGGGTTTTTAAAAGTCCATCGATTAGTTTAGAAGTCTATTCGGTACATACATACATTAATACATACATACATACAAACAAACAAAAATATTATATAAATTCATGTTCTCGTGTTTTTTTTTTGTCACTTGTGCATTTTGTACATACATATCATGAATAGTTTATGTTACTCAGAAAATTAATTACTGTACCTAAAGTCATGAATGCAATGCATGCAGATCATGTACAAATTCATAGTTATCGTGTAATTTTTTGATTAAGTTTATGACAGCAGAAAAAGCTTTTTACTGCTTGGTGTCAATTTGAGCTTTAACAAAATTCATGAAAGCATTGCATGCAGATCATGTAAAATATTCATAATTATTGTGAACTTTTCTGCTTCAGTGTATGACAGCAGCGAAAGCTCTTGTGCCAGAATGCGCACTTATTTAAAACTGCACAACCTTCTTTCTCATTAAATAGCACTAAACAATCTGAAAGCTCTTATTGCATTGAAGCTTTCACTTACTTTTCTTTAAACATCGTTAAAACTATATATTTTGCAGCAAGATTGGAAAAACATTCAATTAAAACTCTTCACTTACTCATAAATAACATAAAACAGGACGACTTAAGTGTTTGTTGCACAACAACAAGATGCATCCATGCTGCTGCTGCTGCTGCTCCAATACTTGATATGCAATTCTTTGAATTATAGCAAGTCAGCCAACAGGTCGTTTAAAAGCTGCACGCGTTGGATGTCTAAAGAGGCGTTTGGGTGGCAGGTATCAACAACAACAGTAACTTTAACACCAATAACAACAACTGTGAGAGTACTATTTAAATGAACCTCAGCCGCTAGACACCAACGGAGCGCGCACAGCATCACAGCATCACATCACATTGATGTTGCAAACGCTGTAGGATGTCGCGATAACGTGTTATGAACTCTGATTAAATTCGCCTTGATGAGTTGCTGCTTTTGTCTGTCGTCTATGACTTTGTCGTTGTTGTTGTCGTTGTCGTCATCGTCTGGTTGTTGCTGTTGCTGAAACAACAATTTAACGACTGCCCACAATGAGACGTGCTTGAAGCAGCAACATAGTGCAGCTTAAAAATGTATTGCAACAAATGTCGACGCATGCTGCGTGTGCAGGCAGGGTCGCTTGCGTGTGTGTGAGCTTATGTGAGCGTCGTCAACCTTTGCCAAGTCGTTCGCTCGAAAGTAGGTTGACACCGCAAATAGGCAAATTTTATTAAATACGCTTGCGTATCGAGCTTTTTTTCTGGTTAAATACCACGTTTTTCTTTTAATTTTTTTCTCTGCCATTTCTTTTAATATGAGTTTTTTTTTGGTTTATTTTAATTGCCATTTTTACTCATTGAAGCGGAAAAACGTGTGCACCATTTTTTCACGCTTGTTTGCAGTTAATCCACTTTTGTGCAACATGTTGTTGCAACTAGAGAGTAGTTAATAAAAATGTGTCAATGTTTTTTTTGTAGCACAGTGTAAGCGTTAATTGGTATATATTTGAGTGTATTTGTGCTCGTATGTGTTTAATGGACTGCAAAAAGTTTGTTGCGTACATTTGCGTAGATCTGATAGAAGACCAATTTTGCAATAAATAAGGTTTGCTCAGAAAGCCTTTTTTGGACTTAATTCATACCAAATCAAGAGCTTTTTATAAGCCATCAAAACAGCCATTGACTTAGTCATGCTTTTGTTATTGACTTAAAATTCACGCCAACAACTAATTAAGTGAAAATAAATGCTTTTAATTTTTGGCAATTATTATTGATCCAATCATTGACATCAATCCTTGGTTGAAGCCAAATTCAACGCTTGCGCTTTTATGGCTAGCTTAAGCTTGTTGGTTTCACAAGTACAGCTCAATGTCGTTCAGTATTTCTCTATTCCACTCAAAATAGTTATGTTTTTGTGTCCGCCATAATAACTAAAAACTTTTCTAAAATAACCACACAATTTTATTAGCATTACTTATTCCATTATTTTTTTAATTAAAATTAAGCATTTATTACGTCACTCTATTCTAGCTTTCAGTTTGCTTACCCTTCTCTGCAAAAGTTTTGTTGTCATTTTCTTTTCTTTTCCTTCACCTGTTTTTATTTAGTCCTTCCGTCCTTCTATAGTATTAATTATTAATGCAATTTCTTTTATTGCTGCTTTCTGCCGCTGCTCTTCCCTATCTGGCTCACTATGACTACCTTTTGTGTTGACCAACTCAGACGCTGTTGTCTGTCAGACGCTTCTCGTTGTTGCTGCTTCTCAGTGTTTTGTTTTTGTTTGTTCTGGCATTATTAATATTTTCCAACTTGATTTGTTTGGGGAAATCCAAAAGTTGCTACGCTTCCTTGTATAAACTTTTATAAAATTCTACTTTTTGCACTCAAAGTTTTTGGCAAATACGTTTGGATCAAAGCTTCCATTGATAATTTCAAGACTTCCATGGCTTGTTCGTGTTTTATTTTATGACCTCTGAAGTTGACTGAAAGTTATTGTAGGTGGTAAAGGCAACGTGTCCCAAAAAGTATGCTTCAGTTTTTTTGATATGAATAAAATTATTTAGCTCTTAATTTACTTAGTTTATTAAGCTTCGGCCGATTAATGTATGCACCTCAGTGCTTTTGGAGTACACCTAGTTTTTGGGCTGAATTAAAGACTTACTAGCATAATTTTGTCGTAAGCCTTTTAACTTCAGTAGCTTTGAAACAACTTTGCTTACAACAGAAATGTTTCCATAAAATATATAACAAAACATATTCAAAGCTTTGTTTAAATGTCAGAGTTCAAAGAATGTTTTCGGTTTGATATTTTTACTTTATTAAATTATTTTTGTATTATTTTGTCTGTCATTATTCAATTTTATAATGTTTACTTATCTTGACTTTTATCCGTCATTGATTTGTTCATCTGCAATTTTTATACTTGAGCCTTTTTTATTTTACTTTTGCGCTTTTTAAACATACAATTTTTTTATTGCTTAATGTGACAACTCAAATTTATGAGCACTCTGACATTTGTGATATTTTTTTATGTTGTCACAATGTTTAACAATGTAAGCAATATATTTAAAAAATGTCCGCCTTTTCCGTGTTCTACGCGATAAAATTTGAATGTCACTGATTTTGCAGCTCAAATGCATAATTTTATAAATTTTCGAAATAACAGGTATTTGAACTAATTATGTGAGAATTTATATATTTTACAATTGTCGATATTATATTTTTTCCTTCAATCTGTCAATCAAAGTTTATTACATGTTTTAATTTTATTGCGATATGCAAGATTAAATATCATCAATTATTATTAAAAAAAAAAAAATTAAATCAAAAGTAAATAAACAAATGTATAAAAAACAATAACAAGTAAAATAAATTCCTAAAAATAAAATTATAAAATATAAACTAAAAAAAAAGAACGAAACAACTTCAAATTAAAATATCACAATTCAAAATAAAATATAAAAATACAGTATAAAATATTAGAATTTTATTAAAGAAAATTTTTCATTAAAGTAAAAAAAGCAGCACATTAAAACGCAATCATTTAAAAGAAATAAGAATAAAAAAAAAATTAAAGAAAAAAATTTTAAAAAATTTAGATTGAGGTTGCGGTTGAGAATGTTAAGGTTGAGGTTGAAGCTAAAACAAGAGAACTCAAAAACTAAAATTAAAAAAAAAACTAAAATTGAGAAAATAAAAACAAATCCCAAAAATTGTAATAAGAATAAAGTTAAAAAAATAATTGAAATAATATAAGGATAACTTGTTATTTAAAACCTTCAGCAATCGAAAAACAATTTTTAAATTTTAACAAAAAACAAAAACTCAAAAAAAGAACAACTATATCACATTATAAAATTATATGTTATATAAATATGGTAATATATAAGTGCATATATATGTAAGCATATATATGTAAGCAATATGACAACAAGAGTACAAAAAAAAAAATTAAAATTTTAATAAATTAATATTTCGTAACTGTTATGATATCGATAAAAAAATGAATTGAAAATAAAAACATTAAAAAACGCACAATTTTAAATAAGAAACTAAAAAAATTAAAGATTGATAAAAATAAAGAACCAAAAAATTACAAATAAAAAATAAAAAACAATTTCGAAAATTAAAAAACAAATATACAAATAAAAAAAATAAATATAATAAAAAAAGCATAAACTTAAAAAATAATTAAAAACACAAACTACAAAATACAAAATACAAAATACAAAATACAAAATACAAAATACAAAATACAAAATACAAAATACAAAATACAAAATACAAAATACAAAATACAAAATACAAAATACAAAATACAAAATACAAAATACAAAATACAAAATACAAAATACAAAATACAAAATACAGAATACAAAATACAAAATACAAAATACAAAATACAAAATACAAAATAAAAAATAAAAAATACAAAATACAAAATACAAAATACAAAATACAAAATACAAAATACAAAATACAAAATACAAAATACAAAATACAAAATACAAAATACAAAATACAAAATACAAAATACAAAATACAAAATACAAAATACAAAATACAAAATACAAAATACAAAATACAAAATACAAAATACAAAATACAAAATACAAAATACAAAATACAAAATACAAAATACAAAATACAAAATACAAAATACAAAATACAAAATACAAAATACAAAATACAAAATACAAAATACAAAATACAAAATACAAAATACAAAATACAAAATACAAAATACAAAATACAAAATACAAAATACAAAATACAAAATACAAAATACAAAATACAAAATACAAAATACAAAATACAAAATACAAAATACAAAATACAAAATACAAAATACAAAATACAAAATACAAAATACAAAATACAAAATACAAAATACAAAATACAAAATACAAAATACAAAATACAAAATAAAAAATAAAAAATAAAAAATAAAAAATACAAAATACAAAATACAAAATACAAAATACAAAATACAAAATACAAAATACAAAATACAAAATACAAAATACAAAATACAAAATAAAAAATACAAAATACAAAATACAAAATACAAAATACAAAATACAAAATACAAAATACAAAATACAAAATACAAAATACAAAATACAAAATACAAAATACAAAATACAAAATACAAAATACAAAATACAAAATACAAAATACAAAATACAGAATACAAAATACAAAATACAAAATACAAAATACAAAATAAAAAATAAAAAATACAAAATACAAAATACAAAATACAAAATACAAAATACAAAATACAAAATACAAAATACAAAATACAAAATACAAAATACAAAATACAAAATACAAAATACAAAATACAAAATACAAAATACAAAATACAAAATACAAAATACAAAATACAAAATACAAAATACAAAATACAAAATACAAAATACAAAATACAAAATACAAAATACAAAATACAAAATACAAAATACAAAATACAAAATACAAAATACAAAATACAAAATACAAAATACAAAATACAAAATACAAAATACAAAATACAAAATACAAAATACAAAATACAAAATACAAAATACAAAATACAAAATACAAAATACAAAATATAAAATACAAAATACAAAATACAAAATACAAAATACAAAATACAAAATACAAAATACAAAATACAAAATACAAAATACAAAATAAAAAATAAAAAATAAAAAATAAAAAATAAAAAATACAAAATACAAAATACAAAATACAAAATACAAAATACAAAATAAAAAATACAAAATACAAAATACAAAATACAAAATACAAAATACAAAATACAAAATACAAAATACAAAATACAGAATACAAAATAAAAAAATACAAAATACAAGGATTCATATTCTGTCCGTGCATAGAGGATACAAAATACAAAATACAAAATACAAAATACAAAATACAAAATACAAAATACAAAATACAAAATACAAAATACAAAATACAAAATACAAAATACAAAATACAAAATACAAAATACAAAATACAAAATACAAAATACAAAATACAAAATACAAAATACAAAATACAAAATACAAAATACAAAATACAAAATACAAAATACAAAATACAAAATACAAAATACAAAATACAAAATACAAAATACAAAATACAAAATACAAAATACAAAATACAAAATAAAAAATAAAAAATAAAAAATAAAAAATAAAAAATAAAAAATACAAAATACAAAATACAAAATACAAAATACAAAATACAAAATACAAAATACAAAATACAAAATAAAAAATACAAAATACAAAATACAAAATACAAAATACAAAATACAAAATACAAAATACAAAATACAAAATAAAAAATACAAAATACAAAATACAAAATACAAAATACAAAATACAAAATACAAAATACAAAATACAAAATACAAAATACAAAATACAAAATACAAAATACAAAATACAAAATACAAAATACAAAATACAAAATACAAAATACAAAATACAAAATACAAAATACAAAATACAAAATACAAAATACAAAATACAAAATACAAAATACAAAATACAAAATACAAAATACAAAATACAAAATACAAAATACAAAATAAAAAATAAAAAATAAAAAATAAAAAATACAAAATACAAAATACAAAATACAAAATACAAAATACAAAATACAAAATACAAAATACAAAATAAAAAATACAAAATACAAAATACAAAATACAAAATACAAAATACAAAATACAAAATACAAAATACAAAATACAAAATACAAAATACAAAATACAAAATACAAAATACAAAATACAAAATACAAAATACAAAATACAAAATACAAAATACAAAATACAAATACAAAATACAAAATACAGAATACAAAATACAAAATACAAAATACAAAATACAAAATACAAAATAAAAAATAAAAAATACAAAATACAAAATACAAAATACAAAATACAAAATACAAAATACAAAATACAAAATACAAAATACAAAATACAAAATACAAAATACAAAATACAAAATACAAAATACAAAATACAAAATACAAAATACAAAATACAAAATACAAAATACAAAATACAAAATACAAAATACAAAATACAAAATACAAAATACAAAATACAAAATACAAAATACAAAATACAAAATACAAAATACAAAATACAAAATACAAAATACAAAATACAAAATACAAAATACAAAATACAAAATACAAAATACAAAATACAAAATACAAAATACAAAATACAAAATACAAAATACAAAATACAAAATACAAAATACAAAATACAAAATACAAAATACAAAATACAAAATACAAAATACAAAATACAAAATACAAAATACAAAATACAAAATACAAAATACAAAATACAAAATACAAAATACAAAATACAAAATACAAAATACAAAATACAAAATACAAAATACAAAATACAAAATACAAAATAAAAAATAAAAAATAAAAAATACAAAATAAAAAATACAAAATACAAAATACAAAATACAAAATACAAAATACAAAATACAAAATACAAAATACAAAATACAAAATACAAAATACAAAATACAAAATACAAAATACAAAATACAAAATACAAAATACAAAATACAAAATAAAAAATAAAAAATAAAAAATAAAAAATAAAAAATACAAAATACAAAATACAAAATACAAAATACAAAATACAAAATACAAAATAAAAAATACAAAATACAAAATACAAAATACAAAATACAAAATACAAAATACAAAATACAAAATACAAAATACAAAATACAAAATACAAAATACAAAATACAAAATACAAAATACAAAATAAAAAATAAAAAATAAAAAATAAAAAATAAAAAATACAAAATACAAAATACAAAATACAAAATACAAAATACAAAATACAAAATACAAAATACAAAATACAAAATACAAAATACAAAATACAAAATACAAAATACAAAATACAAAATACAAAATACAAAATACAAAATACAAAATACAAAATACAAAATACAAAATACAAAATACAAAATACAAAATACAAAATACAAAATACAAAATACAAAATACAAAATACAAAATACAAAATAAAAAATACAAAATACAAAATACAAAATACAAAATACAAAATACAAAATACAAAATACAAAATACAAAATACAAAATACAAAATACAAAATACAAAATACAAAATACAAAATACAAAATACAAAATACAAAATACAAAATACAAAATACAAAATACAAAATACAAAATACAAAATACAAAATACAAAATACAAAATACAAAATACAAAATACAAAATAAAAAATAAAAAATAAAAAATAAAAAATAAAAAATACAAAATACAAAATACAAAATACAAAATACAAAATACAAAATACAAAATACAAAATACAAAATACAAAATACAAAATACAAAATACAAAATACAAAATACAAAATACAAAATACAAAATACAAAATACAAAATACAAAATACAAAATACAAAATACAAAATACAAAATACAAAATACAAAATACAAAATACAAAATACAAAATACAGAATACAAAATAAAAAAATACAAAATACAAGGATTCATATTCTGTCCGTGCATAGAGGACAGAAAACCAAAAATTTGTATCTTTTAGCGTTATTCTAGCTAAACTTTTCTAGCCGAAAAACTCTTCATAAAACTTATATGACGATTACAATTTTTATATCAAGATTTCTCGAAACATTGAGATCGGAGTTAAACGATTATCGCTTATGACCATAGATATAATAAATATCTTCCTCCATTTACTTTTTATAGCGAACTCTATATATTTATTTATTAGACTTCTTACAAAACATACATAAAAAAACTTTTATTAATACGCATATTTTTCTTCATCTCTTTCCAGGTAACGTCAACAGTAATCGCTTAAGTAAACTAAAATAAGCGCTTCATGTTACTTAATTGGTAAGAAAGACAAAACAACAATAAGCAATGCTAGAAAAATCTTCACTAAAAAATGCTAGAAAATTAGTAAGTAAGAACTATAGTTATATGTAGTGAAGACGATTTTATAAAAATTCTGGCCACATTTTTTGCACTAGAACTGTTGCATTCACTCTCGAGCAGAGTGCAATCGTTGTTAAATAAACATTTGCTCACTTCATATTCCGCTGAGAAATTTAATTTTTTGAAAACACTTTCTAGCGAGTGTAGCGCCCACTTCCGGCTGATGTCAATAAACCGACAGCCATCCGACCAAGTTGGATAATACTTATTTCAAAAGAAAATGTTTCAAAAGAATTGCATGTCTCTGTTTTGCTTTTTTTTGTTGTTGTTTTATTTAAATACATGTTCATGATCTGCTTTTGAACGACGTGTGCTGATCATGAAACCGCTAGCGAACCACCCACCCACTCGACAATAACAATTATAGTAATAACAGGCAGAAACAGCAACAACAACAACAACGGTGACTGCTGTCATTTTAATTGGCAAGCGAGAACAGCAACACAATCACAGCAGCAGCAATAATAATTAAAATAATGATGAGTCGGAAAATGATTTCAGCGATTTTCTCGCTGAGATTTCCGGACAACATCATCATCATGCGGTAGTGATGAATGAAAAAAAAACAAAAACAAAAAAATGCAAAAGTGTGGGAGTGCAAGAGAGTGAAAAAATAAGCGAGCGTTGAGCTTTCATTTCCCACATGAGTGAGAGTAAAAAGATCGTGAGACTAAAGAAAGTTCAACTTGGCTGTAGAATAGTAGAATGTTCTCTATTTCTCCAGCACAAACTGTCAGAAGTACAGCTGTGGAGAAAAAAATAGCACACTCTTATACAACTTTATGACAGTAACTACAAAGATTTGATTACTATTTTTAATCGAGATGGTTATTAAATGTAAGATTCAAGCAGAAGAACAGCACCAAGAATTAAACTTTTTTTTTATGGTTATCGAAAATTTAAATATGATATTCTTTTGACTGCAAAAATAAAAGCGCATTGGAGTAAAATTTAAAAAATATTTTAT
Organism: Tetanocera ferruginea; assembly: GCA_958299015.1. Classification (NCBI taxonomy): domain Eukaryota; kingdom Metazoa; phylum Arthropoda; class Insecta; order Diptera; family Sciomyzidae; genus Tetanocera; species Tetanocera ferruginea. The sequence goes on from OY282644.1 coordinate 72,330,699, forward strand.
ATATACTTTTGGCCAAACTTTGTTATTACTAGCTTATAATACACGGTGGGCCAAAATTCACACCTGCGTGTACAAATTTAATATCTTTTTTGTTTATTATTTTTATTTTTCAATATAAATGAACTTTGCATGACTTAAATTTTAATTATGCATAATATCAGGTCATTGACCACCATTTTCAGTTTTAGTTAATACTTCTTAAAAACATATTTTTTAAGAATAAGTTTTTTAGAGCTTTATGCCAACAACAACAAAGTTCTTTGCAGAACAACCGAGCAGACTAGACCATGGTTTCATTTTCACCGCTACATAATTGGACTCTTTTCGCTCATAAACAGGCGATTTTCTTAATAGAACGCCAAGTATCAAGCCCCGATTTCAGCTTCAAATCTGTGCTTAATCTGCTCTATAATTTGAGCATTCGTTCTTTGAAATAAGCTCATAGGAAATAATCGGGTGCAGTTAAATTTTGTGCACGTGCTGGCTAATTGAATACTGACTTTTTTGACATAATTCGTGCATGAAAAATTGTTCTTAAAAGAACAAATCACTGGCCGGGCCGTATGTGCTGTTACTCCATCCTACTGGAGTAAAAACCAATTTTTAGCTGCAACAGGATCATATTGCCATACTTGTCCCCATTCACCGTCACTGCATTACCAACATCATTCTCAAAGAAGTAGAGTCCTATAACCCTCTGTGATGTCACTCTAAACCATACTGTACACTAGATTTTGATGCCCGGAAATCCTAAATTTTGCAAGGTTCGACAAGGCGTTGAGTTAAGTTTTGCCGCATCTGGGTTAAACGGTGATAAAAATTGAAAAATTAGACATAAATCTCCATAACTATCCAAGTGTTACCAATAGAGAGGTAAAAACTTCCATTACTACCCAAGTGTTGCCCCTAGAGGGTTCAAAACCTTCATAATTACCCAAGTGTTGCCTCTAAAGAGGTGAAATGTTCGACCGACCACCATTAAATATTCTTCCCCAAAAAATTCAGGGACATACCTACCCCCAATCTCCACCTCCTTAGAGGCTCCCATAGAAAATTTCTCTTTTTTAGTAAATTGGACCACAACCACTCCCAGGGTGAGCCTAGAAAAGTCAAATTTGTAAGAGACCACCTTACTTACCCTCTATTAATTTTTTAAAACATTTTTTTATAAAATTGGCTTCTATCGCTCGCAGGGTGCCTTCCAGGCTGAAATAAGAGATCAACCCACATTAAATTTTCTCCTCCAAATTTGTTTCGAGGTTACTTTCCTTCTATCTCCACCGTTAATTAGAAATAAGACATTTTGAAAGTATAATTCCTCCTCATTTCGGCATAAAAAATTGTTGTAGTCCTAACTGAGAAAAATTTGAGCTGAAAACAATCCCAAATCAATTTGTTTTGGGAGTTATTCTGAGCTTTGCCATATTATTTTGATATTAAGCATTTTGATATCCAGCCAAAATGTGATCGTTTATCAAAAAATTAACACGCTTATTTGTGCATAATAAATGTGATTTTTGGATTTCGTCAAAAAACTAATAATCTCACTTGGGCCAAATTTATGACATTTTGGTATTGAATATAAAAAACATGCTCATTTTTATTCAAAAACTTCATGGTACGTTACACAAAAATTAAGAGTTACTCTGAGCGGTCGCAAGAACTAAAAGAACTTGCCTCTTTCCATGCCACCAACTATTCTAGATAGGTAGATAGGTATTCTTGACCAACTACAATACCAACAATTTTCGAGCAGGCCCCATTCAATGATTGAAACCCAGTAAAACCCACGTTTTAGGTCAAATGAAAAAATAATGTACAGCCGTTGACAACTAATTAGAAACGATTATTTTGTTATAAGACATCTACCGATTTCTTCTTGAACTTTTCAACTATCCATTTTGACTTGCTAATTTCTGCAACTATACGAATATATCTTAAAAACAAAAAACTAGTTGAAAAGTTTTTAATGGTACAGTTGGTTTAAAAGAAACTTTTATTCTAAAACTTTAAAAAATATCTGTGACAACTAATTAGAAACGCTTGCAAAATAAATTATATTTAGGTAAAAAAAAGTAGTAAAATATGTGAAAACTTAACAAAAGTGATGCTTAAGGTGTAATATTTTGTTGGAAAAACATTTTGCTTTAAAACTACAACACATCGTCTTTGCATTAAGGATAAGGTCTTGACATCTTTTTACCAAATACCGCACCAAGCTTCCTTGACTCTTCAAGAAATCATCTAAAAATCATCCGAATTTGTTATGTTTAGTGTGTTTACGACATTTTTCAAATCGTTTAATGAATGCTCGTTGGGATTTACATCACGAATTGACGATGAGCAGTCAAGAACAGTCAAAGCAATTTAATCAAAAAATTTGTTGGTCAGCTTTGCCGTATGCTTGGGGTCATTATCCTGCTGGAATGACCAAATCACTGGGATATTGTCTACATACCAAAGCAGAATAACAATTCTTAAAATATAAACGTATTCTCGTTTATATTTTATAGAAATACAGTGAATTAGACCAATGACATTCCAAAAAAATTTCCCCCAAACAAAGATTGATCCACCGCCATGCTTAACAACCAAAGAAGTGTACTTTAGATCAAGTTCATTACCTTTTGGACATCGTTGGACACTCTTTCTGCCATCAGTATCAATGCTTTTGATCTTTGTTTTAACACTTCACACAACAAGTATTTGCACTGCTTTACCGGACAAGATACATGATCTTTGGCAAATTCAGTACGTTTCTGTACGAGCCTTTCACCATGGGATTCTTGCGTGCAAGTCTTCCATGAAGGCCAGCTTCCACTAAAAGTCGTGCAACGGCTCATTTTGATACACTGACCCCAATTTCATCCATTATTTCACGCTGGATGACTGCTGTGGTCTTGCTTGGATCGGGTTTTGATGGTCGGACAATGTTTTGATCAATATGTGCTGAAGTTTTGCGCGGTATTTTTTGGAGTGGTACATTTTCCGTGGTTTTATATTGTCGAAGATGAGCAATAGCATTGAAAACCATCGTTTTTAAGCATTTGAATTGATCCGTATGATAGCCCACCACTCTTCAATTCAATAATTGCCTTGCGGGTACGTGGCGTGCATATGTTGGCTTTTTCCATTTTATGTAATTTTACTTTTACAGTTTTTTGTTGAAATTATGTGTAAAAAATTCAAAATAATAAAATCTTATCGAAATATTCAGAAATTATACATAAAAAGTTTGAAAACTTTAATGTTAACAAATCGTTTCTAATAAGTTGTCAATGAAATAAATTATGTTCTCCTACTAAAACTGATTTTGCTGCAATAAATTACTTGGAAAAGTCAGTTGAATTGTTCTTGTAAAAAGATAAAAGAAAATTAAGAAATAAAAAAAATAAAATAGACCGTCACATTACCAAACGCACGTCCAGTGCGGTAAAGTGCAGCAAGTATGATATCGTTTCTAGCTAGTTGTCAGCAGCTGTAAATTTCTTGAAATCGAGATAAGACTTGTGTCATGAAAAACGCATTGTGTCAACCATATCACATCACATCACATCACATCACATCACATCACATCACATCACATCACATCACATCACATCACATCACATCACATCACATCACATCACATCATATCACATCACATCACATCACATCACATCACATCGCATCACATCACATCACATCACATCACATCACATCACATCACATCACATCACATCACATCACATCATATCACATCACATCACATCACATCACATCACATCACATCACATCACATCACATCACATCACATCACATCACATCACATCACATCACATCACATCACATCACATCACATCACATCACATCACATCACATCACATCACATCACATCACATCACATCATATCACATCACATCACATCACATCACATCACATCATATCACATCACATCACATCACATCACATCACATCACATGACATCACATCACATCACATCACATCACATCACATCACATCACATCACATAACATCACATCACATAATATCACATCACATCACATCACATCACATCACATCACATCACATCACATCACATCACATCACATCACATCACATCATATCACATCACATCACATCACATCACATCACATCACATCACATCACATCACATCATATCACATCACATCACATCACATCACATCACATCACATCGCATCACATCACATCACATCACATCACATCACATCACATCACATCACATCACATCACATCACATCATATCACATCACATCACATCACATCACATCACATCACATCACATCACATCACATCACATCACATCACATCACATCACATCACATCACATCACATCACATCACATCACATCACATCACATCACATCACATCACATCATATCACATCACATCACATCACATCACATCACATCACATCACATCATATCACATCACATCACATCACATCACATCACATCACATGACATCACATCACATCACATCACATCACATCACATCACATCACATCACATAACATCACATCACATAATATCACATCACATCACATCACATCACATCACATCACATCACATCACATCACATCACATCACATCACATCACATCACATCACATCACATCACATCACATCACATCACATCACATCATATCACATCACATCACATCACATCACATCGCATCACATCACATCACATCACATCACATCACATCACATCACATCACATCACATCACATCACATCACATCACATCACATCACATCACATCACATCACATCACATCACATCACATCACATCACATCACATCACATCACATCATATCACATCACATCACATCACATCACATCACATCACATGACATCACATCACATCACATCACATCACATCACATCACATCACATCACATCACATCACATCACATCACATCACATCACATCACATCACATCACATCACATCACATCATATCACATCACATCACATCACATCACATCACATCGCATCACATCACATCACATCACATCACATCACATCACATCACATCACATCACATCACATCACATCATATCACATCACATCACATCACATCACATCACATCACATCACATCACATCACATCACATCACATCACATCACATCACATCATATCACATCACATCATATCACATCACATCACATCACATCACATCACATCACATAACATCACATCACATAATATCACATCACATCACATCACATCACATCACATCATATCACATCACATCACATCACATCACATCACATCGCATCACATCACATCACATCACATCACATCACATCACATCACATCACATCACATCACATCACATCACATCACATCACATCACATCACATCACATCACATCACATCACATCACATCACATGACATCACATCACATCACATCACATCACATCACATCACATCACATCACATCACATCACATCACATCACATCACATCACATCACATCACATCGCATCACATCACATCACATCACATCACATCACATCACATCACATCACATCACATCACATCACATCACATCACATCACATCACATCACATCACATCACATCACATCACATCACATCACATCACATCACATCACATCACATCACATCACATCACATCACATCACATCATATCACATCACATCACATCACATCACATCACATCACATGACATCACATCACATCACATCACATCACATCACATCACATCACATCACATCACATCACATCACATCACATCACATCACATCACATCACATCACATCACATCACATCATATCACATCACATCACATCACATCACATCACATCGCATCACATCACATCACATCACATCACATCACATCACATCACATCACATCACATCACATCACATCATATCACATCACATCACATCACATCACATCACATCACATCACATCACATCACATCACATCACATCACATCACATCACATCATATCACATCACATCATATCACATCACATCACATCACATCACATCACATCACATAACATCACATCACATAATATCACATCACATCACATCACATCACATCACATCACATCACATCACATCACATCACATCACATCACATCACATCACATCACATCACATCACATCACATCACATCACATCACATCACATCACATCACATCACATCACATCACATCACATCACATCACATCACATCATATCACATCACATCACATCACATCACATCACATCGCATCACATCACATCACATCACATCACATCACATCACATCACATCACATCACATCACATCATATCACATCACATCACATCACATCACATCACATCACATCACATCACATCACATCACATCACATCACATCACATCACATCACATCACATCACATCACATCACATCACATCACATCACATCACATCACATCACATCACATCACATCACATCACATCACATCACATCACATCATATCACATCACATCACATCACATCACATCACATCACATCACATCACATCACATCACATCACATCACATCACATCACATCACATCACATCACATCATATCACATCACATCACATCACATCACATCGCATCACATCACATCACATCACATCACATCACATCACATCACATCACATCACATCACATCACATCATATCACATCACATCACATCACATCACATCACATCGCATCACATCACATCACATCACATCACATCACATCACATCACATCACATCACATCATATCACATCACATCACATCACATCACATCACATCACATCACATCACATCACATCATATCACATCACATCACATCACATCACATCACATCACATCACATCACATCACATCATATCACATCACATCACATCACATCACATCACATCACATGACATCACATCACATCACATCACATCACATCACATCACATCACATAACATCACATCACATAATATCACATCACATCACATCACATCACATCACATCACATCACATCACATCACATCACATCACATCACATCACATCACATCACATCATATCACATCACATCACATCACATCGCATCACATCACTTCACATCACATCACATCTCATCACATCACACCACATTACATCACATCACACCACATTACATCACATCACATCATATCATGTCACATCACATCACATCATATAATAATATCATAATATCCTATCATGCCGCATCATATAATAGCACAACACATTTTATCCTATCATATCATATTATATTGTAACATATTATTTTATATCATATCAAAAACATCAAAACATGTCATATAATATGAAATCATATTACATCATATCATATCCTAAACTTAAACCTCAACTCAGCCTCAACCTAAACCTAAGCCTCAACCTCTACCTCAACCTCTACCTCAATCTCAACCTCAACCTCAACCTCAACCTCAACCTCAACCTCAACCTCAACCTCAACCTCAACCTCAACCTCAACCTCAACCTCAACCTCAACCTCAACCTCAACCTCAACCTCAACCTCAACCTCAACCTCAACCTCAACCTCAACCTCAACCTCAACCTCAACCTCAACCTCAACCTCAACCTCAACCTCAACCTCAACCTCAACCTCAACCTCAACCTCAACCTCAACCTCAACCTCAACCTCAACTTTAACCTCAAGCTCAACCTCAACCTCAATCTCAACCTCAACCTCAACCTCAACCTCAACCTCAACCTCAACCTCAACCTCAACCTCAACCTCAACCTCTACCTCAACCTCAACCTCAACCTCAACCTCAACCTCAACCTCAACCTCAACCTCAACCTCAACCTCAACCTCAACCTCAACCTCAACCTCAACCTCAACCTCAACCTCAACCTCAACCTCAACCTCAACCTCAACCTCAACCTCAACCTCAACCTCAACCTCAACCTCAACCTCAACCTCAACCTCAACCTCAACCTCAACCTCAACCTCAACCTCAACCTCAACCTCAACCTCAAGCTCAACCTCAACCTCAATCTCAACCTCAACCTCAACCTCAACCTCAACCTCAACCTCAACCTCAACCTCAACCTCTACCTCAACCTCAACCTCAACCTCAACCTCAACCTCAACCTCAACCTCAACCTCAACCTCAACCTCAACTTTAACCTCAAGCTCAACCTCAACCTCAATCTCAACCTCAACCTCAACCTCAACCTCAACCTCAACCTCAACCTCAACCTCAACCTCTACCTCAACCTCAACCTCAACCTCAACCTCAACCTCAACCTCAACCTCAACCTCAACCTCAACCTCAACCTCAACCTCAACCTCAACCTCAACCTCAACCTCAACCTCAACCTCAACCTCAACCTCAACCTCAACCTCAACCTCAACCTCAACCTCAACCTCAACCTCAACCTCAACCTCAACCTCAACCTCAACCTCAACCTCAACCTCAACCTCAACCTCAACCTCCTTAAACTCAATCTCAACCTCAACCTCAACCTCATTCTCAACCTCAACCTCAACCTCAACCTCATTCTCAACCTCAACCTCAACCTCAACCTCAACCTCAACCTCAACCTCAACCTCAACCTCAACCTCAACCTCAACCTCAACCTCAACCTCAACCTCAACCTCAACCTCAACCTCAACCTCAACCTCAACCTCAACCTCAACCTCAACCTCAACCTCAACCTCAACCTCAACCTCAACCTCAACCTCAACCTCAACCTCAACCTCAACCTCAACCTCAACCTCAACCTCAACCTCAACCTCAACCTCAACCTCAACCTCAACCTCAACCTCAACCTCAACCTCAACCTCAACCTCAACCTCAACCTCAACCTCAACCTCAACCTCAACCTCAACCTCAACCTCAACCTCAAGCTCAACCTCAACCTCAATCTCAACCTCAACCTCAACCTCAACCTCAACCTCAACCTCAACCTCAACCTCAACCTCAACCTCTACCTCAACCTCAACCTCAACCTCAACCTCAACCTCAACCTCAACCTCAACCTCAACCTCAACCTCAACTTTAACCTCAAGCTCAACCTCAACCTCAATCTCAACCTCAACCTCAACCTCAACCTCAACCTCAACCTCAACCTCAACCTCAACCTCAACCTCAACCTCTACCTCAACCTCAACCTCAACCTCAACCTCAACCTCAACCTCAACCTCAACCTCAACCTCAACCTCAACCTCAACCTCAACCTCAACCTCAACCTCAACCTCAACCTCAACCTCAACCTCAACCTCAACCTCAACCTCAACCTCAACCTCAACCTCAACCTCAACCTCAACCTCAACCTCAACCTCAACCTCAACCTCAACCTCAACCTCAACCTCAACCTCAACCTCAACCTCAACCTCAACCTCAACCTCAACCTCAACCTCAACCTCAACCTCAACCTCAACCTCAACCTCAACCTCAACCTCAACCTCAACCTCAACCTCAACCTCAACCTCAATCTCAACCTCAACCTCAACCTCAACCTCAACCTCAACCTCAACCTCAACCTCAACCTTAACCTCAACCTCAGCCTCAGCCTCAACTTCAATGTATTTTATGTATTTTGATGCACTGATGTCCGTTTTGCTACATAACCCACTAGTTTTGTTTAAAACCCCAATTTTGAGCCACAGGTACACAACCAAAAATGTCTGAACCCGAGGTCTAACATGCCAATTTCTATGTATTTTGATGCACTGAATTGAAATTCGGTGTCTGTTTTGCTTTATCACCCAACTAGTTTACTATAAAACCTCAATTGGGACACCTGAATTTATGGTCTGACAAGTTCATTTTTATGTATTTTGATGCACTTAATTCGAATCCGATTTCCATCTATCACCCACCAGTTTTGTACAAAACCCAAAAAATGGGCCACCGACTGCATCACCTAACAATTTTGTATAAAACCTCTATTTAAAACTTCCACGCAAAAATTTCTGAACTCGAGCTCTGACATGCTACCTCTTATGTATTTTAATGCCCTGAATTTGAATTCGATGTCCGATTCACTGCACTACCCATCACAGTCTTGTACTAAATCGAAAATAAGGGCAACCGGCTTACAAAAAATTATATTTTCTGAACGTGAGATCTGACATGCAAATTCTTATGGATTTTAATGCGCTGAATTTGAATTCGATGTCCTTTTTGCTCCATTGCCAACCAGTTTTGTATAAAACTCCACTTTTGGACCGCCGGTTCCCTTGAAGATATATGTATATATATTGTTAACCCGAGGTCTGAGATGTCAGTTCGTATACATTCTAATGCGCTTCATATGGAACCAATGTTCATTTTGCTCTATTACCCACAAGTTTTGTATAAAAAACCAATATATGGGCCACCGACCGACAAAAAACGGTTTTTTTTTTCTGAACGAGAGGTCTGAAATGTAAATTTTTATGTATTTTGATGCGCCAAATTCGAATACAATGTCCGTTTTACTCCATCACCAACCAGTTTTGTGCGAAACTTAAAATATGGACCAACGGCCTACAAAAAACTGTTCTTTTCTGAACGTTAGTTCTAATATGTTAATTTTTATGTATTTTGATGCACTCAATTCGTATCCGATGTCCATTTTGCTCCATCACTCACATGTTTTGTATAAAAGCCAAATTTTGGGAAACCAACCCAAAGACAAAAATCTAGTTTTTGACTCTGAGATAAGACATTTTAATTCTTATGTACTCTGAGGCGCTATATCCAAATTTTATGTCCGTTTTGCTCAATTAACCACCAGTTTTGTACCAGTTTTGTACCACCAGTTTTGTACCAGTCGTGGTGACCGTGGCATGCTGGTTAAGTGTGTGGCTTAGCATGCTCGGAGCCCGGGTTCGATCCCCAGCCGCGGCGAAATGTTTTTTTAAAAAAAAAAATTTTTCTGATCGGTCACCACCTGTGCAGACAATGGCAAACCTCAGAGAGTAAATAATGCCATGAAAAGCTTCTTGAGAACGTGAACTTTAGCCGTTCGGAGTCGGCATAAAACATGTAGGTCCAGTTCTCGGTCAATTGTGTGCAAAACATTTAATAACACACGCAACACAATTGATCATAAGAAGCTCGATCAAAGTCCTTTCAAGGGCTGAAATGGCCAATTTGTTTTGTTTTTTTTTTTTTTTTTGTTTTTTTGTACCAAATCTTGAATGTCATCAAATATGTCATTCAAAAGCACCGGCCCACAAACAAAAATTAGATTTTCTGACTCTGAGGCCTATCGTGTAAATTCTTATATGTTAAAATGCACTGAATTCGCACCCGGTGTCCGTTTTGCTCTATCACTTAACAGTTTTCCAGAAAACCAGCCTGGCCCGACCCACAAACAAAAAAATTATGAACCCGCGATCTAAAAAAATCATTAACACGTTTGTATTGTTGTTGTGTGTATAGAACTATGTTTATTAAAACTTTATGTAGAATCTTTTTTTTTTGGTTATTCCAATCCTTTAGATTTCCTTGTTGAGGGTTTTACACGGTTAAAAATTTTGGACTAGTTTTTAGTCCAAACTTTGGTTTAAAGGAATTTTTAATCCTAAAAGTACTATTTTTTATTCCATATTTTAGTTTAATTTTTTTTAATCCGAAAAAGTTTAAGTTTGAGACTATTTTGACGTAGAATTACGTCTTACAGCGCGGTTTGTATGGGGTCGTTTTAATAGATTTTTTCAAGGTCATTAGGCAACGTTTTTGGCGAATACTTTAAGGTATACCTACAGCCTTTAATACTCTTCGTTCAAAGATAATATATACACTAAAATATCAGATATATCCTGCGCTGAATGAATATCTAACTTTGGATTTTGTCACTATTATATTAAAGTCACAAAATAGTAAAATATAAGAAGAAAAATGCATGTTCTTATATAAGAAAATCAATCATCAGCTGCTTATGTGCCTGCTGCTTTCTTGTTTTTCTTTCGTTGTTTATGCTTGTATGCTTTGGTTTTGCACGAACTGATTGGTTCGCTTTGGCAGCATTGTAAGCATTAGTTCGCATTGGGTTTATGTATGCACTACTGTTCTAGTATACTAAGTGTTCTTTTTTGAAACCAGAGGTCATGAACCTCTTTTCAACTCAGTGAATGAACTCAATCTGTCAAATTTAACGAAATGGTTCTGTGATCCGGTTAGATTTAACTCTTATGAAAAAAACGAGTTGGATCATATTTCTTTTTATGCTTTTACCCAATAGATGGCATAAAATTTTAATTTTTGCTTATAATGCAAATTAATTTGGATTCCACATCCCACTAGCACTAGCTAGTGTACTTTGCAAACTATGCATCGAACAGAAAGTGTAGCAAGCAAACTAAATATCAGACAGAGACGAGAGGAAAAGACATGTGCTCAGCGTGAAATATAGTAACCATACGATTTTTTAAAAATCGGAGTCTTAATTTTAATTTGAAATAAGTAGTTAAACTGACTGTAGCTTGAAAACTATATATCGGGCAGAGACGAAAGTGACACCAATGGAAAGTGCATTTGCTTCGCCTTCTTTTCAACTAAGTCAATGAACTCAACCTGTCAAACTTAACAAAATGATCGAAAAAATTTGAAATTTTGCTTGTTTCTTTTTGCTTGCTCATTTAATCATACTTACTTTTAACTTTTTCTTTGTTTGGCCTCGATAAGTAGTCCATAATTGAGTGTTATTCATTTATTTTTTAATTTTTGGAAGATCAATAAAAATACGTGCAAAATGCACAAAACAATCGGACCAAAGAGACAAAGTAGAAGAGGTTACAACTTAAACGGAATTCTACGTCTACACTTACGATTTTTTTTAATTACAAAAGCTGAATTACAATGCAACAGTCGCAGTGGCAGCAGCTGTGTCAAAGGCAGCGGCAGTGATCAGCTGTTTCGTATTTTACTGCCTGCAAATTACAATTTAGCAGTGGCTGCGTCAGCATCAAAAGCAGTGAATTTGGAATTTTTCTTAGTAGTTTAATTATTTGCATGTTGGCAGTACTGATTAGTGCCACTGCTGCTATGTTAGTTTCACCATTGAACAACAGTAATTCTAAAAGATCAGCTGATCAATGCTACTGCCAATGACGCTACCAGTGCCGCATTGTAATTCAGGTATAAGATTGAAAACTACTAATACTACGAAATTTAAGCTAAATATAATTCTGAATGTTGTTAAAGCATCCGAAATTTATTTTTAATTAAATGAAACAAATTGTTTATTAAAATCTGAACCAAAATATTATTATATACATTATTACAGTAAGTAGTGTTTAAACCTTTTTGGATTAAATAGAAATCCTTTTCGGATTACAATATTTTAAACTTTTTTGGTCTAAAATCTAATCCTTTTTGGATTATAATATTTTAAACTTTCTGTGGACTATTAATTATTCCTTTTTGGATTAAAAAAGTTTAAACTTTTTGCGGATTAAAAATAAATCCTTTTTGGATTGAAAAATTTAAAACTTTTCATTGGATTAAAAAATAATCTTTTTTTGGTCGTGTCATATATGTAATCCAAAAAAGTTTAAAATTTAGTCCAAGATTTTTAACCGTGTAGAAAATAGGTAAAATATGCAAGGTGGCGCCTGAAGTTTTTTTTTTAAATCTTAAACAGTATCTATAAATTTAAATATGTGTCACCATTTTAAGAGGACAATGCGACATTTCAATAATTTTTATTATATTTTCTAATTTTTGTATTCCATAATTTTCTAGTTTTTTATGATCTCGACCGGTTTTTAATTTTAATGTGTCTCTTTTGTTAGTTTTTAAAAAATAAATTAATTCAATCAATCGTTCGAACATACCACTTAAAATATTTAATAATGCAAATTATATGATTTATTTTTTTTTTTCAACCAATAAATGCGCCACATTAAATGAAACTTTTGATGACCAACAACAAAAAAAAAGCTGTTTATATAACTGCTTGTTTTATTTTTTTTTTTTGCTCTTAAACTTTCTGTTCTTTTATTTTTATAACTTTATAACTCGAATAAAAATGAAGCTTTTTAGCTTGTCATAAAATGAGCTCAAACGCATTATATGAGCGGTGTGTGTGCTATTTATTTTTTCATAACTGTATAAAAAAATTGTTGGTGTTTGTTATTGTTTCTTAATTTTTTTTTCGTGTCAAAATATTAAATTTATTTTGATTTAAATAAAATTTAGTTGATTAAATTTATTATTTGTCATCGGGGTGTTAGATTTGAATAATGAATGTATCGAGATCAATTTTATGAAAACAAATTTCAGGTCAATAAGTTTAAGTATTAAGTTTATGCAAATATATGTGCATAACATGTTGTATTAGTTGTACATGGTTAAAAATCTTGGACTAAATTTTAAACTTTTTTTGATTACATATGGGACACAACCAAAAAAATATTATTTTTTAATCCAATGAAAAGTTTTAAATTTTTCAATCCAAAAAGGATTTATTTTTAATCCGCAAAAAGCTTAAAATTTCATAATCCAAAAAGGAATAATTGTTTATCCACAGAATGTTTAAAATATTATAATCCAAAAAGGATTAGATTTTAGTCCAAAAACGTTTAAAATATTGTAATCCGAAAAGGATTTCTATTTAATCCAAAAAGGTTTAAACACTACTTACTGCAATAATGTATATAATAATATTTTGGTTCAGATTTTAATAAACAATTTTAAATTATACCTGAATTACAATGCGGCACTGGCAGCGTCAGTGGTAGTGGCATTGATCAGCTGATATTATAGGAATATTGTTCTTCAATGGTAAAACTAACATAGCAGCACTGGCAGTAAGCAGTACTGCCGAGGATAGCCCTATTTCTAAATTCACTGCTAACATGCAAATAATTCAACTACTAAGAAAAATTCCACATTCACTGCTTTTGGCGCTGACGCAGCCACTGCTAAATTGTAATTTGCAGGCAGTAAAATACGAAACAGCTGATCACTGCCGCTGCCACTGACACAGCTGCTGTCACTGCGACTGTTGCATTGAAATTCAGCTATTGTAATTAAAAAATAGTCTTAAACTTGAACTTTTTCGGATTAAAATAAATTAAACTGAAATATGGAATAAAAATTAGTACTTTTAGGATTAAAAATTCCTTTAAACCAAAGTTTGGTTTAAAAACTAATCCAACATTTTTAAGCGTGTAGCATTTCATCGAAATATTTAGAAAAAATTGCTGGCATCATATGTACTTTTTAATTCTTTCGTTTTAGATATTTTCTAAACATATTTTTTAATTTTTCTTAGATTTTATCTTTTTTGTTTTTGTTGTCTTTTGGGCATAACGAAAAATTCCATTCAATTTTTTGTGTTCATTTATCTTTTGTGCGACGTAAACAACAAACCTACTCCAATAGTCGCTTACTGTGTCAGGAAGCTGTCATCAGTGATTGAGCGGACATGACTGATTATAACTAATAGCGCATTATATGCAGGCGTTAAAGTCTTGTTACAACACTGTATCTTAGAAAAATTGAGTTACGTCTATGCTCATTTACCACTGGGTTCGCATAAAAAAAAATATTAATCTCTGCAACTCTCAGCTCGTTTAGTTGTCTGACAGTTAGTCTAAACATTGCCATATCTAGCTAGTTGTCTGTGCTTCTGTTTATCTTTTGAGTTGTCTTCTTAGATTGTTTATATTTCTATACGTTCGACTGACTGATTTCGCTACTCTGCTTCTCTCGCTCGCTCGCTGTCTTTGTTACTGGCTCAATATCGCTGCCACTCATTAAACTGCGTCTACCACTTTGTTTAAATGTTTGGCTGCACCAATGCACTGTTTTAATTTTTTAATTTTTTTTTTTTTTTTATCTTTTAGTTAAACTAAGTATCTTTGTATAACAACTAACAGTTATGTAGCTATTTAGTTGTGTTATTTTGTTTTTTTTTTTTTTTGTTTTTTTTTAATTACCGTTTGCATTTACTTCACATACTCTAAACACATATTTGTATCTGACAGATATGCTTAAAACTTGTTTTAGTTTTCTTGTTATTGTTGTTGTTATTGTGTCATTTTGCAATACATGAATTATGATGTAAACAATAACAAATTGTTATGTTGTTGATTTTATTTTTGTTTTTTTACTACGTTGTATTGCTGCCGGCTGCTGTTGTTGCTGCTGTGGGTGGAAACTAATTAATTTCTCACATGCACCGAGTTTTGCCTTATTTTCATTTTTATTTTCAATAATTTAAAATTTTTTGTTTTATTTTTTTTTAACTGCTTTCGATTTAAGCTGACTTTGCCTGAAAACATTGTGGGTGCCTTAAAAGAAGAAAAACATTTTTTTTTTTCATTTATTTTACTTTAAGGAAATGCATTATCTTTCTTGCTTATTATAAAATTTTGTGTTTTTAAGAAAAAATATTACAACTCAGTCAACAGTTTATCATGATTGTGACATGAGTTCATTGTGCTTTTAAGTCGGCGTTGCCATATGGTGTATTTTTTAAGTGCTTAAGCCGACCACACCCTAAAGAGGTAGACTTCTTTAACAGCTGTTGGAAGAGGTCTTTTAATCTTTATCTTTTAAGGTCTTGTTAATTTTGTTTAGATCTATGCGGAGTCATGTCAAAAGTTTCGTTGTTGATGCGGCCTTAATAAACCTTTTATCAGAAGAAGTGTCGGGCAATAGATATTTACTTCATGTAGAGCTTTCTGCTTTATCTTTATGACTAGAAGTACAATTTCAGTTTTTTTTTTTTTAAATATGTGTTCAGGGTAGGTCTTGATACAATGCGAGTTTATATATTTGAAGAGGTTTTTTTTAGTTAAAGATACATTTTTCAGATTTTTTTGAGAGAACCTGTATCAAGCTGTATTTTATCTAATTCTGATAGCCTCGATAGTCTTGTAATACTCGTGCTTGACTGCCAGCACAAAGGTCTCGGGTTCGATTCCCGACCTGGTCATGGTTCTACTCTTTAACCTTTCCTCAATTATTTCTTTATGTCTTATCAACTTAACTTCAAAATTCATCGATATTGAAAATTATAGTTGATAGCAGAAAAAAGATTTGTGGAAAGGATTGCATAATAACTTGAATGAACTGAGATATAGGCCTGAGAATTATCTTGTTTATATTGCTTTCATCCACATACAAAATATTCTAAACTAATTTACCTTAATTTACCTTTCGTTCCTACTCCTCTATCAGAGTATTTTCGAACTAAGGCAGATTGGACGCAATAGGTTAGAAAGTTTATCCAAGAGAGAGAAATTATCCAGGTACTTAAACCATCACAATCAGAGAGTTTAATACTCATCATACCCTGTTCCACCTTTAAGTACAAAAACAATGCCATCCGAGGGTCTAAGATCTAACACTGTGACTGATTAAGACCCCTATTATTAAAATTTTTTGCCCTCAATTTAGAAAGGTAGTTTCCGTTTTTAAGATAAAGTTCAAAAACTTTTTGAAAATTTGGAATGCAAATTTGTGTATCAAAAAATGGGATGTGACCTATCTTAATCTATTTTTGGCGGCTACCAGTTCCAGTTGAGCTAGAAATTTGAAATTTCAGAATTCATTTGTTTGTGTTCTAATTAGAAGAAATTAAAAAGAATGTATTCGGAAAAACTTCTAGTTTTCCAGAAAATTCACGTTGCATTTTTGCACCGTTCGTCAAAATGATCATAAACACGGGTATTGTCGTGCAATTAAATGAACACAAAAGGAATAAAATGCTTCTTTTATATCAAATGTATAACTTTTTCTGTTTAGAAGAAACACTATTTTGTAGAAACCATCCTTTCTAAATTTTTTTATTATGAGAATTAAAACTTTTTTTTTTTTTTTAATTTTTTTTTGTTTTTTTTTTTAGAATTTTGGATACTCAAGGCTCATAAAAACCATAAAAATACTTTTTTGCGCAAAATAAAAAAAAGGTTGATTAAATACTTTCATTGGCTTTGAGAATCAATGGTTAGCAAATTAAATGTTTTCATCAGGAAAGCTTCAGGTGTCAAATACGTTTTCGCAACATCCGCAAAAAATGGGTTAAGAATTAAAACTCCCTTTTTCAATTCCCGGATACAAATTATTCATAATTAGCCTGATTATGTCTATCATACTCGTATATTATGAAATATGTTTTAATTTTCGATCGTTTAAGAAATTTGAGACTACTTTTAGATTGTCAAATTGTTGAGACAATTGGTGGAAATGTGATGATTTTTTGCTTCCAATGATTTTCAATTTTTGTACTTGAATGAATTTTTGCTCTACGAACTCTGATTTCTCAATGTTTCGTAATATGTAAAATAAATATTTTTCAAAGCATTCTAAGATGCTACACTGAGAAAAAAAACATACTTTAAAATCAAACAAAAAATTTTAAAAAAGCAATTTAATGCTTTTACGTTTCTACAAAACAAAATTTAAAGCAAGTGTGTTTTATTTCCAACTACCTATAAACTCCTTTCTTTTTTTAATTTTCTCATTATAATTTCTTTGAAAAAACTGTTTATTGAAATATTCTAAAATACAGGTGTTTTTTTGTAAGGGAGCCTCTACATGGGCGGTAGAAAAATGATTGATGTGTTCAGATGGGTTGTGTAAGCTCAGAAAAAAATTCGGCGTATTAAAATTTACCTGAGCTGCTGATACATTTAATTCATCTAATGGTTGCCCCGACATATATAGCTACTGCGATTTTTCATTAAACGTGTATTTTGTAAGTGTGTACTAAAAAAATACTATGAGAAGAAGGCAGATAGGAGTTGTCTTTGTTCGGATAAAATGTAGGTGGAGAAAAACTAATAGAAATCGGTCATACATTTGACCTCTCTTGGGATCACTACGTATGAGCTATGAAGTATTTTTGGATATTTTTCTTAAGTTTTTGTATTTTTGTATGGGGACCTTCAAAAAGGTGGCCTGTAAAAGTGAGTAAGTTCTGGAAATGTTTTGGGGAAGAAAAATTGATATGAATGTGCGATACATTCCACTCACCTTGTCCCTGCTCCGTCAAAGTTTCAGCGCTTTTAAAAAAACGCGTTGTGTAGGTGAGAAGAAAGACAGATAAGGGTTAGATATGCTGCGAACCCTTCTAGGAGTCAATCTTGGCGATCTATAAACATGTTTCTCAACTTTTTGTATATTTTGTATAAGTATTCCTGTTAGTTCAGGAAAAATGTTGATGATTAAAAATTAACATGAACTGGTAATACAATTCTCCCATCTAGTGGTCGCCCCAACATATGAGCATCTCCCAGTGGGACGGACGCGACATTCGCACGGTTTTAATTACTCGAACAAACAAGAAAGAAACAAAATGAGCCGATATGTATTTAAGTGTTCTAACGCGACGAAAGAGTGCAACATTTTATAAAAATATTGGCGAGATTTAGTACAAATTAGTACAAAGTAATAAGCAATCATTCAACGGAACGGACGCGACAAAAAATAGAAGTTTTTTTAAGCTCGTATAGAAATATGCAAAATTTAGCTAATTTTCAGAACTTATTTTTATATAGAATATAAATGTTAATGGAGATAAACGGATAACTATTCTTGGTAGACTTATGAAATATAAGAATTATCTTTTATCTTTTTTTAAATAGATATAGCACGAATACGGACGCGACATCATGGACGCGACAAATTTTTCAACAGTAGTAAAATACAGTAAATATGTTAATTAGACCGCATCGAAATTTAGATTCCGCCGGTCGGGGTCTCAAAAGTTAGAGGAACTCATTAAAATGATTCCTGCATACTTTTTTTTCAAATCGGAGAAAAACCGCCGAAGCAATTTTGATTCTCCTGAAGGTCCTTTTTGGTAAAAAAAACATGTTTTTTGCTTGTAACTTTTTATTTTTCACAGAACGCATACCCAAATCTTCTTAAATGTTTAATTTCTTACTCATACTAACATTTTGACATAAAAAAATTGTTAAAATTTTGTTTCATTATAACTCTTATTGACCATCAAAAATTGAACTTTTTGCTATTTTTAAAAAGTCATTTTTTTAAAACCGCTGTGGAATTGTTATTGTTGGAAAGGTATTAAGTTCTTCTTTCTTTTTGTGTATCACTTTTATCAAAGCTGTGTGCGAAAACTGACAGAATGTGAGAAATCGACTTTAGAAATCTGATAAAATGAAGCATTTCTTATTCATACAAACAATAAATTTAATTTGTTCACTGCTTTATCGTTTCCAGTTATCCAGTTTTCGATAATTTTTTTTTTTTTTTAATCACATAGCTTTGATGAAAACGATACACAAAACGAAAGAAGAACTTAATACCTTTCCAACAATAACAATTCCACGTTAATCTAATAAAAAATGTGTCTTTTACAGCGGTTTTATAAAAATGCCTTTTTAAAAATAGCAAAAATTCAATTTTTGATGGTCAATAGGAGTTATAATGAAACAAAATTTTAACAATTTTTTTATGTCAAAATGTTAGTATGAGTAAGAAATTAAACATTTAAGAAGATTTGGGTATGCGTTCTGTGAAAAATAAAAAGTTACAAGCAAAAAACATGTTTTTTTTACCAAAAAGGACCTTCAGGAGAATCAAAATTGCTTCGGCGGTTTTTCTCCGATTTGAAAAAAAAAGTATGCAGAAATCATTTTAATGAGTTCCTCTAACTTTTGAGACCCCGACCGGTTGAAATTTTTTGTATCCATATAAGAATGATCCGGTCTAATGTTCATTATAAATTTTAATAAAAATACATCATAATAAGTTGAATTCAAGTTACATAGCGGTAATAATAATCAAAATAATAAAAAAATAAAGTTAAAAGCTGTTAGAGTGCTTTATTTTAATGTTTTTCTTCACTTTTGGTGTACTTTTTTTTTGGGAGATGCCCATAAAAAGAAATGGAATGGGTGAGTTCAGGAAAAACACTGAAAAATGAAAGCGAATATGAGCTGATAATACATTCACCCATCTAGTGGTCCTCCCGGCAAAGTTACGGTAGAGTTTTTAAAAAAAGGGTGTACTTTGTAGATGGGGACAGAAGAACTCAGAAAGAGGATAGATAGGGACTAGGTATGCTGTAAAAAAACATTGGTGTAAAAATAATAATAGAAACGGGTCAACATTTGACCCATTTTGGGGTCATCCCGGGGGAGATTAAAAGTGTTTTTCGACATTTACCCTAAGTTTTTGTATTTTTGTATGGAGTACTTCAAAATTGTATGGTAAGTTGAAAAAAAATGTGTTGGGCTAATCAAAAATCAATATGAGCTGGCTATGCATATCACCCATCGTGATCCGAGGTAGTTACAGCGACTTTTAAAAAATACATGTGTTTTGTTGATGGGGGGGGGGGGGGGGGTTTAAGGACTGATAAGGAGGACAGATAGAAGCTTGATAAGCTGGAAAAAAATGTTTGGGGGTAAAAAATAATAGAAGCGGGTTAACATTTGACCTCTTTTTATCCCTGGGAGGTCATCCCTGGGAAGCTTAGAACTATTTTTCGACATTTTCTTAAATTTTTGTATTTTTTGTATGAGAAACTTCGAAATGGTGGTAGATAAGAGGTGTGTCAGTTCAAAAAAATGTTAGGGCTACCAAAGTTTATATGAGATTGTTATACATTTCACCCATCTAGAGGTCACCACGTGATAGTTACAGCCAGATTTAAAAAAAACGAGTATTTTTTTAGGTGGGAACTCAGAAGGACGACAGATAGACGCTAAGTACATATTTTAGAAACAAAAGTTGGTAACCAAAAAATAAGAGCTAGTCAACATTTGAACCCTGTGAGGGGACTCAGAAAGATCTCAAATAAGGGTGGAGTCTGTGAGGATGAAATGTTGGTTGAAAAATAAAAGAAGTCGGTTATACGTAAATGAGCTGAAGGGATTCAAATAAGGGAAAGAACACAAATAAGGGTGGAATCTGTTTGGATTGAATTTTGATTGAAAAAATAAAAGGACTTGGTAATACATTTGACTCCGCTAGAGTTCAAATAAGCTTTTGCGTGCACTGATCATGTGTACTGGTGCATAAGCTCTAGAGAGTATTCAAACACAAGCCTCTATAAAAAACAAGAATTATTATTATTATTTTATTATTTCTATAACATAATTCCGTAAAATGTGAGTGTGGAACGCTTGATTTTTTTTTGAAAAATTTCATAGCATATTTTTAGGCATTTTTATTTTGTGATTTATTGAAATTCAAAAAATTTTGATATTTTTTCATTTTGAAATTTTCAGTTTTATAAAAAAATTTGTAAGCTTATTTTGTCGTGCCTACTATGTTTTTCGTTTTTATTTTTAGGTATTTTATAAATATTTGGAACTTAAAATTGTTATTTGGACAATTTAAGATCGAATATTGCTAATTAATTCATGTTTTTTCTGTATTAAAACCAGTCCCGTCATTTTTGACGGAAAAGTACGCCGCTCTTGTATTTTTACATGGATTATATGAATTTAGGTCACTAAACTCATAAAGTAGTTCACGTTTCACTTGTATATTTACATGCGATTCATGTATTTTTGTCACTTATCACATGAACTGTTCTTTTTCTCCTCGTATTTTTACATTAACTTTAGGAATTTTATACACACAAATCATGAATGATTTATTAAACAGCTTTATAGTGTTTTATGGTATTTACGAAATTTTTTCTATTGACTTTGTATCTTGTGACCACATATTATTCACTTTTAACACTAGGCTTATGAAATATTCATGTTTTTTTTTCTTTTATGCATTTCATACATTGATATCATGATAAGTTCATGTGACTCATGAAATTGATTTGGTTATTTGGTTCAGTGAACATGAACATTTTCCATTCGGAGTCGCCAGAAAACATTTAGAGCCAGTTCTAGATCAATTGAGGATACTCGTATAGTTTTGAAGGTATGTCTGACTATCAAAGTTTACAGCCAATGCATCAGCCTTCGATTTAAGTTGTTTCCGCAAAATTGTTAAAGTTGTTTCCTTCTGTGGGTACCTTAAAAACAGTTATTTTCTTTGAAATATGTTACAAAATAAAATCCTTTACTGGTCCATTCAGCCTAGAACAGCCAGTAAGCCAATGAATAAATATATGTTTTTCTCTCTCTTTTTCTTCAATCAAATTCTTCTGGTATTTTATCAATGCATACATTTAATATTGTTTTTCACACACAATCTCCAAAGTAATTCCACTTTATTTGTTTTTTTTTTTTCTCATTCAAAGCTGACCTTATTCCTAAAATAACTTCATATAATAAATATGGTAATAGACCACTTCTTAAAGTATTAATTTCAAAAAATTTATAACTGCCGGCCACCCTAGCATGTGATTAAGTTTTCACTACTTCGCTACTGGCGGCTGGTGGCTGGCGTTTTTGCGCCACTCATTAACAGCTTGCTTGGCTTGGCTAGATTTTTCTCACTTTGCTGCTGATTTTGGTTTTATTTTTATGTTATTCGTTTTGTTTTTATTATAGATTTTCTATATTTGTTTATGTTAATTTTTGTTTGTTTCATTATTTTTTCTGCTCTGCTCTGCTCACAAATGCCTCGTGTGGCTTCTTATACCGCCTGCCTACCCTGTCTGCCTGCCAGCCTGTCTTTATTGTTGTTGTTGTTTTATAATTATTTAGTTTTGCGCTCTTTAGCCGTGAGCGAACTTAATAGATTTGTAGATACTTTTGTATCTGATGACTACACTTTTACTTGTGTTTAAGTTCTAGATACTTTCATCAGCTGCTCGTCTATCAGTTGTAAAGAAGCGCTCTAGTACGCCACCCCATGTCATGGACATCGTCTAGAAATTCAAAGAAATTTTCTCGTGCAATCATAAAATAATTGTTTTAGTTTATTACGACGCGTGTAACGCATAGAACGCAGTGTGCTACATACAAAAGATATTCATCACAATTCAGAGTTAATGCATTGCGTTGTGCTAGAAGTCGTCGGTGCTTAGAATAAAAAATATATATAAAACAAAAAAAACAAAAAAAAATAAAAACTCCTTTATTGCAGCTAATCGCTGTCAAATTTAACCAATTAATTAATTAGTATCTGTTGGATACACAACAACGCATTCTAAGTGTTGGTTTTTTTGTTCTTTTGAGTGTTATATATCGAGTTTAGTGCGTGCTATTTGAGTTACTGATACTCAAGTGTTGCCTTATAAAGAATTTGTGTGTTATTGTGTGGAAATTAAAAAAAGTGTTGCCACTTAATTGCGAATTTTGCATTTAATTTTAATCATATTAAACAGTTGCTTTAAACAAGATGCTTGCTCTCAAAGAGTGTCTTATGCGCGAAGGTGTCTTCAACAATCATCATCACAACAATAACACCAACAACAACAACAACAACAGAAATATGAATAACCACAAATATCAGCTGCGAAGCGGTGACTCCAACTTGGATTTGTTGCAATATCAAAGTTTGTACTTTTTATAGATTTTGCAATCGTTCTTTTGAACTTATTTCGTAAATATTCCAAATATTGTGTATGTGTAGAAAATTCCTGATTTTTGTTTATTATTTTTTTATTTTTGAAACAAAATACGTCTTCCTGTCATCATTTTTTGAACCCCTTAAACTGAATAAAAGAACTCTGACTATGTTCAGGCGTAACTTATATTTAATGATGGCAAGACTAGAACGTCGCAAAATTTTATTTGATAAAAATGCCTTCACATACAATTGTGTGGCATTTTATTCAAAAATGTTTGCTTTAATTTTTTGTCTACCCAGCAAACATTTGGAGTTCTTTATAACTCTTTCAAGGCTCCTATTTATGATTCTGAATGTACAAAATGCGCTCTGGACACACGACACTATGATCGCATTTCTCTATTTCAAGAGTTCATTGATCCAAGTTCAAAATATGACTCTAATATGAGTTCCAAATAAGTGCATGTTTAGAGTAAAAACGTTAAATATTTTCTGAGTCTCATAAAAACCATATTCAATATTTTTCTGATTCTAATAACAAATATTCCAATCAATTTAAGACTTTTTAAGACTCATATGGGTGAGCTTACAAAAGGCTCATATACATACATATAGTGATAGTCTTATTTGTGCGTGTTCCCAATTTATAGTGATTTGCTTAAATTATCATTTTCAATCAACTAGTATAGCCTTGTTTTACTAAAATTTTAAATCCATCGACAGATGTCTACGATTACTTTCTGTAGAAAGCAAGTAGAAAGTGATCGAATAATTTCCAAAATTTCTAAATTAAATTAACATTTTTCTTCAATAAGTTAGCTGATGTTTAAAAAGTGTTTAAAAATCATTAAGTTTATGTAAAAAATATTTGAACAATATAAAATTTCGTAAATGACATGCAAAAGGATAAAGAAGAATAAGAATCATTCATAATTTTTGCGAATAAAATTCATAAATTTATCAACAAATACGAGGAGAACAAGAACAGTTCATGAAATTAGTGACAAAAATGCATGTGTCTCATGTACAAGTTCCATGGAAACGTGAACTACTATCTGTGTATAGTGACCAAAATTCATATAATCCATGTACAAATACAAGAATATGAAGAATAGTTGACCAGGTTTCACTTGGACATCAATATACCAACCCATATGCAAAGAGTACGTACCGAGGAGAGTATTGCTGCTGTATCGGCCAGTGTCAATGAAGATCGAAGTATGTCAATTCAATAAAGTTCATAAAATTCGTGTTCAAATACGAGTAAAACAAGAACTGTTCTTGAGATAAGTGAATAAAATGCACGAATCTACACAGTTAAAAATTTTGGACTAGTTTTTAATCCAAAAAGTACTATTTTTTATTCCATACTTAAGTTTAATTTGTTTTTAATCCAAAAAAGTTTAAGTTTAAGACTATTTTTGGACTACAAATTTACATTAAGGTAGTATTTTCAGGAAAAATTATTTATGTTACCTAAGATTGAAAACTACTACTGCTACGAAATTTACGCTAAATATTTAATAGTTAATGTTGTTAAAGCATCCGAAGTTTATTTTTTAATTAATTGAAACAAATTGTTTCTTAAAGTCTGAACCAAAATATTATTATATTCATTATTACATTGAGCAGTGTTTCATAATACATAATAAGGGTATTCATGCAAAGCGGCAAGGTTGTATTTTGGGCAATTAGTTATTTTTATCAGTATTGGAGAGATATGTCAGCTGTTAACTTGTTAACAGTCAACTTTCAGCATACATATAAACAGCTGATTGCTGGTTTGTGATATATCTGGTTTGTGTAAACGGTTCTCCATACATTTCATTTAAAAGGCTAATAAACTTATACGGTTTATATCATTTATAAGGGCATTGTCCATTTGCATGAATACCCTTAATGTATATATAGTGAAGTTTATGGCAATATAATAATATGTTCACACGAAGGCCTTTTGGCTGAAAAGCTAACGTAAAGCAGCTCTTTATTTGACAGTTCTTCTATGGCGAAAAGCTGAATATTATGTAGCTTTTCAGCTGAAAAGCCATTGGCACGGACGCGACATTCGCACGGTTTTAATTACTCGAAAAACAAGAAAGAAACAAAAAGAACCAATATGTATTTTAAGTGTTCTAACGCGATGAAAGAGTGTTACATTTTATAAAAATATTGGCAAGATTTAGTACAAATTAGTTCAAAGTACGCGACAAAAAAAAAAAGTTTTTTTTTAGCTCGTATAGAAATATGCAAAATTTAGCATAAGTTAAGTTTGAGAACTTTCTTGATTTCAATTCCTTGAATAGGCTTTTCTGAGAACTTTTTTTATATATATATATACATGCTTATGGAGGTCAAAGGATAACTTTTCTTCGTAGACTTATGAAATATGAGAATTATCTCTAACCTTTTTTTCTCACGAGTTCTCACCTTTGTGGATTAAAAAGTAATCCTTTTATATTTTTAACTTTTTTGGACTAAAATCTAATCCTTTTTGGATTATAATATTTTATACTTTCTGCGGATTAAAAATTATTCCTTTTTGGATTAAAAAATTTGAAACTTTTTGCGGATTAAAAATAAGTCCTTTTTGGATTGAAAAATTTAAAACTTTTCATTTGATTAAAAAGTAATCTTTTTTTGGTCGTGTCCTATATGTAATCCAAAAAAGATTAAAATTTAGCCCAAGATTTTTAACCGTGTATATATACAAGGAAAATGTAACTACTTTATGAGTTTATTGACTGAAATTCATATAATCCATGCACAAATATAATGGCAGCAAGAAAAGTTCATAAGATAAGAGTCCAGAATGCATGAAACTCATGTACTTATACAGGGAAAGCGTGAACTACTTTATGCATTTAATGACCAAAATGGTCTTCATACAAAAAAAAAAAAAAAAACCGCTAAGTTTGGTAAAAAATATTCTTTGTTTCATTTAATAATCTCCACGGAACAATTTCAAGTCGCATAATTGCTTAGGCATTAACTCTTTAGGCTTCCTAAATTTTTTTTTAGAAAAGTGCCTTTATAATTTTCTTAAAAATTCAACTGCATGTCTGCACTAGAGTCAACACAAAAATTGAGTTCAGATGGCTGCTGCTATCAATGAAATGTTTTTTTTACAAACGGTTCATGTAATTATGAATAACTACATACAAATAGTGTTCTGATTCATGACCTTACGTATGGGCGGACGAGATCATGTACAGTTGCATAAAGACGGCTTTGCTTTATATAAGAGAACACTCAGCTCATGAATAGAAACATAAAACCACTTTAAGACACTCTTTACAACAACTTCGATTCTTAAGGATTGTTGATAATCGCCGAATTCTATTCAGTGTTTTTAATACGAATAATGATAGACTAATGAGTTTGAACTTTGACTCTTTTACAGGCCCTTGGAATGTAGTTAAGGCGTAAACAGTTTGTGAATATTGTCAGGAGCAAGGGTGTTACTAATTCTTTCATTTTTGATGCATTACTGGTTGTATCCGGGTCTTAGGAATGTATGGGGTGAAAAGGTATTTAAAGCTCACATATTTTTTCCTTTGTGACAATGGGGCTTATGAGGCTCATAGGTACGCTTACCAATGGCTCCCTTCTTGAGCGGCAGTGACATATATCTCTACAACCGGGAAAATGTGTGTCAAGAAGTTGTTCCAACAACTCCTTAGAAGATTCTGTCCACGTGCTATTCTTCTTTTTTTATAAAAGAAGTGCAAGAGTGTTCCTTAGGTATACTATAGAATCATACTAAGTCTAGCCGATTTTTTAAGGTTATCAATTGAGTGAGTATATTCTTCCCAAGATCGTTTTTTTGATTCACGAAAAACTCTTTTATAGGTGTTATGTTTCTCCTTGTCCAATTATTTAGTATAAGTATAGAAGCCCGTCATACGACGGGTCGTATTCAAAATAATTAAAAAGCAAATGATATGAAAATATTTGTACATTCACCTCAGATGTTGTTTTGTTCCAGTCGACGTCAATGTGTCCTTACTGATAAATATCAAATAAAATTTGTGTGCATACTTTTAGGCTGCCAGTTAACAGTTTAAGCGATATTTGGTTGTATGAGCGAAACAGGTTCTGGTTCAGGCTGAACATGTTTTTAAAAGCATAGCAATAAAAACTATGAACAGTTTGAGCGATATAGTTTGAGGAGCAGATACAGTTTGAGAAGCAGGACACTGTCTTTTCTATATTAACATCTGGCATTTATAAAAGGTTCGCTTGAAGTTTTTTCTTAGATCGGAGAGAAACTCCACCATGGAGATAAGGATTTTTTTTCTACCCCTATTAACAAGAGAAGCGACCTTAAAGGCGGCCTGCATGTCTTTCTTCAGAGTCTCTGTAGAATATTTAAGTTCAATCGCTTTTGTGAACTACAACTTTGCTCTAGCTTTTGAGATTATAAATGTTTTGGTAATAAACGGAAAGGCCTCCTAGAATACCGTTTTTCTTTTTCAATCATACAAATTGCATTTTGATTACAATAAAATTTTTTATTTTTGAAAAAATTTTGTATAAAAATCGAAATTTATTTTGTTTTTGTAAATGTCAAAAATGTACTAAAGATATGTAATTTATTACAATTCCTCTATACAAAACCAAATGCACCACATCGTTTGACTTCCCTAAATTTTTCAAAGTAGATACCCCAATAAACCAACGAATTTGCCTCAAATTCGAGATGAATTCATGATCTCGGATATTTATTTCGAAAATTTAGCTCATTCTCGTTTTGCTAATGAGCCCGAGGGCGGGAAAAATTTTCACTTTATTCTCGAAACGAGATTTTTTTATCATAATCGAATCACTGCCAAAACCAGAATTTCAACATTAGCAAATGGGAATAATTTTGGATTGAAATGCCCGTTTCGGTTGTAGAAATTCCAAACTGGAAGTTTTGAAATAATTTAAGCAATTTGTTTTCAAAATTAATTTTTCTTTTAATATATTCATATCATCCACAAATCGATTATTATGAGAAAAGATAAAAGATTATTAGAAAGATTACAGATTTTTATGGAAAAAGATTAAAAGAATAATAAAAATGAATAATTTCAGGAATTGAACCCACGTCCTCTGGATGCAAATCTTCCATTTCACAAGCCTTTCGCAGTAGTAGATCCAAAGCTGAGTAATTTGCTTATTTTGAAAACAAGCGCTTGGGCACATGGCACAGTGTAACGAGGCGGCCAAAAATAGCTGAGGAAAAAAAAGTTACGAATTTGAAAAAATAAGTATGCAGATTTCTGGTAAAAATACTTAATAAACTAAATCTTAAAGCATTCTGCGCTATCTTTCCATTAATTGAAGTTAAGCTCTTTATATGTTGCCTTAAATATTTAACGAAATTTCAGTTTTTGCAGTAGTACTAAATATTTTCTAATACCGTGAAAACTTTAATATAACTATATTATGCGTAACCTTTAAACGAATATATAACGTTAAATTTAGTAAAACAAGGAAGATAAATATACATTAATTGAAAAAAATTTCATATACCAAAAAAAGTCCAAGAAATCATAAAATAATAAAAGTTTATATATACTTTACAAAAAATCAGCATCTTTAATTTTTTATTATTAAGTATATTTCAGAACAACTCTTTCTGATCACATTTCCAGAAAGTTCTGCTCGCACTGTTCGAAATTAAGGATTTTATGACCTTTTTCCTAGAGCATGTTTTAGCAAAAATGCGCAAATTTATATGGAAAAATACAAACTTTCAAACGCAATTTAAAAACATTCAAAACAGCTCTTCCAAAAAAAATTCTGCTGGGACTTCGCAATATTAAAGATTTTAGGATCTTCCTAGAACATGTTTGGGCAAAAATTCACTCACAAATTCATGCAAGCTCATTTAAAAAACCGTGGTGACCGTGGCATGCAGGTTAAGTGTGTGGCCTAGCATGCTCGGAGCCCGGGTTCGATCCCCAGCCGTGGCGAAAAGTTTTTTTCAATAAAAAATTTTTCTGATCGGTCACCACCTCTCTGCAGACAATGGCAAACCTCAGAGAGTAAACAATGCCATGTAAAGCTTCTTGAGAACATGAACTTTAGCCGTTCGGAGTCGGCATAAAACATGTAGGTCCAGTTCTCGGTCAATTGTTTGCAAACATTTAATAACACACACAACACAATTGATCATAAGAAGCTCGGTCAAAGTCCTTTCAAGGGCTGAAATGGCCAATTTGTGTGTGTGTGTGTGTGTTTGTTGATATTGCAAACATATCTGTGGAATTTTATTATAATTGGTTTGTTATTGTGGATTTTATACCGATTTTTCATTTAAAAATAAATGGGAGGGTGGCATGTCCTTCATCCAATTTTATCCAAAATTAAAATTTTTCTTAATTTAAAAAATATAAACGTCTGCACCAAATTTCAATTCTCTACAATAACGCTTTCTTTTTTTTGACCACACTTTGGATGAACTCGCTACACTTTCCGTGGGTTCGAAACCCAGCTGGGGCAAAAAAAAATATTGTTGTTTTCCTTTTTTTATGTTTTTTTTTTCTTTTTTTTTTTCTTTTTTTTTTTCTTTTTTTTATATGTGAAGAGAACAAAAGTGCTACTTTGATTATTTGCAGCAATATAAAAATTTATTTTATTTAACGAGCCACCACGTGTGGAATATTCGACAGCCATATTTAGTAAAAATTCAAAAAAAATTCTGTGTATTAAACTCACAATTCTTTTCTCACTGTTAGCAATGATACACAATACGAGACCAAAACACCACATTGTGAATACCTTTGTTGATGTTGAAATAACACGAAACGTACTTTGAAAATTATAGGATTTCTTTATTTTTTTGTTGTATTTGTCATACAATTTTGTATACAAAATAACATTTATTTTGTATTTTCAAAATGACTAAAATTTACTAAAGATATTAAATTTATTATAATTTCTCAATACAAGACCAAATACAGCACATCGAGAATGCCCCTATGTATGCAATTTTCATCATGTTTGTATTAAACTAAAGACTTTGCTCTTCGTCAACCTTTCATAGTATCTTAAATAACTTAAATTACTAATGACTAGACCTCGGATTTTGCATATTTGCATATTTTTGAAGGATTAAGATAGGTAAATTCTGATGACACCAAAGTTCGTTTCATTGAAAATAGAGTTGAAAACGAAATGCATATTTTAAATTTTTTTGCATATTTGCATAAAATGCATATGCATAATATATGCCAAAAATATGCAAACTATGCAAAATATATGCAAAATATGCAAAACATATGCAAAATATGCAAAAACTTCATATGTTAAACAAATCGAAAAATAATATAAAAGCTACTCAGAGGATAGTATACATATTGAAATTTAATTAATTGTCAGATATTAAAGCAGAGCAAATGAAACGTAATACATACGATATTGTATAGGTTTACAAATTATTCAATCTCTGCAAACATTTGGAAGACGATTAGAAGATAAGATCATTTGGCCACGCGCTAGCGATTCGCCTAAGGGATCTTTGGAAGATGGATCGCTTTTCGATAGCCGAAGCGATGAATGCGCAATTCTCGAAGAATTTCAAAATCTCTCTTTGCTCTTTCCGGCAATCGTTGGAAGATGCATCGCTTTTCGATCGCCTAAACGATGAATGCGCGATTGACAAAAAGTATTCAAAACCTTCCTGACGTTAATTCCGGCTATCGTTGGAAGATGGATCGCTTTTCGATCGCCCAAGGGATGAATGCGCGATTCAAAAAATCTTCAAAATGTTCCTTCGCTCATTCCGGCGATCGTTCGAAGATGGCTATTTAAAAAGCTTTCAAAATCTATCATTGAAATATGAAGCAGGCTCTGAAAAATCATTTAAATTATTCAGAAATTTTAACTTCTAAGCAACTTCATGGAACTGCTAGTTCAAACTTGCAACAAATTGAAACGTTCAACAACTTTGCAACAAATCGCTGATGACCTCTAAAAGTGATGTCTTGGCCACTTGACATGTCTTGTCAGCGAATCACTTTAGACCAGAGAAGGGCACAAATTAAATTTCCTATCCCATGGGATTGGACGCAAAATACTGCTTGCGCGACGTCGACACATGAACAGTGTAAGCTACTTCGTGTGGCTTACGATCGTGTGCATTCGATTGTTGCTTTGTTTTTGTTTTGGCAGCAAATCAAGTCAGTCGCTTTTCAGCATTTGTTGAAATAACATCTCTTTGCGCAATTTTTTAAAATATAGCGAGAAAATACGTAAAATTGATCTTAGTTTTTCTCTGCTTTACACACAATCAAAGAATTTGATAGTATGTGTGTGCCCATCGCTGCTTTAGACTCTTTCTGCCGATTCGTGAGCGAATTCCTGTCAAATCGCTTAATACTCTTCTCAGCGATGCGTTGGCGAATCTTCCCGGCGAACCGCTTAAGATTCCTCTCGGCGAATCGTTCACGACTCTTCCTAGCGAATCGCCTAAGCCTCATCTCGGCGATTCGTCGGCGAATCTTCCCGGCGAATCGCTTTTATGGCCTTAGCTGCTTACATTCGGCGATACCCGGAAGACTCTCAGAAGAGCTCGCCGATATAATTGGTATTACAAAACATAACCATAATTTTCTCTAAATGATTAATTAAGAGGCTTTGGCGTTTCCTTCCAAAAACCATTTTGTAAGCGGAAAAGCTTCTCTCAACGTCACAGGAAATAATTGGACCAAATTTTTATTTAATGATTTTTACATTTGTGACGGTTTCAAGTCCAGAACACATCTTCATCTTTGATATTTAAAATATTATTTATTTTTGAAATGATATTAAAATGTGGATTTATTTTCAAAATGGCTTAAAATATCTTTTTTAAAACCAGTCTAAAATCACCAGTTATATTGTGAACTATATTTTTAGCTAATGGTAGACCCTTCGCTTCCAAGGAAGTTAATTTTTCGGCAACTCTCTCAAAATTTTATTTAATATATATAAAATCCCGATATAGGTGGGGATTTTTTATCAGCTTTAGTGCTTGCTTTATAGATTCAGCATCTTCTGGATTCGGTGTTTCAAGAACCTAAAATGCAAATTTAGAATTTTTTTCTTTACCAAACTGAAGTAAATGCATATCGTCGTTGTAGGCCCATTTTAGTTGTTTTTTCGACCAAAAATAAATTTCTTTTTTTTTCTTCATTTACCAAAGCGATGGTAAAGCGTTGGAAAGGAAAAGCAATGTAATGTGGTACATATATATTATATATACTTCTGCACATTAAACTGCGATTTAATATTTAAGGATTGGAATTCAATATTTTGATGAAATTCGTTTGCATATATTTTGCATATTTTGCATATTTTTTGCATATGTTGCATATATTTTGCATATTTGTGGCATATTTTTTTGCATATTTTTTGCATATATTTTGCATATTTTCGATATGCATTACAATTTGTTCTATTTGAACGATAAAACGTCTAGATACCAAGTTTGGTATCAATCTGATTAAAAATAAGAAAGTATGCAAAATCCGAGGTCTACTAATGACTATACAATTATTAAATATTTAATATAAATATAATTATCTTGAGCTGATTTTTCTTTAACAAAAAAGCGTTTAATTTTGAGAAATTTTTAATTTTAACACATTTTTTCCTCAGTGTATTTCCCAACAACGATTACCTCAGCTACGATTTTTATTGTGGCATTCATATAAGTAATGATTGTATAAATAAAAGTTTGAATGAACAGATTATTAATTACAAATATTATAAATTATTTATTTACAAAAAAAATTGAAGCAAATGAAAAAACCCGTTTAGCACCCACAAGCTAGAATTTTTAAAACTAACTACGCCACTGCAGTGCATTTATTTATTTTGTGCATTTTACGATAGTCATTTAATTAAATAAAACTAGACGCCAGTCGGCAAAAGTAAATAAAAAAAATCTTAAAATTAAATTCTCAATTATTCGGTGTTGACTTTAGTAAGGAATGAAAATAAATACCACGTTGCAGCAAAGTAAATAATTTATAACAAAATCAGAACAAAGCTCTAGGCATACAAACAAAAACAATGAAGAGAGGAAAATTGCAGCAAAATACAACAGTTACTTAATAAAGAAATTTAATCATTCAAAGGAAAATTTGATAAAATTTATAAACTTTATTGAGAAATACAATCATTTATAAGAAAACTTGAAAGCTTGCAAGCTTGAAAAAGCATACAAAAATACTTAGAAAAACTGGCTTATTGCAAGCAAAGAAAAAATAATAAAAATATTAAAATAAAACAACAGCATTTTTGACATATTACTTCCGTTAACGTCATCAGGAAAACTTACAATAATTAACACAGCTTAAAACTGCAGCCAACATAAAGGCGCTCGCTCACTCGTTCATGCTTATTATTGCAAAATATCAAACATTAAAAAAATTCAACAATTAACAACAACAAGCTAAAAGCATGTTCAACGAAATCGAAAGTATATAATTTTTGTCAGAGGCGTTAAAAGCTTTTCAATGTTGTTCTTCTTGTACATTAACCATATTACAGACGAAGAAGAAGAAGAAGAAGAAAAACCTCAACAACATGCGCGCCCACTACTTGAACTGTCAGTCAATTAAAACGTTTGTCATGTGATTCAGGCTTCAATTTTTCTAAATTGCGTATCAAAAAATCGTAAAAAAAAAAATAAAAAAACAAAAATAATGGCTCAAAGTTCAGTTCAGCTGTAATAAAAACTGACTTGCCGGCCTGCCATTTAATTAAATTTAATTGAATTGAAAGTAAATATTTTATGATTGTTATCGAGAAGTTGAAGATGTCTTGTAGAGATTTATGATTTTTGTTTTTATGTCTTTTTCTCTGTTTTTTTTTTTTTTCTTCTTCGAAGAAGCTTTATAATAAAGAACTTGAGCAGCTTAAGAAGGGACATGACATTCGCGGCAGAACACAGGACTTTTTTTAAAAATTCATAACTCAGTCAACAACAAACATTTTTCCAAAATTTTTTTTTATTATTGTAGAGAATTGAACAAATTTCAAGAAAAAAATTAAAATAAAATATATTTTTCACTCCAACATGGTTTTATAGAGCTTACATGGTTTATGGGATTCTCAAAAATTGTCCTATCTGAAAAAAAATGACTTTTTTAAATCTTAACAAAATTGTTTATCGTATGACAGGAGCTTTTATTTCAAAAATTTTTTTCAATTTTTATAAATTATAAAAAATTATTTATTATTAATGTCATGTCCTCCGTTAAGCAATGATTTGATTTAAAAAAAAAGAAGTGTTTAACGCTAAACTGAGAAAAATCTTGACTATAAACGTTTGCATCATATCGGTTGTTTCCAAATAATATTGTCGAATGTGATTTTATAGAAAAAAAAATTACAATTTTTTTTATATTTTCAAAAAAAACCGTAAAAATTTCAAATTTTCGTTTGAATTCGGTTGAATTGGTTGATTCCAAATAATATTGTCGAATGTGATTTTATAATTTTTGGTGATGTTCCAAATTTGAAAGTGTGTTTTTTCGAAAAAAATATTGACTTAAAACTTCATAAAAAATCGAAAAAAAATTTAATAAAAAGCTCGTGTCATACGATAGCGAAAAACATGGTTTCGAGAAAAACGCGTTCAAAGTTTCACTCGCTCTCACTAATCCGGCTGTAAATTTTGAACCCTTAAGAATTTTCCATGAAATTTTGTTTCATAGAATCTTAAAAATATTCACTAAAATACAAAATTATAAAAAATTATTTATTATTAATGTCATGTCCTCCGTTAAGCAATGATTTGATTTAAAAAAAAAAGTGTTTAACGCTACACTGAGAAAAATCTTGACTATTAACGTTTGCATCAGATCGGTTGATTCCAAATAATATTGTCGAATGTGATTTTATAGCAAAAAAAAAAAATTACAATTTATTTTATATTTTCAAAAAAAACCGTAAAAATTTCAAATTTACGTTTGAATTCGGTTGAATTGGTTGATTCCAAATAATATTGTCGAATGTGATTTTATGATTTTTTGTTTTTTTTTTTAGTGTAAAAGCATGCATCTTCTGCTAAATTTAAAGCCTCACAGCAAACAATTTCAAAAAAAAAAATCGTAAAAATTTCTCTGCCGTTAAGCTTTTTATTTAAATTTTCTAAATTTATTTAATTTATACGCTAAATTTAGGCTCAACGTAAAAACTTGTTGCTTGCAACTGCAACGAATTCCTGACAATATTGCGGCAATGGACGGCGGCGGGCACATTGCCAGCAGTAGCAGCAACAGTAGCGATTTGACGAAAAAGCACAGAATGCTTCAAAGCAATGATAACAAAACATTCGGAGCAAAAAAAAGACAAAAAAATCAAATAAATTAAATAAAATAAATTTTTATTTTAAAGCTTTGTCTAAATATTTCAAAATTATGCCAAAGTTATTGCTGACAGCTTGTGAGCAAAATTTAACATAGTATTGAGAAAATCATTCATGTTCTACTATAATTTAAGCCATAAAAAAAGCCATTTGTTAAAATTTATTGAATTTTTTTTTTTAATATGCAATTTTTTTTTTTTTGTTTAAACTTTTGTGTATAAATATTTTGAAATTTCGCGTTAATTTGATGTGGCAATTAATTTTAAATAAATAAAATTTTAAAGCAAAATGGCAATAAATTAAAGGCAAAGTCAACGAGCTTTAAGCTCAACCAGGTGATAAATTGTGAAAAATTTTAAATAAATTTAAAATTTAAAACAGGTGAAAATTTAACTTACATCGTAGTTAGTGTACAAAAAATGCTCAGGTTTTTTTTTAAAAAACATAACTTAAAATTTGTATTCAATTAAGCTTCTATATAAATTTCTCTTATGGCACTAAAAAAATTCCTTTGAAAGCTTCATTGATTAATGCTAGCAAACCAGCAGTCAAGTGGCAGGCGGCAGGCAGCCTTGCAGTTAAGTAGAACTGCAAAGCAATATCAGCCAGCCTGAATTGAGAGCTTATTTTTTTGTTTTCTCTAAAAACCACTTATTGAATTTCAAGAGTTTAGTTCAGAAGCATATTGAATTCATCTCTAATTAATTGACTCTTAAAATTGTTCAAGTTGGCAACACTTAAATGTAGAGCAGCAGCACTGGTTGCTCAGTTGAGTGTTTCATTGAAACAACTTCTTAAGTCAAAACAAAAAATATTCTAAAGTTATCTGAATACAAAAAAAAAAAAAAATTAAAAAAAAAAAATAATGAAAAAATAAACAATAACAAGAAAACAAATTTGTTTACATGCATTCTACACATAGCTACACAGACATACTGTTAAAAGTGCGGCGCAGAGAAATAAACCATGTAACTAAGCATTTTTAAGCCAATAAAGTGTTATCTTAATAGTGTGCATGGAGCGGAAGAAAAGAGGGTGGCACAAATTATGGCCAACAGAGCACCTTGAAAACATCTATTGCGCCTATTTTTCCTTTTTTTTTTTGATATTTTTTCATTTTTTCCCCCTCAAAACAACGCAATATTTTTTGCAATCATAACATTTACGTAAAATTTATTTTTGAACTCCATAATTATTGTTCTTAAAAGCTTATCATTCAGGTGTTTTTTTGTTTTTTTTTTTGTTTTAATGCAATTCAATGACAGTTGTAGGGGAAAAAAGCACGCAACTAATACGCAGCAGATATGTCGCAATAGCGGTAAACCGACAGTGAAACCCTAGAAATGCAGTGTTCAATGCAACAACAACAACAACAACAACAACAACAACAACAACAACAACAACAACAACAACAACAACTATAAAATCTCTTAAGTCACTGCAAGTGTTGCAAATGTCAACAGAGTTGATTTGTGGCAGGTGTGGTGCTGTGAGGCAAAAGTCTAATAGTTGGATCTATAAAGAGGGTGTTGGTGTTATTAGCTTGAGGTCGGTATTAGCGGTGTTTAATTTATTAAATAACTTAAGCTTGGCATATTATTAATTCGATAACAAGTTAAGCTTTTTCTTTATTAAGAAGAAATTCGGTCAAGGAAATAAGAAATAAAAAAAATATTCAAGATTCGCGTCAGAGAAAACAGGCCTTTTTTAAAAATTCATAACTCTGTCAAAAACAAACATTTGTACAAATTTTTTTTTATTATTGTACAGAATTGAACAAATACCAGAAAAAAAAATAAAAAAAAAATATATTTTTCACTCCAACATGGTTTTATAGAGTTCCAAACTGGCGGCAGAGAAAACACCGTGGCCTCGTGGTTGCAAAAATTGTCCAATCTGGAAAAAAAAATTACTTTTTTAAATCTTAACAAAATTGGTTATCGTATGATTACCAATTTTTAATTCTTTAATTTTTTTTCAATTTTTGGTGATGTTCCAAAATTGAAAGTGTGTTTTTCGTAAAAAATAATGACTTTAAAAATTCATAAAAAATCAAAAAAACCGAAATTTAAAAAAATCTCTTGTCATACAATAGCGAATCAAGTTTAAAAAAATACAAAAAAAATGTCGTCAAAAAATGAACCCGCTAGTGCCGCAAACCAGTATGAAAAACATGGTTTCGAGATAAACGCGTCTAAAGTTTGTGAACAAGGCAAGATGCTCAACAAGGCTGTAACTTTTGAACCCGTAGGAAAAAATCGATTTCAAAAATCGGCCAATGGCATGTCCACTAGAGTGGGTCGAAAAAAAAAAGTTTCAAAAAACCAACCCCTATTTTAAAGTTGAACTCGAGAGGAGTCCGAAAACGAACAAATTTTTAATTTAACCACCGAAAAAACAGCCAAAATGGTCTTATTTGCATAACTTAAGCATTACATGTCAGATCTTAAAAAATTATATGTCGTTGAAAAGGGCTTTAAGAGCACTACAATGTCTTCTTTGAACAATTTTACTTCTGAGGTCATATTCAACTAGTAAGCGCCATTAGCCAATTTATCTTCCTTAAATTTTTTTTTTCTCATTAGATTAAACTCCTTCAAATTTGTTTAATGTGTGTTCAAAAAATTATTTATTAAGTTTCTTTTACAATTTTGTTTATATGATGTAATTGTTCGTTGACTTAACTTAAAGCAAATTTTTTATAAAAAAAAGGATTATATCAATTATTTGAACTATTATAACTTCTTTGTTTTAAAACTTAATAAATAATTTTTTTAACACAAATTAAACAAATTTAAAGGAGTTTAATTATATGAGAAAAAAAAAGAAATTTAAGGGGGATAAATTGGGCTAATGGGGCTTACTAGTTGAATATGACCTCAAAAATAAAAATGTCCTAAGAAGACATTGTAGTGCTCGTAAAGCCCTTTTCAACAACATATAATTTTTTAAGATATGACATTTAGTGCTTAAGTTATGCAAAAAATACCATTTTGGCTGTTTTTCCGGTGGTCCAAAAAAAAAAATTTTTTGTTTTCGGAATCCTCTCGAGGTCAACTTTGAAATAGGGGGTGGTTTTTTCTAAATTTTTTTTTTTTTGTATGGAGGCCGACCCACTCTAATGGCCACCCTTAAGGCAATGTCCACCCTTAAGGCAGATAAAAAAAACGAAACAGTTTCGATAGTATCGTAAGTATAGACGTAGAATTCCGTTGTACAGTTGTAACCTCTTCTACTTTGTCTCTTTGGTCCGATTGTTATGTCCATTTTGCACGTATTTTTATTGATCTTCCGAAAATTAACAAATAAATGAATACCCTCAATTATGGACTACTTATCGAGGCCAAAACAAAGAAAAAGTTAAAAAGTAAGTGTTGCAATTCATTAAATTTTACTGTCTAAATGAGCCTTAATTTGTACATGTATTTAATCTTAATTTTAATATATTCATTCACCCTTTGAATTGTTCATTTTTTGAATTCTGAAAACGTTAGCATAAAACATAGCGTCATGTACTTTTTGTTCTCGCTGAATATAGACGCCTGCATGACAAGAACATTTTGTCTTTTCTTTAATAAATTTAATTTGTACAACTTATCAATTGTTGGTGTTTTATTCAAACGTAGAACGAACATTTTTTGGTCCTTCGTAGTAACCGGATTTCTAAACTTATGGAATATTGTTAGAGCGCTAGCTCAAACAACACAATCATCGGAGCGTCAGCTCAAATCCTGCATTCAGTGAAGCACCGGCTCATATAGCCAGATTACAAAGCATCGGAGCGTCAGCTCAAACATTGCGTTCGTCGGAGCGCTTATGGAATATCGTCAGAGCGCTAGCTCAAACAACACAATCATCGGAGCGTCAGCTCAAACCCTGCATTCGGCGGAGCGCCAGCTCAAACATCACACTCATCGGAGCGTCAGTTCATATATTGAGACTACAAAGCATCGGATTACTCAAACATTGCGTTCTTCGAAGCACCTATGAATTATCGTCGGAGTGATAGCTCAAGTATTACATTCATCGAAGCGTCAGTTCAAACCCTGCATTCAACGGAGTCTCATATAGACGCATTCCATATCATTAGAGCACCAGCTCAGGCATTACATTCGTCAGTATATCTTTACAATATCATAAACGACATCTGAAAGTCAACTTATAATCTTGAGAAATGAGATTCACATTCAACAGTTCATATCAACAGCAGTAAACTCAAAGAAAGGCAACTATTTTTATATGATATAGTATTATATGTATTTTATTTTTTATATTCAAATTCACTCATACTTAAAGTCAGACAATAGTTATTGGTTTTTATAACAAATTTAATTGAAATTTATTATTAATTTACTATTAACAAGGTTCACACATAAGACATAAAAATACTAACTTTGGTTTTTGTATAATACAAAATAATTCAATTTTTTACCAATTCAATTATATATTATTACAATTCATTTCAATTCGATATTTGCACGAACAATTTTAAATATTTATTTACAATGGACAATTTGAAGCAAAAGCGACAAATTATCAAGGGTGCAATTACGCGCATTTTTAACTTTTGCGAAAACCCTGAAGTTAGCGTGGAAGATATAAGGGCTCGTATTGGTAGGCTTGATGAACTGTTGCGACAGTTTGAGGAAATTCAGTTTGAAATTGACACATTAATAAAGACCCCTGATGAGGCAAAGGCCGAAGAGACTTATCGCAGTGAAATTGAAAATAAATATTTTGCTGTCAAAACATTCCTTGCCATTCGATCACGTGAAGACGAAGCAAACCGAACCATAGTAGAAAACGCAAACACAAACATGGCAACAGCTATGCAAACACTAATGGATAATCAAGGCACAATGGCTCTTTTAATGGAAAGGATATCAACAAATACTCAATCTGGTATTACTTCCACACCGATAAGTTCTAATGAACAACAATATCAACATTCCTTCAAGCTGCCAAGCGTACACATTCCGGAATTTGATGGCAAATATATCGATTGGATTCGGTTTCGAGATTTATTTGAAGCTATGGTCCATAGTAGATCTAACATTTCCGGTGTAGAAAAGTTCGAATATTTACAAACTCGGCTAAAGGGAGATGCGTTATCTCTGGTTAAACACCTAAGACCTACCAACGACAATTATCAGATTGCCTGGGATTTACTTAAGAAAAAATACGAGAAGTCAGATCAGATAAAAAATGCATACTTTGAATTGTTATTTCATCAGCCATCTATGAAGGTGCCGTCTGCTGCTGAGATAAAACGATTGTTTAACAATTCAAACGAAAGTGTTAATGCTCTTAAAGCATTAAACGAACCTGTTACGCAATGGAACTCCATATTGTTATTCCACTTGGAGAAAAAATTGGATCCTGAAACACTTTCACTTTGGTGTAGAGAGCGTAAGCCAGACTCGGTGACGTTTCAACAATTTCTTGAATTTCTAGAGCAACGACTTTTTGAATTAGAAAGCGTTAATCGAAGCAAAGTGAACATTCAAAATGTTTCGGGTAGGCAACGTAATCAGTCAAGCATACACTCCACACTGGTACAAACATGTCCAGTTTGTTCTGAGCATCACCTTTTATTTCAATGTAAAAAATTCAGATCATTTGTTGTTGATGATCGTAGCAAGGTAGTTCGCGATAATAATCTCTGTTTTAATTGTCTCCAAGCAAATCATCGGGCATCTGAATGCCAACGTTCATTTTGTAAGATGTGTAACTCTAAACACAATACTTTGCTTCACCGGGCAGCAGCGACAAACAACACAAAACCGCAGAACCCACCGAAACCAGGAGTACAAGAGAAAAAACAAACTCTATCGGTTGCTATCAATGCATCTCACCAGAGCAACGTGAATAGCCTTACATTATTACCAACAGCAATTGTTATGGTGCAAGATAGTACCAATGCATTCACACCATGCCGAGTCCTTCTAGACTCTGGGGCACAAGCCACGCTTATTACAGAAGCATGTGCTCAGCGTTTAAATTTAAAACGAACGCGCGACCAGACTTTGCTCTTTGGTGTTGGTTCAATTAATGGTAATTATACTCGTGGCAAGGTTGAACTCTGTATGAAATCAACGATAAATAACAACAACATTAGAACAGAAGCCTTTTGCTTATCAAATCTGACGCAAAATCTGCCATCACACAAGGTTAATAGCGACAAATTAGAGTTCTTCAAAAATTTAAAATTAGCTGATTCTGGCTATGGCAATCCAGCCCGCATCGACATAATTTTGGGCGCAGATAAGTTTGCAGAATGCATGCTACCAAACTCGGTTGTACATCCATCAGGATCACCAAGCGCAATATCAACAATATTTGGTTGGGTATTGATCGGAAAAGTCGGAGTTCTTCACAATTCACGAATTTGGGCAGCACATGTAGCCATGGATTTTTCTGAGCAGCTTCAACGTTTTTGGGAGATCGAAGAGCTCCAAAGCAGCACTAAATTTATAAGCGATGAAGAAGAACGAGCAGAACAACACTTTCAACAGAATGTTAAAAGAAACCCTGAAGGAAGGTACATTGTGAGGCTTCCGTTCAAGAATGATGATCATGACTTTGGTGACACCAAAACAGCAGCGTTGAAAAGGCTACAAAGCATGGAACGTCGATTTCAATTCAATTCATCGTTACAGCATGAGTATACAAAATTCATGCAAGAATTTATAGAATTAAATCATATGGAATTGGTTGAACATATTTCAAATGAAGCAAGCTATTATATGCCCCACCATGCAGTGTTCAAACCGAGCAGCACAACAACCAAACTTCGTGTGGTTTTTGACGCTTCATGTAAGGGATCAAATGGAAGCTCGCTCAACGATCGACTGTTGGTTGGTCCAACAGTTCAAAATAACATATTCAAAATTTTACTAAAGTTTCGCAAATACGAAATTGGATTTTGTAGCGATATTGAAAAGATGTACCGTCAGGTACTCATTCATCCTGATGATCGTAAGTTCCAAAGGATCTTATGGAGAGTCAATAAACATTATCCACCTATGACGTACAATCTCAATACCATAACTTATGGAACTTCGGCTGCTCCATTTTTGGCCACAAGAACGTTAAAACAAATTGCAACGGACAACAGCGTGTCGCATCCGACAGTTGCAGATAGCATTAATCAGTGCTTTTATGTTGATGACTTTATGTCGTGCTCAGCAAATGTAGAAGATGCGGTAAAATTAAAGGAAGAACTATGTGAAATTTTATCGAAATCTGGATTTCATCTTCGTAAATGGTGTTCCAATGCAACTGAATTTATTTCGACAATTGATCCAAAAGATAGAGAAATGTCTTTAGAGACTGTTATAGATGATTCACAAACGGTAAAAACCTTAGGTTTGTTGTGGGATACTGCTACTGATTCATTCAAGTATAGCGTTCATCTTTTGCCAATGCCGCAAAATATATCCAAAAGAACAATTCTTTCAGATATATCCAAAATATTCGACCCCATTGGTTGGTTATCCCCAGTTGTAATTTCGATGAAAATTTT
This sequence comes from Tetanocera ferruginea, assembly GCA_958299015.1. NCBI lineage: Eukaryota > Metazoa > Arthropoda > Insecta > Diptera > Sciomyzidae > Tetanocera > Tetanocera ferruginea. Next base: position 72,374,956 of record OY282644.1, read on the forward strand.
TATACAAAAACTTTGGCTCAAAGGAATCAGCTGGGATCAATCGTTGCCAGATGATCTTTTAAATCAGTGGATCGAGCTTCGCAATAGCATCGACAGTATTTCTGAACTTAGCATTCCAAGGTGGCTTCAATATTCAAATGAACACACTGTTGAGTTACACGGATTCGCAGATTCTTCAGAACTTGCATATGCAGCTGCAATCTATTTGAAGGTTATTCACTCAGATGGTTCGATTTATACCAATTTAATTGCTTCAAAAACGAGGGTAGCACCGGTTAAACAGGTTACACTTCCACGCCTTGAATTGTGTGCTGCGCACCTGATGACAAAACTAATTGCGGAAGTCCAAGACTCGTTGAAATTTCAAAATGCGACACTATATGGTTGGTCAGACTCAACTATAGTGTTATCATGGATAGCAGATCACCCACGTAGATGGAAAAACTTCGTTGCCAATCGAACTTCGTATATAATCAATGTCATTCCCGCTCGGCATTGGCATCACATACGATCGCAAGACAACCCGGCTGACGTAGCCTCTCGCGGGACGTCGCCTTTAGAACTTATAAATAATCATCTATGGTGGTATGGACCACCAATATTAAAAACATTTAATGGATCTTCAGACCAAACTTTCGAAATACCGGCAGATGTTGACATGGAAGAAAGGAAGAATTTAACTGTTCACGTGTGTACAAAGACTGAACCCGATTTAATTGAACTGTTTTCGGACTTCAATAAACTGCTTCGAATCACAGCATTAATACTGCGCTTTACACAAAATTGTCAACCGCACAAATACGCGAAATCGTCCGGGTTTTTAAAATCAAATGAGCTCCAATCATCACATCACTTTCTTATCAAAAAGGCACAGAAGAAAGCGTACTCATCGGAAATAAAAATTCTGTCATCTGGTAAACAACTAGGCAATAATCACAAATTAGCAGCGCTTGCACCATTTGTCGATCATAAAAATATGCTACGAGTCGGTGGTAGATTGGACAATGCAAATATATCTTACGATCAAAAACATCCATTAATCTTATGCAAGGATAGTCATCTGACGGAACTTATTGTGAGAGACTACCATCACAAATATTTGCATGCTGGTTGTCGCCAATTGCAATATCTTCTTGGACTCAAGTACTGGATTCCTTCAGTTATACACATAATAAAAAGATGTGTTTACAAATGTACAACTTGCATGAGATTTCGTGCTCAAACTTTCAAACAACAAATGGGAAATTTACCACGACATCGTGTTGAAACAGTGTCAGCATTTATTAATACTGGAGTTGACTTTGCTGGTCCTCTTCAGATACGATCTTGGAAGGGTCGTGGCAGTAAGATCTACAAATGCTGGATAGCACTTTTTATTTGTCTGACAACAAGGGCGATTCATTTGGAGTTGGTGACAGAGCTTTCAGCTGCAGCATTTATAGCAACTTTGCGCAGATTCGTTGCAAGAAGAGGCAAACCAGTGCATATTTATTCAGACAACGGCACAAATTTTATAGGCTGCAACCAAAAATTAAGAGATTTTATACAATTTATGCAAAAGGAAACTACACAAGACAGTATTAGCAAGGAGACGTCCAATCAAAATATTCAGTGGCATTTTTCTCCTCCATCAGGCCCACATTTCGGTGGTATATGGGAGGCAGGCGTTAAGTCTACGAAATTTCATATTCACCGCATCCTAGCTGATGCTTCAGTAACATTTGAAGAAATGTACACAATCCTGTGCCAAATTGAAAGTTGCCTCAACTCTCGACCACTTTGTGCTAAATTTGATGGTGATTGTGATCCACTTACACCGGCACATTTTTTAATTTTTCGTCCAATGGCGTCTGTACCAGATGACAATAACTTTCCAGCAAAAATCAATCATTTGCACAGATGGCAATATTTGCAACGTCTTGTCAACCAATTTTGGAAAAGGTGGTCCATCGAATATTTAAGTCAATTTCAAAAACGCCCTAAATGGAGTCAAAAACTGAAGAATCTTCAATGCAATGATGTTGTTATTATCAAAGATGATAATTTACCACCAACTCAATGGTGCATTGGGAAGGTTGTTGAGACCCATCCAGGGGCAGATGGCTTAGTTAGAGTGGTCACGGTCAAAACAACCAAGGGTTTCTACAAGCGTCCGATTGTTAAACTTTGTCCATTGTTTGTATATATTTGAAAGCAGGTGCTTTCAAAAGGGGGCAGGATGTTGCAATTCATTAAATTTTACTGTCTAAATGAGCCTTAATTTGTACATGTATTTAATCTTAATTTTAATATATTCATTCACCCTTTGAATTGTTCATTTTTTGAATTCTGAAAACGTTAGCATAAAACATAGCGTCATGTACTTTTTGTTCTCGCTGAATATAGACGCCTGCATGACAAGAACATTTTGTCTTTTCTTTAATAAATTTAATTTGTACAACTTATCAATTGTTGGTGTTTTATTCAAACGTAGAACGAACAGTAAGTATGATTAATTAAGCAAGCAAAAAGAAACAAGCAAAATTTCAAATTTTTTCGATCATTTCGTTAAGTTTGATAGGTTGAGTTCATTGACTTAGTTGAAAAAGAAGGCGAAGCAAATGCACTTTCCATTGGTGCCACTTTGCATTGGTACCACATTGGTGTCTCTGCCCGATATATAGTTTGCGAGCTATAGTCAGTTTATCAACTAATTTCAAATTAAAATTAAGACCCCAATTTTTAAAAAATCGTATGGTGTGACCGTAGCGTGCAGGTTAAGTGTGTGGCTTAGCACGCTCAGAGCCCGAGTTCGATTCCAAGACGCGGCGAAAAGTTTTTTCAATAAAAAATTTCTCAGATCGGTCACCACCTCTCTGCAGACAATGGCAAACCTCAGAGAGTAAATAATGCTTCTTGAGAACATGAACTTTAGCCGTTCGGAGTCGGCATAAAACGTGTAGGTCCAGTTCTCGGTCAATTGTGTGCAAACATTTAATAACGCACATAACAAAATTGATGATAAGAAGCTCGGTCAAAGTCCTTTCAAGGGCTGAAATGGCCAATTTGTTTTTTTTTTTTATATTGTCTATATTTCACGCTGAGCACATGTGCTTTCCTCTCGTTTGCGAGCTACACTTTCGTCTCTGTTCGATGTATAGTTTGCGAACTACACTTGCTAATGCTAGTGGAATGTGGAATCCAAATTAATTTGCATTAAAAACAAAAATTAAAATTTTACGTCATCTATTGGGTAAAAGCATAAAACGAAATATGATCTAACTCGTTTTTTCATAAGAGTTAAATCTAACCGAATCACAGACCCATTTCGTTAAATTTGACAGTTTGAGTTCATTGACTAAGTTGAAAATTAGTTCATGAACTCTGGTTTCAAAATAGTATACTAGAACGGTAGTGCATACATAAACCCAATGCTTACAATGCTGCCAAAGCGAACCAATCACTTCGTGCAAAACAAAAGCAATACAAGCATAAACAACGTAAGAAAAACAAAGAAAGCTGCAGACACATTATAAGCAGCTGATGATTGATTTTCTTATATAAAAACATGCATTTTTCTTCGTTTATTTTGCTATTTTGTGACTTTAATATAAAAGTGACAAAATCCAAAATTATATATTCATTCAGCGCAGGATATATCTAATATTTTAGTATATATATTATCTTTGAACAATGAGTATTAAAGACTGTAGGTATACCCTAAAGTATTCGTCAAAAAGTTGCCTAATGACCTTGAAAAAATCTGTTAAAACGACCCCATACAAACCGCGCTGTAAGACGTAATTCGACATCAAAACTTGGAATATTCTTACCAGCTACTTTTTTATAAAAAATTTATTGATATTTAAACAATAATTCAAATTTAATTTTAATTTAACAAAACAAGATTTGACAATTGAAAAAATTACAGGCTAGTAAAGCGAAATGATGAAAAATAAATATGCGTCGTTCCAGTGATTCCAACCGTTCTGTTGATCTGCAAAAGAACAGAAAAAATATTCTTAAGTAGTAAAAATTTCGCTATGGTCTGAACTACGGAAATTAATAGAATACGTTTTTTTACAAAATGGCGACTGTTTGAAAAAAAAAAAATTGGATTTGTGCCACCTTTTTCAAAGTTTTGAATTTTTAAAAAATAATAGAATAAAAAATATTAGCATAATAATAGTTGTTACCCCATAGCGGAATATATGAAGAAGGTCCACACAAAATTTCAGATTAATCGGTTTGTTAGAACTTTGGAAATCACGTCAGACGTATTAGAAAAAGTAGAATCGAGAAAAACGCATTTAAAGTTTTAAATTTTCAAAATTTTGTTTCATTCTTTTTTTATTATTATTATTATCAAAAAATAATATCTTATAAAAAAACGGCTGAAAAAAATATTCTTACTAGCAAAGGTCACCAGGTGACAGTCTCTGATTTAAATGATTTTCGGATATGTGATAGAAGACAAAAATCCAAGGTCGACGTATTTTTTTATACGTGCTTAATTGATGGTTTGGGTTTCAAACTCGCGACAAAAAAGTCAGTTATAATTTCGCTATTTTCTATGAAAACATTTAAAAAAATGCCAAATTTTGTTGGTTCCAAACAAGAGCTTTTTCAAAACCACACCTGATGTCATCAATATTATAAGAAATTTTGTTGTAATTCTTAGTAATATTAAGTCGATATCAAGGAAATTTTTTGACACAATTATTTCATATAAATTTAGGTTGGATTTAAGACAATTTGTAAACTGACCTTTTTTAAGTTTAAAATTTTTTAAACTAAAGTTTTCATTTAATAGGACTTCCACAAAAATGGGTGCTTTTTTTCTTTTAAGTCTCATCGAACAATAGTTTTAAACAACCATTGCACCAAATATGGACATTTTTCCGATATGCAAAAGAAATGGAATACATTTTCTCATCTTCCTTTAAAAAAAATTTTTGATTTTTTTGCAGAAAAAAAAACATGAACATTTTTTCTAAATTCAAAACCTTAACTTTGTCAATGACAAACACCTCAGGTGTGTAAAGAATTTTAAAAATTTAATTTTTAAAGTGCATTTCTAAGTAGTCCAAAGGTGTCGTGTTCTGTTACACAGTGAGGGTTCGAACCCACGTCTAGCACATTTCCGCATGACAGTCTAGCACAGTTCCACTGGACTATTGGCAATGATAAGATAAATAAAGCAAAACAAATTTAAAAACTATTGCTTGGAGTAGACAGATATTTCAACAAAAACACAAAAAATTTCGACCGATAATTTTAACAGCACAAAAATACTTTGAAACGTCATTCAATACAGAAAACTGTTAACTTAAACGATAATCATTTAATCCAACAGTGTTTTGAAATGACAGCGGCTGAATGTTAATAAAAAGTTGATATTTTTCTGAGTGCAAGATCTTTCCTCAAAATTTTCCAAGTAGTGAATGGGCAGAGCTGGAGTTGCGGAGAACGACGGCTTCGGATCGTTAAATTCGAGTCCTCTGTCACACTCACGTCCACAGCGACTTTGGCTTCTTCTGTACGCACGGTACGGGCTTGATTAGAAAATGTGTATTGATATTGCGTGTAAGCTGCTCAGATGGACGATATCTACAAAAACAGAACAAAAAAGACGGTATCTAAATAAGGGATTTTTTTTATTTTTGTAGGTACTGCTTCTTGTCAATGTTTTTCAAAAAATTGTTATTAATAAACTGAATGATTTTTTAATTCATACAAAAAATAACAAATTAAAAGAAAATATTTTCCTTTTGAAAAAAAAAACAAAATATCCCCTTTTATATTTTGTTTTTTTTTTCAAAAGGAAAATATTTTCTTTTAATTTGTTTTCCTATTGTTTTTTCCTCTGAAGTTTCTACATTTTTGATATGAATGTCAAAATAATGTTATCATTAGGGGTATTCACGATGTGGTGTATTTGCCCTTGTATTGTGTATTTTTGATAAATTTAATATTTGAAGTAAAATTACAAAAACAAAATGTAAAGTGTTCAAAATACAGCCCTGTAGCAAAAATACAATGGCGAAACCCTATTGTATTCTTTGTTAATTTCGTTGTATATTTGATCAACTGATCGCAAAAGCTTTTTGACTCAGCGTGGATGAAGGTACTGGCTAGGTTGTATGTTTATTTAATAAAAGATAATTTAATTCAGTGCTTCGTTTCAATTATTTTATTTTCTGGTACTGCTAAATGATGAACTATCCAGACTTTAATGATGGTTTGTTCACAATGCGTTGTAAATATTGTAAATTTTGTAAGAATTTATCAAAAATACACCACATCGTGAATACCCCTATTGTTTTTGTGCTGTATTTCACTATTTCGCCGAATCAATAATAAAATGATATTTTTAATCTTTATGATGATGTTTTGATTAATGATAAATTTAAAAAAAAAATTGTTTTATTGTAACCTATTTTTCTTAAATTTTTTAAGTTTCTCTCGATTTTTTCAATTATAGTCTAATATTACTAAAATACATCTTTTATACTTATTATTTGGTATTTAAAATACATTTTTGTTTATAGAAAATAAGCTATCGCCGAAAGAAATTTGTGCTAAAATAAGGGTAGGAGATAAATTTGTGTGTGTTTACTAAGATTCAATATTGCACTGTTTTTACAGGTTTGGTCAAACGTAAAATTTCACTCAAAGCAATATTAAATCCAATATGGGCATTTCCGCAAAAAAGTCTACCGTGACCAAAAAATCAAAAGTAAACCAACATTTTGTTTTTTACTGTTATTATAAAAGAGAAATATTCAAAAAATAATTTAATTAAAGAGTTCAAATTTTTCCCATCTTGCGTTTGCAAGATATCGGGCTACCAAGTTAAAGTTAATGATTTGGTTAGTTTGGTTTATTTCTATGAGAATTTACTCTTTACAATTTCCATTTTTAAGAGTAATTGTGCAATTGCACTTTTATGCAAAACTGTTGCTACAACAACAAGTAATAGCAAAATAAAAGCAAAAGAGCAAACAAATATCAATTAACGGTAAAATTCTGATTTGCTTTTAATGATATTCTGAGGTAACGTCACGCCAGACAAAAAAGCAATTAGTTTAATTTTTTCTACGCTGACGTTCAAAAGTGCTTGAAATTTTGCATTTTAATAAAGTTAAGTAAATTTTATAAAAAAAATCGTTAAGAAAAAAAAACCGTTAATTTTATATTATATTTGAAAAGTGAGTAACGTCACGCCAAATTGCTCAAAGTTTGCCTGATTTCGTTACTGAATTTGGTTGCAGATATTTTAGTGGAATTTTTTTCCAACTTCTCATCGTCGATGGGATAGGAGTTAAAAAAATATAATATACTAGCGGATGTTACCCGGTGTTACTCGGGGTTGTGCCTTGAGCACAGGAAAAGTACGATTTTTAAAACTGCTCTCATTTAAACCTTTTTTTAAATTATCAATTAAATTTTTTAATTTTTAAAATTATCGTTTTATGGGGTTTTTCCCCTTCCCTCCGTCAAAAGTGTGTAGTCAAATTTCCGTAAAACAGCACCTGCCGGTCATATTAAAAAAAAAAAAATACATCTTCAACCTCTAGATCTGACATCTGGCTTCTGAGGAGAATGGTCACGCAGTTTGAAAAAGTAATTTCGAGAACAAGTTACAAATAATAAAATTTAATTTACAAACAAGCAAGAGAGTTTAATTTTCGAAAATGTATAAATGTCTAAAAAACCGATAAATCAATTTTCGACCTTAAAAAAAATCAAAAAACTTGAAAATATCCTTAAATTGCATATTATTAATATGATGTGGTGAAATTAAAAACAAAGAATAGATTAAAATTTTTGAAAATTTTTAAGTCTCGATAAAATTGATAAATCGATAAATTAAAAAAAAATATTAAAATTTGAAAATATCGATCACGTACCGTATACGATTTAACGTATACCATAAATTAGATAAAAATTTTCAAGTTTCGATAAAACCGATAAATCAATGTGAAAAAAAATCGAAAGACTTGAAAACATCGATAAGTTGTATATGATAAGAATGACAAAGTAGAATTTAAAAGCAAGGTACATTGTAAGATTTTTAAAAAATTTTAAGTTTTGACTAAACCGATAAATCGATACATGAACAAATATAGCAAAACTTGAAAATATCGATTATATATGTTTAATAGTTATGGTGATATTTAAAAAACTAGGAACAGATTAAAATGTATAAGCCTCGATAAAATTGATAAATCGATATAATAAAAAAAATAAAAAAAACCTTGAAAATATGATGGTTTTTTTTTTGATACTCCTAACTTGATGGGATAGGAGTAAAAAAATTATATTATATATAATAGCTAAACTTTATGTTTTATTTACGTCAAATATTTTTTTTAAACAAATTTAAACTTAACATACTCCAATGGAAATTTAAGTAACGTAACGCCAGTAACGTCACGCCAGGTGACTAAGTCTAATAAAAAAAAATCGAGAAAAGATTTTTTAATTTGATAGCTAGCAAAATAAACTTATATTATTTTAAATTCTTCCAAATACAGTTTTGTATAAAAGTCTTGCCCAATTCGCAATTCTTGTTTTTTGTAACGTCACGCCCGTGCATATTTTTGCTTATATATTTTAATTCTTAGAGTTGATTGTTTCAATTTTTTTTACTGAATATAGTGTTACTTAATAACTACGCAAATATAAAAAAAAGCTTTTAAAACGTAGACTTCTTCATTCTTTTTTTTTAAATTTTTCGTACAAAACGCACATAACACCAGTTTGGAAATGTCCATATGTAAAAACCAGTACAATGTCGAATCGTAGTATATATTTATCGTAGTAACTTCTTTCGACAATAGCTTATTTTCTTTAAAACAAATTTATTTTTCAGATCAGAATGTTCGATCTATACCATGGGGCCGATTCGTTCTGAAAATGAATAAAACTTGATATGCGAAAAGTTGCTCCTTGATATGAATAACGCCGATATTAAGAATGTAAATATATTTTGCAGGAATTATGGAACCTTCTAGCATGATTATTTATCCAACACTGTATTTGGTTGTCACTCCCCCAGATCATTATCAGATCGTTTTCTTCCACTTCCGTAGCGCACTATGGCTTTTACGTCTTCTCCAAAGAGATTCAATTTGGTATCATCTGAGAATATGATTTGTGGGCAGTTACATTTCAAACTAATCCTTATAAAATTTAGTACATTATTGCCTTTTTTTCATTCAAGGAACAAGAAAGGTTTTTTTGGGCTGGGTGCCACATCTTAAGATCCATGCTTTCCAGCCGCCTTTGAATTCTTCTCGCTTGCACTAATTTTTATGTGACATTAATTCAATTTTAATACAAATTCGTGACGCAATTTATTTTTTTTTTTTTTAAATAATACAGACTCAAAACTGAACAAAAGTCGTTCTTATTAATTCTGCAAAATGGTCAATTAAATTTCCTATTCTCGATTGTATAAGTCGATTAAGTTATATAACTGCTGAATTTATCGATAGCTTTTATGGTATGTATATATTATATAATAACCGAATAAAAAATTAAAGACTTATTTAAAGACATCACATCGGCGTTTTATATATGCATAAAATTTTGATATGCTGTCATTTACTTTAGCTTAAATCTAGCATATCAAAGAAAAAACGATATCGCACAAAATTGAATGTCCATGTTTCATCAATGTTAAGGCGCACAATATTCGGCCATATGTTACTTTCCCAACAAATTTTACGCATGGTAGCAATAACAAAAATAAAAAACAAATTCTGAAGTTCTGTTTATATATTGACACACATTTAAAGTGCTTTAAAATGGTTTAAATAGATGGCAACACCAAGTGTGCAGCTCATAAAAAAAGCTGTTTACTTCTTTGCAACAACATGAACAAAATTCCGCTCCCATTTTATTTTTTTTGTTTCGGTGGCAACATTGACATTGTAACACTTGGCTGCTGCAGCTTGATGTAGGCCTTTAAATTCCCCATTTTTTTTGGTTTTTTTTTTTTTTTTTTACTAGATAAATTTTAATTTCACTCGATGCGCATTTTTACGAGTTAATGGCGCTGCCACCCTCACCTTCACCCCCATTTGATGTCTTCGTTGTCTGACACGCTTTTAGCTATACTCTCTTCTTAAGGCTAATTTTAAAAATGTTTTCATCGTAGTTTTCCTGCAAATTTTTTTTTCTATATTTTTTGATTATTTCAACTCAATCGCAATAATTTTATAATTAATTTTTGACAGCGTGATTTTTCGCTGCGCTGAGATAAATGCGTTTTTTTTTCAAATTGATTCTTTGTTGTTATATTTATAGCTAAATATGCTTATTTTTGTTGGGTTTTTTGTTTATCAAGTCATTAAATCAATTAATTTTTTTTTTTAATTTTTCGCACATATTATGTATAGTTTGAATTTATTATTATTTGGGTACGATATAATAGTATTAAGTGATAATTATTTATGATAATGAATTTAAAAAATTTGTTATAAATAAATTCCCCTTCAGTCAACATTTTAAAATGAGTTTTCAAATATTTTGCTTACTTCTGTGACATGCAGTAAATTCTGCCTTTAATCCCTAATTATTATCTTGACACCCACCCTCAAGATAAACCAGCTTAATTTGCCTTAACTACAGGTGCAATTAATTGCTTCTTATGCCAAGAATTTTTTTTTTTTCTGCACTCTTATAGCATTTGTATAGCTCATTAGTTGTCGTTCTGACAGTTTTACTTCCTTCAGTTCAGATTTATTTAGTTTCTATTATATGTAATTTGTTTTGTTCGTGATCTTTTTTTTTATATTGTTCTTGCTTAAAGTGTCAGATTGTATTAAGCACAGCTGTATTTGCACTATTTTATTTATATTTTTGTTGTTGCAACTGAAATATGTGGGTTGTGCTAGCTACGTATGTGCTTGAAAGTGGGCCAATAACAACAACTAAAATATTTATTGTCTACCTTTTGCACATGTTTTGTATAAAAATCGAACAAATTCTTCAAGTTTTATTTATAAAGAGTTTGTTTTGTCTTAAAACTGCAATAACTGAAAAAAACCAAAAGTCAAGTATAGGAAAATAAGTAGCTCACTACAGTTTTTTTAATAAGGTCGTTTATTCTAATCTAGTCAGCTTAAGTTAAAAACTGTGAAATTTTGCAAAAATACTAAAAATATCTTATCAAATCATAAAAATTAGGCGAATGATTTGAAAAATAATAATTTTGAAAATTTCCCTGTGAGGGAAATTTTTTATTGCACTTAAATTCAATCAGAAAACAAGCAGAGTCTGCTTTTCTTCAAAATATATTGAAATATTCAGCTTGAATGATTATCTAAAATAGTAATATTGAATGAAAATATTTTTGCGGCATTAAAAATGTCATTTTAAATTGAAAAGTAGTTAAATTGCTTTGAAAATCAAAATTTGAAAATTTCCCTCTGAGGGAAATTTTTGGGAAATTTTTGGGAAATTTTTGTATTGTACTCAATTCAATAAAAACAGGTACAGGAATGACTTTTTTCCAATTATATTGAATTTCCGACTTGAAATGATTATCTTCAATGATAATATTGAATAAAAAAATTTTCCAGAATGTAAAAAATATCTTATCGAATCATAAAAATAAGTTAAAATGATTGAAAAATAATAATTTTGACAATATCCCACTGAGAAAAGTTTAAAGGAAATTTTTTATTGGACTCAATTTAATAAAGAAAAACGCGCAAAGATAACTTTACTTGAAAATATTTGTTAATTTCCGGCTTAAATTAAAATTCTGAATAATACTGTTGAATGAAAAAATCTTCGAGAGTGTAAAAATTTCTACCAAATCCTAGAAATTAGTCATATTGCTTAGACAATGCTTATTAAATTTTTGGGAAAACACTTTTGGGAATTTTTTGTAGTGCACTCAATTCAATCAAAATATGAGTAGGTATAACTTTTTCAAAATAAATTTAGTTATCAACTTGTATGGATATGAATATGTAAAAAAAAGTCCGTTTTTCTGTATTTTACCATATTAGATTCGAAATATTTTCAAATATAGAAGCTGTGAAGTAAAACAAATCCACAATTCATACATAATTTTACATAAGTGCTTGAAACATTCTCGTGACTTTTCTCACTTATTAAAATTTATATTGCGTTAGTTAATGAAAAGTTTTTATAGCAAGTATGCTTCTTTAGGCCCAAAATTCTGGCAAACTATTAAAAATTTCTTGTCAAGTTATCACAATGAGTTAAATTTCGTGAAATCTTATTATCTTGAAAATTTCCCTTTGAGGGAAATTTTGGGAAATTTTTGTTTTAACTAAAATTAAACAGAAAACGTGCAGCAATACTGTTTTCTTTAAAATATATTGAATTTTCGATTTCAACTTTAAACAATAAGTTATAAATCAATGAAAATTAATCCATCTAGTTTCTAATTCTTTACCATATTAAAGTAAAAATTCTGCAAAAACTAACATAAAAATGTAGTGAACACTCATGTTTAAGACATGGTGATGAACAGATTGAAACGTTCGCACGACATTTGTCACTTGTTACTTATAAAATTTTGCGTTAGACAATATTTGTTAAGGCTTAAAATATTTGTATTTAGACCAAAAGACCTTATGGAATATTAAAAGTGTTGTATCGAATCATTGGAATGAGTAAAATAGCTTGAAATAAAATTGTTTTGAAAATTTCCCTCTAGGGGAAATTTGGGGGAAATTTTTTACGGAACTTAAATCAACCCAAAAACATACAGTGATACCTTTTTCCTAAAAATATATTGAACTTCCGGCATTTTTGCTTTAAGAAATCTTTAAATATTGAAGGTTTCAAAACTAATCTGAGACCTTTGAAATGGTTAAGAGGTAAGTTGATTAAAAATTTGGCTTTTAAAGCGTTGAAATCAATTTAACAGCTTAAAACATAATAAATTTAGAAATTTCTCTGTTAGGGAAATTTTCGGGAAATTTTTCAAATGAACAGATTTCGTTAAAAATATGTTTACACTTAATTTTCTTTAAAAAAACAGATCGAAGTTTAACACCCGTGCCACTTATTGCACTCACTTATTAAATTTTACGATAGATCATCAAAAAGTTAAAAAATTCTTCTTTAGAGCAAAAGTTCAGAATACTAGAATCAGAATATGCAAACTCCTTATAGTATTACCGCAGTGATTAAACCAGGCATTAAGATTATTATTAAGAAAATTTTCCTGTGTGGAAATTTTTAGAAAAATTTTCTAAATCTTAATTTTAAAAATTTCTTATTATATAAAAAATCACCGCAGTGAGATTGAAACCAGCTTTTAAAATTATTAATTAGAAAATTTCCCAATGTGAAAATTTAAGACGCAATTTTTTTACAGAACTTAAATCGACCAAACAATTGTTCAGAAATTATTTTTCATTAAAATTTATAGAATTGACGATTTCAAGTTTTCTACAAATTTTAAAGAAATAAAAACCAAACGTTGTCCTTTGAATGAGTAAAAAGTAAGATTCTTAAAAGACTGGCTGCAAAGCATCGAAATCAATTGAAAAACTTAAAAAAAAAAAAATTTTAATTTCCCTTTGAGGGAAATTTTTGGGAAATTTTTCAAATCAACATATTTTTGTTAAGAATATGTTCATTTAATAGAAGAGTTCTTTTAATTTTAAAAATATTTAATTTACAGATTTTTCACATAATTTTGTTCAAATTTTTAAGAAATATAAACAAAATTTTTAGATTTTTGATGTAATCCACACCTACTGTTCATTTGGTTCTTATGAGACATGATTCATTCAAACATATATAGATTTAAACGCCCACGCATCTTTTTTTATATATTTAATTTATAACTTAACAAAATTAATTGTAAAATCAAATTATATTTAAGTTATAACTTAACTGATTTCTTATCAAATTAAATTCAAATTTGATAAAAAGAGAAAATCAAAAGTCTATAAGTCTTGGTCTTTAAGCCATAACAGAAGTCTAACAGAATATTAAAAAATCAAAAACCCTATCGAATCAACAAAATGATCAAAATAGCTTAAAATATTATTATTTTGAAAATGTCCCTCTGCTGAAAACTTGTAGGGACATTTTTTTAAGTGACTAATTGACCAAAAAAACATTCAGAGTTAACAAATTCTTCAATAAATATTAAATTTTTGGTATTTTTGTATACGGGACACTTGATTATTTGAGATATGGGCATTTCCAAACTGGCGTTATGTACGTTTTGTACGAAAAAATTAAAAAAAAAAGAATGAATGAGTCTAAGTTTTAAAAACATTTTTTTATATTTGCGTAGTAATTAAGTAGCAATATATTAAGTAAAAAAAGTTATAACAATCGACTCTAAGAATTAAAAGATATAAGCAAAAATATGCACTGGCGTGACGTTACAATAAAACAGAAGTGGTTTTCGACCTGGATTAGAAAATTTGCAAAACTCTGCGAATTGGACAAAACTTTTTAAACAAAACTGTATTTGAAAGAATTTAAAATAATAAAAGTTTATTTTGCCAGTTATCAAATTAAAAAATCTTATCTCGGTTCTTTTTTTATTAAGCTTAGTCATCTGGCGTGACGTTTCTTAAATTTCCATCGGAGCATTTTAAGTTAAAATTTGTTTAAAAAAAATTTTTGACGTAAATAAAACATAAAGCTTAGCTATTATATATTATATTTTTTTAACTCCTACCCCATCGACGATGAGAAGTTGGAAAAAAATTCCACTAAATTACCTGCAACCAAATTAAGTAACGAAATCAGGCAAACTTCGAGCACTGTGGCGTGACGTTACTCAATTTTCAAATTTAATATAAAATTAACGGTTTTTGCTTCTTTACGGTTTTTTTATAAAATTTACTTAGCTTTATTAAAATGCAAAATTTCACGCACTTTTGAATGTCAGCGTAGAAAAAATAGCACTAAATACTTTTTTGTCTGGCGTGACGTTACCTCAGAATATCATTAAAAGCAAATCAAAATTTTACTGTTAATTGATATTTGTTTGCTCTTTTGCATTTATTTCCCGATTAGTTGTTGTTGCAGCAACAGTTTTGCATAAGAGTGCAATTGCACAATTACTCTTAGAAATGGAAATTGTAAAGAGAAAATGCTCATAGAAATAAACCAAACTGACCAAATCATTAACTTTACCTTGGTAGCCCGATATCTTGCCAACGCAACATGGGAAAAATTTGAACTCTTTAATTAAATTAATTTTGAATATTTCTCTTTAATAATACAAGTAAAAAAAATGTTGGTTAGCTTTTAATTTTTTGGTCAGGGTAGACTTTTTTGCGGAAATGCCCATACACAAATAAATATTAGTTCTTTGACTAAGAGATCTTTGAAACAAAGCTTTTTCGAAAATATCCCTTCACTGGAAATTCAAGTTATATTCTATAAACAAAATGCTTACCGTCGAAAAACTTTGAATGTGATTTAATTATACTAAAATAATGTCAATCTTTCAATGAAATAGTTAGTTCATTATTCATGTGCATCAGAATAACAAAATTACTTAAAATGCTGGTAATTTGAAAATTTCCCTCTCAAGGCAATTTAAGGGAAATTTTTTTATGTGTCTTAAAAAGACCAGAAAACATTTGGAGTTTACGAGTTCTTAAAAAATCATTGAATTTTTGGCATTTTTGCACATAGAACACTTCTTTTTTGAAAAATTTAAACAAATCTTAGTTCCCTGATAAGATTTATCAGATGATTTTAAATAGATTAATATTTAATTTCGTCATACATTGGCTGAGAAAGCTATAAAATTAATTAAAAAGCTCTGAAAATAACAAAATATTTAATATCCCCTAGCAGGGAAATTTTTGGGAAATTTTTCAAATTAACAAAAGTCGTTCAGAAAGCGTGCTTCGGGCATTTTCACATTAGTTTATTCAAAGAAATGAAAAGTTTTTAAATAAAAACAAAAAAATTTTGTTGTGTGAAGGTTCAAGGTTGTGTGAAATTCAAGTTAAATTCTTTAAGAGAATTGCATGTTTCAGAAAAGATTTGAATGTACTTATATTTTAAGACCCAGCGTCATGCTTGATTAATTTCCATTAAAACATGTCAATCTGCCAATAAAATAGTTTGTTCACAATTTGTAAACATCAGTATATACTGAGATGTTCATTCTGTTTCTAATTAAAATTGTTATTCAAGCACTCTCAATAAGAAATAAAAAAACACTTATTCTACCTATTTACCACCTTGTTCCTTCTCTCTTATATTTCACCAGTCGTCAACAACTTTTCAACAAAATTTCTATGAAATAAACTTTTAATTAGCTTCTGAAGTTTCGTCGGCTGTCAAGTACACTAATCTGTCTTTGCTGAATAAAAAGTAAGACGAGCGCTACATTCTGTTTCTCTCATACACTTTCGACATTTATTTAATAGCTGTCAAAAGTGATCTTTAGCCTAGTGAGCTTTTTATTCTCTCTAATTTTTTTATTTTTAACTTTCAGAACTCGCCGACATTCTAGCATTTTCATACTTTGTCGTTTTCAATATTGTTTGTAGGATGTTTTTTTCTTTTCCTCCCCACACAACTATCTTAGTGCAAAGTTCAACATGCTTCTTATTGTATGTATTTCACACCATTTTGAATGTCGCAAGCTTTTGTTGCACTTTAACTGCACAGTTATACGATGAGTAGAGCTTACAATGGCATTTCAACAGAGAGAAGAAAAAAAAGCCAAACAACCACAAAATTATGCCATTCAGCTAGGGGGTAATTTTTGCCACCCCGTTGTAAATAATCTTGGTTTCAGTTTCAGTATCATGAAGGTTCTGTGTTGTTGTTGTTTTTGGTAAATTGAGTCTTTGTCCAATGTTGCTTTTATGCGTTACACTGAAAGTTGGCCTTAATTGTGTTCTACACATTTCATAAAAATTGTATACAACTGAATTAAGTTGTTGTTAATATCTCAATAGAATGTTAACTGGGATAACCTTGTTATGAAATGGATTTAATTGATTGCTTATGTTTGAGTTTAAGTGCGGTCATTGTAAGTTCTGCAGGAAGGTCTTAAGCAGACGTGCCCATGAAAATGAAGAATTGGGTGCGTTTATCCAGTGGTGCCAAATGCAGTTTATAAGAAGAAAAAGAGAGAGAGAGGGAGAGAGAGACTTACATCAAAAAGACAATAAAACAATTCTTCGACACGTCTGACTTTTCCAATTCCATGCCACAAGTAATGAACTTTTTTAAAATAGGCACATTAAAGCTTGTATTGTTGATTGCACATGTGTTGTTTTGTCTTTTAAACGCGTCAGTTCATGTAATGTATAGAAAATACATGAATTTACAAAATTTACCAATCGAGCCAAATGGACCAATTGAGCCAACTTTTGTTTATTAATTATTATGTGCTCTTGTTGTAAAATTATGATAGTTTATTTTATTTTCTTATGAAAAATATTAAATTTTTAAATTTAAATTTCAAATTGGTCAGCGGAGCCAATCGAGCCAACTGATTAAAATTAAGTTTAATCAATTAAATTAATAAAATTAAATAAGTTTTTTTTAATTGAAAAAACTGATTCAATTCTTTTATTTGTGCTTTTGGTGCATAATGTACATAAGCCAATCGAGTCAAGTGATTCAATTGAGCCAATTAATTAGAATATATATTTTTGTATTATCTTTGTTAAATCATTTTCTTGTTTAATGATGCTTTTTTGATAAATGATAACTTTTTTCTTTTAATCCATTTTAAAGCCAATTGAGCCAACTTCAATAATTTTAAAACTCTATCAATAATTTTGTGCGCTTGTTGTAAAATTATAATAGTTTAGTATGTTTTCTTATAAAAAATATAAAATTTTTAAATGAAACCATTTTTGCCAGCTGAGCCAATTGAGCCATCAGATTAAGATTTAAACTTTTTTGTTGAATTGTAAAAATTTTTAACATTATTAAAAAAAAATATTTTCCTTCAGAAATAAGATTTTTTAATTTAAATTCACTTCTTTTATTTGTGATTTTGATGCATAAAAAATAAGTCAATCGAGCAAACTGATCCAATTGAGCCATTTCATTGAAGTAAATATTTATATATATTTGATATTTTTTAATGATTGACAACCTATTTTCTTTTAATCCATTTTATACAGTTTTTTAACTCTCTTTATTTCACTTTTTCTCTTCTCTAGAATCCGTCGCATCACAAAGTGTCGATTTTGCTATCAACCCAACATCATCCAGCAACTTATCCTTGACATCAGCCACTGCCAATACGAGCTGCCAGCAACAACAACTACAACAACAACAACAACAACATCATCCACAAGAGCAACATCTACAACAACAACAAGATTCAAAGAATCCCTCCCACAACAGCAACAAACCGATCACACGCTATCAAGGACATCATCCACATTTTCGTCATCACACTGCTCCAGCCTACTACACCGACGTGCATCTACGCATACACACTCCCGACGCAGCCGATGTTGCAGCGCTAAACGAAAATTATCGAAGCGTCTATAGCACGCCTTCGAAACTGTTAGCTGGTGAACATTATTTTACCAAGTCAGCAACAGCAACAGTAGCGCCACCGCCTATAGGCAGCAACAGCAACAGTAACAGCAGCAGTAGCGGCGTCACTGGCGGTTCTTCTCTCTTAAGTTCCTCTCCAAAAATCACTCTACAACAGCAGCGTGCAGCATTTTTTCGTGGCGCCTCTGCCGCAAACCCAGAGCAGCGAAAAAGTTTAGAACCCTACACGAGGTCATCGCCACCGTCTGTGAACCCTATAAAAGGTGAGCTCTACGCATTTGACCAGCAACAAGCAATCCATCTCGAGGGTAACGTGCTCTACGGTTGCATGAATTTGAAATCGTCAGCGCGTGCCAGTAGTTTAGAACAGAAAACCTCAACCGAATTGGGTTGTGCTGAATCTGTCGCAGTCGCTGCGACAGCTTCGCCACGCAGTGGACGCCTAACGCAACGTTTTAGCAATCGTAAACGTGCTGTGCGCGTGCGCAGCGAATCGCGTCCCATCAGCGCTCTCTATGATATAATATGCAAAGAAAAAGGCCTCGACAACGGCACATCAACGACAACCAGCGAGACAACAACAAACGACGAAGATTCTTCCTCTTCGACAGCAGCCACGCCTAGTCACGACGACGCAACGTTGCACAAGGACAAACACAAAGACAAGGACAAGGACAGGGATAAGACTATTAGGCATAAAAGTAAAAAGCATTCGAAGAGCAAATCTGCCAACATGAGTGTCCAAAGCTTAGAGAGTCCCAGCCTTATTGGCACTAACTCCACTAGCACTAACAATCTTAACATCAGCAACAACAACAACAACCACGAGCTTACGAAACGCTCTACACATACGCGTCTGCTTGCAAAGCATACAAAAAAACGCACACGTCCCGAAAGCACCACAGCTATAACACCACCGCTGGTCATCAATGATCTCAACTTGGATGACGATGACGATGATACGCCTGATGAACAGCAGCGTGTTCACGCCATATCACCGAGACTCACGCTTAAATCCAGCGGCGGCGGTGGCGGCAGCATTAAATCTAGTCAGGCAAAAGCCTCTTCACTGCCGCCCTATAAAGTATCCAACGAGTTGCTGAATCAGTATCAACTTCATCAACAACAACAACAGCACCAGCATAATCATCATTATCTGCAACAATGTGCTAGAAACGATTCCTCTCATGATCCCTCCAACTCATCAACTCACTCGTTGCACTTAGCTTCCTCTTTGAGTCCTTTGAATCGCTCGATCCTACGCAGCCCATCATATAGTCCACTCGATGCCTCATATCATGCTTTGCCGCGCGGCAACAGCATTAGTCAGCATAACGGATTGCGCGATCAGAGCACTCAGCCCACCAAGCTGTATGTCGAACCCGTAAAGCTGCCACATTCTGATAATCCTGCAGCTGTGGGACGTACTGAGCGCTTGTTGCGCTCAACTGGTCTGCAGCGTCGCTTTACCGAGGAGCAACGTCGCAAAACAGATGGTGCTGTCAGCATGATACCCACCGTCAGCAGCAGCGGCAGCACTACTTCGTCTGGTGTAGCTGTTGCTGTTGTTGGTGCTGGCGGTGGTTATCGCAGCAGCGATGGCGAGCAACAATCTGGCAGTTTAACCGGTTTGAACCAGAACAGCAGCAGTGCCCGCAGGTAAGTCATCGTTCATGCTTTTTATGTAGTGATTTGTCTGTTTTTGTTTTGTTTTTTTGTTGTTGGCATGCCTTTTTCTTCCTGTATTTCTTTAAGAGCTTTTTAAAGTCCTCTTTAGTATCAGCAAGTCATTCATTTCAAATTTTTATTTGAAGAACTGCAATTCTCTTTGTCGTTTTCGACCAAATTATCGTATTTTTACAGAAATATTCTGTAAATTTGCAAGATTCTTATGTGACCGTTTTAGAATTAAAATTGTTGTTTAGAGTTGAAAATTGCTTTGAAATACTTTGGTATAGTCCTTTTAACCTTCTAAGTCAAACAAGGCAGTTGATTTATTTTAATTTCATATGATTAGAAACGAAGAAATAAATAAAAAGAAATTAAAAGCGTAGAACCATGTCTTGTTCGGGATTCGAACCCGGTGCCTCTGGATTGGCAATCAAGCAACACTGAACTACCAAAGCTGCCAAAACAAAGTTAAAGCAGTTTTGTCAGACTCCAAACTTCAGACTCGTAATTTAACTAACCTTTCAGAGGGTAAACGGAGCCCGGAACATGAAGATTCTTGGCAACCTCGGTTGAGAAACAATGTTTATAAATATAATTTTAATCAGTTGGTACCGATTATTTTTAGAAAGTTAGGTTATTTTATAGATTGAAACCCCAAGTTTATCAGTGGCACTTTTTAAATATTAATAGTCCAAGTTAAAGAGACTCAAGGAAGAAAATTTCGCAATGTTATAATGATGCAAACAATCATTTTCATTTTTTTCAATTATAATACTTTATTTAGTAACACCAGTTCTCAATCTACAAGCTGCTCTGAACATGGAACAGAGATGGCGTTTAAGTGAAGGCCTTTCAAATCCAAAAAATACAGGTATTGTGCTTTTTACAAAACGGTGAAAGCTTAATCTTACCTGCCCGGAATTCTTTGTAGAGAAAGTAGATTTTTCCAACTCAGCAAAGTATCTTGGGGTGGTTCTAGACAGCAAACTGTTCTGGAAATTTCACATATACCGCAGATCCACAACCTCTTTGTGGACTTGTAGAAGAATTTGGGGCAAGAACTTGGAAATAAGCTCTAAGATGATTTACTATCTGTACACGTTGATCGGTATGCCCACACTGCCATATGCGTCTCTAGTGCTATAGTCAAAAATCCTAGAAGGATCAACCTTCAAGGGGTTATAAGAGTTCAAAGATGTGCAGTGATATGTATGGCAGGCTGTATCAGGTCCACCGAACAGCGGCCCTAAATGTTATCTGAAGGCTTACACCAATTCACATACACATCCTGATGGAGGCGAAGCTCAACTTGCACAAACTTTTCCATCTGACAGTTTTCCTCAAGTATAACCCTAAAGCGAGATGGAGAAGTTTTTTTTTAAATAAATAGGCCAGTAAAATTAAATCGAAAGAAATCCAAGGTTTTGCTTGGAACTTGCTTGGATAATAAAGTGCTAAAATAATACCTCAAATGAGAAGATGTGAAGTTTGTCCCTTTCTACCATTTAAGTAAGTTTCGGTGCAACTTTTACATTTCATTCTTCCCTAAAACTATCTGCAGAGCATTCCCTTATGGAGTGTCGGATGTGACGAGGTCTTGTATTATGTACTTATGTAAGAATTTATCGCTCTACTTACTTACTTAGGTGGCCATGACAACCCGTTGTCGGGCTACGGCCGACTTCATCAGCTCTCGCCAGGTGTCCCTGCTTTGCGCGCACCGTCTCCAATCTCTTTGACCAAGCGCGATAAGGGCTTCTTCGGCCTGGTCAATCCATCGGAGGCATGGTCTTCCTCTTCATCGTTGACCCTCGGCTTTCGCTTCAAACACCTTTTTCGCTGGAGCTTCTTCATCCATACGAAAGACATAACCCAGCCAACGTAGTCGCTGAATTGTTATACGCTGGACTAAGTCAATGTCGTCGTAGAGCTCGTACAGTTCGTGGTTCATTCGAATGCGATAGTCGTCGCCAACTTGAACCGGGCCAAAGAATTTGCGAAGAATTTTCCTCTCGAACACCCCAAGAGCGGCTGCATCTGTTTGCGATACCACCCATGCCTCAGCGCCATAGAGAAGCACAGGTATGATGAGCGTCTTGTAGAGTGTTAGTTTTGTCGATCGAGAGGGCTCTGGAACCTAATTGCTTACTTAGCCCGTAGTAGCACCTATTAGCAATTAATATTCTTCGCTTTATCTCCAGGCTGACATGCTTGTTGCTGTTTACGGTGGTGCTAAGGTATGTAAACTCCTTGATAACCTCAAAGTTATATTTGCCTGCTGTATTAGGGAACCTAGAAGCCACTCTTCCCTATTTGCAGACAGCATATACTTTGTTTTGCCCTCGTTCACCGTCAAACCCACTTTGGCTGATTCCTTTTCGATAGCGGCGAAAGCAGCACTTACATCTCTCTAAGTTCTGTCAATAATATCGATATCATCAGCATACGCAAGGAGCTGGACACCTTTGTAGAAAATGGTATCATTTCGATGTACACCTGCCTTTCGTAGGATCGCCTCCATGATGATATAAAAGAGATCGCATGATAGCGGGTCGCCTTGTCTGAAACCTCGTTCGGTATTAAAGGTTTCGGTGAGGTCATTTCTTACCTTGACGGAGCTGCATGTATTGCTCAACGTCATCTTGCAGAGCCTTGTCAACTTTGCAGGTATACCGAACTCAGACATTGTTGCGTACAGGCAATCCTGAATCCGGCTATCGAACGCAGCTTTGTAATCAACAAATAGATGATGGGTGTCGATATGGTTTTCGTGGGTTTTCTCCAGGATTTGGCGTAGTGTAAAAATCTGGTCTATGGTGGACTTGCCAGGATGAAAGCCACACTGATAAGGTCCAATCAGTGTTTTGGTATGCGGCTTCAATCTTGTATGCGATGGAAATAAGACTGATACCTCGGTAGTTGGCGCAGATTGTCGGGTCTCCTTTCTTAAGTTATTTTGAGTATAGGACAAAACACACTGAGATTCCAAACGTCGCGCATGCATTTTGCTAGCCATATTTTGCCGATGAGTTGAGCATGCACCTTATCAATTCACCGCTGCCGGTTTTAAACAATTCAGCAGCCAGGCCGTCAGCACCTGCGGCTTTGTTGTTTTTGAGCCGTTGGTAAGCAACTTTAACCTCATCATGGCTAGGTGGTAGAATTTCCACTCCATCATCATCGATTGGTGGTGTCGGACTGCATTTTCCGAGGGCGGAATTATTGGTATCATCGCCTGCAAGCAGACTGGAAAAATGCTGTCTCCATAATTTCAATGCGCACTGCGTATCTGTAACCATATCACCATTCTAATCTCTACAAGTGGATGCTCCGGGCTTGAAACCTTGGGTTAGACGCTTAACCTGCTGATAGAATTTTCGAGCATCCTTCTTGTCCTGGTACACCTCAATTTTTTCTCGCTCACGCTTTTCCTGCTCTCTTTTTTTACGTCTGAAAAGGCGTCTCTCTTCCTTCCTCTTATCGCAATAGTTTTCGAGCATGACTCGCGCTGCAGTTGACTGCAGCGTCTTTTTATATGCGGCGTATTTTGCTGCTGTTGCGTCGCGACACTCCTGGTCATACCATTGATTGCGAGGTTGCGGGCGCCGAAAACCAATGACTTCTTCAGCAGCAGTGCGCATGGAGTGGGATATATGCGCCCACAGACCGCCAGCGTCGTCGAGGCAAGAGTAAGGCTGCGATTATAGTGAACGCGATTCAGACAGGCAGGCAGGCAGGCAGGCTGAAATCTGTGTGAAAAAACGAGATGCAGATAGCTATCTATCTCGCTTGTTCACATTGCCTGCATGCCTGCCTGTCTGACTCGGCGTTTACTATAACCGCAACCTAAGGTTGGTTGAGCTTAACCGAGAGTTGAGCTGAGTAGGCATCGGCGGTCCGTTGTGATAGCAGCTTATCGACATCAAGCTTTCGTTGCACATCTGTGCGTACATTCTTCGCATTGCACAATCGCATGCGGATCTTGGCTGCAACAAGATAATGGTCAGAGTCAACATTAACCCCCGGAATGTGCGCACATCCAGTACACTTGAAGCGTGCATTCCGTCGATCACAACATGATCAATTTGGTTTCGCGTTTTTTGATCCGGGGTCAGCCAGGTTGCCTTTTGGATATCGAGGTGTTGGAATCTGGTGCTACTAACTACCATGTTTTGCACCGTGGCGAAGTCGATCAGTCTTAGAACGGTATTCGAAGTGATCTCGTGGAGACTGAACTGACCGACAGTGGAGTCAAAGATGCCTTCTTTTCCGATCTTCTCGTTAAAATCGCCGAGAACTTTTTTCACGTCATGGGCCGGGCAGCGATCATACACGTCCTCGAAACTGGCGTAAAAGGTGTCCTTGACAGCAACGTCCTTTTCCTCCGTCGGTCATGTGCGCAAATTAGGCTTTTGTGGAAGAATTTCGCCTTGATGCGGATTGTCGCCAGCCTTTCGTTTACAGGTGTGAACCGGGAAACAAGATGGCGTAGTTTCCGAATTACGACCGCGATCCGCATCCAAATTCGCGCTTCTCTGCATGGCAGCTGTAGCAGATATCGCAGTCTGCTCTCTTAGAGCAGCCTTGTCCTTTTCATCGCATCTACTGGATGGCGGTGATGTCGGCCTTTATTTTTTAGAGGGCTTTCGCCAGTTAGACAGCGGCACTTTCCCTATAAAGGGTCCGGACATTCCAGGTGCATATCCGTAAATCATTGTCTGTTTTTCTTTTGCGATGGTCGTCAATATAGTTGGGGTTCATATTCGCGGCTGTTTTAGTTTTCATTGGGAAATTAGTAATGTGATTGGGACCCAAATCTTTCGCACATTCCATTTTAAGGTCTTGTAGAGACTCCTCAAGTTTACAGTCTAAAGAAGACATTGCCGCTCAAACTAGCCGACAACTAAACGGGTACTAGTTTGCCTTTTCCAGGAGACAACACCTGTAGGTTTTGAGTCGACTAGAGACGATTTCGACATGGATAATGCTGGCCTCGCCAAGTTGGGGCAATCAGACACGTTGCCATGTGAAGATTGCATTCTTGTCTCCCTTGGTATTTCCTTTATTTTGTTTTTGAAAGTGGGATTTTTCTTCATTAAGCAATACTGTTCCAAATTTTCAAAATAAAACAGAACTGTTGTATCATTTGGAGCCTTATTTCGTTTTTAAAATGACTCCTATACAATATTTAAGGTCTTATTTTATTTTATTTGGGCTTTTTCTTATCTTCATTGGGTCATTATATCGTGTGGTAATATTTTATTATGAAATTACACCCCACTTCTGGTGCCTTATTTTGTTTTGATTTTGGGATCTCATTTCCAGGCGCATTTTGTCAAAAAGCCATATAATATAGCTTAGAATTGAAAAACTTAGCAGAAATTTGGGACAAAATGGATTTTATTCTGTTATAATTTTTACAAAACATCTTTTGATAACTTGTGGTCATGTTTTTGGTTATTATAAATTCTTCAACGTTATAAAGTTGAAAAACTTTATCTAAAAACTTTAAAACTAATTTCATCTATGATGAAAAGTTTGAGAACAATTTATGCCTGAAATATTTTACTTTCTCTTTTAATTTTTCTGCACCATCATTCAAACATTAGGGCTTGAAATCATTTTACATCATTTGAGTAACTGCTATGCTTTAATTCGTTTCGACTATGGTTTCTTCATAATGTTGCTTTACTTCTTAGGGATATTCTTATTGCATGTTAGATATAGAAGCTATATTTTCTAATTCTTTGCAAAGCCTGAGCAAGATTTTTTTTTTCTCTCTCAAAGCTTTGTGAATTAGGTCATATTAATGTAAAGTCTCTACGATCTCATCGTATCGAAATCGACAATTGTAATCAGATTTTGTTTTTATTTCTCAATGATTTTGTATTTTAATTATTCTGGCATTTATTATGCATTCATTCTTATTAAAATATCATCATTAAAACATGCCTAATTAGGGTATTAAACTTTTATCAGCTACTAACTTCATCTTTCTACTTCATTAAAAATTCTTAAAAAAAATCAACATTTTTTAGTTCAATTTGTTAAGGAAACGGTAAGTTTTGACAGGTAATTTCTATGTTTTGACAGATAGAAGAAGCCCAAGCTGAGACCCCCCCCCCCCCCCCCAAACTCATATTTCTGTCACTGCATTACGCACTCATTTTCCTATTTATAACCAAATAAGTTTCTTTTATTTCAACTTCAATTTGTTTATTTTTTTGTCATCACACGCGTTTATGTGTTTTAATTAAAATATTATTAGTATTAAATAAGAAAAAAAAACAAAAATAACCTTTTTTATTTTGATAAAAAATCCACTTTCATTCCGCTTTATCAACATATTTAATAGACGATTTCTATGCATAAAACTGAAAATGTTTTGGTTGTTGTTACTGTTGTTGTTGTTGTTGTTGCTGTTACCGTTGCTGACGTTGATGATGAAATTGTTTGCCGTTTGTTGTTGTTATCGTTCTTTGCCTTCTTCTTGTCTGCCGCCTGGCTGCTTGCATATCTTGCATGCACCCAATTTATTTATTTATTTTTTTTCAAAGCTATTGGTGTGTATATGTGCGTATCGTTATGTGTGTGAAACAACAAGCTTTACACAGGCTTTTAACCAGATCCATTAAATTTTTAATCACCCGACATCAAGCAGTAACTCTTGCAGCAGCTCCTTCTTAAGTTTAATGATTTAGAGATTTTCTTCAAGATCTCACACAGTTTATCTCTCAATGCTACAGTTAAATCGATGTCAATTTCCGCTTTCTTTTAAATTAAACTGATATTTTAAAATGTTTTTAGATCTTTTTCGTTCGAGCTTGTTAAGAGTTTGCTTGATTCAAGTTTTTATTGTCGTTGTTCTGTATTGTTATTGCTTATTATAACTTCATCAATGTTTGTCGTGATAATGATAATGCTACCAATGATCAAGATAATTAAGATGATCTGATTTTTGTTGATTCTTATGTTAATGACAGCTCTAATTTTGACTTTTATAAGCTCTCTTTTAAAGTTTTTAGTCTATATTTGATTTTGTTTATTTCGTTAGTTTGCGGTTTTAATGAAGGTTCTGAAAAAGCCAAGAACTTTATATATGATAAAAATATGTTTTACTCGTTTTGTTAGTATTCATTCAAAACTCATAAATAAAAATAAAACTCCAAAAATAGGCCAGTATTTTTAAATTTGAACCTCATGTTTACATTTTGTAATACTTTTTCGCTTTAATTTTGCCAAAATTTGTTCAAGGGTTAATATCGTTAAGGGTAACGTATTCAAAAATTCCAAAAGTTCTGTAGTGTATAAAAAACTATTCACAAAGTAGGTAAGCCCGGGTTCTGTCCTTACCTCTGGCAGAGAGTTTTTGTTCAATAGAAATATATTTTTTTATCAGTCGTCATCTCTCTGCCCTTCCTTGTATTCAAAAGAACTACAACGGGTTCCGCTGTTAATGTGCCAAAAATAAAAACCTAGCCCAGTTGAACCAGTTAAACCACATTTTCATTCCCATAAATTTTCTAATGTCCAATAACACATGTGATAATGTAATGCCCAGCTGGCAATTGAGTCGGGTCAACTCTTCTTTGCATTGTCTGTCTAGTTTATTGTCCAACAAGCATCACAAGTTATCACAAGAAATTCTGTTTGAAATACGCTTTCTGAATTTGCTAGGCGAAAAGCCTCATCCACACCTAGTTCTCTAAGAGCCCTTTTGTTCACAGAGGGATAAATTTATCTCCGAGATAATTTAATTTTTTCATTTGTTCACAGTGAGTTATGGCTTTTAACTCCTGAGCGGAAAATAAAAATGGCGGCGAGATATTTTAACCCTTGAAATATATAACTCGCTCTTATCACTCTCATTTTATAATTTTTTTCATTAAAAAAATAATTTTGAGAGTATTCTTCATTCTGATAGGTCGATATGAAAAATAAAATTGAATATTCTTTGAGCAACAAAATAAATGAAAAAAAAAAAAAAATGTAAATTCCTGAATTTTGTTGTTCATCGCAACTGCGCACTGAATTTTATTATCAAAATCAACCAATCAAAATTGAAAAAAAATTGATGTGAGAAAATTATTTGTCAGCCGGAATTTCACTTCACAAATGTTTTCTTAAGGAAATAATTATTTTTTCATGTAATTTGTTTTTATTTTCTCTACCAAGCTCCAGGTTGATGCAGATCGTCAGTGTAACACCGTACCTTTGCGTTTATTTGTTCTGAATGTTCTGCATTTAAATATATAGATTAAAAAAAGGATTTAAAGCTTCGACTGCGATATTCTGCGACGCAAAACAGGTTTCGTAATAACATAATAAAGTTTAACGGTGGTTTTTGAAAAACTGTGACGAAAACAGCAAAAAAAAACACACAGTAAATAACAAAAAGTTCAGCAAACAGTACAAAAAGAGCAAGAAATTACGCTCCCAGACATTTTCTAGCTCAAATGTTTTTCTCAAAGTTATGCTCTTGGCATAAATTAGGAATAAAATGTGAACAAAACCAATTTTTATCTCGCAATTTATATGCTTGGAATAAAATTAACCTAGAGATAGTTATCCCCGAGCTAAATCATACTTATGCCTCTTGTGAACAAAACGAGGCTAAGTATATACCAGCTCCTACTTCGCGATTCATCTTGAATTCGTCAGTGCAAAACGTTATACTAAAAACGAGATCCGACCCTCCATTGTGCCATGAGTGTCCTTCTAAGGTCGAGCTTGGCGATGTCATATTCGCATTGATAGCCACTAGTTCCGGTGGCAATGCACTACGAATGTAACTGTGTCCATATAACTTGCTTCCCCAGTTGTAGGTCTCTCTGAACCTAAGTGAGGTGTGCGTGCGGTGATTTTTATGGTGAAGTGGTGGACATATATTTAGTGCATCAGTTGACCATAAGCGGATTCCTTCCGTGAAACTGATGTACGCGGATTGCTGAATTCTGGCTAGCTTTGTTACATTGTATACTTATCTATACATTGGCCACCAGACTATTTCCAGACTATTAAATAGTCTATTATTTCCAGACTATTTCCTTATTTTGTGTAAAACTGCTTCCACAATCTCACTGAATCAGCTCAGATACCATTATAGTCACGTCATCCGCGTTTGCTTCTACTTTGAGTAGTTGTGAATTTAGTATATCATTCATGGCTATAAGCCAGAGAAGAGATCCCTAGGGTGTACCCCTGCTATAGCATCTATTGCATCAATTCGGACTAAACTGAGGTTAGAGCTTCATAAATGCACTTTGTGTGTATGTGTGTTGTGAGATCCTTCTTTATCTGAGAAGGCCGCCAGAGTATATTACTTAAAAAATATCGATTTTTCTACTGTTGATATGACCTTATAAGGAGTGGATCTCCCTATCAGTTAGGCGTGTTGAGCTGTTGATATGTCTTTTCTGCTTAGAGTAGGTTAGGTAAGAAGGGTTGTGCACCTATGAGGTGCTTCCGTGAGCGCCTTTTGGTCCATTACGAATTCCTTATTTTATTATTTTTAATCGATTTAGGCTGTGGTACCGAATAAACCATGTTCCTTTTTATTCCCGTTCATCAAAACCATTCTGTGCTTTTAGTTATCTCCCATATGTCTTGCAGTGATGTGTTCACTAGCTGCTTCAAATCTTAGAAAAATCTGTTTTCTATAAATCGAAATCGACGATCCTGTAGATGTGGGCATTCACACAGAAAGTGGTAGATTGGTTCTGTTTCTTCCGGATCATTACAGCTTCGACAAAAGCTTGGTGCTGTAATGCCAATCTTATTGAGGCAGTAGCCTGTTAGGATTCCCACCAGTATCCGGAAATCCCATTTATACAAGAGCAGAAAACTCTTATTTCTGTTCTCGTTTAGTTCTGTCCAAAAGATGACTGTATTATCTAGAAGGTATAATGCAGTCACTTCTGGAAGCTGGAAGATTCGCGAACAATTCGCTGAGAGGAGTCTTAAGCGATTCGTCGGGAAGATTCGCCAACGAATCGCCGAGAAGAGTCTTTGGCGATTCGCCAGGAAGAGTCGGGAACGATTTGCTGAGTGGAGACTTAAGCGATTCGCCGAGAAGATTAGCCAACGAATTGGCAGAAGGGGTTTTTGTTTGTTGTAGAGCATCGTTGTTGAATGTTACAAGTTGTTGCAAGTTTGAACTTGCGGGCTCTTCAGACGTTGTTTTATTCCAGTTTCATGAAGTTTTTGAAAAGTTGAATTTTTTGATTAATTTAAACTATTTTTCAAAGACTGCTTCATATCAAAATGATAGATTTTGAAAACTTTTTAAAAAGCAATCTTCCAACGATCGCCGGAATGAGCGAAGGAAAATTTTTAAATTTTTTTGAATCGCACATTTATCCCTTGGGTGATCAAAAAGCGATCCATCTTCCAACGACCGCCGGAATGAGCGAAGGAAGATTTTGAACATTTTTTGTCAATCGCGCATTCATCGCTTGGGCGATCGAAAAGCGATTTATCTTCCAACGATCGCCGGAATGATCGAAGAAAGATTTTGAAATTTTTTGAAAATCGCGCATTCGTCGCTTCGGCGATCGAAAAGCGATCAATCTTCCAAAGAACCCTTAGGCGAATCGCTAGCGTGTCGCTAAATGATCTTATCTTCCAATCGTCTTCCAAATGTTTGCAGGGTATATTTTATATGAATTTAAATGTTAATGAAAAATTTACACATACAAAGTTTTATTCTTGCAGCTCACAGTTTATGCCTTTATTATGCTTTCGCTATTAGAGGTGGGCGTGCTCATGGACGGATTACTCCCAATTTTTGAAAACACCTTAGGTTTGGTATAAAATACATACATACCAAATTTGATCACTCTATAAAAACATAATCTTATTTATTGAGTTTTAAACTTTTTGGATTGTATGGGAGGTAGACAGGCCCGTGGGCGGTTGACGTCCATTTTTCAAAACATCTTGTAGTACTAAAAAAGACTAAGTCTTATGGTACACCACAATCCTAAATAATAATCTTTATTTTGACATAAAAACATCCGTGCCAAATTTTTCTCTGTAGGTTAAACAAAGGCTTATTTATTGCGTTTTTAATTTTTGGGTTGTATGGGAGGTGGGCGTGTCCGTGATCGGATGACACCCATTTTGCGAAGACATCTTTGTGTTGTTACAAAACACATACACACCAAATTTTATTGTTGTAGGTTAATTATGAGCTTATTTATGCAGTTTTCACTTTTTGCGTTGTATGGGAGGTAGGCGTGTCCGTGGGCGGATTCCAAAAATATGCAATACTGCAGATCCTTAGATCCATGTGACCATGTGTACCAAGTTTCATCCAATTATCTCAATTCCTGCTTCTCATCCTGTGTTTACGGGCAACACACAGACGGACGGACGGATGGATAGCTCGACTCATTAGGTGACCCTGATCAAGAATATATATACTTTTCTTTGTAAGCGTTTGTAAGACTCTTCGGCTTGTGGTGACCGATCAGAAAAATTTTTTATTGAAAAAACTTTTCGCCGCGGCTGGGGATCGAACCCGATATCCGAGCATGCTAAGCCATACACTTAACTTGCATGCCACGGTCACCACGACTGGCTTAGTTACGTTCAAATAAACATTGGCTCATTTAATTATTTTCTTGAGCATTACTGCTTAAGTACATTATGGGTGTGTTTTTTGTCAGGTTTATTAAAGCCTACTTCCTGGTTTTGCTAAACTAATTTGCTTTTCCTTGTTAATAAACTGCTGAGCAAATGAGTAGCTAATGAGCTACTTCAAAGTTCAAGACTTTGTCTGGCTTAATTTTGATTCAGCCAAATTAATTAACAAAACCTGAAAAAAAAACTGTCAACACAGACATAAACGGCAATCAAACTAACTAAAACAACAAACAGCAGCAGCAAAAATGAAAGCAAAACAAAAAATGGAAAAAATTAAAAACTCTCCAAACTAATTTATGCAAATTTTTCGGCGAAAAAGTACTCTCATAAAAATTGTCTTTTTTTGCTTGTATTTTTCAATTAATAACTCTTTTGACGTTGAAGACGTTAGAGTAAAAACAAAAAAATAAGAACAACAAATTCAGTAGCAGCGCGTAACGTAACGTAAAAAGAAAAACCAGAACCAGAAAACATAAAAATGAGTAAATAAATAGCTGCCAGCAAGTAACTCACGGATACAAGCAAATGATGAAGTATCTGTTGGATTGCGGCTGGTAGCTTGATGGCTACCTGCGGCTGTTGCGGCTATTGTTGTTGTAAATGCCATTGTTTGCCGCTGCATACAACAAAAAACGTAAAAAAAAAACAGCAACAAGTTTGTTTCGTTTAGTGCCAACAAGCGCCGTATCTCATAGATACATTTGGAACGCAAAAAAATAAAAAAAATTTAACAAAAAAGCACAACGAACGCACAAAAATTCTGTTTGTTTTTTCTCCTCGACTCATTCCAAACTGGTATCGCCAGCGATCGAAAACTGAGTGACTCTCGACTTGACTGAGTTGAGTATCTCATGGATAGCAGCAGCACCACTACCACCACCACCATCACCATCACCATTACTGCTGTTTGTTGTCATCGCTGAATGCGCAGTAAAAGTTATTTCTGCAGTTGTTGAGCGTGTTTTGCGGCGTTAAGAAGAATAACGGATTTGGCGCACGCACGCGTTATACGTTTCGTTAATACTGTGCATTCAGATACATTGTGTCTTATTTAAGTTGATATAACCATAAATTGTGTTGCATTTAGAAGATACATTTTCAGCAAAGATACGTTTTAAAATATTTATTATCTTTAAACGCTTAAGAAGCAAGCAAGTAACTGCCTTGATTGTGTACGCATGCAACGCAGTTACAGTTATTTTTAGCCGTAAGTATTGTAACTTGCAGATACACTTTAACCCGTGCGCGCGCTATGAACGAGTATTGTTGTTGTGCGTTCTGTTTTTTTTTTTTTTTTATTTATTTACTCTGCTGCTGCCGCCTGCTTCCAGCTGTTTGCTTCACACATGCAACTGTGCAGCATTTAAAGCTTAATCAAAAGTTTATGTTCATTTTGAATTATTGTTCTGTTTTTTTGGTGCTTTGTTTAAAGTACAATCAACCAAATTGTTTGTTTGGTTTTTACTGCCCACATTAATAAAATTAAATTTTTTTCTTCCTAACATTACAGATTTATAACTCGTCCCAATCGCACACCATCTCGTGGTCGCAGCAAGCTAAGTGGTGGCATACCTTCGCCGCAGCGCAGCGATTCCTCTTCACCACAACGTTTTTCACCAACAACCAACACCACCACCACCACCAGCTCATCGACAGCTGTTCTAGCAGAACCGGAATCCTTGCTGCGTTTGCACATAACCAATGGTAATCAGCAGGAACTTGTCGAAAGTCCTTATAACATCTCGGAGTGCTCTCTGCTGAATGGTGGGCAGAGCAACGCTTTAGTCAAAGCTTCATCTGCAACAGTGGTAATGACCAACTCGGCTCCATCATCATCATCAACTTCATCGACAGCTGCTCCTGCTGTGCAAACGGAGGAGAACTGTTGTTTGACTGCAGTGGCGGCCACAGCAACAACTGCTTTGGATGAAGTTGTTGAATGCGCTGCGCCTAACGTCATATCTGCTGGTAAGTTTTTTTATTTTTTTTGTAGTTTTTAAAAAGTTCAACTTTTATTTTATGTTTTTGTTTTACTTTCCTGCCAAAACTTGTTTATTTTGCGTTGTTCTGTCTGTCTTTTCAATTATTTTTTTCCAAACAAATTGTGTTCTACTCGACGTGTTCGTTCGTTCTTCATTTGTTGTTGTGTTAATGCCAGAGTAAAATTGCTTTTTGTTTGTTGTTTGTCCATCAATCCTACTTGTACTCCGGTTTATTTAAGTTGTTTTTTTTTTTAAGCTAACAGATATTTTTTTAACTTTAGTCTCTTGTTCGGATTCATTTTATTTTAAGTGCGCTTTTAATGCTTTTCTTTACTTCTGCTGTCATGACTTCTTTAAAATTGTTCCGTTTGTTTTTTTTTTTTTTTGTTTTTTGTTTTTGTTTTTTTGTAAGTAGGTCGCAACTAAGATTGATATCGTTCTCTTGAAGCTTCGGTTTTCTTAAGCTACTAAAGCAATATACCGCTATGTTTCCGCTTCAATTTGAGTACCCAAAAGCCAATACATAGAATGCCGTTTGTTACTTAACAGATTAATCTTGAATCAATAATATTATTTAGGAAGTCATGTGACTCTCCATAACTCACTAATATATGTACATATATTAAGCCGGATCGATTTTGTATGGAGAACAAAAAAGTCATCCGGACACCGACTCAAAAGTTAAAGGGACTCTTAAAAACTATTTCTGCATCATTTTTTTTTTTTTGGATCGGAGACATCCCCATGGAGCGGTTTTGGTTCTCCTAAGCCCCTTGAAATTTGTTGTTCTTACAAACTCTTTTGAGACCCCAAAAAATCGATATTTCATTATTTTCGAAAAAGTGTTTTTCTTTAACACTTATGAAATATACATTTTTCCTGGTATTCATATGTATTTAAATTTTTTGGTAAAGTATTGAGCTATTCTTTCCATTGGTATAACGTATGGAGTGGTTTTATCAAAAGTGAGTACCATGAAAAATACGTATCTTGTAGGCGTTAAAAAAATATATTTTCGAAATTCATGCATTTTGTACTGGAGCGCCATCTGGCGTATACTTTTCAAAAAAATGGTTAACAGAATTCGATTTAGCGGTCCTAAAAACTCATACATACCAAGATTTGTCAAAATCTAACGGTAATTAAGGCAATGAAATAATACTGAAGAATCCATAACTTTTGTACTAGGATTAACAAACTAGAGTCCCTCTAACTTTTGAGTCGGTGTCCGGCGATATCTAAATTTCGATCCGGCTTAATGCATATGAATCAGATTTCGAAGAATAAATATTCGAAACATTTTAAACTTATTCCATTATAAGTTCCAATTGAGAAATAAAAAGTTGCAAGCAAAAACCAAGTTTTTTTTACCAAAAAGGACCTTCAGGAGAATCAAAATTGCTTCGGCGGTTTTTCTCCCATTTGAAAAAAAAGTATGCAGAAATCATTTTAATGAGTTCCTCTAACTTTTGAGACCCCGACCGGCGAAATCTAAATTTCGATCCGGTCTAATACATAGGTACGGACAACTCAGTGTTCATATTTTACAGCTTGTATATTTTGTATAAAATACTGTCATCTTTAAAGAATCGGCACCGTTTTCAGAATTTGTTTTTCTGTATCCATGAACTTTCAGAAAATATTAAAAAAAAACAAACTGACGTTAAACACTATCTTTTCAATAAATTATTGTTTTTATAATTTAGTTTCAAACATGCAAAACTAGAATTTTGTTAAAAATAATTTGGTTAAGTTTAAAAAAAAGAAACCTATAAAACTATAGACTAACTATCAACTACCTTGATTCATAAAATGTTTTGTTTATAAAGATATTTTCAACAAAAACCTATCTTAATACATAAAACTCAATCGTCATGCTCTTTAACTGTTTTTAGTTGTGCTAGTTATTACAGTGATTTACAAATTTTTAACTTTAAAATGTTCAGCCTGAAAATATGCTCAGAAAATTTATTTGACAGAAAAACTATTGTGAATTAATCGATTTTTTTTTTTTTTTTTTTTTTTTATACACTTAATGGTTCTAATCTGTCGTAGAACGGCTTTTAATATATAATAACAGCATAATAAATAATTTTATTTCCAAAATAATAATTTCAATCAAATCTAAAATGCTTTCATCGCAAAAAATTAATTATTTTTGCATCAAAACTACCCACAAAAAACCAACTTTTATTTTAGTATCAAAAAACCAAGTATAAGGAGTAGTTTTAATCGAATAGAAAAAAGTTAATTCGACATTACATATCGAACACTAACCGCAAACAAAATGTTATAAGCTCTACTAAAATTGTACAAGAGAAGATTTGTTGTAATTATATTTCAGTTTAAAATTTTTATTAACACGGATTTTTTACACAATCTCAACTTAGGAGGTATTTTAGCCTAGGAGTTCCAGTTTTGGATATTCTTTGATAAAAACAATATGCAAAATATTTTAAGTAGCCAATTTTTTATAAGATATTTATTGATTTTCAAGGAATCATTAATAAGAGCACGCTCTCTTGACAGGATTCCAACCTTGAGGTGATCTGAAAAGAAGTAAAAAAGTCGAAAGTCGGTCTAGCCCGACTTTGAAATACCCTAAACCTACTTTTTCAAAATACAATAATAGTGTTTACAATGGGCGTGTCCGCGGACGAATGAAGCCCATATTTTATATGCATATCAATTTTGATGGAAAATTTACACATACCAAGTTTTATTCCTGTACATCACATAATAATGCCTTTATAATCTTTTCGGTATTGTGGGTTGTATGGAAAGAAGGTGTGTTCATGGGTGGATGAGATCAATTTTTCGAAGTCATCTTTGTTTTGATATAAAATGCTGATTGATTGATTTTTGGTGGGATAAAAAAAAGTGATATGTAAAAAACTATTTTTTGGTCAAAAAAGGGCTTCAGGACAATCAAAAACCGCTTTACAGGGATTTCTCCGATCTGAAAAACATGATGTAAAAATAGTTTTTAAGAGTCCCTCTAACTTTTGAGTCTGTGTCCGGCTGACTTTTTCTCCGTACAAAATCGATCCGGCATAAAGTATATTAAGCTTGGTCACCTCCTATGGAACAAAAAAAATTTGCCAGGTCCGCCCCTCATTTGAAAGCTTAAGTTGAGAGGATTTTGGTGCCATACAAATTCTTTTTAGGTGGGCCTAAAATCTGCCCCTATTGGTCATTCGGATCATAGTTTAATATTGGATAGATCTCAGAAAGGAAAACAATTAATTTAAAAAAATTTTTACCTCCAATTCCATCTCTGACTAGATATTTAAATTTTTTACTTTATTTCCCTAGATACATGTGAGACTTTTTTTAACTTTTTTTTAATAAAAGAAAACTTCATAAAAAATTTTTGTATGTAAACTTTTTTTAATAAAAGAAAACATCATAAAAAATTTTTTTATGTAAATTTTTATGTATATTTAACTTATGTATATTTAACTTTCAAATGTTTGAAAGTTAAAATTGCGTTGTGTAGCAATTATTTTTAAAAACTTGTTCGCATCTGCGTTGCATAGAGTCAATTAAACCATGACACCTCTCTAAAGGGATATTTGACCAGGACTTGTGGGCAACTTGCCACAACGCCTTGGTATTTTTGTCGGACAGGCTTCAAAATCAGCTTCTTTAATATCTCCTATAGGTTTTTTTTTTCGTTTGAAATCAAACTTTTGCACGCTTGCTGGTGTGTTAAGGATCGTTCTCCTGTTGAAAAACCCATTTTAGGGGCATTTCTACATCAGCATAAGACAACATTGTTTCTTCAAGTATTTTGATCGACCGGAATCGATCCATATTGCCTTCGATTTTGTATTTGGACCCAACACCATAATACGAAAAACAAGCCCAAATTGTTACTTTGGCAGCACCATATTTTTCAGTCTCTACTGTATTTTGAGGCCTGTATTCTCTGTTTGATGGTCTGCGAACATATAGTCATTGTCCTTTGGAGCCAAAAAAACGATTTTGGACTCATCTAAAAACAAAAAACAAAAAAAGTGGCCATATCAGCCCTTGAAAGGACGTTGACCGAGCTTCTTATGATCAATTGTGTTGTGTGTGTTATTAAATGTTTGCACACAATTGACCGAGAACTGGACCTACATGTTTTATGCCGACTCCAAACGGCTCATATTCTCAAGAAGCTTTACATGGCATTATTTACTCTCTGAGGTTTGCCATTGTCTGCATAGAGGTGATGACCGATCAGAAAAATTTTTTATTGAAAAAACTTTTCGTCGCTGCTGGGGATCGAACCCGGGCTCCGAGCATGCTAAGCCACACACTTAACCGGCATGCCACGGTCACCACTATGGACTATTTGGGCTCATCTATCTGTCCATAAAATATTCCCCCACTTCTCTCTTGGCCATTTAACGTGTGATATGGCAAAAGCTAATCGATTTGCTAGGTGCCGCTTGGTCAAGAATGATACCCTGCGTACAGAATCTGGCTGGTAAACTTGATTCAATCAATCGCCTTCGTACGGTGACTGTACTTATGAGCAATTACAAAGTGGATTTAATATGCTTAGAGCTGATTCAGGGACACTTCTAAGCGAGATTTACAATTTTTCGGTCCGTATTTTGCTGAGCAACCAAATATATTTTGAATTTTCAAGTAACTTTTGTTCTCATTTCAGAGTTTTTTAAGTTTAAGTTTCTTTTTTCTTCAAAGCAATGTTTTGCACGATCCATTTTACTTAATAATGCATACTTTTAACTAACTTTTCAAAACTTAAAATTGTTCTCCAATATCACTTTTGCAAAAAAATTGTATAAGAAAATATTGAACTTTTTAGTATTCCTTTAACAACACAAATTTTTCATGCACTGCTATTATTGCATAAGCTTAACTAAAGCAAAAATCCACATTTCAAATAAGCAACAACATTGTTTAAAAAAATAAGCCATGTACCGTTAGGTTTCAGAACATACAAAGGTACAAAAACAAATACCAGCGTTTGCTCGTACGCCAGAGGATCCTCAAATCGATTTGAAAATTGTGAAGTACAGTGGCGTAACGAGGTTTGCTAATATTATGAACATAACTTTACGATTATACCAGACTTCAATATGATATTTTCTGTGTTATATCATACTATTATAGAAGCCCGTCATAAGACGGGTCGTATTCAAAATAATTAAGTAGCAGACGATATGACATTTTTCATTCGCTTCAAATGTTATTTTGTTCCAGTCATCGTCAATGTGTTCTTACTGATATATATCAAATAAATTTTCATATAAAAAGCACTGTAATAGCAAAACAGGTTCTGGTCCAGGCTAACATGTTCAGCCTATACATAGCAATATCAACTAAAACAGTTTGATTGATATAGAGCACGGAGCAGGACGCTTGTCATATTACTATAACATAATTCCGTAAAATGTGAGTGTAAAACGCTTGATTTTTTGAAAAATTTCAGAGCATATTTTTAGGCATTTTCTGTTTTGTGATTTATTGAAACTTCAAAAACTTTATATTTTTTTTTCATTTTGAAAGTTTAATTTTTACAAAAAATTTTTAAACATATTTCGTCGTACCTACTATGGTTTCCGTTTTTACTTTGAGGAATTTTATGAGTCTTTGGAACTAAAAATTATTATTTGAATAATTTAAAATCGAATAAGTGGAAACGGGCCCGTCATTTTTGACGGGAAAGAACTAGTTTATATATATTTAGATAAAAAAAAATATATACAGTGGCTCACAGCTTATTTGATACAGTGCCCGATTTAAAATAAAAATCGGTGTAACTTCAAAACTAAGAAATATATAGACAAAACTTGAATGTAGCTTAATAGGCATGTATTTAACGAAAATTATGCACAAAATGGAATTCACAAAAATAAAACTCCTCGCCCCGCTAGAAAGGAAAACCAGTTACAGAGCAAATATTTATCTCTCAGCTTATTTGATACAGTCTCTTCTGTACGCTTATACCCTATAGTGCCGAGCTGTTAATCGATGTTTTATTTTTCTCTACATTTACCGTTATTTTCGGTGTCAGTCACAGCAAAATTTTAGCTTGATCTCGCAAGTCTAAGTGTTGATTTTAGACTTTAAAATAATGGGTCGTCGCACCATAATTGAGCAGCTTTAGTTGGGCTTAAACCAATATAAATTTAAGCAATCGGTTCGGAAAATTGCTCAAAATGTTAATTGAAGTGCGTCTACAGTACAGCATATCATTCAACGCTTCTTTCGCGAGAATCGGGTGAAAGGTAACGGTAGAAGTGCACCAAACAAAATTTTTAACTTGTCTGACGAGCGATATATTGTCCGGAAAAATAAGGCAAATCCGAAGTTGTCAGCCGCAAAACTGGTTACCGAGATACAGCACGAATTGGGTAAGTCGTGCAGTGCAGAAACCGTCCGCCGTATGCTTCGCGACTGTGACTTTCATGGTCAAGTAGCTTGAAAAAGCCTTTCATTAGCAAGATAAATCAGCGAAGTCGACTTGTTTTTGCTAAGGAGCATGTTTGCAAGACCTCTGACTTCTGAAACATCGTAATTTCTTTCCGATGAATCCAAGTTCAACCTGTTTGGCTCCGACGGCATGTCCTACGTCTGGCGGAAACCAAACACAGAGCTAAACAAACAGAACCTCAAAACTACTGTAAAGCATGGCGGCAGTTGCATTATTGTTTGGGCCTGTATGTCTGCAGCCGGTGTAGGAAATTTAGAATTTATTGAAGGAATAATGGACAAAAATATGTACCTTGACATACTGAAGAACAATTTGCTGCAAAGTGCTGAGCCACTAGGTATAATCGAAAAATTCCGGTTTTATCAAGACAACGACCTGAAGCATAAGTCGGGAATCGTGCAGTCCTCATATGGAACTGTCCTCACTAGATGACACCACCTGACATGGACATCATTGAAAACCTGTGGGCCTTATTGGAAAATAATATTCGTAAAAACAAAATCTCGAACAGAGAAGAATTGAAGAAGGCGCTACTGGAGGAATGGCAGAAAATTACACCAGACATTACACGAAAGTTTGTGGATTCATGCCAAACCGGATGCAAGTCCCTGATTAGGCAAAAAGGCACAACACAAAATACTAAAAGTAAAATAAAACCTAAAGGGTACACGATTTTTGAGTTTAAATTGAACTGTATCAAATAAGCTGTGACTTAAAATTTTGCATTTTTTTTTTTGTTTTAGTTTTTCTGTTGTTAAGTTACCATTTGGAGGAATAAAAAAGTTACTTGGTTAAACTACATACATTATCCTATAAACTGGCATTCAAATATTTTCTTAATTCTCTTCAATTATTAAAATAAAAGCGCTTCAATTATAGAAAAAGTAGTGTATCAAATAAGCTGTGAGCCACTGTATATATATTTCATATTTTTTCGCTAAGGCAAAAAATATTTGATTTATGCAAAACGTATTTTATTTATCCAAAAACGTCGTTATTCTTGCATAAAACAACGCAACTGCATAAAATAAATACGTAAATATAAAAAAATTATATAAAAAAATTCGTTCATGTCATTCCAGTTTACAATTACAATGCGCAATTCTTTTTTTTTATTTCATGGTTTAGTCGGTTAAGCGCCTGATTTCATGATTTAAGCAACCCAGGTTCAATCCTCATCCGGGCTGCTGTACTTAATTTCATTTTTATACCCCCACGCGTACTGCGTAAGGGGTATATTAATTTTGTCACGACGTGTGTAACGCCCATAAGGAGGCGTGGTAGGTATAGAAAAGTATATATATTATTCATCAGCATCACCACCTGAGTTGATTTAGCCATGTCCGTCTGTCTGTCTGTCCGTCTGTCTGTCCGTCTGTCTGTCTGTCTGTCTGTGGACACGATTACAGCCGTAATTTTGAAACTATTGTGCTGAAATTCGATATATAAGTTTTTTTATAAAAAACTAAGATCAAGTTCGAGAATGGGCTAAATCGGTTGAAAACCACGCCTACCTCCCATACAACACAAATAATAAAAACTCTATAAAGAGGCTAATATCAAAGTTACAAAACTGAAACCCAGTAGTTGTGTGTTCTATGTCAAAACTTAAGTGTGTTAGAAAAATGGACGTTATCCACCCACACGCCCACCTCCCATACAACCCCAAAATTGGAAACTCTATAAAGAGACTAATATTAAAGTTACAAAACTAAAACTGGTGATGACCGTGGCATGCAGGTTAAGTGTGTGGCTTAGCATGCTTGGAGCCCGATCCCATGCTTGGGTTCGATCCCCAGCCGCGGCGAAAAGTTTTTTTTTCAATAAAAAATTTTTCTGATCGGTCATCACCTCTCTGCAGACAATGGCAAACCTCAGAGAGTAAATAATGCCATGTAAAGCTTCTTGAGAACATGAACTTTAGCCGTTCGGAGTCGGCATAAAACATGTAGGTCCAGTTCTCGGTCAATTGTGTGCAAACATTTAATAACACACACAACACAATTGATCATAAGAAGCTCGGTCAAAGTCCTTTCAAGGGCTGAAATGGCCAATTTGTTTTTTTTTTTTTGTTATAAAGAGACTAATATTAAAGTTACAAAACTGAAACTCGGTATTTGTGTGTTCTATGTCAAAACTTAGGTTTCTTAGAAAAATGGACGTCATCCATCCACTAACACGCCCACTTCCTATACAACCACAAAATTTAATATTTTATAAAAAGGCTTATATTTAAGCTGTAGGAAAACAATTTGATATGTATGTATTTTAGACACATAAAAATAACAAAATTTTCTAAAATCTCATACAAAAAGCTCTCTAATTTAAGATTATTTAACCCTTAAGAATCAGTCGTGGGGGTATTTTAACTTCGGCCAAGTCGAAGATATACCTTACTAGTTTATCATAAAGTTTTTATATAAATTTTTATTTATAAATAAAAATTTAAAATTCAAAGCAAAAATTGCAAACCGGCATAATTGTTAGTCTTCAAACCAATTATTACATGCATCGAACCCGCACCTACGCGTAACCAGCGCATAAGAGTTGCTCGCCTAACCAAGGCGCTATGCTATTGCTTGTTTGAGCGTTAGCAACATGTAACGTGCACATGTGAGCACGTGTACGTGAACACGAACTATTGCAATACATGTGTATTTCGTATTAAACATTCACGTGTAGTTCGAGTTCGTGAATTTTGTTCCTAAATACACGAGATCACGGGTAACAGTGAAATCGTAAGCTCTAGTTGAAAGGTATTTACAAAATTTTTTAGTATTTAAACAACTTAGTTAAAGCACAACTAGAAACAAAACAAAAATTTAGTCAGATTGAAACATAATTTACTTTATATGATCCTTAAAGATGATGATAAGCTCAAGACAGCTGAACAAAAAATTATTGCTTTGAGCCATGTGTCAAATCAGATTTTAAAGTATTATCTACACATGGCCCACATCACATGGCGGCTGGCCCATCTGACCCTTACAACATTTCAGCCACATCAAAAAATACTATTTATTAATAAATTATATCTTCTGTATTTCGCCGTCTTGTATTTAAACAAGATGGAACAAAAAAAAAAAAAATATCAGCACAAAAAAAATTTATAATGGCATCAATAAATGACTTGGTCAATAATATTAGCCTCAAGCACAACACATGAGCTCCAAAAATAACAATGAGCTCAACTTTAATTAAAAGATCAAATAAAAAAAATAAAAAAAAAAATCGAGCCAACAATAAAGCCAAAACAAAGAAGTTTAAACAAATGGATTTTTTAGGTTTCAAAGCAAACTTCAGCAGCAAAGAAGTCAAAATCAAGTTGCCGCTAAAGAAGAAGAAGAAAAAGAAGAAGAGGAAGTTAAAGTAGAGACGAGTTTATGAATAAAATACATTTTAATATTAAACAATTTAAATTTTCTCAATTAAAAACTAAATCCAATTTTAAATATTAATTTTTTTTTAGCCATTAACGCTAAATGTTATCAATAGCAATAATATTAACCTTAATTCATATAAATGTGTTATTAAAAATATAAACATAATCTATATAACAATATAACAACAAAACATGTGTCAACAAAGGTGGGTTGGTTGCTTGCTTGGCTGTCAAATGCAAGCAAGGCATAACATTTGGTTGTTTTGTTGTGCTCCATCAAACTAACATGATGTGAAAAAAAGCTAACAGCGTACAAATAAAAAAAAAGCTATGCGTTGTGTTAAAAACTTAGCAACTGTTTTGCTTTTATTAACAACAACCCGATTTAAACGGTACTTTTTTTATATCAATTTATGCCAAATTATTTATTTTTTTTTTTTTTTGCATAATTTAAGCGATATTTATTGGCTTTTGTTAAATTTTTTTTTTACACCCTTCACTTTGCATACATTTTTTAGCACACTTTTCTGGGACACACCAAAAAACACAAAACACACACTTACAAACTTGTGCAAAGCTACTCAAACTCAACTTTCAAGCCATTGTGTGCTCATGTTTATTGATTTAATTAATGACAGACTTTTACTCTTTTACTTTAATGCCAAAATTTGCTTTTATTTTTGTTTTTTTTTTTTTGCTTGTTTGTTGACTGATTTTGGCAACAGTTCAAACAAGCAAACAATTTAACGCTTGTTTAATTAAATGTTAGCTGATTCAAGGTTTGATGAGCCTTAAGCTTGACTTAACTGGCTTATTATTTTTTTTTTAAATATTTTATTAAACCACGTTTTTGCTTTTAAACAACAACCACACTTAAAAGCTGTTTATAGCTAGCTATAAACTCAATTAGACAAATTTTTTAAATGTTTTCATTACGAATGCGTTGTTAACACCTTAGGTCAACAGATCAAATAACACACAAAAAAAAAAAAAACAATACTTA
This sequence comes from Tetanocera ferruginea, assembly GCA_958299015.1. Classification (NCBI taxonomy): domain Eukaryota; kingdom Metazoa; phylum Arthropoda; class Insecta; order Diptera; family Sciomyzidae; genus Tetanocera; species Tetanocera ferruginea. The sequence continues at coordinate 72,419,589 of OY282644.1, forward strand.
AAATGCATAAAAGTGAGGTTTACGTCATGCTTAGGCGTTGTTTTTCGATTTATTCAAATTAAAAGCTTATCATGCATGGAAGATTTTTTATGGCAAAAAATGTGAAAAAAGTTAAAAAACAAAAATGCAGACTTATGCCCTTATTATACACGCAAAGAAATTTTTCGTTTATCGTAACTGAAAAATTCACCAACTATACTTCGTTTGGGAACTGTATTTGCTGCAAACGAGTATTCAGTTATCATCAACTTAAAAATATTCTTGCTTGAAAGGAAAAACATCGAACTTAATGAAATTTTATCATTGTTTTGGAAGATCAAGTTTAGCCGAGCGTGCTGGCGTTCGAGTCTAGGAACTTGAGTGACCTGGGTTCAATTCCCAACAGGAACACCAAAGTTTTTTTTTTAAATTAATGTTTTTTATTATTATTTTTATTATTCTTATTTTGACGGTTCCTTTTGACCAAGCAGTTAATGAAACAGAATTACAATTTCAATAATTTAATTAAAATTTTTGATACTTACACAGCCAAGAATCGAACCCACGTCTCCCGCGTGCCAGTCTAGCATGCATCCATTGAGCTATTATGAGATATTGTCTAGAATGAATTTTTTTATTTACTTAAGCTGTAACACATTCTTGTTTTTTTTCGTTTATGGCAAATATTTAACATTTCGCACACTAAATACAAAACAGTCACAACTCAAAATTATTTATATCGAATTTTTGTTATAAATCAATTTATAAAACACATATCTGACTATATTTTTCGTTATTTTCTTCATTAACTGGAAGAATGAAGTTTTTGTGTTAAATGAAAATTGTTTTTCTTCTGCAGTTTCAACCAAAGAGTTTTATTTTTCGCTTTTCCTGAAAAGTCATGTTTTTTGAGTTGTGACTGTTTTGTATTTAGTGTTCGATTTGTCATCAACGAAAGCGAGCTGTGTAGCAGTTGTGTGACTGCGTAATTCACAATTGTGTGTCTGTTTGTTCACACTCTTAAAATACTTCCTTTTCGTTGATGGCAAATATTAAACACTTTTCATCACCGAAATCAAGCAACTTTTTCTGTCAGTCGAGAACTATTCGCTTATAACAAATTAATTTTTTTTCCTGCAAACGAAGTTTTCAGTTGGAAAAAACAAATTTTTCGGTTGCTGCAATTTAAAAATTACTGCCGTTTATGACAAACACAATTAATTTCTTGCAACTTAATAACGTGTTTCCCGCAACTAACCATTATTATGCCAACTGTTCAAACGTTTACAAACAATGATTTGAAGCATGACAAACGAAGTTCGTTTGCAGCAAACTGGCGATAAACGTTTTTTTTCTCTGCGTGTAGGCTGGCTATTGAATGGCAAATATGTATTAAGTTTTTAGTTAACCTCAAACAAGTTTAAAGTGATGAGCAACAAATCGCAGTTATATAAACTGTTCAAAGTGTTCAAACGACATAAAAGTAGAAACAATACGCGCTGTATTTTCTTAGAACCAAAAGTAAGACAAACAGTTTCTGTGAATGGAAAGCACTTACGTAATGAAATTCATTTTGAAAGAGTTGATAGTGTCCGTCAATGTTTTTGTACGCTTAGCCAGTTGCAACAAGCTTTCATCCTCTTCTGTTGAATCGTCAAACACACGGTTAAAAATTTTGGACTAGTTTTTAATCCAAAATTTGGTTTAAAGGAATTTTTAATCCTAAAAGTACTATTTTTTATTCCATATTTTAGTTTAATTTTTTTAATCCGAAAAAGTTTAAGTTTAAGACTATTTTTGAATTACAATAGCTGAATTACAATGCAGCAGTCGCAGTGTCAGTCGCAGCGGCAGTGATCAGCTGTTTCGTATTTTACTGCCTGCAAATTACAATTTAGCAGTGGCAGCGTCAGCATCAAAAGCAGTAAATGTGGAATTTTTCTTAGTAGTTTAATTATTTGCATGTTGGCAGTGAATTTAGAAATAGGGCTAATATCGGCATACTGCCACTGCTGCTATGTAAGTTTCACCATTGAACAACAGTATTCCTCAAATAACAGTTGATCAAAAATCTGAACCAAAATATTATTATATACATTATTACAGTAAACAGTGTTAAAACCTTTGTGGATTAAATGATGTAATCCTTTTCGGATTACAATATTTTAAACTGTTTTGGACTAAAATCTAATCTTTTTTGGATTATAATATTTTAAACTTTCTGTGGATTAACAATTATTCCTTTTTGGATTAAGAAATTTTAAACTTTTTGCAGATTAAAAATAAATCTTGTTTGGATTGAAAAATTTAAAACTTTTCATTGGATTAAAAAATAATCTTTTTTTGGTCGTGTCATATATGTAATCCAAAAAAGTTTAAAATTTAGTCCAAGATTTTTAACCATGCAGGCAAAACACGTGACGGCCAACAGAAGAAACATTTCATTATACTAAAAAACCTTTGTGTCACACTTTTTTTTGCAGTTCCTTACGGTAACGGATGCTTTTGATTTTGATTCGCAACCAGAACAAGTCAACGCAAGACATACCACAGCATTATCTACACGATTGAAAATTTTGGACTAGTTTTTAATCCAAACTTTGGTTTAAAGGACTTTTTAATCCAAAAAGTACTATTTTTTATTCCATACTTTAGTTAAATTTGTTTTAATCCAAAAAAGTTTAAACTTAAGACTTTTTTTTACTACAAATTTACATTAAGGTATTTTCAGGAAAAAGTATTTTTGCTACCTAAGATTAAAAACTAATAAAAAAAAAAAACAAATTTCAATCAACAACAAGTTCATGTTCTCAAGAAGCTTTACATGGTATTATTTACTCTCTGAGGTTTGCCATTGTCTGCATAGAGGTGGTGACCGATCAGAAAAATTTTTTTTCGAAAACACTTTTCGCCGCGGCTGGGTATCGAACCCGAGCTCCGAGAATGCTAAGCCACACACTTAACCAGCATGCCACGGTCACCACATTTCATTAAAAACTACTACTATTACGAAATTTACTCTAAATATAATTGTTAATGTTGTTAAAGCATCCGAAGTTTATTTTTAATTAAATGAAACAAATTGTTTATTAAAATCTGAACCAAAATATTATTATATTCATTATTATATAAAGCAGTGTTTTATAATACATCATAACGGTATTCATACAAAGCGGCAAGCTTGTATTTTGGGCAATTAGTTATTTTTATCAGGCAGATTGTGTGAACGTCCCCTAAAGTCGATTGTTCATTTGGAGAGATATGTCAGCTGTTAACTTGTTAACAGTCAACTTTCAGCATGCATATAAACAGCTGATTGCTGGTTCATTTCATTTACAAGGCTGATAAACTTATACGGTTTATATCATTTATGAGGGCATTGCCCATTTGCATGAATACCTGGTGAGCATGCATATAAACAGCTGATTGCTGGTTCATTTCATTTACAAGGCTGATAAACTTATACGGTTTATATCATTTATGAGGGCATTGCCCATTTGCATGAATACCCTTAATGTTTATATAATGAAGTTCATGGCAAAATATTTAATTTTTCAGTTTGCAAACTTTTAAACTATTTGAAGATTAAACTTTTGTCTTTTCGGTTTAGACGATGTTAAACTTTTGTGGATTAAAAAGTAATCCTCTTAGGATTACAATATTTTAAACTTTCTTTGGTTTAAAATCTAATTTTTTTTTGGATTATAATATTTTATACTTTCTGTGAATTAAAAATGATTCCTGTTGGATTAAAAAATTGTATACTTTTTGCAGATTAAAAATAAATCCTTTTTGGATTGGACAATTTAAAACTTTTCATTGGATTAAAAAGTAATCTTTTTTTGGTCGTGTCCTATATGTAATCCAAAAAAGATTAAAATTAAGCCCAAGATTTTTAACCGTGTACCCATTTAGTCAAGTGAATTCATGTTTCTTTTACTACCATACTTTCATAAAAGCCCAGAGGTTTTTTCCGTAATTCGTTTTTATAAGCAATCGCACAACTTTAAGATATTAGGTTTTCCCGGATTGTTCCTGTAGCGTGAAAGCCTCTGTTTCTCAAATAAATTAGCATGAAGAAGATTGAAATTAAAATAGCCCTTCAAGAAGACTATCGGTTATTTAACTAATAAAAAACTGTTTCTCTTAACTGAAATTCCGGTTACCTCTTCATACAAAGTTTCGGTTATGCTAGGAAGAGCCTCGGAAAAAAAGTAATCGAAACTCGTGTATAAGTGTGAGCTGGTATCCCTTTCTCATAGGTTGTTTTTTAAATCGATTTCCAATATCATCTAAATGTAGCCTTCTCGCTCTCTCTAGATAAAGATAACCTAAATGCAGGTTATTGGTAACCAAATCTCATCAGATAGATCTAACCGAAAAGTAAGTTATAGTTAACCGTTAGATAAAACGTAAATATCGGTTTTATCTAACGTACTTCTTTTAAAATAAGAATGCATACAATTGGTAAATGAAAACAATTGTTTTAAATTTATTATTTAAATTTTTTAACAGTACAATGGTGCTAGTGTTAGAACTAGTACTGATACTAATGCTGGTGCTAGTGCTGGTGTTAGAGCTGGCGCTTTTGCAGCTGAGTGCTGATGCTAGTGCTGGTACTAGTGCTGGTGTTAGTACTGATGCTGTTGCAGCTGCGTGCTGGTGTTAGCGCTGGTGCTGTTGCAGCTGAGTGCTGGTGCTAGTGCTTGAGCTAGTGCTGGTATATATTTATTGTTTATATTTTATAAGTTTTTTATGTTTATTTTAATATTAGCTATTTTCATATTATTTTTGTTATTATTTATTTGTTTACTTATTTATTTTTAATTCAAAACATGACAAACGTGAGCCGCACAATGAAAATAAATTAATAAATACAATTTGAATGTGAAAATTTGACTCGTTCATACCTTCTCTATTTTTCGTATGCATTTGCCACAAAGTTCAAATTTCTCCCTTGTTTTAGAAAATTTTGACATTGAAATTAATATGAGAATGTGATCTTAAACAAAAAAATGTATGTGAATGTATTGGAGTTTCGGTTATCCATTTCTTGTAGGGAGAAGTCATTACCGCAAAGTGGTCTATCATGCACAAAAGTAACGCTGCGTAAGTTCCGAATCTTTTCTCATACTTAGGAACCAGTGATAATATTCGATAATTTTGGAGGGGACATTTTTTACTCGTCTTAAAGTACTCCTTCGGACGCGAGAGTACTTTTGTTAATATGAGCTTTTGTTTTGTTGCTGAGGCCATAGGGGTGGCATCAGGGGCGCAACCAGGATTTATTTAATCATGTCAACCAATTTGCAAAAATAAGTGTTGATTTAAGCTTTAGGGAGAATATTTCTTAATATGTCTTAAGGCAAAAATAAAATTCATTTTTAAATCGACCCAACCCATTAAAAAACATTCATATTTAAAATTTTAATTTAAGTTTATATAAATACTATTTTATTAGTATTACAAAATACTTCAAATATTGTTTTCAGTTGTACAGTAGTCGGCATAATTATTTTGACGCAAGAAAAGGCAAATATTTTCATTTTTTAAAATAGTTTTAGAAAACGCGAATCAAAATTTTTATATTTCGTCAAAATCTTACCAGAAATGTGTGATTTTTCTTAAAAATAACTTATAAAGAATATATATTAGAAAATACTTAATTTCAAAGAGGGCATAACTATTTTGAAAGTTCTGTTTTATACAAAAATCAACATAAAGATAAAAAAATTTATGACAAAAACTTAACAACTTAATAAAAAATATATCCACCATTAGCTTATATTACTTTTTGAAGTCGTTTTGGGACTGATTCCACAAGATTTTTCAAAATATCTACCGGAATTTGCTCTCATAGACTTTTTATTTCAGATATTGTCTCTTCCCTGGTCCGAGTCAAACAAACGCTTCGTTTTCCTTTAATGTAGACCCACAAATGCCCAAAATCGTTTAAATCAGGACTTTGGGTCGGCCAGTTTAAAACTTCTACACTATGGCACTGTCGCACCAGTTCGATTCAAAAAGTTCATTATAAGCTTACTCTTTTGACATGCTGCATTATCTTGTTGTAAAATAAATGACTCACCAATAAGTTTGTTACCACATGGTGACATGTGTGATCATTTAAGACATCCAAATATTTGTATAGGTTCATCTTTCCAACTATTGGAACCATATCCCCATGACCACAAGAGGAAATGCAGCCCCAGAACACAACCGATCCGCCGCCATGTCAATTGCTTGTAAGACTGTAGCAATTTCTTTGCGTGAATTCTTTGACATTCAGACAATTCTCGTTTAAGGTGATCCAAGATACTCAAACGTACTTACATCACTCCACAAAACTCGGTTTGAAAATCTCATGTTCTTACAAAAAAAAAATATTTGGCAAGTTGGAGTCGTTTGATTTTATTTGCCGGGGTTACTTACGGTATTTTTCTTACGGAATATGTACCGAATTGGAATTCTTTTAAACGTCTGCGAATTGTGCGTTTGCTGGATTCTAAGAAATATTTTTCATTTGTGTTTCTAGCTTTTCGGTATTAAACCAGGGTTCTTTGAGAACTCTCGTATAATTAGCTGGTCTTCTTTACGTGTTTTTTTCTGCCCGAAAGTGGAAAATTTTTTACTAAATTTGTTTTTTTGTCCTTAGTTATTTGATAGTGAACGGTTTGCCTTGATACCTGTAACTCGGTGCATATTTCTTTGACTGAAATACCACAATTATGCTTCTCCACGATTTCACATCTCATTTCGACGCTTAATTCCTACTTTTTCCCCATTTTTTTATAGAATTATAACTATAAAAACAAATATATTTGAATAAAATTGAATATTTATCGTTATATGCTTACAAAATACTTCTACCACCAAGAAATCCTTTCTTCTTGTATTTAACGAATTATTTCCTCGAAAAGCGTGACTTAAATAACCTCGTTTAATTGTGTTAAAATTTCTCACACTATTTTTTTACAATAAACTATCGTTTTAAAAATAACCAATTGGGGCAAGCCTAAAAATTTGTCCTTTGGTCAGCACTAATGGACCTCATTTCCGAAAGTATAAAACACACAGTTTCTGACACCTTGGGATGAAAAACTAAGAGCCTAATTATGAAAAAATTGTTTGAGTCTTTCGCCACCAAAATAACCGATGAAATTTCCTCTAAAATTGACTTTTATATCGTCAAGTAATTTTTATGAAACAGATTCGGGAAAATACTATGGAAAATTATGAATTGTAAATTCTTGCTTTAGTTTCGGAAGTCAATCGGAATTAGTTTTTTTACTGAATCACATAACTTCACTATAAACTTCATTCCTGCAGAGTTTGGGTAAATCATTTACCATTTACTTTGATCATTTCGCTGGCGAGAAATTCGACCGCTCTTCTTCAAAGACAGGCTTTCTTATTTTATATTTTTTTTTAATTAATTTTCATCCAAACATTTCAAATCGTTTTAGTGGGTTCCAAGCTAAAAGTTGAAAAGACAACTCAAGTCGAACCCCTCAAGTGATCAGTATAAGTCTGAAGGAAAAAATATATAAAATTTAATAGATTATGCATCAAACAGCATCGATTTGAAATATACATTTGGGGTTTTCACTCATTTGATAAGATGTGTGATTGCTTTTCATATGAATCAGTTTGATTTAATCCTATTTTGCTAGGTACTACAGTCATTTTTTTTGGGGAGGAGGGGGGTTTAAACCCCGAAACCCCCCTTTGGTTGCGCTTATGGGTGGCATAGTGATGTATGAAAATCTTTGTAACGGGATTTTGATAACCAGGAACCCTTAATTTTATGAGGTTTGACAAAAACTTGCTTTTGAAAAAATAACATTCGAAGTGACGTGGGGTTAAGTTCTGCCGCATCGTGGTTGAAGGTTAATGAAAAGTGGAAAAATTAGACGTAAACCTCTATAAGATGGGTTGAAATGTTCGACCGACCTCCATTAAATTTTCTTCGCTGAAATTTTCGACAATACACCTGCTTCAATCTCCACCCCTAAAGCAGCTCCCATACAAAATTGATATTTTCAGGAAATTTTACTCCACCGCTCCAAGGTGCGCCTAGTAGTGTAAAATGTGTGACTGACCACCATTGGTTTTTACTTTCCAAAATTTCATCGCAACATACTTTCGCTTTATTTCCAACCCTGAAAGGTGTTTCTATACAAATAATTTAGTCCAGGATTTTGGATCGGTATCAATGAAATCAGTTCAAAATCCGAAGCATGCGAAAAATGTTGCTTTCGCAGGAATAACGTAGTGGCTAAAATATTTTCGCAATTCCTGATTCGTTTTCTCCGATGCCAATTGCATCCTTTTTTCACCTTTTAAGCCAAGAACGTTTACTGGACGTACTGGCACGTACTTTCCGTTGCTGCCGATATCCTCACTACCATTTGCCGCGTCTTCTTCGTTGACATCAACGACACCATCTGCCTCAATAACTTTATCATCTCGCTTTGTTCAATTTTTTTGATCAGACAACCCAAATAAATACTGTTAAACTTCTCTTTTTTTTAATGTATTTTAAGATAACAATTTTTTGGGTCTCAATATTAAGAACAAAATCTTAATCATGCGTGGCATTTACTTTTTTTGATGGTTAGTGTATCCAAAAGTTTTTTTTTTTTGGGCCAATAGGATTTGGGGACTTTCGAAAATCGAAAGAAGGTAAAAAAGTAGATATCCATAAAAAAGTGGATATTGCTTTTGTTATATATTCATTTACAAGTACAAAAAAAAACGTAATGAAATCATTAAATGTGAGAGTCTTACTACAAAATTCCGATGTTTCTGTAATTGATTTATTGACGTCAGGATAACGTAGAAAAAAAATGTTATCAATTTTCGACCCAGTCGAGAAAACCTACTAACTGGGTCATTCCGCACAGATTGATCACAAAATAGCAAATTCGGTCGGTCAACCATTTAAAAAAATTTTTTTTTACCATTATTTTCGTAATTATGGGGGATTAATGAACCATATTTATCTTTTTATTAATTTATTTGATAAAATTCTAGAACTATTGAAACATATTTTTCAGAGTCACAATTATATTGAAACATAAAAATGAAAATTTTTGAAACAATAAATTATTTTAATTGAAAACTCAAATATAAAATATTTTATATAACAAACAAGTATATATAACAACAAGTATGTTCCTACAGAAATGTTTCGGCACCTTAGAACTGCTTTAAAAAATTTTTTTGTTGTAGTTACAAAATGGCGACCATGTTTTTCATGCAACCACGAGCGATTTTCGTATTTATAGAGTTTGCGGTAATGATCATATCTCAGCTCTTATTAAACATACAGTAATAAATGAAACATAATAATAATAAACATAATATTAATTATACCTTAGGCTATTATCTTGCATATCAGAAAAATTAATTGGCATGTTACTTAATTTAAAAAAAAACGTTAAAGTTTCCTAAAATAAACGTAATTTTTGGTAACTTTAAAAAAAAATTTTAATATAAAGAAGTTAATGGTAGACCTTTTTTTTTTTGGTATTAGGTACGTCTTAGTAAGAACTTTAAATATGAACTTTTAAAAGTGACTAGATCATAAACTTTTTGGGTTACATCGCTTTGAAAAATAAGACATCTCAAGTTTTCCCCAACTTTGGGGTTTCCAATATCTCCAATGGGCACTGGTGAAAAAATTTGAAATTAATGTTAAATAGACTACGTAATAAGAGAATGCTGATGATATAAAAATTAAAATGATTTTTATGGTTTATTAAAAAGATGTAGCATTTTAAAATTCGTGCATTTTATTACATGAGGTATGAGTATTAAGGTGGGTCACCCCATTGGGATAAAAAGTTTGCATTTACCGCCCCTAATATGAAAGCTTATGTGTAGAAGATTTCAGAACAATAAAAATTTGTTTTTGTAAACCCGAAATCTGCCCCAAATGATCTTTTTTTATAACTTCACCAGTTTTAACCCGATCGTGAAAAGAAAACTTTAATTTTTTTTGATGTAACTAAAGTTCATAAAAAATCATTAAACTTTTGTGAAGAAACTATTAAATTTTATTCGTAGGAAAAAAATTTACAGCGAATCAAAATTTTAGTGAAGTTCGTTTTCGCTTTTGGACTTTAGCCTTCGGTTCGTCTTCGTTTGGGTTCGTTTTTCATACCAAATTTCTTTACATTCGGGCCTGTCGTGCAGGCGTTATTGAGCCACATATATTTTATTGCTTTATAGCCTAGACACATTGACTGCGGCTGCAACATTGCGTCAAACGTCAAATTTTTTTACATGCTTTTATTATGAAGGTGAATGTGGTGAAAATGTTGCAACGACTATGCGTCATTGCAGCAATGTTGCTGTCGTCGATTTATAACTTTTTCTATTTTGACGTGCGACAAGAGTTAGAACATTGGCATTTGTCAATGTTTTCGCTTAATTTCGTGCTTCTTTTGTGTTTTTTATTGTTCATTCTCATTGTGTTTGTGTTAAATGTTTTTGTTTTTAATGAAAATTCGATGTTTAATAATAAAAATATATGAAAATACGGCTTATCGCGCTGCATCCAAATTAATCAAGTCGTAGACAACATGCCAACATTTTCGTTTTCACCTCGTGTTGTTATGTTGCAGCCGCAATCAATGTGTCTACGGCCTAGACTCTAGGCTATTAAGCTTTGATTGTTTACCAAAATATGTCAAATGTCAACAATACTTTCAAATAAATACAAATACAAAAATAAATATAAAATATGAATACGCGAAATTCTGCCCAATTTATGACATTTTGGTACACAAGCAACAAGACGACCACAAGAACAAGGGTCACGAATAACTTACAAGGAAAAAGATGACAGAATATGCAAGTGGCTCAAGCAACTTAGAAGCCGAATAGAAAAAACGATGGCACGAAACAAATTAAAAATTATATTTTCATTGTTCAAATTAGATATATTTGATCCAATTCGGACAGGAAAATATATTTTTTTAATTTATTTCAGCACTTTTATCACTAACAAGAACAAAAACCAACTGAGAATTAGTTCGCTCGATTGCTCATTTTTTATGTGAAAACAACAACAACATTAATTTTTTATTAACAATCCCAAGATAACACTTATTTAGCACAAACTTACAATTGATATCAAAAAAATTCTCAAGCCCAATTTCTGGCATAAACTGCGAACGTGAATGGAATGTTTTGAGCTCTTTTGAGCTGATTTCAGTTACGAACGCTTTCAGCTTAATTTAAGCCTTTTTTTTTCTTTTTGTGTATAAATAGTGTGCCTTTTCATGATCTTACGTATGAGCTGGATTACATATGACTGAGATCATGTACAGTTGGTTATCAGTATACTTAGCTCATGAACAAAAACACAAACCAGTCAAAGCAAAAAGTCAAAAAAAGTACAATACCATATCGAAAATTTTGTAAAAACTCTGCTTATTTTTTGTTCATCGATCGCGCTTATAATTGCATAGTTGTTTAAGATTTGGATACCCGAACAAAAGACAGAGAGACAAAATTTTCGGCAAACTATTCAAAAAGAAGAAACCAGTTCGGCTTGTATTTTGCCTACATTTTATTCACGCACAAACAAGCAAAAGCATAGCGCAACGTTAAGGCGTGTGTCACTCATGCAATGGCCCGCGGTTCAATTCACGATGATGACAACAAATAAATGTTGACGATATGTAACTTTTGCTTTGAATATTACTTATACTATAACATAATTCCGTAAAATGTGAGTGCGGAATGCTTGATTTTTTTTTTAAATTTTAAATTTTGCATATTTTTAGGCATTTTTTGTTTTGTGATTTATTGAAACTTCAAAAATTGATTATTTTTTATTTCATTTTGAAATTTTCAGTTTTTCAAAAAAATTTTTAAACTTATTTCGTCGTGCCTACTAAAGTTTCCGTTTTTACTTTAAGGTACTTTTTATATTTTTGAAACTAAAAATTGTTATTTGCACAATTTAAAATCGAATATGGGACCATCGCTGATTTTAAATTCCGTCATTAAAACCGGGCCCGTCATTTTTGACGGGAAAGAATTAGTTAGTTAAGAGCTTCTCAAGCAAAAATATTACTTAGCACGATCTGGGTCAGAGGATCAAACCTGGATAACTCAAATTATCCAATCAAATAAACAAGCGCTTAACCAACTGAACTGAAGGGAATATAAAAATTTTGCGTGCACTTATTGTAGATATATTTGGATGTCGTTAAAGAAAATTCGTTTAATTTGTTTTTTCTTCGTTAACTTCATCAACATTTCGGTGTTATATATTCGTCCACAAAAATTCTATATGTTTCTGTATTGCATTCTTGCATGAATTGCAGAATTTTATATGAAATTTTCGTCAGTAAAATGTACGGCCAAAACGGCAAGTTCAGATCAAAGATGAAGAAAAATCATCTGTTTCATCATTTTTCAAGACTTGGACTACTGGGTAGGTTTAAAATTTTAAGTTTATTTTTCGAAAATTTCTGATCAAGTGGACATTTAATTTATAAATTTTTGTATTTTTTATGGTTCATTAATACTGTAATTGAATGCATTTAACGATAGTGACAGTCACAGTTCATTCAATTTATTACTTGCTGCATATTTAGTGTATTTCTTTTGAAAGCCTAGAATTCTCTCTTAACCTTTGCCATTTTATGATGACTTTTTATTTGCTCAAAATAAAAAAAAATAAATTAATTGTATTATTTTAATTTTTATAGAATATCTACGCCTACATTTTACCACATGGCAACCCTTTAAAACCTTGTAAAAAATATTTACTCTTAAAATTAAGTTTAGTTTAAAAAAAAAAAACAACCTAAAAGCTCTAGCATTAACACAACAACTTCATTTTCCACTCCCCATACATGCCGCCCACTCTGCTTTTGCACGCCCACCATTATGTTATAATGTTTTTTTGCCTAAATATATGCTAATCAATGTGTAATGCACCAACACCAAAACCAAACAGAAAAAAAAAATTCAATCAATTTCAAATCCTATTGTAACAGCCACATACAAAGCACCAAAACAGCAACAACAGCTACTATCACAACAACAACAAAAAAAGCAACCAGAACAGCAAAGCTTTTTTAATCGCAAGCTTGCCAATTGCATTAAATTAAGTTATAATAATAATAATAACTGTGCCACGCCTACCCACTCCAACCACACCACCGCCAACAACAATGCCAACACCTACTTAAATGCAACAACAAAAGCCAGCATGCCTTTGCCCAAGTTGACCACGACAACAACAACTAAGCTTAAAAAAATGCCCTTATCACCGCTTAACATAACACAGCCTTCAACGCAGCTACAACAACAACAACAACAACAACATCCTAAACCACCAACACAAGAACAAACTGAAAATAAAGAGCTGCTACAACAACGGCACCAACACTATCAGCAACAATTTAGTCCACTTTTAGGCGCCACGCCCACATCACCACATTCACCAACAGTGCATCTCGTGCGCACAACAAAAACTTCACGTTTGCGCGCCGCCGCACTGGGTGAGTAAAACGTCACAGAATGCGAAAAAAAAAGTTAAGGAAGTTAGTCCTCATTTTTTTTTTAACTGGGATAACCTTACAATAACCCTTAAAATTTTGGAGTACCCTACATAACAGCAAATAAAAAAATAAATTGATAAATTTTTAATTATTTTGTCTGCAGCCTAAAAGCATGCAAAGGTGTTTTTTTTTGTATCAATTGGTGCAGACTTTTTTGTAAGAAACGAGTTAACAAACAACTAAGACTGGTAAAAAAAATTGGTTAAAATAACGGTCCACTTGCGTAGTAAAAAAATGACGTATCCTGGAAATTAAACCCAAACCCAGTAGGAAAATTATTGTCATACATTATAAACAACTAATATTGCTTACATAATAACAATATTTAATTTTATTTAAATATATAAAAAACAGTTAATATAACCGTTATTTTTAATTATAAAATAGCAAAACTAGTTATTTCAAAATTAACCCAATTTAATGTTAAATTAAAAAAAAAAAATAATAACAAATAAAAATTTTAAAAAATTGTAATTAAAACTATTAACTAGACAGATAAATCGTTATAAATAACCGTTAAACCTAACAGTGTCGAGTGGTAAAAATATTGGTTAATTATTGGCAATTTTTAAAAAAATTCGTTTTTGATTTTTATTAATTTCTTAAAATTCTGAATTTATTAGTTTCTCTGTCGCTCTATTACTCTCTAACCTGTACCTAAAAATCTATAACTCTCTCTCTCTCTATCACTCTACACTTAGCATGTTATTTAACACATATAATCAATCATTATAAAACCAAAAACAATTAATATCAAAACTAACCTCATTTCCTCTTCATTCCCACGCGCCAAATCATGCCCTACATAGATAAGAAAAAAGACTTGGAACAACAACAGCAGCAGCAGCAGCGACAACAAGAACCATCTCCGCAACGCTTCTCTTCGCCCACTTCGCCACGTTATTCACCACGTGTGCTACAATCACCACGCCATATAATCAACAACAAAACTTATCGTCGTCACTCCAGTTCCTCAGACAATCCACAAAAGTCACCCACTGAAGTTTCCTCAGAATCGGATCAGAAGAATAGCAGCGCTACTTCCTCACCTAGTCGTCGTTTGCGTTCTGCAGGAGGTTTTGATTCATCGATACCAACCAAAAAATTGGTGCCTAACATGGTCTCGCTGTCAATGAAACAAAATCTCAATGAGCTGCATTTTAATGGCTCATCACCTATGCCATCAAGTCCCAAAGCAAAGCAGCAGCAGCCATCAACTCAGTCACCCAGTCAGCAACAGCAGCAGCACCGTTCAGAAACAGCCGAGTGCACCTTGCGCATTTTGGGCACAGCCGTAAAGTCTTCGTCGTCGCCTGCTTTTGCAGATGAGACAATCGATGATGACACTGCTATGCGTCCGCGTTCATCTACCATGTACTCGGAGGAGAATCGCAATAGTTCCTCGAAATCGTCCAGTGCGCGTAGCAAGGAAAACTCACTGGAATTGAGTCCCATACATAAAAAGAGTCAAACCGTGAGTTGTTGAATTTTTTTTCTCTTTTAAACCTTAAAGTTCCTTTATAAACGACATCATTTTCTTTTTCTTCACACTTAGCCGGAGGGTTCACCACGTCATCTGGAGGATCGTGATAAGTCATCAAAGCGAAAATCAAATCTTAATCGTTCGTTGAATGAGGAAGCCACACACGATGGTGGTAAGTTGTTCGGACACATTTTAAGAAGTTGTGAAAATCTTTAAAAGAATATTAAAGGAATTATTTTAAGTGTTGAAAAATGTAACTGTTCCTTAGCGTTACCTAGACAATTGATAAGGAACCGTCTTAGTTGATGTAGATGATACGGAAGTGTTGTTGGCTGGAATGCCGAACATCTTTTTTTGAAATTCTTAAGGAGTTTTTTTTTGCCATAAACTTTGTGCTCTTAACTCATTCTCATCTTACTTAAGTAACGGTTATATTCAAAATAAAACAAGTATTGTTTCTTTTCGGGTTTTACATTCAAAATTTTGTGAATTAACAGTTTTCAAAGAAATTTGTTCTTATTTCATTTCGCTTTTATCGTGTCACCTTTAACTCGTAGAGGTAATTTGTATTTGATGATATTTGCTGAAACATATTTTTGTGGAAAGTTGTAGCCATCCTTCGAAGTGTAATTTTAGGGAGTTGTTTCTTTAAATTCTACCCAAAATGACCCGTACAGTTGGAAACTAGAAGAATCAAATCTGTGTCGACAAACTCATTTTCATAATTTCGGGAGAGCATTTTTAAAATTAAAATTGCTTCCTAATATCAGGATTCCCTGACTTTTGCTTTTTTCATTTGATGGCCTTAAACATTAAATTTTCTAGTTACAACCATAAAAATGCGCATACTAGTGTATTTCGTTGTGAAAAATCGCAATGAAAATAATAATCTCAGTTTGTCCTAACTCGAATTTAGCGGTTATTCCTTATCGACACAGTAATGTTCCTTGAACATTAATTTTTACATAGGTTCGCAAAAACAAAAACCAACCTGAATGAATTATTACATATCGTTGCTGCGCCCAAAAAAATCAGGCATGTGATTTTTTACGATTTTTATTGCACACTTGAATAGTCCTTTGGACTCAGTGTCCATCTATGCGCTGAACGGCTTTTCGTTTGCTTTTCCTGTTTCCTTTGACGTTTCCTTTTGACCCTGAATTTGTATAACTTCTAAATTAATTTTTAAATAGGATTTAATTTTGTTTCGATATTGGTATTTCCAAAAAGAAATCATAATACTACCTTCAATCCAATTCAGAATTCAAATTTAGAATAAATGATTTTGGTTTCTTTATTTAACTTTGAATCAAAGATTTCGGTGTCAATCTTATTCAGTCAAGTAAGACTTGTTTCGAAAACGGGAATAGATAGGAAAGAAAGGCAAATCAAGTGAAACAAATGTAAAAGGCGTACAGCTTATACAGTTCATTGTTCTTTGGAGTTCGGTACTCGCCATTTGGACGCACATTGAACCAATAATCTAACGAAGGATTGTCCTCTCGAACTCTGCCAAAATCCTTTCATCAGAGCTGCTCCATGTCCAAGTTTGTGCTGCAAATAGTTGGATGGTCAAAATTATTGACTTATAGAGCGAAATTTTTATTCGTCAAGAGAAACTCATCTTCTCAATGACCTACTGAGTCCAAAGTAACTCCTGTTGGCAATAGTAAACCTTCATCTGATGTCAATGTTGATATCGTTGCAGAAGTTTCCGCTGGATCCCAGGTAAAATAAATTCTTAACAACCTCGAAGAAAATGTTGTCAACAGCGACTTGGTTTCCAAGACGCTGGGACTCTTTGTTGGTTGCCACAAGGTATATCATATATCTCTTCGTTCACTGCAAGATCCGCTCAACTAGACTCTATAACTTGGAGAATACTGAACTGACTTTACGAGTATTGTGGCCAATGACATCGATATCATCGGCATACAGTAAACAGTAAACAGTTTTATAGAATATCGTGTCACTCATGATATAATAACTCCAAGATAGTATTGATGTTTCTGTTGGTAACGGACTTCTGTCTAAAAGTATAACAAGAAAGAGAGCGCTCACAATCCGTCATTGCATACAATCAATTTTCACTGGTCACATTCAGCGTACTCAACAGTTGGCAACTGTAAAGTCAAAACTTGATGCACATAAATATGAAGTTGCGCATTAAAATGCATTTAAAAATAGAAAATTTGTTATTTATCGATAAAATTTCCATTGGTATTTGATACAAAGCTTGACATTTCATACACTTGACAACTTTTCTGAAACTTCAATACCGACAACAGCGCTCCCCAGTGTTGCTGCCATAACAGTTGATACAGCTGAATGTAGCCTGCTTTTGACAAGAGTTCGTTTACTTGTAGCTGAGAGAATCAACACTTGTCAATACTACCTGGTAAAATTTGCAAATAATGTGAAAATCAAAAGTAAATACTTTAAACAAAATGACAGAAAAGTTTCGCTAAAAGGATCGCATTAGTTTATAATAAAAGATGTTTCAAAAAATCTTTTCAATTTAATATAGCAATATTATGGTTCAATTTTCTACACTTTTTTTAAAAAAAAAAGAAGAACAAAAATATTTTGTCCTATTTTTGTAGCATTTCGAAGCATTGTGCGCTGTCTAAAAAACTTACTTCTTAATTTAAGAGCTTCAAAATTTGAAATCAATATGACTTCATTGAAATCAATATTACTTGCAAGCACGTTTTCAATCGATAGCAACATGGAAATAGCAAGATCGGAAACTCTTAACTCTCCCTTGGAAGACCTAAAAAAAGTCTTAATTAATTTTAGCTTTGAAAGTTTCGACTGGCAAGCAGAATTAAAAAATTTTGTAACAGCAATTAAAAAAATGAGACACACATTTTTTAACGTAAAGTATTTTTCACTTTTTCTGACTGAGAAATAAAAAAACAATCGAAATGGTGTCACCCCTAAAATGGAGGTACCCGGTACGGACTGCCCCTCCGTCCCCCTAGGAACGCCTCTGGTCTCAACCCTTTAAAACTGAAATATAAAAAAAAAAAAAAAAACAAATTGGCCATTTCAGCCCTTGAAAGGACTTTGACCGAGCTTCTTATGATTAATTGTGCTGTGTGTGTTATTAAATGTTTGCACACAATTGACCGAGAACTGGACCTACATGTTTTATGCGGACTCCGAACGGCTAAAGTTCATGTTCTCAAGAAGCTTTACATGGCATTATTTACTCTCTGAGGTTTGCCATTGTCTGCAGAGAGATGGTGGAAAATTTTTTATTGAAAAAACTTTTCGCCGCGGCTGGGGATCGAACTCGGGCTCCGAGCGTGCCACACACTTAACCTACAGGCTATGGTTACCACACCAGTAGCTGTGATTACAGCAATTCATTCAATGTCCTCATATCAGTCTACATTCAAAAATATTAAGAAAATGTTCATTATAGTTTGATAATTCCCAGATACTATACGTTACAGTTTGAAAAGTAGCATAGCTACAGGTTTCTTTGTTAATAAAAGAGAAACTCTAAAGCAAAAAAAAAAAAAAACTAAAACAAATTCAGCCCTTCCAAAAATTTTGACCGAGCTTCTTATGATTGTGTTGTAAGTACACAATTGAGCGAGGACTGGACCTCATGTCTTATGCGCCATCACCGAACGATTAAAGTTCATCCTCTGAATAAGCTTTATATGGCATAATTTACTCTCTGAGTTTGCCATTGTCTGCAGAGAGATGGTGGAAAATTTTTTATTGAAAAAACTTTGCCGCTGAAACTATACTAAAGTTGTAAAAAATTACCCCACTAGCCGAGTCTAGTATTTAAAATTACAAAAATTAATTCATTTTGTCAAAAAATGTCGGCCGCCAATGAAACTCTAAAGAAGTAATTCAAAAAGCACTAAAAATATGCTCCTGAACAATAATAAATACTTATGTATTCAAAGAAGTTTTTAAAAATTATCTCAGCAGAAAATGTTATGGCTGTTCAGAGCGGATTAAGACCATAGCTGTTAAATAATGATTAGTAATCGTATTCATTAGTAATTCGATTTTTTTTATTAAAAATTTGAAATAATTGATTAAGTACGATTCTTTTCTGTTTGGCTCAGTAATCAAGCGATTACGATTAAAAATAATCAAATTATATTTACGATTACTTGAAATTACGGAAATAATCAAAAGGAATCAAAAGTAATCCACAAAAAAAAAGTTCGATTATTTTTAAAGATTATTTTTGATAATTTTAAGAATTTTCGATTCTTAGGCTCAAATTCTTAAAATTATCAAAAAGAATCAAAAATAATCTCTAAAAATAATCTGATTATTTTTGTGGATTACTTTTGATTCTTTTTGATTATTTTCGTATTTTAAGATAATCGTGATTATAATTTCATTATTTGTAATCGTAATCAATTACTAATCAAAAACTTTTACCTAAGGATTATATAATGATTATAATTCTTTTTGAAAAATAATCTAATTCATTGCTAATCGTAATCGAAATTTAACAGCTATGATTTAGACCTGAATGGCATGAACGAGACTTAACAGTTCAGCACTGAATAACAACGAAGGCATGATTGTTTTTAGAATTTCAGTCATTAGTTCCAGGCTGATTATGAGAAGCCTTAGCAAGTTTTCCGCTAGGATGTCGATAGCTTATTTTTACTTAAGCCCTAATTATTATAAAATATAAATTTCTAATCTATTAAGATTTTGTCCTAAAACTGAATAAATGAGGAAACTAAGCAATAAAGAGTGTTTCGAAGCATTGACAACTGTATGCGAAAAAGTTATTCCGTATAACAAATAGTAAAATATATTTATACTGAGTTTAGCATTGTATAATTAAGTCGACTTTAAAATATATGAAGTGTCTTCACACAACAATACCAAATGAAGCCATCTTAGAGATAAACTTAAATCGAAAATAAAAAAAAAAGAAAATAAAATTTCGGCGTACAGCCCATACAGGTCATCGTTTCTTCGAATTCGATACTCAATATTGACAAATATTGTTGGAAATAATTTCTAATCAAGAACTGAGAAGTTTTGACTGCTTCTTCAGGTCATGTTAGTTCACTTAATCGCAAAAGTTTTCGCAAATTTTGTGCCTAGATAAAAAAGTAGAGCAGCAATGTTTATTTTAAATATTTAACTCAAAAACATAAAAATGTTAATGACAAGGTAAACAAATATTTGTTTTAAGAAAAAATTAAAAAAAAACAAAAATGCACAAAATGCGAATACTTTGGAATTTTAAAAGACTTCACCTAGTTTTATTTTATTTTGTTGTTTTTTTTTAAGGTGTAACCACTATTAGACTAAAGTTGCCATATAAGGGTGTCAGCAATCTTAACAAGACAATGAAGCATTAACATAATATACGGTTGCTACAACCGTTCATTGCATTGACGACGTTGCTGCGTAGAGGAACTTCATACTAACTAAAAAAAAAAAACCAAAAGAAAATAAAACATGTTTTTAATACTTGAATTTCATTTAAATAGAAAACATTTTCGTCAGCTGTCCAAACGCTGGACTTCATCAAAAACAACAATAACCCAAAAGCACACGCTACACATACAACACTTACACTGTGGCTGCTGCTCATACCACTTTGTTGCATGTAAGGCGCATTTTTGCGCCCTCCAACCCAATGTTTTTGCTTGTTGAGCCTGTTGCAAGAAACTGCAATTTCCTACCAAAAATGTTTATTTATATTTTCTATTATTTTATGCATCTTAAAACTTGAAAAATTTAGTAACATATTCTTTGCTCTTTGCAGATGAAACCGCTGCAGCGCGTCGTCGTCGTCGCCGCGAGCTTGGCATGGCACGCCAGCTCATACCCAACGATGATCCAGCTCTACGCGAAATCATTTCACCTCAGAAGAGCAGCAGCATCAACACCGCGACATTCCTTGTCAACAGCCCCAAATCGCCGCGTCGCAACAACTTGGCCTACCATATGGAGAATGCCAGACGCGGACTCGATCTCGTTAGTCCACCCAATACGGCTGCCGAACAGCGTCGACGTGCTCAAACAGCAAGTCCGAGAGTAATCGATGCGCCACGCCCAACAACCACAAAGTCAGAGTCAAAACTGCCTAGCGGCCCCACACGCATAAGTCGCCGCAGCGACACGCTACCTCTTGGCGGCGGTGTGCTGCGTAAAATGCGCTCCAACGATGTGAATCGCAAATTGAACGAGCGCACTAAAAGTGATCTGGCAGAAATTATGAAAATTGCCGAAATGGCCAACGATGATCAGCAACCACAGGAACAACAACAACAACAACACCAACCACTTGAAGCACCCTCCGCTGAAGTGTCCGCAAAGACTTATTTAGAAACGCCTCATAACGATGCTTTAACTAATTTATCGCAGTCCATGGAACGCATACGCGTCAGCAATGAACGCGAATTAGTTCCGGCGGAGTCGACAACAGAAGTCAGCGTTGAACAAAGCGTACCATCGCCCACAACAAAGCATGCCACGTTCGTCAAAGAGAGTCACACTCACTACTATGACCACAACGAACCGCTTGTTTCCGACAATAGCACGCTTGATGACACGCCATTACCTGGCACCAGCAGTCTGCATCGAAAACGCATGCTTAAGGCACGCAGTGTTGAACGCGATGACAGTTCATCGAAATTTTCGCCCATTTTGCGTCGCAAGAGCACCGCAGACGAACCTTGCCAGTTGGCAGTCAACACTGCTTCGTCCTCTTCATCCACAGCAGTTGGCTCATTGGCTTCAGCACACAATCACATTGTCTCCATACTGAAGAAGAATCCAGGAGAATCAAGTTCGGCCTCTAGCAATGCGTCGCCGGTTACATTCTCGGCCAGCGTCATGGACACGCCGACTAAACACAAGCGTGCCGGTATACTCAAGAAGCGCTCTAGCTTAGACGAATCACGCTACTACAGTCGCTCACACTCACCCGATGAACGCAGCATTCTCATCAAATCCGCGCGACGCAACTCGTTGGAGGAAACAGCTGCTGCCGCTGCTGCATCCGGTCAACAACATGGCATACTTAAGCAGAGTAGCTATGACAGCTGCAAGAGTGACGGCTGTCCTTCTGCGACTGAGTCGTATCCACACGGCATACTCAAAAAGAAGGACTCGTCTTCAACACCCTCCGATGGTGGCTTGCATGCCCCCAAGCATGTCTCTATATCACAAGCTGTTATACTAGCGGCTGCCGAGCTGTGCAAGGACTCCGCCACTGAAAATGCTCAAGGCGAATACGACTGTGAGGGCTGTTACACGCCCGGTAATGAAGACTATGACTTGCGACCAATACTCAAGCTAGAAAGCGCCACTAGCGATGATGCGATGCGTCAGCCAAAGCCCATACTAAAGAAGAAATCTTCATCTGGCGAATCAGATGAGCTGGAAATACGTCCCATACTCAAGACTTCACGCAAAAGCAGCCGCGAGGAGTTCGATACAAGCAGCGGTGGTCAGAGCAGCGATGAAGCGCGTCAACTTGGCAGCGAATACGGCATGCGTCCTATACTTAAAACTGAATCGCCTTGCAAGCGTCGCTCACTGGGTGGCGCTGAGTTGGTTGAGGGTATGTCTAGCAGTCAGCTAAGTTTGTTGCAGCGTCGCACGCGTTCGCTAGAGCGCACAGGCGACTCGAATGCCGCAGCATCACCACCGTTGCCTGGCATGGATTTGGCTGCGGCACTTAATGCTATCGGACCGCAGTCCAACTCCTCGCCGCTGGATTTTGTTTCGAAACCAACGAACACCATTTCAGTTGCGGATCGCATAAAAAGCATGGAAAAATTCTTAGTGTCGGCAAATAATGTAACGCCTACTGCAACGTCACCGCCGCAGTTCTATAGCACTCCGAATGATGAGTCTGAAGACCAAAAGGCTACCAATACCAGTTGGGAGTCGCCACTGCAATCGGGCGCTGTGCCCAAGTTATATCGGCCCAGTGCGATAAAACGCGAGTTTTATCGCTATCGCTATAAGACGCAACCGGTGACCAATGACGAGAAGAGCATGTTGTAAGTAGACTTTTTTTTACTATATCTTTACAAATTATATCATTAAAAAGTTTTTCAAGCAGTGAATAGTAACCTAATTTTTATTTCAAAATATTTTTTTTTCTAGTTCACTGTCCATTAGTAGTTGGTGTCGCGACACACTTCGTACAAAAAGTTGAAATTTGATTAGAAACTTATAGCTTTCTATATTCATGTCATAGAATGACCCTGAAGTCACACCTAGTAAGCTTAGATACAGGCATCCGTCAACATAGTTACCGTCCATCAATAGACAATGTTTTTTATGTTTATTATTCTATTGACACCAGATCAACAATAGCTTTTCTTTGTGGTAGGAATACTGTATGATTGAATTGAGAGCACATTCAAAGTAGTTTGTTTCAATATTTATTATACTGCCCTACCTAATTTTCGAGAACAATTTTCAGGTCAAGTTCTTTTTGGCATTGCATCTCGTCGCAAATTGGGTCAGAAAAATGTATATTAAGTTAAAAAAAAATATTCCAGTTACAAATTAATAAAATTCTACATCACGAAGAGTAAAATTTTTTGATGTTCCAACTCTTTTTGTTTTTTTATGTCCCTCTGTCTGTTGACATGATAACAACCGTTATTATTAAGTTATCGTCATGAAATTCAATATTTAAGTTTATATCGTAAAAATAAAGATCATGTTCGAAAATAAGTCAAATAGGATGAAAACCACGTATACCTCCTATACAAAGTGATGTTCTCAAAATAGAAAATTTCTTAAAAATCTATTAAAAAATCAATCCAAATACTTGAGAATTATCCCATGAGCTTTAATTTGAACTATTAACACTTTGCGAAAAATTCAGTAAAATCGAATGGAACTTTTCCATACTTCCCATACAAAGTGCATTTAAAAAAAGGCGCATGATCGCGAATGCGTCACACTTTGATAATCAATATTAAATATTTAGTATGATTTTTACCTGCAGTAACTTTTATTTATAGTGAATATCAATTTTTTTTGTAACTTAAATACCAAATTTAATTTAAGTTACAATTTTCAGACACTTGCTCAGAACGATCACGAAGTTCTGATAACAAATGATGATGATTTGGGAACATGAACGTGACATTCGAATAGTAATTAAAGCAGTATAAAAAATTTACCGTTAATCGAGCTTTGCTTGGTATCTTTTTATTTTTCATTTTTTATTTGTAGTTTATAGATGAATTTTATAAGAAGAGTGCATAACATAACGTTAATAAATAAACGAAAAATACTAAAGAGAAAAAGCCCTTAAAAGTAGCTAAAAGCAAGAAAAACATATTTCTCACATATCAGGCTAATTTTATCAGTATAAAAACTGAAATAAGTTGTAAATTCAGTAAATTCTAAAAGTTCAAGCATTTTTGTTTTAAATAACTAGCTGGTACCCGGCGCGTTGCCGCCGTCCTTGTCCAATGTCTGTCCAGTGTGCAAACAAATTGTGACTTATCTCTGAGTTTCAATATTCTGTGACTATTATTTCCAAAGCTATTAAATATAAAAAATTGACTTTTATGGGAGAAGCCACACCTCTTGTTCAAAACTCATTTTAGTTTGCGAGTACTTTCGAGTAGTAGGATGTCACCAAAAAATTACTTCAACCGAGTTTCTTTAATATGTAACTATTACTTTCAAAGCTATTCAATGTAAAAAGAAATGTGTCTTATACGGGCGGATCCACCCCCATTGTACGATACCAGTTCCAGTAGTAGGATACCACTAAATAGTAACTCCAATTTGAGTTAAAACTTTCTGTGACTTTTACTTCTAAACCTGTCTGTATCGAAAATTTTTATTGTATCGATGGAGCCAGGCTCCGTTTTTCAATGCCCTTTTCTGTTTCCGAATTCAAAGGCCTGGCCAATCAGTTACTTCATACTGAGTTTTATTTTTATACGAAATTTAGTCCCAAATCTATCAAAGATCGTTCAAATTTGACAGTCAAAGACCAAGACTCGATAGTAAGTTCGTATCGATTTTCATTGATGTGTGATTTATAGACGAAAATAAAATCGAAAATTTGTGTTTTTAAAAAGTGCTTCGCCCCTGGCAGTTAGAAGGGTGAAAAATACTTCTCCTATTAAATACTTATTCTCATACCTACCAAATATACAAACAAAATTTCATTTAAATCGGTCTAGCCGTTTCGGAGGAGTTTAAACACTAACACCGTGACACGAGATTTTTATGTATTAGATAAAAAAATTATTTTTTTATTTAAAATTTTTTTTTCGGTCCCGGTAGCCCATTCTGTGAAAATGCCCATATATATTGATATATTTAAACATTACTATAACATAATTCCGTAAAATGTGAGTGCGGAACGCTTGACTTTTTTGAAAAATTTTATAGCATATTTTTAGGCATTTTTTGTTTTGAGATTTATTCAAACTTCAAAAACTTATTATATTTTTTTTTCATTTTGATATTTTCAGTTTTACAAAAAATTTATAAACTTATTTTGTCGTACCTACTATAGTTTCCGTTTTTACTTCATGTTATTTTATAAAAATTTTAAGAACTAAAAATTGTTATTTGCACAACTTAAAAACGAATATGTGACCATCGCTGATTTCTAATTCAGCTTAAAGAAAATCAATATTTCATGTTTTATTTTTATTAAAACCGGGCCCGTCATTTTTGACGGGAAAGAACTAGTATATAAATAACAAGCTGACCCCGCAAACTTCGTTTTGCCCCAAATAAATTTTTTGATTGAATTAATGTCGAGCATTCAGGATTCCACCCGAAATTTTTTGTGTCAAAAATTTGTAACGAAACAAATGACACAAAAGTGTCATTTCAATTATATATTGAGTAAAAACTTTTCGAATTCAATTCATATCCTATATTTATACGGACGGCTGGCCCAACGGATTTCGTCCCTACAAATATTTGGCGAAAATAGAATAAATCAAGTAGGTAATGGTTTCATTGAATTCTGTTTGAAGTATTCTATTTCGTTTTATTGAATTGTAACAAAAAATAATGGAAAAATACACAACATTTTTTGTTTTCTGCTCCGGAGCGTAAATGAATTATGAGGTTGGTTTCCCCACTCGGGTACACGTCACTTATAGATGGCCGTGTGAAAAGCATAACTTTCCAGTTCTATGCCACACACTTTCAACAACTGCCCTTGTAACTTATTTATGGTCATTGCAAATGCAAGTGTCACTGGGAACTGAAGACGTTTGAACTGGAACTGAATATCGGTTGAAGTCAAAAGAATTCTTGGAATTTGGCATTCTTCTCCCTTGAACGGCCCTTTCAAAATCCTTGCCACTACCAGATTGTTCATTCGTCCCAATTCCATCGTCGAGTTCCATGCCACAGTTTCGGGCCATGAAGATTTCGTAGCAAAATTATGACTGATCCGACTTTAAGACACAAATGATGAGATGCCATGCCAGGCAAATCCAAAGAGTTTAAAATTCTACTGTATAATTGATGACTTCGTTTACGTTTTCTACGTGATTGATCGAATTGTATGACCGTAATTCTACCAGAATTTGATTTTTAATCGTCCAATTTAAGTCATAGACATCCAACCAATCGTAGTTACAATAATTTTGACCAATATTCAAATATACATTATTGATGAGTTCATCTTTCGCTGAAGTTAATTGGAAAAAGGCAGGTGGAATCGAAACTAAACCATTCACAGCATGTACTGGAATTTTTCCATTTTCGATTCTCAGTAGTTCTTTTGAGAATGTCATTCTTCTACGTATCCCATAATTGACGTGAGTTTGAAGACTGACATGTTGAAATGAAAAAGCAATTGCACTGCTAGCGTTTGATTCCAGTGATTGTCGTATTCAAGCAACTGTAAATTTTGACATGCTTCTCAAAAAGTTGCACACACCATACCATACCATTGTCCGCAACGACTTAAATGGAGTCAAACCGCGCACATTAACCAAAAGCAACCGGAGGAAGAATTGTATAAATTCGTCCCAATGCATCAGTTGAAAACACACCAGGATATTCATCTACTGGTTGACCGAGCTTTCTGCGTAACCATTTCTTCGACGATGCATTCCATGTGCACTATCGAGACATCTCCAAGTAAAGCTATGTTCTCACAAACGGACCACTGGCGCAAGTTGAAAAAACTTATTAATGTTGTTGCTGTGGTCTTTCCACTCACTGTGCTCCGTTCTCTGAGTAGAAATACACTCTTTGACCTTTCCACAATTGAACTGCCAGATGAACAAAAGTCGGATGATGTTTATGAATGACAAATGAAAATATTATCCAGAGTGCTTCCTTGCAGTTCACGTATCGGCCCATTTGAAACATGCTGATTTCATCTTGTTCAACGCCAATAACCGCCATATCACTTCCTTTGGTAAAGTATATGCATTAGAGTGTATCGAAAATCTGACCTTCAATTCCGGTACCAAAATTAAATAGTACATGAAAAATCCTGTCGAGTGGTATACTTTGTTTTTATTTGAACTTATTTTGGCGTCCCCCGAAATGCATTATTGTGCATTTTTTATCAACTTTTGTACTGGAGACCCATTAATGGTTGATTTAAAAAAAAATTAGAGCTTATCAATTTATTCCTTTCATATAAAAACACAGAACTTCAAATTTTTATCCCTGTCAAACATACAAACCTAAGTAGAATTGTGTTGTCAGCATGGTTCGTGGAGCAGATTGGTCTTCTCCACTTCGTGCAACTCTGGATCAATCTCAGGATCAGGAATTTCGGTGGAAATTATGTCATCAATTTGATTTGGTGTAATTTTCGACCATCCAAAGATGGAAGTGTGCGTGCGGTAAGCCACTTTTCTGCCACTCAACTGAATATATCCAGCATCGAACAGTACCATATTAAATTAGGAACAAACCCGCAACCAGTTTAGTCCATTCGTTTAAAAGTAGATGTGCGGTAAAAGTAAAAAAAACGAAATATGCATCTACAACGCCACCTGTTGAAAATTTTTCAAATTTCTTTTTTCCTAAACCTTTGCGTGACAATTACCAACAAACCCGCAAAAGAAAGTATTCAGTTTGCCCCAGTCGTTTTCAAGTTTTTAGCAGCCGAACAAACCACGATTCATTTTTATATATATAGATTATTTGTTCTCTTGAATCTCTTTTTACTTCGATTTTATTATATTTAGTTATGTCTTATATTTTGGAAATTTAAGATCCGATATTTTATAATAGTCATAGTTTTCAGCTCAGAATTAATATTAGTGCAAGTCCTTTTTCGTTATTTTATAGCAACATTTAAAAAGTTAGTATCAGATATTAGCGTTTTAAGTTAAAACTTTCAGTTAATGACCTTTTATCTCTTTATTGAGACTTGATATATCGTTATTGAACCTATGCATTGAACATTAATTTTTCTAACATTATATTTTAATTATATTGGACGAATTCGGGCAACAGGTTTACTTGTAACTCATATTCTTATAGGTGGAAAAGGATGCTATAGTCAGAATTTCAAGAAAATCTAAGTGCATGAACCCAATCACGACTTGCATTATTCGTGGAATGGCCGATGTATAACATGTGTCGAAATTTTAAAACACTCAAATACGTATTACAACCCAACAGTTATTTTGGAGACAATTAGATAAACCAACTAGTGTATTTCTAGTGAAATTGGAGTTAGCTTGGAACACGTGTAAAAGACGCTCAGCATAGAACAGTTTGAATTTATTTTTATATTCTTAGTTTTTCTTGTCAGCAGGCACTAACTGACAAAATCAAAAACCAAACACGCTCAAAACGCGTTGTGGCCCGTTTTTTTCTTTAGATTCCGTACTTCTTTCAACTTTCGCAAACATATTCGATGAAAATAGTAAAGTGGTAAATGATAAATATACAGATAAAACTATACAATAAGTTATAAATATTAAATAAGTTATACTGTACAAACCCGTGTTCCAAATAAGGCTGATAATAGAACTTACAAATGACCACTTCTGGACTGTATTAAAACGAACCAGTTTAAAACTATTGACTATGGAACTAACACAGATATAGGGAAAAGGAATGATTATGACATCAACCCGTAAAAATCATCAGTTCGTTCAATGCAAAACGGTATTGTAGTGGGACCAGTACTATCCCTTTTTGGAACTAGTTCAGAACTATTCTAAATCTGGTCCATTTTTCTGCAGGGAAATTCGTCAAATGATACGGAGATTTTTCTTTAAAAAATTTTATTTTGACCTGGAGTTTTAGCTCTTGCATAATTTGAGAGTTAATCTGTTTTTGTAGACCAATACTTTTATAACTGCATAACAAAATTTTCAAATTTCACAGCTGCTCAATCTTTGCTTGGAAGGTTATGGGGGTAAAGTTTTTTAGGATTTTCTTTTAGAAGGGGTCGCGCAAATCGTATTTTGCCTTAAAATCCGGGTTTCGTAGAGTTTTCATATCATTTTGATGAAATTTTTACAAGTTATGAAGAGTTTTTTAAAAAATATTCGGAAATTTTACGAAAAAACTAAATTTGACTCTCAAGTGAAAATAAAACTTCCCAAAACTTCTGATTTATTTATATTTAATTAAAGTTGCAACATACGAAATTATGCCTTAAAGACTTATAGAAAATGTCTGTTATTCACCAATTTATGCTTGAAGTTCCAAAATCTCCAAAAACGCTGATTTGTAAAAGGAAATTCGTTGAGATTGGTGTTACATTAGCACTCTTTTAAACATCAATATCTTAGCAAACATAAAATAATTTAAAGTTTTTGTAGTCACTAAAAATGACTTATTCACATTTAGGAAAAAACTTTTAGAGTCATGTTAAATTTTAACGTAATTTTTATTAAAGTACCTGTGACGGGTGTTACGATTACTCATTGAAAAATCTGGCATTGCTCTGAATATATGTGAAATTTAGCTAAACAAGTTATAAAAACAAAAATTAATTAATATCAATTAAAGAATGGTTGAAAATTAACCCTGCGTTAAACAAAATTAGAAATTGGTTTCAAAAAGTTTTTTTATTA
The DNA here is from genome assembly GCA_958299015.1 of Tetanocera ferruginea. NCBI lineage: Eukaryota > Metazoa > Arthropoda > Insecta > Diptera > Sciomyzidae > Tetanocera > Tetanocera ferruginea. Next base: position 72,449,666 of record OY282644.1, read on the forward strand.
AATACTTAAAATGTGTGAAGGGTGTTATACATATTGTGGCGTGTTGAACGAGAGAAAAATCTTCATGTTAAAGTAGTCGAGCTGCATTACTAAAAACATAAACTACTCCATGAATCATGTTTTTAATGTTAATTCAATTATTAATATTGCGTTTTTACAGTTAAAAATACATAAGAATTCAATAGAATAGAATTAAAATGTGTACGTCTTTTTTCAAGGACTTACTTTTTTCTATTGACATATGCGCTGATATTGTGTACGTTGATAGGTGCTGATATTGAGTGTATGGTTTGAACCATGACTCAATAATTATAAGGTTATCCCGATATTTGACGTCTTCTCACGAAAATGGAGATAGATACCCTTATTTGAAGAGGAGAGCATTTTGAATGACACAAAAATCTCAAAGGTGCTTGAATATCATACTATTTTTTAGTACAATATATCTTTAAATTTCTAGTCAATACATTTTCTGCTACTTTTGTATTTTGAAGCATCCATCAGATGATTTTTAAAGGTTATGCGACTTCACAGAGTCCAAGCTTGAAATATTTTCACGAATTTATTGCCTTAAAAAATTCAATGAAAGCAATGCATACTGATTTTGTTTTTTTTTAAGCAGTAAAATATTGAAAACACATACTTTTTTATTAAAAAAAAAAAAAACAGCCAACACTGAAACATACATTTTTTTTGAGGAGACCACAAAACCCTGTTTGTCATTCATTTTCTAGAGAGAATATTTTTTGTTTACAAAAAATAAGGGTATGTCAAATATCGGGATAACCTTATAAATTATTGAGTCATGGTTTGAACGACTACAAAACTAGAACTAAGTTTTTGACAGAAATAATAGAGTTTAATGCAATATTTCAAAATTAAAGTTTTTTGCCTCAATAACGATACCATATGTAATGGTTCCATAGAGTAACTTTGGGTATTGTGATATGGTCGGGTAATGTGATATACTTACATATATTGTTAAATACACAATTTTCGATTAGAATAAAAATGTGAACATAACGGCAACAGAAAAAGACACGTGCTGCAGCTTAATGCGCGCTCTCATTCGCTGTGTTCGCTCTAATTGTTGTGAAATTGTTTTATTGGTGAAGTCGATATTGTTTTTTGTTTTGTTTTTTTTTTTTAGTGTGCTTTGCGAGTGAATTACAATAAAAAGAGCAGAATTGTACGCTGAAACAGATAAATTTGTTAGAGTTTGAATTAAGTTAGCCACAAATGAGGTGAGATTTTGATTTTCTACAGGGTATTTTTACAAAAACCACCTTTTATTTTGAAATCCGAACTCGGCTATTGTGATATAGTCAAAGTAAGGTAATGTGATAAGCCATTTATTCATACCATATCTATCCATTCCATTCATTTAATACTTTTGTTAAGTTTTTTCATGCATATTTGTATTCAGTTGATTTTTCAATTCAACTAAAATAATAAAATTGTTTCAACAACAACATTAATAACAATTTTTTTCTTTTCAATAACATGGTTTTTTTAAAATTTTTGTTGAAAAAACAATAGATACTGCTGTGAACACTATTCTGATAATGTGATATTGGTATATATGGTATATCACATTATCTGAACATGGTATATCACTTTACCCGCCAATTTAATTAAAGGGTGTTACATTACTTTTTTCATTGGGTTACGCTATAGAGCTCCAAAGTTGTAAAACACTGCAAAATGCATCAAAACATACCCTGTGTAATGCGATATAAGCTAAGTTATGAAAGTTACTAGTAATTATAAATTTAAAAATACCTATATCACATTACCCGAAGTTGCTCTATATTTGCTCAATAGATGATTGAGATTTAAAAATCTTTAAAGTTTCATGGCTAGAGTAAAAAAAAAATAAATACAAATCAGGCCTTACTTAAAAAAAGTACCAAAAAACGGAACAAATAATTAAATACACAATATATTGACACTGCATAAATTTTGCTGCTGGCAAACGCTAAATGCTTCAATGATTTCTGGTACTAAATTACAGACTAGAAGCAGCTATTTTTAACCCAAAAAAAAAACAAAATTGGAAGAATGTTGTGTATTTTTTTTACACAGAACTTAAATGAATGCATTTGGAAATATTTTTTTTCACTGCTGCATATAACAAAATTGATAAAGAAAAAACAAAGAAAACCCCAAAACCATGATAGGCAAAAATAAAAGTTTAGATACTATTTATAGTCGCACTCACAATGAACAAAAGAAACAAACTAACTAGTAAAATAACAATTTTGGCCAAAAGCCAAAAGAAGAGCGTGCTACTCTGCGCTGAAATTTAAAGCATAACAAATACAATGCTTCATATTTGTATGCTTTACATTTGAAGTGTTGTAAAATTTATTTAAAATAAAAACTTAAAATTTCTATAATCATGCTTAAATAAAGTCCAAAACTTAACTTTAATTATGCTGAGTGTGCATAGTTTTGAATTATTTGTTGTGAAAACAAAAGAATATGAATTGTATTTGAAATATTAACATACTTTTGCACCCACCCCTTAATATTTGCTCTTTTTAACATTTGTCCAACTTGACGCTTGGCTGCGTTTTTCATTATAATTCCTATAAAAAAAAAAAAGAAAGAAACAACAAATCGCAATAATTTGCACCGGATGACAAAAAATTATTTGTAGCCAGTAAAAAAACACTTGTAACAAAAATCAATAAAAAAATAACTCAAATGTTTTTGCTTTAATATTTAATAGTATGGCATGGTTTTGTTTTTTTTAAGCGGCTTATATATTACCTAATTACCTAGTTGACTCATATTAACAAAGCTTGACATATTCATTAGAGCTAAAAATTTATTAAATACCATATGTTTTGTATGTAGCAATATTTTGTAAAAAAATGCTTAGTTTTTTTTTTTATATTTCTTTTTTATATTTTCTGCAGTAATAATATATTTACGACAATTTAAGCGGATGTTAGCTTTAGATTATTTAACATATTTTTTATCTTTCAAAATTTAGTCAGAAGTTTGACATTTGAATACATTTTAAACAACTTTATCATTAAAAATATTCGAAATAAATCAGTAAAAATAAACTTGACCAAAATAAAAAATTTTATAAAAATTGGTCTTAATTCAAATAACATTTAAAAAGTACTTAATTTCGAATTCAAATACAATCTCAATACAAATATAAACGACAAGCGTCATGCTTCGCACCTTATATATCTCAAACTGTTAGTTTTCTTGCTATTACAGTGCTGTTCAAACTTTGTATTTAGATTATGTCAAAAATGTTCAGCCTGAAAGTATGCATAGAAAATTTATTGTATCGATTTATTGTTATCGATTAAATTTTCTGTCGTTGAACGGGTTTTTAAACAAGTATATAAATAAATGTACAAAATAATGAAAAAAAAAAAAACATTGAAACAAAACATAAATAATATTTTGAATGATGAAATTTCAACACATAAACATTTGAATGATTCCCTGCAAACCTTTTTCAATCGCCTGAGAATCTCCAGCGAATCGCTTGGAAAATGAAACGTTCGCCGGCGAGCTCTTCTGAGAGTCTTCCAGCTGAGGCTGAATGTAAGCAGCTGAGGCCATAAAAACGATTCGCCGGGAAGATTCACCGACGAATCGCCAAGAGGAGTCTGAAGTGATTCGCCTGGAAGATTCGCGAACGATTCTCCGAGAAGAGTTTTAAGCGATTCGCCAGGAAAAGTCGCACACGAATCGGCAGAAGGAGCTTAAAGTGATTCGCCGATAAGAGTGGCAAAGAAATCGCTTTAGAGGTCCTCAGCTACTTGTTGCAGAGCATCGATGTTGAACGTTAAGAGTTGTTGCAAGTTTGAACTAACGGGCTCCTCTGACGGTGTTTTATCCCAGTTTCATGAAGTTTTTAAAAGTTAAATTTTTTTATAAATTTAAACGATTTTTCAGAGCCTGCTTCATAATACAATGATAAATTTTGAAAGATGAAAAATCTATCTTACAACGATCGCCGGAATGAGCTAAGGAAGATTTAGAAAATTTTTTGAATCGCGCATTCATCCCTTGGGCGATCTAAGAGCGATCCATTTTCCAACGATCGCCGGAATGAGCGAAGGAAGATTCTTAACATTTTTTGTCAATCGCGCATTTGTCGTTTGGGCGATCGATAAGCGATCCATCTTTCAACAATCGCCGGAATGAGCGAAGGAAGATTTTTTAAATTTTTGAGAATCACGCATTCATCGCTTCGGCGATCAAAAAGCGATCCATCTTCCAAAGAACCCTTAGGCGAATCGCTAGCCAAATGATCTTATCTTCCAATCGTCTTCGAAATGTTTGCAGGTTTTGATCAGAAAAAAAAACTTTCTAATTTGTGAAATTTAAAAAAAAAAAATTTCGATTTTTCATAATCATTTTTTTTTTAATAAATAATTATTGAAAAGTGATTATGAAGGAACTTGGTTTATGAATTTCGTGTTTTCGAATTAAAACATAAAAAATCGAATTAAAAAAGTTCCAAAATTCCCTTATACAAAACTATTTTAATTCCCTTATACAAAACTATAAACTATTAAAAAAAATTTTTCGATTTTTCATAATCATTTTTTTTAAATTAATAATTATTGAAAAGTGATTTTGAAGGAACTTGGTTTATGAATTTCGAATTAAAACTTCAAAAATCGAATTAAAAAGTCCTAAAATTCCCTTATACAAAACTATTTTTACAAATTCCCCTTCTCAAAGTCCTCTTTTGAAAAATTCACCATCACAAAATTCCCCTTAACAAAATTCTACGAAATAAAAAAGAAAAAAAATTATGTTGACACGGGAAAAACGCGCGAGCCGTTATACTTTTTATATTATTTACAAAGAGACTTTCATAAATGTAGATTTTTGTAAAGTACACAAAAAAAGAAAAATTTTGTTACAGGAAAAATTTGTCAATTTAAATTTGAAAATAGGTGAATTTTGAAATGGATGATTTTAGTAAAGAGAAATTTTTTGATTTTCTAAATTTTTTTTTTTAATGTTTTAAAAGGGAATTTTCTGAAGTTGAATATCGTTACGGCAAATTTTGGAAAAGGAAATTTCGACTCGCTCACAAGGGTTACTTCGCAAATTGTTATATTTAGAAATTAAAACTTTTGCTCTTTAAACTGGTATAAAACAAAATTTTCACAAGTATTCGCTCTAAAATTAACGAATCAAAAGTGGACTGCCCGATAAAAATTGGTATTAAATCTGGTCGAATTAAGAGATGTTCAATAATAATAAATTAATAATTTAGGAAAAAATGCGGTCCAACCGGACACCAAATATTATTTCACATCGTAATTTCACTTAACAATTTGAAATATCTTTACATTGAAATATATACAAAACACGATCCCTTCATTGCTTTGGGATAAAAATTTTCATCAAACAAAAAGGAAACACGGTAGCAAACTTTTAAATTGGTCTAGCCCGACTATGGAATGACTATGGTCTAGCCTCAAACCTTCTATAATATTTAAATATATGGGACGTTCTGTGTCAAACGGAATAAGACAGTTGCCAAAATTCATGTTAATATATTTTAGTGATCTTGGGCTGAAGATGTTCGTTAGAAAAAAGAAAAGAAATAAAATGAAAAAATTTTTATAACATTCTTTAAAAAAAAACACTTTAAAAATCGATACCAAATGGTTAATTTAGTGTTTCATAAACAAGATTTTTGTATTAAGAAGGGACATTACATTCGCAGCAGAGAAAACAGACCTTTTTTTAAAAATTCATAACTCAGCCAAAAACAAACATTTTTCAAAAATTGAATTGAACAAATTACAAAAAAAAAGTTTAAAAAAAATATATTTTTCACTCCAACATGGTTTTATAGAGCTCCAAACTGGAGGCAGAGAAAAATACGGGGCCTCGTGGTTGCAGCGCTGGGAGTATCAAAAATTGTCTGATCTGGAAAAAAAATTACTTGTTTTAAAATCTTAACAAAATTGGTTATCGTATGTCAAGAGCTTTTTTTAAATTTTTTTTTCAATTTTTGGTGATGTTTCAAATTTGAAAGCGTGTTTTTTCGAAAAAAATTTTGACTTTAAAAATTCATAAAAAATTGAAAAAAATTTAAAAAAAGCTCATGTCATACGATAGCGAATCAAGTTTAAAATAATACAAAAAAAAAAATTTCGCCAAAAAATGAACCCGCTAGTGCCGCAACCAGTACGAAAAACATGGTTTCGAGATAAACGCGTTCAAAGTTTGTGAACAAAGAAAAATGCAAAGCAAAATAAAATTGCGCTCTCACTTATGCGCTGTAACGTTTGAACCCGTAGGAATTTTTCCATTAAATCTTAGAATCTTAAGAATGTTTGCCAAAATACAAAATTATAAAAAACGTCGATTTCAAAAAACGGCCAATGTCATGTCCCAACTTAATGCCGTTAATACAGGTTAAAAATAGTGGTTGGTTTCAATACCTTTTGATCAAGCCGTATAGGTGCCAAATTTGTCTCATCCTACCCACAGGCCAAAGAGTATAAGCAGTGTAAAAGATAGTGACTTGCATGCATATCCTGTTTTATACATATCTACCAACAAATCTTAAGAAATCAAATGACACCACGAGGTCTGAAAACCCCTTCGCACTGTGAACAAGCCTAATCTCAGATGGCACTCAACGTGTGAAGTTTAACTAGACTTAAAATCATCAGCAGCTTTATACTCATGAACTTCCAATAAAGTCGAAGTCGGTCTCCATTTTCTTGAACATCTCTGGATCTGCGGGTGCCTTAATGGTTGGGTAATAGAAGTTCTCAACGAGGTAAACTAAAATGATACGCGATTCTTCCCAGAGTGAAAAGCCTTATCGACCAATGTGGGCAAAACGGTGTTATGGGTCAATGTTCAAAACTTTGACTTCAATTGTTTGCCGGCCTGCAACTTCAAGAGAATCTTGTTGAGCTCAACACCTAGAGTTAAATGAATTGTTTCTGACTGTGAAGCTTGACCAAAGGAATTACTGTACAGAGAAGTTTCAACGACGACTGAAAATAAATATTAGCTAAACGCTTTCCAAACGATCTTTTAATAATTTTTGCAAAATAAGTTTGATGACCAAGCCGGAAATTCTATGTTTCAAGGCATGCTCTCAGATAACACCTGAAATTATTGGTTCGTAGTTAAAAAGAAAAACATATCAATATATTCTCTCATACTCCCATGAAAACAATTGTCCCTTTTTAATTCTCCCAGGAATATAATATGGCAATTGAAAAACAGAAAGGCCCTTTATAAAGCAGCATTTGTCAGCTTAATTCCTATAAAATTCCAATTCCAAAATCTGCATAATGTTTACTTTTCCCAAAAATAAAATTATTCCAAAACTTGCATAATAGTTGAATGAGAGAAAATTTATCATAACTAGGGAAAAAAAAATTGTTTTATGATTGAACAGTCGGAAAACTAAGTTAAGTATAGTTATAATTCATAAGATGATAGACAACATCTTCAGCAGTTAGTTGGTTTATAATTAAGCCATCTTTTTATTTTTTTGTTTTTTTTTTTTCTAAACAAAACCTGACTTTCTGTCAGCGCTTGTCTAGCTTAACAGCTGTGTCATAGCTTTCAATCTAAGTATCTCTCCCCCAACAAAAGTTATTTCACTTTTGTCTACATCAGTTAAGGTTGTTAAGGTTGGCTTAATTGACGCTAGGCACCTGCTTTTTTTTAACTATCTAACTTACATAATAATATTAATAATATTTTTTTTTTATTTTTATTTTCACCCGCCCAGCTGACAGCCGCAACTAACAAGAAATTTTATTTATGTCAACACAAAAACCAAAAAAAAAATCTATTGTTAACAAGCTTGAAAAAAAAAAGTTCATTATGAGCTCTCGTTTCAAGTCAACGATTCTTCAGTTGAGCTGCGTTTACCTATGGGGGTGGTTGTTATTGTTTCGAACTCGTGCGCGTGCTTGCAATTTTTACAAAATAGCACTTAATTCGTTTTTGCTTGCAAACTAAAAACGTCTATTTTTGTGCAATTTTGCTAACAAACATAAATCTATAAATAAGTTTAATAAATTTCGAGTGTTTTTGAAGGCGATATCAAAATGTTTAAAGCAAATTATTATAAACGGTAAAAAACATGCACTACAAACGTGCCAAAATTGAAACACCAATCTTTTGTTTTAAAAATGGACTAGCAATTAGCGATTAGCTGAACATTTCTAATAAGAAAGCAAGTAATATTCGAACTAATCAGTTGCTATAGTGCTTTATTTTCATGTTTGAAATGTGCTGCACATGCGCCTCATAACATCTAATAAATAATGATTTATGTGTCTTCGTTATGGAAAAAAGTTGGATTTCCTTTATTTTGTTTATAAACTCTTAACTCAAAATTATCTATAGTTTGAATATTATTGTCATGTCGTAGATTAGATAAAACACTGTTGTTACAAACTAAATCTAAAGTTTGGACTAAACAATAGCTTGTTGTACAAGTATTGTTGATTTTTTAAAAGCTTTTCGATTATTTAAGTATTTGTGAGATTAAATATTGTAACACTCGATAATAAAAAATTACATCAATATGACTTTGACACAATTTTGGCCAGTATAACAATATTGTTCTTCAATTCATAACTCAAAAACGTATTATTTAAATATTTCTCAAGACAATAAGGATTCGAAAGTAAAAGTCTCTTCTGCATTGTGTTTGTTAAGCTTTCAGTTGTACATTTGTTAATAAAATTATATCGAATAAATTTTACTCTAAATCGAAGACATAAGTGTATGAAAGTGATATGTCGTAAAAATGTACTTTCGAGAAAATTGAGTTCAAAGTTTCACATTTTTACTGAAATCTACATATCGCACACTAAATACAAAACAGTCACAACTCAATATTTTCCAGTCGCAACTCAAAATTTGTCGATACCGACTTTTTGTTATAAATCAATTTACAAAACTCTATCTCACTTCATCTTTTTCATTATTTTCTTCATTAACTGGAAGAATGAGGTTTGTGTGTTTAAATAAAAATTGCTTATCTTCAGCAACCGAGGAGTTTTATTTTTTGCGCTTCTCCTGAAAAGTTATATTTTTTGAGTTTTGTCTGTTTTGTATTTAGTGTGCGATATATTAAATCATACTTTGTCAAGTAGTTCATTTCTAAAATAACTTTCCACAAACATGGCTGTTTTAAGTTTTAAAATTGTTTGTACACATGCATAAGCGCAGCCAAAGGGGGGGTTTTGGGGTTTAAACCAAAAAAAAAAAAAATTATTGTAGTACCAAGCAAAATAGTATTCAATCAAAGGAGTCACATGAAAAGCAACACACGTTTTATGAAATGAGTGAAAACCCCAAATGTACTATATTTCAAATCGATTCTGGTTGATGCATAATCTGCTAAATTAGTCATATTTTATTCCTTCAGACTGCACCGGCTTAATGGATCGATTTTGTATGGAGACAAAAAAGTGAGCCGGACACCGACTCAAAAGTAAGAAGTACTCTTAAAAACTAGAAAATATTTTTTTTAAACACCTATAAAAAATTTATTATTCTTGATATTCAAATGCATTTAAGATTATTGGAAAAGTACTGAGCTCTTCTTTCTTTTGGTGTATCGTATGATGTTGTTTAATCAAAACTGAGTACTATGAAAAATTAGTTTTTTATAAGTGTTAAAAAATATAAATAGTCGAAAATCATGAATTTTTTACTGGGGCGCTATCTGGCGCACATTTAACTAAAAACTGGTTAAAAGAAATCGATTTGCGTACCTAAAAACTCATATGTACCCACTAATCTATACTATTATATAAAATTGAAGTGGAAATATTAAGTTCACCAATGACTCCAAAACTACTGGTCCGATTTTTATGAAAAAAATTTTAAAATATCATATTTGTGCTACAGAATGCCATAGGTGGGGTTTATTTAAGAAAATTTAACAATAAATATATTTAATTAAGTTGTTAAGTTTTTTAGGAAATTACCACCGATGCTAATCATTGCTTGGTCGCTTGCTTTTCACGCGTCTGTGTTACGAGAGTTTAAACTACATATTCCTATCAACCCTTCTCTTTAAAGTTTATTGATCTCGCTCTCCACACTCATTCGAAGAGTAACCAAAAGCAGTTGGCGCTCTTTGACGTGATGGGAATACAAGTTAAATAAACCTTGCTGTGCTGTTATTGCTGTAGAATGATGAGCTGCAAACCAATGTGTGCATATTTGTTTCGCCGCATGCAATTTCTTTACACATATTATTATTGTAGTTTTCCAATTTTTTAATATTTCAAAATGCGGCATTCACAAGTGTGATAGCATATTTTGTATAGATTATAGATAAATTAAAAGTTTGAAAAATGAAGTGTTCATATTTCCCTTAACTACAAATAAATGCCCCGACGTAAAACAAGTTTGACAAGTTTAACAGAAAATGCAAGAGCGATGCTCAGCGTTAGGAGAGCAAGAGCAGCGACTCAAAGAGAAAATTGTTGGTAAATTCAGGGTACACTGAATAAGGTAGTAGCAAGACGGAGAGCGTGACTGCCGTAAATGTCAAAGCGAACTGCTTGAGCTGTTGTTGTTGTTGCTGTTGTTTTTCAGCAGCCATTTGATTTTGACACTTTCGGATAAGCGAAAGAGAGCACGGTCAGTTTTGAGGCAACCTTGTTATTCAACCATGGGTAAATTATGCATGCAATTATTTGCTTTCACGACTGCAATTGGAGTGAGGCAGTGGCGTAGCTAGGGTTGCTGGCACCCGGGACCAAAACTAAATTGTTAAGTAAACCCTTTTAGAAGGTTATACTTAACCTCATAAAAGCAATGCTTAAAAAGTACTACGAAATTAATATAATTTTTTTAAATAATAATTTGCTGTTATGATTATTTTGTTTAAGTGCAAATGAGTACACATAAATATTTTAATTCAATGTATTATTTATAAAAGTCGGTAACAATATACAAAATTAATCTCATCGATAGTAATATATTAGATATCATTTGTAAGATAAATTGGTAACTTATACAAAACTGAAAAATTTTCCGCAATCAAGGAATTTTTCAAAAATGTTTTCTTTACGCAAAATTTTGACTTGCAATAGTAAGTTAATCCCCAAAGATCTATTTTGAATAATTTTGCATAATTGAGGAAAAAATAGGACCGGGAAGTAAAGCGTTAACAAATTTTCCCTCAGTGACCCTGAATAACTATCAATTTAAACATTTTTTCGAAATCAATCCACGTCTTCTATATAAAAGTTAAGTGAAAATTAGAACAAAATATTAAAATTAATTTATAAACTTTTTTCCTAATTTTTATAAATTTCTTTATAGTACTCTTTATACATTTCGACATTTCAGCTTCGACTTTACTAGACAAGACTGAGGTCTGTAACATTTGACTGCCTTATTCTCGACCATAAATATCACAGTATCACAATATCACAGTGATACCAAATTGATATAAGAAATTTGTTTCATAGTCATTATCTACATAATTCCCAAAGCAAACTTGCCCTGGGAGACCAAGTTCAAGAGTCATGAAAATTAGAATAATTTTTAGAATAGTTTTTTCTTAAAAACTGTATTTTTACAGTTTTTGTTGGTTGATTTGAACAGAATAATAATTATGTATTTTAGTAAAGTAAAGGAGTTAGAAAACCATCTTTGAGTTTTAAATAGACATCTTCAAAATAAAATAAAACAACATCAGAACGCCATAAAATTGTTATAAAACGCCATGTATTTAATTTAAATAAAAAATTTTATGAATTTTAATCAATTTTATTTTTTTTTAGAAATTTTTCAGCAAGTAATAAATTGAGCTTTTAAATTGTTTTATGTAACAGGATACCCAAAAACATATTACTATTAAAAATTATGTTCTAGCAGATTTAGAGCTGCAAATAAGGTTTGTTTGTCGATGTATAGTCTTAGAACTTAGTAATCACAAAATTATAAAGTATATTTTTATTCCTGGCATTTATGACACGAGCAACTTTTTCTAAAAAGCTCTGGAGAAATGTATTGCTGGAGAACATCCCAGCAAAATCTTCGCTTACATATAATCGAAAAAGTAATCCAGAAAATTTCATTCATCGCTTACCCTCTCGCTTACTGAACCCATTATTTTTATATATCCATGTCATTAGAGGTAATCGAAAGCGCTGTCACTTGCAAAGATTAAGCGCTTAAAACGGTTGGTTTATAATTGATTTCACGAAATTAATACTTGAATAACAACTTTCAAGTTGATGTGAATGCATTGCCGTGAATTTATTACGGATTAAATTTAAGGTCTTGCATTAGCATTTATGTAATGCATTTTGGAATCGATTAAAAAACAAGACCTAACGAAAAATTTTGCTGGGATGTTGGATGAAATGTTTACTATACTAGCATGTTTGAGCACTTCTTAAGATGAATATTTGAAGTATAAAAGCTTTTTTAAAAAACTTTATGGAATATAAAGTGAGGAATATATATATAGGAATAAACTTTAATTCATCACTTTAATGAATATAATAAATAAAAAAAAAACCATTAAAAATTATCTTCGACTTGCCCGAAGTCAAAATACTCAGGTTGAAGCTTATTCGAATTTATTTATAAGTTATATTTTTTTCCAATTTTTTATATTTCAAACTCAGAGTACGTTTTATTTATCAAGAAAACAAGACTTATGTATGATCTTTCAATTCAACACATTAATTTTTGTATAAATTATGAAGGTTTTGATATTTTGGTGACGTCACTTTCTATGGAAGTATTCACAAAATTTTGTTGAATTTCAACTGCAGGGTATATGTTTCAAATTTAAGCATTACAGGGGTGCTCCAATTAAGCGAACACCGATTTAACGAACTTCCAATATAACGAACCCTTATTTAATGTTGTTGACTATATTACGAACATTTGAAATTGTAGGTATTCTATTTAACAACATTTGCTTCTCTGAGCTCGCTTCGTTTGTTTTTGGATTTTTAATAACATTAATATGTATTTACTTATCTAATTCTCAAATAGTCCCCTCGGGTTAATATACATATTGTAGGGTTTCCTTTTTAAAAAACATTATAGGAATGTATTGACATAATCTTGGATATTTCATTTGGAGTGTGAACAGATTTTAACCAGCAGCTTTCGAAACATTTAATAATAATAATTAATTATATCTAAAACAAGTTCAAAAATTCAACTTTATTGGAGTGCATAATTAAAACAAAAAATGTAAGGATATTTGTTTCAAGTTGACAAATTTATTAGCTTTGTTATATGATAAAAAACTCGAAAATAGTATTACCGATTTAATGAACTTTTCGATTTACCGAACGACCCTGGACATTATATCTTTCATTAAACTGGAGCACCACTGTATGACAAATCTCAAATAATGAAATTTATTTCATTATGGACTTTAAAAAGATTTGCAATAAAGACACGGCTGTAATCGTGTGGACAAACTAATGAACAGATAGACAGACGAACATGGCTTAATCGACTCATGGTCGTGAAAAAAATTTCGTGATAAAATTATTGTGCCCGCTACGCTTTGCGGGTGGAGTATAATAAATATTTAATACAAAACTTTGAAAAACGTAGAAGTAGATTATGGTAAACGAGTCGGTACAGCAGAAAATCAGATTTTTCTTATTCCTGGTAATGCCAATGAATAAAAAACGATGTTAATACTGAAGTATTAAATAACTAAAATGGAAATATTTTCACTTTATTATAGTTATACTATTTAATATAATTTGCTTCCAAATACAAATAATATGCAAATATTTTAAGTTTTTTTATTATTGCAATTTTTCAAATATACAAAGGTATTATTGATAAAGAGAAAATGTCCGTGGCGAAGCCTCGGACGACTGTGGCCTGCTAGTATATATATATATACCCACCAAAATTTGCCAAAATCAAACAGTAAAAAAAATAATGATTGAGCTGAAGGAAGCTTTTGAATATCGATTTCTGGCATTTTATATAATTGTGGCACTTAGTTTTGGTTAAACCGCTCCATACGATATATCAATGGAAAGAAGAGCTGAATAATTTATCCAATAAATTTAAATTCATGTGAATATCATGAAAAATACATATTATACACGTATTTAAAACAACCTCTTTTCGAAAATGACAAAATATGGATTTTTTGGGGTCTCAATAGAGTTTGTAAACACAAAAAATTTCCAAAATTTTTTTAGTGTACCATGAAAATGTTTAGTGTTTTGCTTATCTTGGGTATGCTTTCTGAAGAAAAAAGTTTATGCAAAAATTCGTTTTCTGCTCAAAAGATGTTCAGAAGAACCAAAACCGCTCCATGGAGATTTCTCCGATCCAAGCAAAATTATACAGAAATTGTTTTTAAGAGTCCCTCTAACTTTTAAGTCAGTGTCTAGTCAAATTTTGATTTCGATCCGGCTTACTACACAGTTAAATTTTTGTTATATTCTGATTCTGACCACTTGAAGGGTTGTTGGTAGTGTCCGACCGAATATTCGGTTTCGGTTTCGGTTTCGGCCAGTTTCGGCCCTTTTAGTCAGTTTCGGCTATTCGGCATCAATATGGCCGAAACCGAAACCGAAACCGAATAACTCTAAACACTAAAAAGTTCCTTAAAGTGGTGTTAAAAATTATCTCTTTATTTATTATTTTAAAGTTGAACTTTAATATTCAAAGAATATTTATCGTATGTATACGTTATTATTATCTTTTTGAATTGTTTTGTTTTTGAAAGCTTTTAATTAAATTTTAAAAAAAAAATAAAATGTTTTTAAAAACAAATTTGTATGCAGACTTTCAGTTTCGGTTTCGGTTTCGGTTTCGGCCGAATATTACAAAAATGGCCGAAATTCGGTTTCGGTTTCGGCCAAAATTTTGGTTTCGGTCGGACACTAGTTGTTGGCAATACTTCGATTTGAGTTATCTTTTCAACTTCTAGCATGGAGGAAACTTGAAATATTTGGAAACAAATTAATTCAAAAGTAAGACATAGTAAAAAAGCCTAAATTTGAGGAAAATGGGTTGAATCACTCGCCACTGAAAAAATCAAAGAAATTTCCTGTTAAATTGTTATTTTTCGTCCTTTTTTAAAGTCATTTTTTAAACATCGATAACACAAACTCTACAGAATTAAGTTTATAGTGAAGTCATGTGATTCATTATAAAAATAATTCCGAATGACTTCCGAAAGTGGGAAAAAAAATTTACAATTTCTAATTTTCCATCGTTTTTTCCAAATCCTATTTCATAAAATTTCTCTAAATTTTTATATATTATGCGATATTAAGGAATTATGGCTTATTAGGTAAAAATATGTTGGCCTCATTTTTCTTCTGTCCATCCATCCAATGACATAATATAGTTAAACGCCTTATTCATAATCTTTCATTGGATTTTCAAAATCAGTTTTTTAACCGATTTTGGAATAGTGTAGGAAAGACCTATCGTTAAAAATATATTATTTCGATTTCGTCAGCATTTGCGCATTGGACAAGTAATACCAAACGATTTTTTCAAACTCAGACTCTTTGTTTTTCATCCCAAGGTGTCAGAAATTTAGCGGTTTTTACTTTCGGAATTGAGCATAATTAGTGCTCACTAAAGGACGAATTTTAAAGCTAGTGCCAGCCAATTGGGTATTTTTACAACGAAGTGATGTATGGATGAAAAATTTTCACTGCACTCAAATATGTTAAAGAGTTTTCTCTACAGAATGCTTTTCTCTAAATGTGATACTAAAAAATCCCTAAAAATGATAAAAAGCTTCCATGAAAAAAAGAAATATATTAAAAATATATCGTTTTTAGAGAATAAGACTTTTTAATTTTTGAAAAAAGATTTAATTTTATTTAAGAAAATACTTCGCACAATGAATTTTTTATCAAAATTGAGTAAACATTTTTCATTTTCCTTAAATTTTTCTCTATAAATGAGAATTTTTTGTGTGAGAAAAATACTTATCATTATTAGAGACATTGAAATATTTCCATTTCCCATAAGTGAAGAAATATTTATTTGAAAATGTGAAAATTTATTCTAATTGAATTATCGAAAATAGAGAAATTTTTTATCGGAGAAAGGTAGGCATTTTTTTCTGAATGTGGGGATAAAAATATTGAATTTTTGCTGACCTTATTGGGACTCGAGTAAAAATGAAAATATTTTAGCTCAAGCCTTATAACCTTCGTATAAATGCGAAACAAGAAAAAAATCCATTAAACGGCCTACAACTGGTGTTTGCAAAATATTTTGGCCGAACAGATCCTAAACAACGTTGAAGCCAGTTTATTTTAAAACGACCGCTACCACTGCTGTGCACCTTCTGTACGGATAGAATGTCCTGACAGTGACCGTTTTAATTTAAAAAAAAAAATATGGTGCTGGCAGTGGCGTAGCGAGGGGGGGAGGGGGCAGGGGGTGTTATCATGCCCCGGGCGCCACTCGCAGAGGGGCGCCAAATCATTCTCAAGACAAACAAAATTTTGCAAAAAAATTTGTTTTAATTAGTTAATTCAATAATTAAGTTAGCCAACTGTAGGGTACAATGCTATGATAATGCTGTCCTTATGTCAGATCACATATCTGGCGTTCAACAGAGAATAAGAGAAAAAAATAGTAACATAAGGTGTGTATACGAAAAAAACTGGTCGGGGACAAACACACGCTTTCGTGTCAAATAGAAAACTATCACGACATGTAACGGTATTAATCGTAGGAGAATTTTTTGTTTAACATTACTGCATCAATATTTTTTTGGAATTTTGTACAGTATGCAAAATGAGTTCGGGTGAAGAAGGTGTACGCGAATTAATAGTGCGCAAAAAGCACGATTTTCCACATTTGTCTCACAAAGACATTGCAAAAAATTAAACGTTGCAAAATCAACAGTAACTTTGGTGCTTAAAAACTTCAGTGAACGTTTAACTGCGGAAAGAAAAATTGGGAGCGGACGAAAAAAGGGATTTACTTAAAAAAAAAAGTTTAGGCAGTTGTTGATTTATTCAAAAAGAATCCCGGACTTTCCATAAGAGATATGGCCAAAAAAGAACGTATGTCACCTGGCTATGTACAGAAAACTCGCAGAGAAATAAGTCTTCAATCATATTAAGTTCCATAAGCCCCGAACAGAAATTACAAGCAAAACACAACCGCTAAAACTCGTTCGAGAAAGCTTTATGACAATTTCGTGCACAATTTTGGCTGCATAATAATGGATGACGAAACGTACGTCAAAGCAGATTTTAATCAGCTTTCTGGTCAACTCTTTTATACTGCAAAGAAGAAAGGCGAAGTTGCGCATATGCTTAAAAAAAAAAAGTGGACAAGTTCGCGAAGAAATATTTGGTTTGGCAAGCAATTTGTAAGTGTGGTTTAGAAAGCAGAGTTTTTGTCACTACTGGTTCAATCAATCAACAAATTTATGTGGAAGAGTGTTTACAGAAACGTCTGCTGCCTCTTATACGACTTCACAAAGATCCTGTTTTGTTTTGGCCAGACCTAGTAACCTGTCACTTTGGCAGATTGGCCATGAACTGGTACGAAGAGAATGGGGTTCAAATTGTACCAAAAATTGCAAATCTTCCAAATTGCCCTGAGCTTCGACCAATAGGGAAATACTGGGCAATAATGAAAAGGAAATTGCTACAAACAAAGCAAGTTGCCAAAAATTAAAAAGAGCTCAAGCAAAAATGGATCAAGGTATCATCTCAGGTCACCGCAAGTGATGTGCAGCGCCTAATGGGAGGTTTTAATTCAAAGTTAAGATCCTTCGCATACGATTCAACCAAATGAACTAAATTATTGATTTTATTTAAGGTATAGTTATAAGCTTTTAAAAAATGTATTAATTTCCGTTTTTGTTAAAAAAATACGGTTTTGATACCCATTTATTACCGACCAGTTTTTTTCGTATACACACCTTACGTCTCTTTTTCGCACGTTCAACATTACGATAGAAATTGTTAAAAATCTGTTAAAGAATCTGTAACACGATGGAGCGCCAGAGCGCAAGCAGTTAGCGTTATTGTCGAGGGACTGGAAGAATACGTAGAATTATAAGAAAAATTAGCAGATGAAAATACTGCCACAAGCGGTACACCAGAAATGCTGCAATCTTTATCTTAAACCGAATTTAAATATCATAACTTTAGTCCATTTCTGGCATGAACTCTAAGAGAATTGATCGTGTGCACCTCAGATTACAAGATCCTAAAATTAAATTTAAAGAAGCGTTCCATGATCTCAAATTATTGGCGACTGAACTTGCAGGAATTCGAGATATGTGAAAAAGTTATCGAAAAGGCTAAAAATCTTTGAAAAAAATGAGGAATCGATACAACAATCCGAATAAAATGTCTCCGACAAATGCGCAGAGAATTGACTGGAGACATACCTTTTCCGCAGAAAGCGAAAAATCTGGCGTTATGAAAAGCGTTCTTGATCGTCTGCGTCAGGAAATAAGTTTACAATTTACACTACTAAGGGACCTTAATTCCAAATTTTGGTATTTACTGGACGTTGAAAATTTATTAAGTAAGGACAATCCGTACAACGACCTTGAAAAGAATTGTAAAAATTTGGGTGAGTTTTATAATACAGATTTAAATGGAACAGAACTTCCATTTCCAACAGAAGAAGATGTTTTTCCAAACCTGAGAGTAGCACTTCAAATACTTATTACTATTTCAGAATCAATGTATCAATCAGTGTAAAATTGAATAAAATATGTAAAATACAGTACAATGCCTAATTTAAGCGTCTTCACTCAAATGCATCTCCTGACCGTATTTTTGCACGCATTTCTTTCGGCGGTAGTTTATATTCTCTATTAAAAATGAAAATAGTTTTCGATTTTTTATGAATTATGATAGCGCAAAAACTACTCATCCAAATGTAAAAATTTGTTGAACAAACATGAAGAGAATTAGAAATTTTATTTGGCTTAGCGTGATTATTATTATTGAACAAGAAGTGTACAGGATATATTTCAACATATGCGACTATATTTGAAAAAAGTGAGAAAAACTTTAAAAATCTTATAAATCATATAAAATCTTTAAAAACCACGTAAATCCTCTGTCCGTTTGCGTGAAATTTCACTCGCAACATTCATTTTTTTGTTGCGTGAAAATTCTGACAAATATTTTGTTGTGAAGAAATTGAAAAATTTGAGAAAATCACGCTTTACTTCTCAAAATAGACCAGCATTATTCATACAAAAATTCAATATATCTTTAGTTCGTGTTTGTAAGAGAAGAATAGAGTTAAAATAAAGAATTTAACATGATCAGTTCGATATAATTGATATCAAAATTAAATATAGTAAAATTTACTTAATTGAAATAAAAATATATAAACTTTATTATTTCAATTAGCGAGTATTTAAGCAAGCAACAGTTATCTTTAACGAAGTGTCAAATTTATAAACATTGCTAGCAAAGATGTTATGGATACGAATTAACAGGTTAGGTAGTTAAGGGCCAGTTAACGATAACCACAAGTTTCTTTAATGCGTTTGTGAATTCTACTGATGTTGATGCTCCACGAAAAAATAATTTAAAAGTGAAGTGGCTGAATACTTGGCAAAAATTAGACCAGCATCACTGAACAATCCAAAAGAATCAAAGCTGTAGTTGTTACTAGAACTGCTATTATCTTTAGACTTTCATTCTTCATTCGTTAACCAGCGTTCTGTTCTCTTCATGTCCTTTTATTTCTTCGGCTAATGATAGTCCTATTTCTGATGTTTGAACCACTTCTTTTTTATTAAAACCAATTTAGAAATAAATTAAAAAACTTTAAAATGAATTGGTAACATCTCGATGTTACTCGATCTTTGTACTCGTACAAATAACATTTGTCAAAAGTACCCCAATCAAAAATGTCAAATGTACCCAAATGCTCTAGGCTTCTTGTTTTTAAAATTTTTTTAGTTTATATTTAGTTTTATTGAAATTCACTTATATTTTCAAAAACATAAATAGTTTTTGCCAGAGTCATAACTGTTATAAGAAATATCTTTAAAAATTGGACCATAACAGTTATATTGTAAGAAAACAAATATTTATCAATAATAACTATTATTTAAAAAAAATAATTTTTCTCTGAAATAAGAGTTATGAATGAAGAAAATATTTTTTCGTTGCTGATAACGTTTATTTTCAATTTTTATTTTTTTACGTTGCCTCATAACTGTTATAGACGAGAAAAAAATTTTTACGTTGCTCATAATTTGTATGAAATAAAAAAATCTTTGTTAATTTTTTACGGCAACATGTGTTAGATTATCAATTGTAATTTTTTTTTCTTGCTCTCAGTAAAGGAATAAGGAGTTGTTACAAAATTAAGCATTCATAAAAAATGCAGTTGTGAATGCAACGTAAGTGTATTCTTAAATCGTATTTTAGGGCAACAGCAGTACAAGTGATTTTCGGGAAAAAATTAGTTACATACATATGTATGCGAACGCAAAGAAAAAATTGATATTTCATTAAAAAAATCATTAATTTCAGTAATTTCACATGTCATTTCAGCGAGTAACCGCGGATTTCACAATTTTGTATAAACGTATTTAAATTGTTTGTTGGAAAAAGAGAGGTACAATTGCACTTGGACTAGACTCCTGAATAGCATAAACTTTTTGTTTAGGCGAACAGTAGTAAATTGCAGTTGCTGTACTTCTTTTTCTGATTTTCTTAACCATAGAAGTAAAAAATTCAAATTTTGTATAAAACTTAATGACACGAAGAACCAACTACTCATAGAAAAAACTAAAATACAGTAAAAAACAACCAACTAACAACGATGCAAATGGAAGATTTTTTTTTGGATAGTGACAATAAGGGCGGTGCCATGCCATGCCCCCTTTCCAAAGATTGCTCAATAGTTAGTTCTAGGTCAGTTATAGGTCAAAACTTGTGTTTAGCGAAAATTTGTGTTCTTTAAAAATGCAACGCCACTAGCGGGTAGGAGGGTGAAAACAAACTTTACAACCTATTCTCATACCTACCAAAAATATAAAAAAATTTCGACTACAAACACCGTGACGCGAAATTTTTATATATTAGAAATAACGTAAAAATTTATTTCTCTACAATAACTCTTACCAGGCAACGTAAAAAAAAATTTTTTGAAAATAAAAGTTATGAGCAACGTAAAAAATTTTTTCTCGTTTATAACTGTTATGAGGCAACATAAAAAATATAAATTGAAAATTACTGTTATGAAGCAACGTATAAAATATTTTTCAAAATATCGACAACTTTTTCGACCTAAAAAAAATAAATAACTGTTATTTTGGGTCTCTGGTTTTTACCTTTTGTAAAAGGTTCTTTGATTAACTTTTATTATTCGATCGGAAGTCGTTACGTATCAGTGCCGAAAAATAACAGTTACGCGCGCAAAAACACAAAAACTTTTCAGTTACTTTTCTTCATGTATTGCAAGAATCGTCAAACTTCCTTCCTTGAGACGATTGCTGAAATACAATGATGCAAAATTTATAAAACAAATTATTGAAAAATAACGGTTCGTTTATACCGAAAACGTCTAGTCAGATGTGTCCCAGAGTCAAAGGTACCCCAATTTACCCTACTAGACTTAACTATAAAATTTTTTTTGCGATTTTCGTGTTAAGAGACCCTAAATCTATAACAAAATATAATGAACTGTCGTGTACAGAACCTTTTTCTGATTTTGACGCATATTGTTATTTGAATTAATGTAATTTAATAAGTGTATTATAATAATTTGTACTAAATATTAAAAAATATATATATAATATATCATAATTTTTTTCATTATTTCATTGGGGGCGCCAAAAAATTGTTTTGCCCCGGGCGCCAGCTATGCTCGCTACGCCACTGGGTGCTGGTCATGACTGAAGTTTGAACAAGGAACCATTAGTGCAAAAATTGAACGCACTAACCGCTACAACTCAGCCGCTGTAATTACGTAAAATTGTATTTATATATAAGTTCTACATTTGATAAAACCGCCCCCCAAAAAAAATTCCTGGTTGCGCCCCTGTACACATGTAAGACATGCATCCATGCCTTCATCCATCATTTCTTCAATTGTATACGGCATTCATGTGAACAGAAATAATATGTTTCAAATTTTTGTTACAATATCCAATAGGTTACACGGAATGAATGTAACTGCTTTGTTTAAAATGTGTATTGAAACTTTTCAATTTTCGTAAATGTAAAAATATAAAATTATTATTATACAATTATTATGATACTTCATTGTCAGAATTGAAACTCAACATTGAACAATAATAATAATCTACAAATTTATATTACAGTGATCCCCGGTTAATTGCGAAGAAAAGCTAATATTTATAGAGTTACCGGGATTTTCGCTATTAAGTTCCATGGCTAAAAGAGTTAAAAATCAAACAACAGCAGGCACAATTAAGTGGAAACCACTGTAGTTACACATGTAGTTACGAGCTAAATTACCAAATTTATGTTTAATACGGCCAAAACCGTCTTAACTATAGCATTTTTGTTAATTTTTGTGTAGAAAAATGGGGTGTGGCAATATTTTGCATTAAAAAAATTGAGTTTTTTTTGAGTAATTGAGTTCCATGGCTAAAAGAGTTAAAAATCAAACAACAGCAGGCACAATTAAGTGGATACCACTGTAGTTACACATGTAGTTACGAGCTAAATTACCAAATTTATGTTTAATACGGCCAAAACCGTCTTAACTATAGCATTTTTGTTAATTTGTGTGTAGAAAAATGGGGTGTGGCAATATTTTGCATTTAAAAATTATTACTATAACATAATTCCGTAAAATGTGAGTGCGGAACGCTTGATTTTTTTTTTAAATTTCAAAGTATATTTTTAGGCAGTTTTTGTTTTGTGATTTATCGAAACTTCAGAAACTTTTTATATTTTTTTTTTTTTTTTTGAAATGTTCAGTTCACATAAGTTTTAAACTTATTTCGTCGTTCCTACTATAGTTTCCGTTTTTACTTTAAGGTATTTTATAGATATTTGCAAGTAAAAATTGTTTTCTGACCATTGCTGATTTCTCACTCGGCTTAGAGAAAGGCAATATTTCATGTTCTTCCTTTATTTAAACTGGACCCGTCATTTTTGACGGTAAAGAACTAGTATTCACATAAATGCCTAACTAACACATGAACTAACACATAACCATAAAGTAAAGAAATTGTAATATTCGACAGCTGAAGCTTGGTTTGCGCTTCTATAGAGCTTACATCTATCAGAGAAGACATAGTTTACTAAATAGCTGTTGTAAGGTTTTTCAGAAGCACTCAAAATGGAAGGCGTTGATAAAACCTTAAGGGAACCTCCCTTGGACCTACAGTGACCCACAAAATTGTTCATAAAAAACTCGATTTCAACTCTTTAACGAATTTATTTGAACTGAGAAGATAATTCTTAGAAATTCTTGCGTTCTCTTATCAACCAACACTTTGAAAATCCAGACCACTTACAAATTTTGTTATTGCTATTCAATTGTTTTTGCAATGGCTAACGGTACAGCATAATTGTTGTGAACAGTTTTGTGACTCGCGTGATTTTTAGTTGATGTAAAGCGTTCGGTTACAGCATTTGAAAAAAAAAAATTCCCTCACGTTAGTTTTCTGCGTCGCGCATATTTAATTGGGTTTGAGTAAAAAAAGGGAATAATATTTACTATACGCCATGCCGAAAGTAATTAACTCAAATCTGATTGCTGTAATTAAGAAAGAGCTTCGAGAAGGCAAAAGTGTTCGTCAAATTGCGGGAAAGTGCCATGTTTCATTGGGATTTATCACAAAGATAAAAAAAAGTATGGTTCTAGTTCCAAACATTAACAAAGCTGGACGTCCACAAAAATTGTGTCCACAAACAAAACGAACAGTGAGGAGGCTGATAACATCAGGAGCGGTCGAAAATGCTGTAGAGGCCAGAAATGTCATCGCTGAGTCTTTAAACACTCGAGTCTGCTCTGAAACGATACGAATATGTCTTAAAGAGAGTGGTATGAAGGCAAAAACTAAAATAAAGAAGCCCCTTCTAACAGCGAAGCACAAGGACGCGCGACTGGCTTTTGCAAAGCGACATGCTGATTGGACTGTGATGCAGTGGAAATTGGTTACTTGGTCAGATGAGTCGAAAATTAATCGCTTAGGTTCAGATGGACGAATATGGTCTTGGTACGACAAAAAAGTTGGCATAACATCTCGCAACATTCAGGAAACCTTGAAGTTTGGTGGAGGCTCTCTAATGATCTGGGGTTGTTTCCAAGGAAAGAAATTAGGAGTTCTTCGTAAGATCGAAGGAAAAATGAAAGCCGTAGATTATATTAAGATTCTTGAAGACTCCTACTTACCCAGTCTCGAAATTTTTGGCTGCGAACCAGGGGATACTGTGTTTATGCAGGACAATGATCCGAAACACAAAGCAAAAATTACAATGAATTGGCTACGCGACCATGGTATTAACTGCATGGATTGGCCAGCACAGTCCCCGGATATAAATCCAATCGAAAATTTATGGAATATTTTAAAGAAAAAAATAATTGTTTGAAAATCAACACCGCAAAACCTGGAGCAGCTATGGGTTGCTGTTAATGAAGAGTGGTCTAGCATCAGTTCCGAAATATTGGAAAACTTAATGGCAAGTATGCCTAAGAGGATTCAACTTATCATTAAAGCCAAAGGCGGGCATATTAAATATTAAGAAATTGTTTTTGAATTATGAACAAAATTTTGTTTGTTTAAGTTACATAATTGTTCACAAAAAAATTAAAAAAAAACTCTATTAAAGTGTAAAAAAAGTAATGACTAAATTGAATTAGAGATTAAATATTTTTTCTTAAAATTTCTTTTACAAAAATAAATATGAAACGTTGACTACAAACACGTGTTTTTATGAACAATTTTGTGGGTCACTGTATATTGATTTTGACGTAGATTAACATCTTACAGCGCGGTTTGTATGGGGTAATTTTAACAGATTTTTTCAAGGCCATGAAACTTTTTTGACGAATACTTTAGGTTATAGCTACAGCCTTTAATACTCATCGTGCAATGATAATACATATATTAAAATATCAGATATATCTTTTGCTAAATTAATATCTAATTTTGGATTTTGTCACTATTAAAGTCACAAAATAGTAAAATATAATAAGAGAAGTCCATGGGTTTATATAAGAATCAATCATCAGCTGCTTACGCTTATGCTTATGCTTATGCTGTGCAAAATACAAAGTAGAAGAGGTTACAATTTAAACGGAATTCTACGTCTACATTCGAAACTTTTTCTTTTTTGTTCTGAAACTGCGTTGTGCTGGCGGTTTTTCACAAAAAAAAAAAAAAAAAAAAATATAAGAAACAAACAAGCATATATGTTTTTAAAAATAAGCAAAATGCAAATATAACGGTTAACTTTACAAATTGCTCATTTTGTGAAAGACTGTCTTTGTGATCTCAAAATTTAGATTTTTAGAGATAACCATGAAAAAATGTTGTTTCAAGGAATCATCATAACAACTATCCCATTATTAATTTTTATATCATACGATAGCATAATTTTTCCACAATTATTCCAAATGCACATAAATTGTGGTGACCGTGGCATGCAGATTAAGCGTGTGGCTTAGCATGCTTGGAGTCCGAGTTCGATCCCCAGTCGCGGCGAAAAGTTTTTACAATAAAAAAATTTTTATTGATCGGTCACCACCTCAATCAAATGTTGCTCTATTTTTCGAGAATTATTTATTGTGAAAAATTGTTTTTTTCTATTGAAATTTATTCATATTTAAAAAAAGGTTTTAAAAAATTTTCAGATTTTGAACCCCTGTTAGGCTGCGTGCATTGTTAACGCCAGGCAGGCTCAAAATCTGTGTCATAGTTAACGCCAGGCAGGCTCAAAATCTGAGTGAACAAACGAAATACAGATAGCTATCTATCTCGCTTCTTCACATTGCCTGTCACTATGAACACGGCTTACACAAATTACATTGTTTCGTTTTGATCATTTGAAAACCGTTGGAAAGTTTTCGAGAATTTTTAATCCGAATAAAATTTTAAAGTGGCAAACCGTGTTCGAGATAACTGATCTATTTTGTTTTAGTGAGGTTTTAATTTAAATACATTTTCTTACACTCACCACACTCGATTTCACTAAAAGTTGATGTCGCTTTTAAGATTTTCTATAAGACGCAACAGTTTAAAAGAAAGAATTGCGTTGAGGCAGCTTACCAGGCGTTTATGCAAGACAGTTGCAATACATTCACAATATTTCACCCATTAACACTCACTTCTGCAACTGTCTGGTCAACTGTCTGAACTTTTTTGAAGACCGTTCATGGGACAGTAGAGAGAGAAGTTAGATAATGTTAACAGAATGTGAGAAAAAAATCAAAATTTCGGAAAATTTTTATTTTTTATTTTTTTTTAGTGTTTCGGCTACTGTCTAACCAACCGCCTGAACGCCTACACTCAGAAAAAACACTTATCTTTCTCCGATTAAAAAATTTCCCTATTTTCGATAATAGAAATTTTCTCTTATTCAAGTAAAATTTTCTTCAATTAGAAACTTAATATTTTTCTTGGCTGAGGTTTAATTTGAAATGAAAAAAGTTTAATTTGAAATGAAAAAATTTAATTTGAAATGGAAAAAGTTTTAATTGAAATGGAAAAAGTTTTTTTTGAAATGGAAAAAGTTTAATTTGATTTGGAAAAAGCTTAATTTGAAATGGAAAAGTTTAAATTTGAAGTTACAAACCTGTGTCATGTCTCTAATAATGATAAGTATTTTTCGGGCACAAAAATATTCTCATTTTAAGAGAAAAATTTATTGAAAATGAAAAATTGTTCCTATATTTTGATACAAAATTCGCTAGCAAAGTTTTTTCTTCAATAAAAAGAAATCATTTCTTAAAAATAAAGAAGTCTTCTGCTCTAAAAACGATATATTTATATATATTTTCTCTTTTTCATGAAAGTTTTAATCATTTTTAGAGAATTTTTAGGATCACATTTAAAGAGAAGCATTCTCTGGAGCAAAGTATATACCATTTTTCTCTAAATATGATGCCATTTTTATCATATTCCTAGAAAATTTTTTCTGAGTGTCGTGTTGTTTAATGTTTGATAGCAGATTAAATTTTGTTTAATTAACAACAAGGTTCTCATTGCCACAAAAAAAACTACATATATAATGATGTCAAGATAGTCAACAAGTCCAAGTCGAAACTAGTCAAAAATCGATTTATGCTTTATAATTGTTGACTTTTTTTAATCAATTTAAATATTTAAAATAGTCGATAGTCGTGTTTTTCTTGAGACTGATTCGTTAAATTTTAGCGAAGCAAGAAATGACGCTATCGACTCCACGTGTTCTTACCCTGAGAACTGCACTATCTAAATAAATAAATAAAGTCGCTGTTTCAAAAGAAATAAAACTGAATTAACTAATATTGAGGTAACCGCAGAGAAATACGTTAGTGCATTCCACTAGTTTTTAAATAAAAAAAAAATTGATAACATGCTCGTTAAGCTAAAGCCATGTGAGAGTTTCAGTTTCAAATATCTGGTTGAGTTTGTCAACCTTCTCATTTAGCATGAGCTAAGTTCTTCGCAAATTTTGTGCACTACAGTCACTCTTTCGATCACTCTCTGCAATGTGGATTTCATATTGCCGAGCTCGGCTTGGACTCTCTGTTATCGGACAACGTTGTTTCTTATCGTTAGTTGCGCTATAATGCTCTTCTTGCCACAAGATACACTATTGCCAAGTGAATTTCTTAGAAGGGAGAAGAAAACAACCTCGTGCTAGGGCGGTGAGACGAATCAAACGACATGAGGGGCTTGAAATTTAACCCGAAAAATGCGCGAAAGTTGTGGTGACGATCGACTTGCACACACACATAAGCGAAGTCATCATACCCAGCCAACATTTGGGCATTAAATTCGTTCGGCTTTCACCGGTGCGATGCGAAAGCGATCCTTCTGTAAAATATTTAGGCAAGTTTTCTTTTGCGCAAAAACAAAAGCGATTCGCAAACGTTGATAAGAGTGATAAAAGACACGCTATGTGTTTTTCAAAAAACAAAAATATTACTGTTTTGCTAGTTTCTCTTCTAGGCGAAAATGAGGCGAGAGCGCTTTGGTGCTACAATTCATAACATAATTGGTGGTGTTGAATTCATTACAACAATATGTATTTGTTTCGCTAATTGTTCTTACGGCCGTTGAAAAGAAGTATGTAAGTAAATAAACAATTAAAATAAATGGCATGTCATATATGTATGCCCACCAGATTTTCGCATGTTTTATATTTGTTCTTTGATAACATTTTGTTGGCTTTTGGCCACTATTATTATCAAAATTATCGTGAACAATATTGTGCTAGAAAAAATTTCATTTTAAAGTTAAGTATTATAGCTATCTGGAGTAAAAAAAGGCTTATGATGAGTAATTCACTCAGTTCTCCACACAGAACCACTCAGTGGTTATTCCTTCTCGACACAGAAATATTTGTTACAAGTTAAATACATATTTGTTTATTGTTATTTTGAGTGGCTAACGATAAATGTTTATTTTCCTGTCCATAGGATCAAATTTTCGAAGAAATATTTCTTCAGTTGTGGGAAATGGAAATATTTCAATGTCTCTAATAATGAAAGTATTTTTCTCGCACTGTGTTTTTTTTCTTATTTTTCTCGCACAAAAAAATTCTCATTTATAGAAAAAAATTCATTGATAATGAATATTTGTCCTATATTTTGATAAAAAGCTCACTATGTGAAGTATTTTATTCAATAAAAGCAAATCTTTTCTCAAAAATAAAAACGTCTTTTTCTCTAAAAACAATAAGGTTTTTCACCACTTGATATAAACAGTTGTACGTTGTATTCATATTTTTGTCGTATTCATATTGTTTTTGTTTTCTATTTGAAAGATAAATCAAACGTAGGAGTTCAACAAACGTTTGTTTTTTCTTTCATATAGAAAATAAAAACAATTTGAATACGACTTGAATTCGAATACAACGATACAACTGTGTATTTCAAGTTGTGAAAAACCTAAATATATTTTTATGTATTTCTATTTTTCATAGAAGCTTTTTATCATTCTTATTGAATTTGTAGGTTCACATTCAGAGAAAAGCATGCTCTGGCGCAAAGTTTATACTATTTTTCTCTAAATATGATGCCTTTTTTTATCATATTCTGAGCAACCTTTTTCTGAGTGTAGAAAGCAATTTCTTTCAAAGAAATTATTTTAGAATTTTATTAATTTTTTTAAAATATAGAAAAACAACATTTAAAAAATGTTATTCTATTAAAAAATTCATTGGGGGTAGCCTTGATTTTTTGGTGGCACGGACAGTTTATTCATTTAGTGTCAAGACAAAATAAATTCACCGCTATAGATTTTGGAAGAAAATCAAAAATGCAAATTTGAGTTTTTCTCTTTTTACAACAAAAATCATTTTTACGCCATATTTGAGAAAAGATCAAATTTTGTGGTCTCTTTAAAAAGCTTATTTTAAATATAAGCAAAAAAGCAACGATTAAATTTTGATTATTTTTTACCTTTTTAACTTTTATCAGAGGCATTGGTTTCCCAATTCAGACATTCCAATTAATTTGAGACAGTTTTTGTTTTCTTTCTTGACGTTTGGTTGAAATACACGCTAAACAACTAACTACAAAAGAAAAAAAATCATTAACAATACTTTTGGTTAGAACTTCTCACTGATTTAGATTACACTTAAAAAAAAAATTAAAAAACTTTTAGAAATATTTTAAAAAATTGAAAAACCGTTAATATTCGACTAAGATATTAACATGGAAAGTTTAAATTTTTCAATTCAAAGCACTTGTTTTTACAAATTGATAAATGGGTACTAAATTTTTGTTAAAAAATTTTTACTTTTGAGACATACACAAATTCAAGCAACTCAATAGCTCTCCCAACATATTTGGTATTGAACAAAAAGCGAGTTTCTTACAAAAATTTCAGAGTTTCTTTTAAATATTTCTTATTTATCTATTTTAGGTTGGGTTGAATAATATTAAAAATTGCAAATATGAGTTTTTCTTTTTTTATAAAACAAATCAGTTTAACTCCATATTTTGAGAAAAGATCAAATGTTGTGGTCTCTGTTTTAAAAATGAATACTTTAAATATAAACAAAAAAGTAACGATCCTATTGTTGTCACATTTGAAAGAAATTTTAAAAAACTTTTAGAAAAAATGAAAAAAAAAATTTGATAATCGTTAATATTCGATCAAAAAATTGACATGGAAAGTCGAACTTTCGAATTCAAAATACCGTTTTTTACAAATTTTACAATAGATGAATGAATAAAACTAAATTTTTAGATGAAATATTTACTTTTGAAAAAAACACAAATTCGACCAATTCAAGACTTTTCTCTCAATATAATTTCATCTTGATCAATGAGCGGAAGTTTTCTCATAAATTTCATAGTATAACTGTAGGCATTTTTTGTGTTTTGAGTTACCGAAACTTCAAATACTTTTTATTTTTTTTTTTTTTATTTTAAAATTTTAAATTTTACAAAAATTTTTGAACATAGTCGTCATACCTACAATGGTTATTTTATGAGTATATGACACTACAAATTGTTATTTTAACAATTTAAAGTCTAATGTATGATCATCGCTGATTTCATAACCTCAACTTGAGTGGTCGCTTAAACTGATGAGTGGTCTTTTCTTCCAAGTCGTCTTGATCAAATATATATTTTGCACCTACTGAATAATAGATATCGCGATGTCTTTTGACGAAAATTAAAATTAAATTTAATTAAATAAATGAAATTGTGTGCAATTGTGGTGTCAAGAAGTAAGATGATATAAGTTATGTTTGCACATTTTTAGAAAACAATAATATTTAAGTAAAATTTAGATAAATTTAAATTCTAATTTTGCTCAAATTTTTTCTTTTGACGAGAAATAATTAGTAGTTCAATGTTCACGTATTATTATATCAGAATGAATTGGCTCATAATCAGAACAAAATAGCAATTTGCGTGACTTTTAACCATTGTTTTACGACCAAAATTCAAGTAGGAGCTTTCTTAATACGAACTTTTTTAAAATTTTTAGAATTGAGAAAGTTAGAAATTTCATCTCAAATTATTTAAACGTTTCATCTTTATATCAATTTAATTTAATTTTTTAATAATATTATCAACATTTGCTCTTAATTGCTTCAGTTGAAGTGATTTTTACTCTTCGGTACCTATGGGGAGGAGGGTTGTGACCCCAAAATCCTCACTTTGGCTAAGGTGTATATGTAAAATCAAGGTGAAGACCACTAAGAATATCGCAAATGGGAGATTTTGGAATTTCAACTGTTAGTTAGTTAGTTAGATGGGGGGACTTCCGCATTCTTCTTAATAGGAACAATTGCTTTTCAGTACCCAGATCACGATAAGAAAGCGAGCGATCTGGCGAAAAATTCTTCTTTAGGAAGATTCGTTTTCTACTTTCCCGCGATACAAACGCTTGCTGGGTATTTTCGCGTACTAATACTATCAAGCACCTCTCACGCACACAAAACAGAGCTGGTTTTTCGCAGACTAAACAGTGCAGTATGTTGTTGAATAACTGACCGTTGCCGCAGATTGAGAACTACAGTGTATGTTGGGCCCTTGACACAGTTTAACTTAGTATTAAGACTGGCATTAAAATATGAAAGTGTTGTTGTAGTATCTGACTCATTCATTCGTGAGTTGTTGTTACAAAGTTTAGTCGTCGGAGCATCAAGTTTGCGAATATCAAAATTAGCATTTCTGGTATTTCTGTTCAACATAAACGGAATGTGTTAAACGTAAGTGTAAAGATGAAGCACTGACAAAATATAAGCAATTGATGAACAAATATTCGCAGCACCCAAAAATATGTTTTGTATTTCGTGTGAACACAAGACTGGATGAAACTTAAATAAACGACAGTATCGGCACGAATCACGTATAACACAGCGGACACCAAACACGTCTACTCGTCGAAAATTCGAATACGTGTACTTTTTAAGAGACTACATTTGTATATGTTTACTTAAGAGAGCCAAGAGAGATTTCAAAATTGAAAAAATCATCAATTATGTCGAATGCAGCGGAATGCTTTGAAATGGAATGTAATTTCTACAAACAAGAATTACATGCGAATATATTACATACTGATAGCGGAGAAATCACACAGCCAGATAGTTTCAATGGATATTGCTTAGTAGATAATTATTCCGAGCCATTGGAATATTTTGCCTGTTTTGAACCTAATGAGTCTATTAATAGTGATGATAATATTTTGCAACAATTATTGAATTTTGCTCATCAACTATGTGAAGACTGTAAAGTATTCAAATCTATTAAAACATCTATTCGAGATACACTTTTAAGATACATCTATGCAAAATTCAATGAATTTAAAACAATATTATACAATATCAATATTTATTGTGACCAATCTATTCAAACCGAAAACTATTGTGAAACATCAAAACATAAACACCGTTATGATAAACCGAAAAGTACTTCTGATTCAGAACATACTGTTATTTTAAATACCGATTACTATGACTGTGTGCCTCTTAATAATTACGTCGAATCAGAAGTATTTGAAATACATGAAAACTTGTATACATATTTTGGCTATGTGGACCTGAACAATGAGCTCAACAGTGAAATTTCACGTAATAATGTTAAGGAAGTAAACAGTGCAGTTTCACTTAAAACCGGCAACGATTGCCTCATGTTAACCTCTGCAAACGTTCGCGAGGCAAACGTCAATGAAGTTGACATAACCAGCATTGAAGCTGCAAATGACGGTAAAGAAATTCAACGATTATCTCCTTCAAATGAAAGCACAGGACTACTTCGAAAAAGAACACTGCCTCTTATTCAACCGCTATCTGATTCAGAACGCACGTTTCAATTAAAAACCGATTACAATGACTGTGTGCCTCTAATTAATTACATCGAATTTAAACTATATCAAACTCACGAAGCACTATACACAGTCTTTGGCTTTTTACATCTAGATGATGAAATGAATAGTTCACTTAAAAACGACAAAAATGGCTTTATGTTAACTTCCGTTAACGTTCGCACGATAAATGATGTAAACGTAAATGATGTAAACATAACCAGTCTAAGCGATGCAAACGAAGATAACGAAATTCAGCGATTAAGTTATCTTGAAAGAAAACAATTATCTCCTTCAAATAAAAGCACAAATCTACTGCGCACGGAAAACCTAAAAAATGTTATTAAAAAATTAAATAGATTCGGAACCACTGTGCAGAGAGAAATATCAGCGGATGAATATTTGTATGAAATTGAACATGAAATTCATACCGGAAACGAATTTATGATACGTTATAATAATAGCATAAAGCAAGAAATACTAATGACGTCGTCCTCATCATGCAGTGATTTAGAAAGTAGCAACAGTTCAAGAGATTATCAACTGCTGAATAAATTCCATAAAAAATGTTCTAATAAAGACTCAAGCTAAAATGAAGAAAATTAATTTAAGATATAACATGAAAAGAAAAAGATTTTGCACAGCAATAAGAGTTCAGAGAAAAAATAACAGAATTCTTAAATATGAAAAGAATTTCTTAGGTTCGAGCTCGGAAAGTGAAAAGTGTAATGCTGAAGCTGAAGATTCAAGCCGAATATTTAAACTAATGCGCTTTGCCACAACCAAGACATAAAATGCTCAATGTAAGAATCTGCTTACATTCGGAAAAAATATCTAGAAAATATCCTATTATATTGAATTTAATTTTATATTATTTAATAAAAAAATATGTTTTTATTTAATTTTATACATTGTTAAAAATCAATAAAAATTGCTAAGAAATCCATTTCCAAGATTTATTCGAGCTATTTATAATCAATTTATTTCTCTTTAACGTTACAATCAAATGCGCATTTCTGCAAATATATTGAAAATATTCCATGAAACCAGCAAATGTTGTTTGTGTACATGAAACTAGGCCCCAAGACTAGGTTTTTTTATGCACAAACTTTTCTTCTAACTTTTGTTGTTTTGAAGATATAACCAATTGTATGTGGTCTTTAACGTTACATGTTTTGGAAGTAAGTTTTAAGGCAGGTCTGCATTTGAAAAGAAATTATCGAAATTGGCAAAGAAAAAATCTAAAATAAAAAACTTAATTGAAAAGTAGAGATGAACTAACTACTAAAATCGGTATAAATAAAAAACATGTGTATTGCACTGCTGGAGTCTTTAATGTTACACGAAAAAGTCAATAATGTTACTTATAGATTTCATTTAAAGAAACTTCTCTTTGGCATATCGGCATATACATTAGGATGTCCCAACTGATATTTTTTTTTTCCGAATTTCATAGTTGCTCAATCTATGTTTGGTGGTGACCGTGGCATGCAGGTTAAGTGTGTGGCTTAGCATGCTTGGAGCCCGGGTTCGATCCCCAGCCGCGGCAAAAAGTTTTTTTCAATAAAAAATTTTTCTGATCGGTCACCACCTCTCTGCAGACAATGGCAAACCTCAGAGAGTAAATAATGCCATGTAAAGCTTCTTGAGAACATGAACTTTAGCCGTTCGGAGTCGGCATAAAACATGTAGGTCCAGTTCTCGGTCAATTGTGTGCAAACATTTAATAACACACACAACACAATTGATCATAAGAAGCTCGGTCAAAGTCCTTTCAAGGGCTGAAATGGCCAATTTGTTTTTTTTTGTGTATTGCACTGCTAGAGTCTTTAATGTTACACGAAAAAGTCAATAATGTTACTTATAGATTTCATTTAAAGAAACTTCTCTTTGGCATACAGTCAAAAACAAACATTTTATTTATTATTGTAGATAAATGAACAATTACAAGATACAAAATTAAAAAATATATTTTTCACTCCAACACGGTTTTATAAAGCTCCAAAATGGCGGCAGAGAAAAAAACGGGCCCTCGTGGCTGCAGCGCTGGGAGTCGCAAAAATTGTCCGATCTGGAAAAAAATGACTTTTTTAAATCTTATCAAAATTAGTTATCGTATGACAGGAGCTTTTTGTTAAAATTTTTTTTCAATTTTTGTTGATGTTTCAAATTTGAAAGTGTGTTTTTCGAAAAAAAAAATATTGACTTTAAAAATTCATAAAAAATCGAAAAAAATGAAAAAACGATAGCCAATCCAGTTTTAAAAAATACAAAAAAAAAAAATTTCGTCAAAAAATGAACCCGCTAGTGCCGCAACCAGTACGAAAAAAATAATTTCGAGATAAACGCGTTCAAAGTTCGTGAACAAAGAAAAAAAAAGGCGAAAATTAAAAATGCGCTCTCACTAATCCGGCTGTTTCTTTTGAACCCGTAGGAATTTTTCCGTTTCCATTTTTTCTTAGAATCTTAAGAATATTTACTAAAATACAAAATTATATTTTCAAATAACGGCCTATGTCATGCCCCCCCTTTAAAAAATGTCCCTAAAATTTTCGACAAAGGGAATTTTTCAAAATAAAAATATTTTAAGTTATTTTGATCATTTTGTTGATTCGATAAGGCTTTTTAAATATTCTGTTAGAACTTATGGCATTTGATTTTCTCTTTAGATCAAATTTTAATTGAATTTGATTATAAATTAGTTAAATTAATTAATTACACGGTACAACACCTAAGAAATCCCAAGGAGTTACTCAACGGATTCTTAAAGTTTTGGGTTCGCTGACTCCGAATATGAAGTCAGAATTTTCGGGTTACCCTAGGTTTTCGAGCTACAGGGGAAGCAGAACCCTAACGCCTTACTCTTAATGAAATCAATATGACCGACCCCCATAATTTTTTCAAGAGAAACATTTTTTGCCTTGGAACCCATCCTCTTCGACCTCTTCGTATGGGGGTTTCCATCCCAATGGAGCTTCCATTTCAAGAACTTTCTTCAAATTTCCCACAGAGGGAAGGAAATTTTCAAAATAAATATATTTCAAGCCATTTTACTCATTGCAATGATTCAATACGACAATTTTAGTATTGCGTGAGCCTTTTGGTCAAAGGAAATATATTTGAAGGCTTTTTTTTTTGTTTAACAAAACATTTAATAAGTAATAAGAGAAAAATGTCGTGCGAACGTTTTAATCTGTTCATAACCATGTACTACATATGAGTGTTCATTACATTTTTCTAATATATTTACTAGCATTCTTACTTCAATATGGTTAAGAATTGAAGATGTACTCGATGGATTAATATTCAGTTATTTAGAATTTATTGATTATCGTTGAAATCGGAAAGTCAATAGGGGTATTCACACTGACTTGGGTAGTTGGGTACGAGTAGATTGAGTACTTTTGATTACTGCGAGCATCCTTAACTGCAATTGAGTACTTATAGAACAGCTGAGAACAGCTAGAAAAGAGTTGGTGGAAAATTTCTTAAGAATCTATTAAAAAATCAATCCAATGACTTGAGAATTATGCCATGAGTAATAATATGAACTATTAATACTTTGTTAAAAATTCAGTAAAATCGAATGAAACCTGTCCATACTTCCCATACAAAGTTTATTTAAAAAACGGCACATGATCGCGAATACTTTGATAATCAATATTAAATGTTTAGTATGATTTCTACATTCCGTAACTTTTTTTTTATAGTGAAGCGACCAAATTTGATTTAAGTTACAATTTTCAGACACTTGCTTAGAACGATCAAGAAATTCTGATTACAAATGATGATTTAGAAACAAGAACGCGATATTCGAATAGTAATAAAAGCAATACAAAAAATGAATCGTTAATCGTGCTTTGTTGTGTATTTGTTTATTTATCATTGTTTATTTGTAGTTTATAGATGGATTTTATAAGAAGAGTGCAAACAACGTAAATAAATAAACGAAAAATACTAAAGAGAAAAACCCCTTTAAAACAGCTAAAAGCAAGAGAAACATATATCTCAGATATCAGGCTAATTTTCTCAGAATAAAAACTAAAATAAGTTGTAACTGCAGTAAATTCTAAAAATTCAAACATTTTTTAAATAATAACAAAAATTATTTGCTTATTTAACATTCTTTTTTTTCGGTTCCAGTAGACCATTCTGTAGAAATGACCATATTTTAAATTCTGCAAAATTATTTTCATTCAATATTACCGTTGAAGACTATCATTCAAGTCGGAAATTCAATATATTTGAAATAAAAGTTAGTCTTGTACCTGTTTTTATTGAATTAAGTGCAATAAAGAAATTTCCCAAAAATTTCCTTCAGAGGGAAATTTTCAAAATTATTATTTTCCAAGCAATTTTATTAATTTTTAGTTCAAAAAGACATTTTTAATTTTACAAAATTATTTTCATTTAATATTATCATTCAAGATTATCATTCAAGCCAGTTCATTTAATAATAAATTTTTACGAAAAGTTATCTCTGCACTGTTTTAATTGAATTGAGTGCACTACACAAATTTACCAAAAATTTCCTTCAGAAGGAAATTGTCAAATATATTATTTTCCAAGCAATTTAACTTTTAATTTAAAAAGATATTTTTAATTTTGCAAAATTATTTTCATTCAATGAAACCATTTAAGATAATTATTTAAGAAGACGTGACATCTTAAAAAAATATTTCTTTTAATGTTTTAAAATGCCTATAAGTTGAATAAAAAATAAGATATCTTTTTGAAAAATTAAATATATATTTTTTAGTAAAATAATTGCTCAAAAAAAATGTTCCTTAAATTTTTTTATTTACATATGTATATGGCTACTGGAATTATTTTAAAAATACATAAAAAAACCATGTCGGGCGTGATAACGACTCACTGGGACGTCGGCAAAAACATACAAAAAACGGGGTTTTTATCAGCATCAAAATCGCCATGGAATGAACTAGAAGAAACAGTTTTGGTTAAAAAATAACAAAATGGCCGCGTTTTTTCGAAAATTGTCAAGTTTTTTAAACAAAATCGGCCAAAAACTCAAAAACTATGCAGGGAATTTTTCTGTTCGTAATTCATTCCATGCATCGAGAAGTGTAAAACACCATATTAAAATTTTAGCACGATCGGTGGAGTAGTTTTTGTTTAATCACGCCCGCCATGATTTTTTTAATGATTTTTTAAGTAGTAAAATTTTTTTTTTGCGTTATTTTTTTTCCGAAAAATATATTTGTAATATTTCAAAATTATATCTTATTTTTTTATTCAACTTATACGCATTTTAAAACATTAAAATAAAATAATTTTTGAAGGTGTTACATCCCCTTAAGCCGAATTATAAATAAATTTTGAAGAAAAGTTATCTGTGTTCTTTTTTTGATTGAATTGAGGGCAATACGAAAAATTTCCTCAGAGGGAAATTTACAAAATTATTACTGTTGAAGCAAAATAATATTCTTAAAAATTTGTTCATGAAACTACCACTCAAGATTATCATTCAGCCGGTAATTCAATATATTTGAAAGTAAAGTTTTCCCTGTACGTGTTTTGATTGAATTTAGTGCAAAACAAAAATTTCCCTCGGAGAAAAATTTTCAAATGTATTATTTTGCTAGTTGCAAAATTTAAAAAAAAAAATGACTTCATTTATTCTGCAAAAGAATAGAAAAACACTGCTTGGACAAGTGAAAAGCTTTTTGGGTAATTCCGTTTTGGTTTTACTACAGTTGAGATTACTAACCACAGAAACTACTGATGAGTCGGAGTAGCGTCCGACGAAACAATAGTCTAGTCTGCTCGGTTTGTTCTGCAAAAAACATTGTTGTTGTTGCAACCTGTTTGATTTCAATAAATTATTTGGCATCAAGCTCTAAAAATAATTCTTGAAAAACATGTTTTTTAAAAATTATAAACTAATATAAAAAAAAATTGCTCCATGAACTTTATTGTCACCTAAAGTTCTACAACACATAATCCAAATATAATAATTTATTATAATGCAAATTCTTTTTTAAAAAATCTAAAGTTCTTTATCTTATTTTGTATAAAGATCTGCACAAAAATTTTTACTACCTAATGATATGTGATACTTATATGCCGACAGAGCATGAAGAAAGCAATTTATAACAAATCCAAACGCAAGTTCCCGATCAAGCAAAATCAATCTTAAAATCCAAAAATCAAATTTGCTCAGTTTGAAGCCAATCAAAACTTCGTGTGCCTTAAAAAAGTAATACAAAATATTACATTCTGATTACGCATAAATCATTAAACCAACCTTCTGTAGAAAGACATCATTGCATCCATTAAACTCTTGGCTTTGTCTAAGATTACTCAGTACAACCAGGTCCATCGTCCATTGATCCTCCACCCACAACATGTCATTTAGCAATGCAATCGAATATAGTTTTAACCATGGTGAAAGTACATAATACAGCATTGTTCTAAATATAATAATCAATTTTTGATAAAGTGTAACTTTTGCATTTACAATACATAGAAATATGAGCAAAATATTGTAGACACAATTGACAATTGTCAATATAAGCAGCATTAAAAACCATGAGAAATGTTGCCAAACTTTTCTGCGCAACTGCTGTAAACGTTGTATTTGTACGAAAACTTTAACAATTTCTGCACATGGTGCTGTTAAATCAATCTCATGACTTCCTCTCTCCATAAGTTGGTTTAGGTAAGTGTTGAGAATGCGTTGACAGCTAAGCACTAAAATCTGATAGGTTTCATAGCCATAAAAACAGATTTCGAATAGCACAAAATGTATCGGAATGGAAGGTATAATAAAATATATATCGATGACTCTAAAAAGTTCCACTGCAAAAAGTATAACTTTAAAATGACTCAATACTAAAATCACTGCATCAATATTTATGCTTTGTTGAGTCATTATCCTTACGTATCGCTCAATGTCAAGCAGTTCGTTAATGATCTGTCGCAAAATTATGGTACAATTTGTGAAGCGGATCACATAAACGATTTTGTATAGAGCAACAATGCGAATCGAATGTGCCACTGCATCTATGAGCATTAACTGCGCTGAAGTTGTAACCGTTCTCACACTCAGAACATATAAAGCAATGAAGTTTATTAGATCTCTTAATATGCCAAAAACCAGCAAACTGAATTTGATGTATCTAATGCATTGGTAATAGCGTCCAGTTGTTGACATTTCTTCAACTCTATGTGTCCTGCTATTGAATTTTAATTGAAACAAGTTACATACTCGTGAAGTAAAACGAAAAATTTTGAGACGATTTTTTAATAATTTTATAGATTTTTTTTTATGTTTTCTCACACGGTCCGACATTTGAATTATATATTTGTTTGCACGTTGTAAGCAAATGATTTGAGCGAATTTCTGTTTATTTCTGTTTATGAAAAATTATTTTGAACTGCTAACGTTTGTATTGTAATGAAATTTCTTGCTGCCTGGATATATATATGTACTGTTGATGATTGATGTGTTTTCACAAAACGGTTCGAGAAGTACATTTAAAATAAGTGTCAACATATGTAATATATTAGTTTTGTTTGGTCTTATTCTATTACTAACATATAAAAATAACATTTAAATACTAATGGTGGTTTATGTTGTACTGCGCACTTGTAGGTGAAATGCATTAAACCAGAGGCGAACGCAGGGTGGGATTTTCAATCAATGAACATTTTATTTTGGAGACAAGGTGGCGATCTTCACATGCCAACGTGTCTGATTGCTTCATCTTGGCAAGGCCAGCATTATCCATGTCGAAATCGTCTCAAGTCGACTCAAGGCGACTCCGCGTGGTGTCTCCTGGAAACGTCAAAAACTATCGCCCGATAAACTTTGGCGGCTAATTTGAGCGGCAATGTCTCCTCAAGACTATAAACTAGAGAAGTCTCTTCAAGACCTTAAAAATGGAATGTGCGTAGGGTTTGGGTCCAAGCCACATTATAACTTCCCAATGAAAACAAAATAAACCTCGTATATATGAACCTCCACTACGTTGACGACCTCCGCAAACGAAAAACGGATAATGATTTAGGGATATGCACCTGGAATGACCGGACCCTTTATAGGGAAGGTGCCACTGTCCAAGTGGCGGAAGCCCTCGAAAAAATAAAGGCTGACATCACCGCCATCCAGGAGATGCGATGGAAAAGACAAGGCTGCTCTAAGAGAGCAAACTACGCTATCTACTACAGCTGCCATGCGGAGAAGAGCGAATTTGAATGTGGATTCGTTGTAAGTTGGAAACTACGCCATCATGTTTCCCGGTTCACACCTGTGAACGAAAAGCTGGCGACAATCCGCATCAAGGCGAAATTCTTCTACATCAGCCTAATTTGCGCACATGTCCCGACGGAGGAAAAGGACGATGCTGTCAAGGACACCTTCCACGCGAACCTAGAGGAGGGTATGATCGCTGCCCGGCCCATGACGTGAAAATAGTTCTCGGCGATTTTAACGCGAAGGTCGGAAAAGAAGCCGTCTTTGGTTCCACTGTCGGTCAGTTCAGTCTCCACGAGACCACTTCGAACAACGATCTAAGACTGATAAACTTCGCCACGGCGCGAAACCTGGTAGTTAGTAGCACCAGATTCGAACACCTCGATATCCAAAAGGCAGCCTGGCTGTACCCGGATCAAAAAACGCAAAACCAAATTGATCATGTTGTGATCGACGAAAGGCACGCTTCAAGTGTACTTGATGTGCACACATTTTGGGGGGTCAATATTGATTCCGACCATTATCTTGTTGCAGCCAAGATCCGCATGTGATTGTGCAATGAGAAGAATGTACGCACAGGTGTGCAACAAAAGCTTGATGTCGATAAGCTGCTATCACAACGGACCGCCGAGGCCTACTCCGCTCAACTCTCGGTTATGCTCAACCAACCTTACTCTTGCCTCGACGACGCTGGCGGACTTTGGGCGCATATATCCCACTCCATGCGCACTGCTGCTGAAGAAGTCATTGGTTTTCGGCGCCCGCAACCTCGCAACCAATGGTATGACCAGGAGTGTCGCGACGCGACAGCAGCAAAATACGCCGCATATAAAAAGACGCTGCAGTCAGCTGCAACGCGAGCCATGCACGAAAACTATCGCGATAAGAGGAAGGAAGAGTGATGCCTTTTCAGATGTATATAAAGAGAGCAGGAAAAGCGTGAGCGAGAAAAAATTGAGGTGTACCAGGTCCAGAAGGATGCTCGAAAATTCTACCAGCAGGTTAAGCGTCTAACCCAAGGTTTCAAGCCCGGAGCATCTACTTGTAGAGATGAGAATGGCTGACTAGAATACTGCCTTAACAGATTTGCGCAATATGTAAAGGTGAAATTTTTTTGGGTCTTAAGATAATGTTTTGGTTTTCATAGAAGGCCAAACTTGCAAAAAAACAGACGCTCACCGGATTATGTTAACATTTTTGTACACGGTTAAAAATTTTGGACTAGTTTTTAATCCAAACTGTGGTTTAAAGGAATTTTTAATCCAAAAAGTACTATTTTTTATTCCATACTTAAGTTTAATTTGTTTTTAATCCAAAAAAGTTTAAGTTTAAGACTATTTTTGGACTACAAATTTACATTAAGGTAGTATTTTCAGGAAAAATTATTTATGTTACCTAAGATTGAAAACTACTACTGCTACGAAATTTACGCTAAATATAATAGTTAATTTTGTTAAAGCATCCGAAGTTTATTTTTTAATTAAATGAAACAAATTGTTTCTTAAAATCTGAACCAAAATATTATTATATTCATTATTACATTGAGCAGTGTTTCATAATACATAATTAGGGTATTCATGCAAAGCGGCAAGCTTGTATTTTGGGCAATTAGTTATTTTTATCAGTCGATTGTGTATTTGGAGAGATATGTCAGCTGTTAACTTGTTAGGAGTCAACTTTTAGCATACATATGTATAAACATCTGATTGCTGGTTTGTGATATATCTGGTTTGTGTAAACGGATCTCCATACATTTCATTTATAAGGCTGATAAACTTATACGGTTTATATCATTTATAAGGGCATTGCCCATTTGCATGAATACCCTTAATGTATATATAGTGAAGTTTATGGCAATATAATAATATGTTCACACGAAGGCCTTTTGGCTGAAAAGCCAACGAAAAGCAGCTCTTTATTTGACAGTTCTTCTATGGTGAAAAGCTGAATATTATGTAGCTTTTCAGCTGAAAAGCCATTGGCACGGACGCGACATTCGCACGGTTTTAATTACTCGAAAAAACAAGAAAGAAACAAAAAGAACCGATATGTATTTTAAGTGTTCCAACGCGATGAAAGAGTGCTACATTTTATAAAAATATTGGCAAGATTTAGTACAAATTAATTCAAAGTACGCGACAAA
Organism: Tetanocera ferruginea; assembly: GCA_958299015.1. NCBI lineage: Eukaryota > Metazoa > Arthropoda > Insecta > Diptera > Sciomyzidae > Tetanocera > Tetanocera ferruginea. The sequence continues at coordinate 72,492,968 of OY282644.1, forward strand.
AAAAAAATAAGTTTTTTTTAGCTCGTATAGATATATACATTAGACCGTATCACCTTGTATGGGAGAAAAATAAACCTATTTTGACCCCGCCTCAAACGGTAGATATTTGAAAGACATTTTCGAAAAAAATATTTTTTTTTTTTTAAAGTGGTCCCTATGGTGCTATTTTGGTTTTTTCGTTATATCTTCGGTGTTTCTTGTTCGATCCGGAAGATTTTATATCTGTGTATTTGTTGGTGTTATCCAAATATTTTCTGATGTTTTTTTTACCTCAAATGTTTTTTTTTTGACAGATTACACAATCGATCTTCGTTCCTACCATATTACCCTGCTCCAAAAAGTCCAACAAATTAAAGCTTTGAAAAAACCATTATAACCATGGGAAGAAGTGAAATCGAAAAAATGGATTTTAGAAGCACTTCCGACCTATTTTGCAAATAATAGATCATAATAATTTTTTTTTAATTTTCGAAATCGTAAATTCGGATTTAAGATTTATGATTTCGGATTTAAGGTGGCTGTAGCGAAAAGTCAATCGGTATTTTTCAGTGATCAATAAAATCGAGCTTTAGTTCGGATGAAACGTGCAAAAACACTTAATTTTAACAAAATACATTTCCGTAAGCGCGACTTGGACAGAACAAAATTACCAACAAAACGAAATGTGGTGGAATACGCGTTGTTTCTTCAGCATAATTAAAAAGTCAAAAACATTGCATTCACAGAAAATATATACGAAGAAGTTTCAAGATTGTGGCATGGCGCAAAAATACCAATAGTGTCGAGAACCCACAATCGAAGCCAAATTCGGCAATTTCGTGGTCCGAACCACCAACCCCACATCAACTATAGCAGCACAACTTACACTGAAATGATCGACTGGTCAAGAGTTCAGATCACTGAGCAACCATGTCTCCAGTTTTACAAGCAAGACCAACTGTCTGATCTACAGTATTCAGACGAAATCATTAAAATTCCACAGTGAGAACCACAGAAAACATTATTTTACTAATTGAATGATGTAACGTTGACGTCATAATTTAATCCTTTTGTATCACGTTTTATTTTCGACAGATTATCTTTGCGCAAAACACGGAGCGTTTCGTTCAAATAGTACATAAGTCGGCCACAGCAGTCACTGACTTTTGAGGCACATTTTCGCGAAACTTGACAGTTGCGAGCGTTACAGCCACCTTGAATCCCGAAAAGATTTCGAAAACTCAAAACAAATTGTATTATGATCCAAAGTGTTATTCTTTGCAAAATAGGTCGGAAGTGCTTCTAAAATCCATTTTTTCGATTTCACTTCTTCCCATGGTTATAATGATTTTTTGAAAGCTTTTATTTGTTGGACTTTTTTGTGCAGGATAATATGGTAGGAACGAAGATAGATTGTGTAATCAGTCGAAAAAAAACATTTGAGGTAAAAAAAACATCAGAAAATATTTGGATAACACCAACAAACACACAGATATAAAATCTTTCGGATCGAACAAGAAACACCGAAGATATAACGAAAAAACCAAAATAGCACCATAGGGACCACTTTAAAAAACAAAAATATATTTTTTTCGAAAATGTCTTTTAAATATCTAACGATTGAGGCGGGGTCAAAAATAGGTTAGTTTTGGTGATACGCTCTAATATACATGCTTATGGAGGTCAAAGGATAAATTTTCTTCGAAGACTTATGAAATATGAGAATTATCTCTAACCTTTTTTTCTCACGGGTTCTCACCTTTGTGGATTAAAAGGTAATCCTTTTATATTTTTTGGACTAAAATCTAATCCTTTTTGGATTATAATATTTTATACTTTCTGCGGTTTAAAAATTATTCCTTTTTGGATTAAAAAATTTTAAACTTTTTGAGGATTAAAAATGAGTCCTTTTTGGATTGGAAAATTTAACACACACTTTCCATTGGATTAAAAAGTAATCTTTTTTTGGTCGTGTCCTATATGTAATCCAAAAAAGGTTAAAATTAAGCCCAAGATTTTTAACCGTGTAAAGTGAACCGGTTTAATATACTAGTAAATTCTTATGCTTGTACTATGTCGTTTTTAACTTATTTAATAAAATGTTTTTCCTCTAAAACTTAAAAAATACACTTGTTAGAGCTAAAAACAAAAACAAATCAAAATACTTAATGTCTGTTTTTATATGTTCCATCCCAGTATGCCAAGCACGTTATATCAGAAAAATATGTTGAATAAGGGTTAAAGATAAATACAGTCTGTTGAAAGTCAATGAAAAAAACTTTCTTTTATTTAATTGATAAATTTGGTTTTTAGAAAAAATAAGTTTAAATATATTCCACTGTGCTTTTGTGCCGAAAAAAAAGAATAGGCACATTGTGATAAGTATCGTGAACTTCCAGCAAGAAATAGTTACACGCGTGTAAGAACTCAGATTTTTAAATGTATCATTATAATATCGACAGTACTAATTTTTGAGTAATCGCGAAATGTTGTGCAAAATTTCTCACTGTGATTAATTTCTAAAAATTAAATGCAAACTGGATGGACGAAATTTCCTAATTATTTGTGCGTAACAAAAATAATAAGATAAAATAACAATAAGATTGTCACAAACACTTTATGTTAGTGACAATCAATACATGCAAAATAATTGGTCGAGTCAATCTGATTGCAATATTGACGAAGACAGTGCGGCGCGGAAAGCATAGCATCTATTTTTGACATGAACATATCAAAAATGAATACCAAACTTTAATTTGGTATTTAGAAGAGGCGGACATTTTTAAGAAATATTCAAGGCTATGTTCAAACGCTCATGATTGTCGGGCCTGTATTTCACTACAACATATCTAATACATTTAAGCTCAGAAGAAAAATGTATTGAAAAATTTTAAATGTGGTGTCAAAAACCGCTCTAAGGCTTGTTGTATATTTGCATTTTTCAAAAGAACTATCTGCATTTTCTATCTATCAGTTCCTTTAGTGCCCAAGTTTTCAAAATGTTCGCTTTAATTTTGCTTATGTTGTTAATACAAATATCTTCATCTTAACTTCTAATTGACACTTGCAGCTGTCAAATATTTTCTTTCGTTTTTTTTTTTTATCAAAACAAAGTGAACTATTTTTAAATTTTCTTACATCAACAACAGAAATGAAATGGATGTTAACTAAAAACAGGAACGGGCACTATTTTATGAAACAGCTTCAAAAAATGATAACAACAATTCGAATTATTATTTAACTATTTACATATGTTTTAGAAAAAATATCTTATTACATCACTCCACGCTTAAATTTGTGACAGTTAAAATTTAAAAATTTTTCGAACTTTCAAATATATAATTTTATTTTGTTAAATAACGAGTTATGATATGATCTATAAAATAGCACCACACTAAATATGTTTTTCACGCTCTCTAAGCACACTCCTCTCTCTTTCCTCTATATTATAGAAGTTTTCCTTGACATTTATCACATTTTCAAAAATAAATAATACAACCCACAACAACAATTCGAACTCACTTTTCGAATTTACTTTTGCTGAAGTGTCTCTTCTCCGCATTGGTTTTTTTTTTTTTGACAAATTTTGTTCTAAAATTATAACAAAAATAGAAAGTAAGCCAAAAATGACAGCATTACGAGAGTCGAGAAAACTTTTTATACACGACGTCGTCATCAAAATACAAAAATTGCTCCACCCAATGAATTGCTCTGCGCTGCCAAATCGCGCAGTTTTTCCACGCTTCCTCTTCTCACTCTCTCTCATTTTCGCTCGATTTTTCTTGGTTTTTTTAATATTTTCTCTGAACGTTGTTTGAAATAAATTTGCGATCAGTTGAAAACGAATGCCTTTTGAATTTTCACGGTTTGCGAACGACGTGATTTTGGAAAATTTTGTAGTTTTGCTCTTAACGTGATTTTTGTTTTTTGTCTTACATATCATAAATTATTTAATAATAAATAATAATAAAATTTGTTTATCGCCACTTGTGCTATCTATAAATTTATTTAATTTATATTGCTTTTCAAAGTACTTTTATTTTTTTGTATTTGTGGTTGTTTCGTTTGGCTTTATTACTGCGTCGTCGTGTCGCGTTGTGACGGTTTTAACGTGTGCACGTTTTCAAAGTTCTTTAGAACTTTAATCTACAGTTAATTTCTATTGTCGGGAGTGGCCAAATCGCTGCTGTTGTCGTAGAGGCCATTATTTAATATTTTATTTTGTTTTGTTTCATCAAGAAAAAGCGAAAAAAGTGTTGCAATTTTATATTGGCCTCAAAGTTTGCGCAAGATTATATGTGAAGTGTTTTAAAGAAAAATGTTTGAAATTCTAAAAATAAATTACAAAATCGCTCAGCTGTAAATGTGCAAAAATATTTCCACACTCAAGTGTAGTTAAGAAAATTTAAATTTTCTTTGATTTATTTGGAAAAATAAAATTCTGTTTTGTTTATGTTCTACCCATACTATGGCTATTACTCTGTGATGTGTGTAAAAAAAATAAGCTTGTGAAAATGTGCCAATTGCAAAAATAAACAAAAAAGTTTTCCATTGAAAAGTCAACAGTGCGAACAGCAACAACAAATAAAATGTAAATAAAACATTTAGTCTATTGGATTTTATATGTCTTAAACCAATTCAAGTGTCATAAAAACTTAAAAAAAAAAAAACTTAAATACTGTTTAAATTTATGAGAAAAATAAAGAATAGAAAAACAACGTGATATCCACAACAAATTGCAGAGAAGTTCTGCGATTTTTATGTTTTGAACTATATTCTTCGAAATTTGAATGTGAAAGTTCTAAAACATTTTTAGAAATAAAATTATTTTCGCCTTTGTTCTATCAACTTCAGTTTTCATAGTTCAATTTTCGGAATTAACTTTCAGACTTCGAAAATTTTTTTTAAAAATTTTTTAAAAAACGTGTTTTCTATAAAACACTTTCGATTTAAATTTTTCGAACTTTATTTCAAAAAATCTTTTAAAAATGCTTACTTAAAAATAGTTAAGAGTCCTTATGTTCAAAAATTTTCGAAATCGATTGTGTGAATTTTGCTTTTGAAGTTATAAACCAATTTTAAAATTAACATTTTTCGACTTTGATCAATCAACTTCAATTTTTCATACATAAATTTTCGAAATTACATTTCAAACTTCGAAAATCTGTTAAAAAAATTTGTTAAAAATCTTATTTTTATAAAAATTTTCGACTTAAAATTTTTCGAACTCAATATCGCAAAATCATTTAGAAATGCAAATTTAAAAATGGTAAAGGATCGTAATGACGTAAATTTTTCGAACTAGATTCTTCGAAATTTGAATGTGAAAATTCCAAAACGTTTTTAGAAAGAAAATTATTTTCGTCCTTGACCTATTTACTTGAATTTTTCATGTTTAGATTTTAGAAATTAAATTCAAACTTCGAAAATTAATTGAAAAGCTTATTTTTACAAAAATTGTTCTAGATAAATTTTTTTAACTCGATTTCAAAAATCGTTTAGAAATGCATATTTAAAAATGGTCCTAATGTTTTAAGTTTTTCGAACTCGTTTTTTGTGAAATTTGCTTTGAAAGTTCTAAAAAATTTTTTCAAATAAAATTATTTTCGTCTTTTATCTATCGACTTAAATTTTTCAGTTTAAAAATTTTTAAATTTACTTTTAAACTTCAAAAATCTATTGAAAAAATTTGTTAGGATTTTTATAAAAATTTCTCTTTTCTTATTTTTATAAAAATTTTTCGAACTTGATTTCGAAGAATCATTTAGAAATGCATGTTTATAAATGGTTTAGGGTCTTAACAATTTCAATTTTCCAAAATCAATTTTTCGAAAGTTGTTTTGAAAGTTCTGAAACATTATTTGAAATGAAATTATTTTCGTCTTTAAACTATCAACGTGAATTTTTATAAATAAATTTTCGCAATTAACTTTCAAACTTTCAAATCTGTTGAAAAAATTTATTAAAAAACTTATTTTGTGAAAATTGTTCGACTTATATTTTTAGAACTCGATTTCAAAAAACATTAGAAATGCATATTTAAAAATATTTTAAAGTCGGAATGTTTTAAATTTAATATTTACCCCATCGTATTTGATTTTTAAATTTTTCAAACTCTATTTTCAGAACTTGATTTGCAGACTTCGAAAATATGTTAAAAAATTTGCTAGAATTAAATTATTATAACTGTTTATCGATGTGTAACTATCAGTGTTCATTAATTAAATCTAGTATTTTCCACTTGATGCATTCAGAGATGCAAAATTCCTTTTCGTTTCAAATTCGAGTTTTCGATTTTCATTTTTCAAACTCGATTTTCAGAAACTTCTAAAATCTGATAAAAAGAAATTATTTAATATTTATTTTTGTTATAAGATTTTGTTGACTTTAATTTATCATTAAAATTTTTTCGAACTCTGTTTTAGAAATCTTTTCAAAATTTAAACTTTATAACTTTCCGAATTTGATTTTTTAAACTTAATTTTTACAACTTGTTTCAATTAGAATCAAAATCTTTGTTGTTGCATATTTACTTTTCTAATTCGATTTTTCGAAATGTATTTTTAACTGAAAAATTTGCTAGAAATTAAGTGATAAAGATTTGCCAGAAAAAAAAAAAATTGATTTTTCGAAATTGATTTTCAAACTTCGAGTAAATTTTTTAATATCAAATTATTATATTAAAAGATTTTGTAGAACTCTGTTTCATAATTATTTTCGAATTTGATTTTAGAAATAAGTAGAAATTAGAAATTAAAAACTTTTTCTAACTGTATTTTTTTTAAATTTTATTTAAATAAATAATTGAAATCTTGGTTCGAATTTGAGTTTTTGATATTAATTTTTCGAACTTTTTCCAAAACTGATTTTAAAACTTTGTTAATCACACGATTTTAAGGTTTTTAAAAATTTTTTGTGTACTAAAAACAATAAAATTAAAATTAAATATAATGTCCAAAATAATATTTTAATTTATAATATCATCTATACTATCTCAAAAAATCCAAAAATTTTTCTGTCAAATATTTCTCAAAAAAATTTCCCGTTGAACAACTCGCTGCCAACAGTTACTTCTACAAATAACCTATCATAAAAGAATCACCGCTTTTTAGTCGAACTTTTGCCCTCCTTTTTTGGACTCTTCGTTCTACATCTAGTATTTTAATTAGTCTCAATTAGTACAACAAAAATGTAAAAAAAAAAAACACTTAGAATAAAACAGTTTTTAAAACTCAGTCATAGCCAGTTTTTAACAATAGCAACTAGAACAGAAATAAAATAAAAAAATAAAAACACACAAATAAACTTTAATTTAAACACTCTTTTCTTTGTTTATTTTTGTAGCTTTAAAACCACTTCGTCGCCCTTCGACACTAACAGCCCAACAACAACAACAACCGCAAATAGTGTTGCTACTTCTACTATAACTGCTTCTACTGCTGCTGTTGCTGCTGCGCCCTCTGCATTCAAGCCGACCAAATCGCTTGACGCACTCAACTACGTCGCATTTGCAAATTTGAACTCAGAGTCGCCAACATCACCACCGCGTGCCGCTTCCTCGCATTCACTGGCTCGTAGTGCTACGCAGCCGCTTCAAGTGGTCATCAATTCTGCAACATCAGCAGGTGTTGAAACATCTAGACCTCTCAGTTCCAATACAAATACGCCATATCGTAGTCGCCTCTACAACAACAACAGCACGACGAACAACAATCTCAGCGAGCAATTGACACTTTCTGTAGGCAGTGACAGCGAACGGATTTTCGACATGTCCAGCCTAGGTGACGAAGACAGTTCCATGCAAGACAGCGGTCAAACGACTGTGAATTGTGCCACACCAGTTACACCTAACCATAAGAGTGAGAACAATGAGAGCGACACAATGAAGACGCCATCATCGATTGCACGCACAAATAGTGTCCGTGCGAGAGCGAATATGTTTGCGCAGCTGCAAGAGAAGACAAAGCTGGGAGTGGGTAGCCCAACGGCGGCAAACAGTCGTGAGGAGCGAACATCTCCTAGAAGTGGTGAGTCAAAATTTTGTTCTGTTTTTATCTTTGAAGCCAGAATTGAAGGTATTCAGTCAAGTCTATCTTGATTTGAAATGGCGTGGTAGTTAAGTGAACAGTTAATGGAAATCAAGTTAAGTTAGTTCGGAATGTTCAATGTGTGACGGAAAGCTGTAAAAAATATGTTAATTTGAATACGGAGTAAGTGTTATGCTTTAAGTGCTATCCACAAACGTGTCTTAGGCCGCGTGCATAGCAGATTTCAGCCTGTCTGTCTGCCAGTCTTTCTGAGTCGGCGTTTACTATGCACGCAGTCTTACACCAACTTCAACAATTGAGTCGTAAATATTGATGAATTTTTGTTCGCAGTTGATAAAAAATTTAGAAAGATATAAAGAACAGACCGAGATTCGAACTCGGAACACCTAGGTAAAAAGCAATCCTTGATGAAATTCGAACTCGGTATATCTGGGTAACATACAAGCGTGCTTTCTAGGGTTGCGGTTATAATGAACGCCGAGTCAGACAGGCAGGCAGGCAGGCAATGTGAACAAGCAAGATAGATAGCTAACTGCACGTTTTTTCACACAGATTTCAGCCTGCCTGTCTGCCTGCCTGTCTAAATGGCGTTCACTATAAACGCAGCCTAGGTCGCCAAAATAATTTCATTTGTAATTGTATGCTTAAATCTCAAAAAAAAAAATGTTCCTTAAAACCATTTTTTTAATTTAGAAATTCATCATTATTTATTTTCGAAAATAGATGTGAGACAAAACCTACGTTTTTTAAGATTCTTAATTCTGTCCAAAAAAAAATAAATTATTTAAAATTTCCTCTAATGCTCTTTTCTATAAAATCAATTTTCGAAATTGCGCCTTATTTAAGGTGAACCCAATTTTTTAACACTCGAACAAGATAAATAAGATAACAGTGAAGATAACGAGATTAAAAACATAAGATAAGATAAAATTAGATAAAAATTTCCAAGAAGTTACCTGAAAACTTTCATATATATGTAGATGCAGTCACTTTCGAAAAGCCAAAATATGCAGAATCGAATAAGTTCGAATATTTTTTGTTGTTAGACTTTTTCAACAAAAATATATGATCTTGTATTTGTTGTATTTAATTTCGAACCGATTTTTAGCTCTTGTTAAATTTTGAAATGTCTTATCGAATTTAAAGAAATAGGTTTCAACATTTTTATTAGAAAAAACTTCGAACTAAAGAGCTTCAGACGTTAAAAAGCTGTTTCTTAAGTTGTGTTCGAACTAAACATGTAGATATTTTAAAAAAAATTTTTAAAAACTCATGTTCAAAAGATTTTTTCTCAAATTTCTAAAAATTTGTATTTTTACAATTTCGAACTTAAACAAATCTTTTCACATTTTTTTTGCAAGTTATAAAGATCTTTGAACTAACTGAAAGCTTTTTCCGAGATGATGATTATGTTCGACACTAAAAATTTTAATAGTTTTATTAAGCTTTTTAAAAACTTATTCTAGTTTTTTTGAATTTAAGCAAATATTCTTCAACAATTTTAATATTTCTTTAAGCTTTTTTCGAAATTGTGTTTGAAATTAAAATTATAGTAATTTTTTTGCAAAGCTTTTTAACAATTCATGAACGAAGGAGTTTCTTTTCCTTAATTTCTAAAATTGTTGTTTTTATAAATGAAGCAAACTTATACTTGAGGATGTTTTTATCGATTTTAAGTAAATAGTTTTCGAAGGTCTGAAAGACCTTTGAACTTAATGAACTTTGAGCTTTCCAAAGCTCTTTTTGTATTTGTACTAGAAATTCGAAATTTTTATATATTTTTTACAAAGCTTTTTTAAAACTACTGTTCGAACTCTTGTTTTAAGAAAATTAACTATTTTTCCTAAATATCTAAAAGTTTTATATTTCTTAAAGAAGCAAACATATTTCAGAGGATGTTTTCTTGAATATCAAAAAATTATTTCCAGTTATTTTAATATTCTTTTATCTTTTAAAAGTTTGTTTCTAAATTGTGTTTTAAATTAAAAATTTTGGTAACTTTCTAACAAGGTTTTTTCAAAACTCATGTTCCAAAGAACTTGTTAAGAGGAAATTTATCGAATTTAGCAAAATATTTTTTGTGTTATTTTTATTAAGACCTTTGAACTAGATGAGATTTGGGCTTATAACAGCTTTTTTCGAATTTGTGCTAGAAATTCAAATTGTATGAAAAATGTTTTTTTTTTTAATTTTTTATTTCTAAACTTTTGAATTAAAACAAGTATTCTTCAAAATTTTTTATAGTTATAAAGACTTTTAAACTAAATGAGCTTTGAGCTTTTAATACATTTTTCAAAATTATATTTGATTTTAAAATTTTTGATAATTTTCTTACAAAGCTCTTTGAAAACTCTTGTTGATGGAGTCTTAGTTTGCGTCTTTTAGAAATAGAATAATTTTAGAAATATAAGATAATAATTTATATATAATAATTTTATCAAAATTAAACAAATTTTTATCAACATTTTTCTTAAATCAACCTGATCTTATTATTTATTAACTTTTTTTTCAAATTTCTGAATATCTTAAGGTTTTGAACGATATTTTCAACTTCAACTTTCTTTCTTAGTAAAAAATATTCCGAATAAAATCTTATAATTTCTCAAACTCTTATTTAAGTTTTTAAGCTTTTTCAAAAAAGTTCGAAATTTTTTTTGTAAATCTTCCAAAATTTATAGTTTCTCAAAAATCTACAAAAAAAAAATTTTGAGCTTTAAAGAGCTTTTTCGAATTTGTGTTTGAAATTAAGAGTTTTGGCATAATAAAATATTTTAGAACTATTTTTTATATTATTTTTAATTTTTTTCAATTTTATTTTCAAAATACAAGTTCGAAAGTTAATGTTTTTCAAACTTGGAAACATCTAAAGCTTTACAACTTTTTTTTGAATTTTTTACTTTAAATATTTTACTTTAATAAATAATTTCTCAAATTCTTACATTGATTTTGAGATTTATATATAAGCTTTTTAAAAATAGTACCAAAACTTTTTCGAAATTTCTGTTAAACGAATAATACTGTCATAATTTCGTTAATAATTCCAAGAAAATTGTTTGTTTTTTTTCTTTCAAAACTTCTTGAATTTCCTAATCAAAATTCATGTTCGAAATTAAGTTTGTAACATTTCGGATTTTAAAACTGTTGAAAATTTAATATGTGATAATTTCTCTTGCATTGCTTTTAAGATTCATTCCGAAATGTTTTCAAAAAATCTTGTAAAAAATGTATAATTTTAAAAAAATTTAAAAAAAGCTTTAGGCTTTTTAAAGCTTTTACGAAATTGTGCTTGAAATTAAAAATGTTGTAACATTAAAATAGCTGAAATAACAATTGTTTAAATTTTCAAATATATAAAGCTTTTTATTTTCAGCATGTTCGACCTTGATATTTACAATTTCGAAAATTCCAATATTGTTTTTAAAATTGTGTAAGCTTTGTAATAAATAAATGTAACGGCATACATGCCTGAAATTTAATTTTTTTTTCAAGCAGCAAGCCGGTAGCTTACTTTTACTCAAAATCAGCTTTTGAGCAAAAGTAAAAAATAAAAGTTTAGATAACAACAAGTACAAAAGACAATCAACAAAAAGTTTGACATCAACAACGCAAAACCATGCTTACAACTTAATTACCTGTAAAAGTATGTCACTCACTTAAGCGTGTCGAACTAAAGAACAATATTTAAAAAATACAAATATCAGTCATCGCATAAAATGTAAAATTTCATATTTTTTTTTAAAAAAAAAAAAACTTCAATTAAATTTTGTGCTCATTTGTTTTTGTAAAATGATTAGTTATACAATTTAAAAAAAAAATTGTTTTTTTATCATAAATGATTTTAGACTCATAAATATTGCATTTTCTACATTGTTCATTATGAAAAATGAATCATAAGTATGTTGTTTTTTGTTCATACATTTAATCGCCCAGAAATTTGTTAACGTTACATTTTGTTCCAAAATAAGACAAAAAAATTATACTTTTTTAGTACTTTTTTGTGCTATACGAATAACGTTTTGCTGATTGATTGCTGCTCCAACTATCGTGATAACTCGAATTACGCATAAATATGACGCAGACATGACGAGTAATGAAAAAAATTATTTAACGCACTTTTGTTATATAAAATTATACGAAAAAATACTCAATAAGTTGCGACGAAAATAAATAAGAATAAAAAGGTAAGTTTCATTCAAATGTTAAACTCTGAAACTTCAGTTGAATTTTTTATTATTGAAGAAGTCGTCGTTAGCAATTTAAAACCACTCAATAATAATTGTTTTAGCTTATCATCTTAGATAAGCTAAGTGATAATATTTTTTTTTTTAATTGAACCTTGGTTAATGTGTTTTTTTTTATTTTCTTCTTCTATTACAGCTCCGCGTCGGCTCTCACCAGCGCCTCAGGCCTCGCCTAACGATGAGCCAAAAACTCCAAATAATCCGCCGCCCAATCCAGACGATGAAATCGGTAAGTTATGGCCACATGTTGAATTTAATTGCTTTCTTTATCAACACGTTGACTTTTTTGTGAATGCAATTTTTGTTGTTTTTAACCATGTGTGTTTAGTTAAAACTTTTTTTAAAACTAAATTTTTTTTTTGCAAACTTTTTTTAATAACAATTTTATTTGACTGCATTTTGCCATTTTATTTTTTACTTGGAATGTTGTTGTTGTTGCGCATGTTTATCTTTTGATATGAAAATCAAAATGTTTTTTTTTTTTGATTTTTCAAGTTTTAATACTTGCAGTAACACAAAAATTTTTGCTCTGCCATTCATTTTTTTTTTGATACTTATAAAATCAATTTTTTTCTTAATTTTGATTTTCGCTGCATGTTTGTACATTATTTTTTTTAACAGAAATTTTTTAAAATTTTCGCAGATTACTTTGGATCAAAGAAATAATGATTTTCTCTACGAAGTATTTTATTTTTGTTTAAATTTTTTGAATGAGTATTACTGACAAAATCATGTTTTACTCAAAATTTTCAATTTTATTGAATTCAAATCTAATTTCTTGTTTCATAGTTTTTTCAATGTAGGTTTTTGATATGTGTGTTTAGTTTTAGATTTTGCATCATTATTTAAAAGGTATTAAAATGTATAAAAAAATTAATACGTAAACGTTTAAATCATGGACCAAAACTATAATATCTTTTAAAAAGATTTCAGTGAAAAATTAAAAATATTTTGTATCCTGTAACCTCTTACGAAATTAAGGGCATCCGACACCCCCTGAAACTCGATTTTATGTTTTTTGTAAATTGTATTTTTTTAAGGGAAAAAAGAAACATCTTAACTATGTAGATCTAGATTCTTAAAGAATACAAAAAAATGTTTTATACATTTTTGCAGAGTGTTGGTTTTAAAAAAAACAAATCATAAAAAACACGATGAGCTCTCTGGAAAGTCTGGTAAAAATGTGTTTTAGTCGATATCTAAACCGTTGCAGAATAAACAATTAACAAAAATATCGGCGAAAAATTTGTTGATTTATTGGCATTCGTTTTCAAGCCGAAAATTGGCGAATTTTTTAAAAAGCCGTTATATCGTCGTTTTTTTTCGAAAATATTTAGTTTTAGTTCATTCTATAGCGGATATCATTCCGATAAAACCGCTTTTTTTAAGACGTTGCAATCAGCCAAAATCATGCACACTAGAGTGTATCGACTTGTATGGGAAAAATCTTACCCCCAATTTCGGTACCAAAATTAAATAGTACATGAAAAATCCTATCCATTGGTGTACTTTTTTTTTATTTGAACCAATTTTGGCGTCCCCCGAAATGCATTTTTATGCATTTTTTATCAATTTTTGTACTGGAGACCCATTAATGGTTGATTTAAAAAGAAAATCAAGCTTATCAATCAATTCCTTTCATATAAAGACACAGAAATGCAATCTACTTGTTATTTAATATTCGATATGTTTTTATATATTGTATGAAAGTTTTTTTAAACTTTTGTTTTTTTTTTTGTTTGAAGTAACGTATATTTTTTCAACCATTACAGTTAACCAATTAATAACAACATTTTTTTTTTAGATCCTGTAAGGGACTCAAAATACCTTTTTGTTTCGAATTTCGGCCTTTTTGAACGGCCCTCCAACATAGAAAACATTATTCCTTTTCTTCGTTCTGCAGAAGCACAGCCACTTTCGTCTTTGTGACGAGCTTAATATGCTATAACTTGCTAAAAGTAACAAATAATACTTTCATACAACAAATAAAAACATATCAAATATTAAATAACAAGTAGATTCACGTTGAAAAGAACTGTTCTATCTCGACAGAGCATTTGTCAACAGGGATAAAAATTTGCAGTTCTGTGTGTTTATATGAAAGGAATTAATTGATAAGCTTGATTTTTTTTTTAAATTAATCTTTAATGGATCTCCAGTACAAAAGTTGATAAAAAATGCACAAAAATGCATTTCGGGGGACGCCAAAATTAGTTCAAATAAAAAAAAAGTATACCAATCGTCAGGATTTTTCATGTACTATTGAATTTTGGTACTGGAATTGGGGGTCAGATTTTCGATACACTCTAATGCACACTGTAGCTTTTTTAATGTTTTGTTTTCAAAAAACTGCTGAAACTAAAAACAATTAAAAAATTATGTGTTGTTGGGAGGTAGGTGTTTCCGTGGGCGGATGACGTCCATTTTTCAAATACATCTTTATTTTGTCATAAAAAACATATGTGCCAAATTTTATCTGTGTAGGTTGAATAGAAGCTTATTTATTGCGTTTTCAATTTTTGAGTTGTATGGGAGGTGGGCGTGTCCGTGAGCGGATGACACACATTTTTCGAAGACATCTTTGTGTTCATATAAAACACATACAAACTAAATTTAATTGTTGTAGCACAGTTAAAAATTTTGGACTAGTTTTTAATCCAAACTTTGGTCTAAAGGAATTAATCCTAAAAGTACTATTTTGTATTCCATATTTTAGTTTAATTTTTTTTAATCCGAAAAAGTTTAAGTTTAAGACAATATTTTTGAATGACAAAAGCTGTCAGTGGCAGCGGCAGTGATCAGCTGTTTCGTATTTTACTGCCTACAAATAACAACCTAGTAGTGGCAGCGTCAGAATCAAAAGCAGTGAATGTGGAATTTTTCTTAGTAGTTTAATTATTTGCATGTTGGCAGTGAATTTAGAAATAGGGCTAACCTTGGCAGCACTGCTTACTGCCACTGCTGCTATGTTAGTTTTAGAATTGAACAACAGTATTCCTAAAATATCAGCTGATCAATGCCACTGCCACTCTGCCAGTGCCGCATTGTTATTCAGGTATAAGATTGAAAACTACTAATACTACGAAATTTAAGCTAAATATAATTCTAAATGTTGTTAAAGCATCCTAAATTTATTTTTAGTTTAATGAAACAAATTGTTTATTAAAATCTAAACCAAAATATTATTAAATACATTACTACAGTAACCAGTGGTTAAACCTTTGTGGATTAAATAGTAATCCTTTTCGGATTACAATATTTTAAACTTTTTTGGATAATATTTTAAACTTTCTTTGGATTAACAATAATTCCTTTTTGGATTAAGAAATTTGAAACTTTTTGCGGATTAAAAATAAATCCTTTTTGGATTGAAAAATTTAAAACTCTTCATTGGAATAAAAAATTTTCTTTTTTTGGTCGTGTCCTATATGTAATCCAAAAAAGTTTAAAATTTAGTCCAAGATTTTTAACCGTGAGGTTAATTATGAGCTTATTTTTCCAGATTTCGATTTTTGCGTTGTATCGGAGGTAAGCGTGTCTGTGGGCGGATGATGTCCATTTTTCAAAACCATCTTTGTTTTGTCATAAAAAACATACCTGCCAAATTTTATCTTTGTAAGTTAAACAGAGGCTTATTTATTGCGTTTTCAAGTTTTGGGTTGTTTGGGAGGTGAGCGTGTCCGTGAGCGGATGATATCCATTTTTCGAAAACATCTTTGTGTTGATACAAAACACATACAGACCAAATTTTATTGTTGTATGCTTATTATGAGCTGAGTTATGCAGTTTTCAATTTTTACGTTATATGGGAGGTATGCGTGTCCGTGGGGAGATAATGTCCATTTTTCAAAACCATCTTTGTTTTGTCATAAAAAACATGCGCCAAATTTAATCTTTGTAAGTTAAACAGAGGCTTATTTATTGTGTTTTCAAGTTTTGGGTTATATTGGAGATAGGCGTTTCCGTTTGCGGATTCCAAAAATATTCTATAGTGCAAATCCTTGGGTCTTTGTGATCATGTGTACCAAGTTGCATCCAATTATCTGAACTACTCCTTCTTCTTATCCTGTGTATGCGGACAACACACAGACGGACGGACGGACAAACGGACATGAATAGCTCGCCTCACGAGTTGACCCCGACCAAGAATATATACACTTTTCTTTACCGGACTCGCTATGTTCTATGCGTTACAAACGTTTGCACAAAGTTAATATACCCTGACCGTTTAGGGTATAAAAAAAGCCTTAAAACTTATATACATTTTTTTTATTTATATCTTATTTTAAACTTGAAAATTTTATTTTATAAAATAAAAAATTATTTATAAAATTTTATAAAAAAATTGTTAATGGCACCAAAAACCTCTCAACATAAGCTTTCAAATGAGGGGCGGGCCCGGCAAACTTTGTTTTGTGATCCACCTTACTGGACCTACCTCCTAGATCATACATGTTTTATGTGGAATTTTTTACTGAAGCTTGTTTAAAATACTGATTTTTACTTACAATAATTATGAACGGATCAGCCAGTCGTACCATTTTTCCCATTTTCACCATCATTCAAAACTATTTTTAGTTACTTCCACACCTAAAATTAACTTGAGTCTGCTAACATTCCACTTAGCCGTGCGAAAGAAATTTATTTCAGTCGTACTATTCGTCCTATTCGTTCTATTAAAAATTCTCTCAGAGCAATTCAGTCAGTAAAATCTTTTTTACGTCTTTTAGTCGTTCATTGGTAGTTTTGTTTACGAATTATAGTAATATTTTGCTCAGCAATACGTATCGTCGGCCTAATTCTAGTAAGACGTATATAAAAATTATTCAATTTTCAGTAGGCGAAAAACCTGTTCATAATATGTATGAAGTTCATACTATAATGTTGTATTTCAACCGTTCTATACAAACGTTAAAAATTTAATAAGCACATAGATGCAGCTTTGTTCAATCTGCCCAAATCGTTAATAGCCGCTATTTTTTCAAATTTCGAATGAAATAAGGACCGATGATGCCGCCAGCGTGTAAACCGCACCAAACAGTAAATTGTAATGGATGTAATGATAATTTGTTAATGGCTTGAGGATTGTTTTCGCTCCATATTCGGCAATTTTGCTTTTTGACGAAGCCATTTAACACTCAAATGTCCCTAGAAAAAAATCACTCTTGTTTCCTTCGGGTCAAAAACTGACCCTGGCAAAATTTTATTCAGTTTTTATTGAAAAAACTTAAAAAAACAAGTATATAAGCCTAGATAAATTCGAAAAATTAAACAGAACCCAGAGTCAGTACCGCAGCTACCCACGCTTTGATGCCAAACTTTCCGGTTTTGCTGGGAATGTATACTCTGAAGAGGCAACTACCACGGAAAGAGATGAGTTGCTTGTTAAAATATGTAATATTTTCATGAGGACTACGTTTTATTTTTAAAATTTCTTTTATCGATTAAAGCTTCTCACTACGTATTTGTAATTGACGCAGCTCTCTGTTGTCAAACGCCAAGATGCGAGATTGGCCGCCCATGGTTTTTATCTCACAAGCTAATAAGGTTTTTACCACATGACCTTTACATACACCTAAATCGTTTTTGTAAGTAAGTTTTGCTTTTAAAATCTCTACTCCTGTCAAGAGCAAAAGTCCTAAAAATGCATCAAATTCAATGTCATGCAAGCAAACAAAGCTTTCGCCAAACTCTCTTGTCCCATAATACTGGTTAAACGAATTATATTTTTTCTTATGGCGACTGAGAATGAAACGCTAAAAAAGTCTTTCAATTCTTAAATTATATTTGCAGCGAAAGGGGTAATGCACAACACTTCGTGGAATAATATTTACGGAACGTGCTCTGAACAATGCATCGGTGAGAAGTATTGTGTGCTATTTTGTCACCCTGTCTTTGTCAAGCTTCTCAGAAGATCTATTAGAGTTATTTCTAATTTCGATATTCTCAATGACGTTTTTAATATCCTCCAAATCGCAAGCTTGGAGTTGCTCTTCTGGCGCGTAATCAATCACTATCACTTAGTTCATTTTCGAAAGCCTCAAGACTGGACTCGGATGATTTCAGTATTTCTCGAATTTCATCATCTCTCATAAGCTGGTTCTGTTGGCAAAGTTTTGTTTCTATATGTTCAAAGTACATTCAATAGATTAACTTACCCTGAGAGTTCCAAATTCTTGGGCCATTTTTATTGTTTTTTGGTAGGATCAATTAATTTGTTCACTGATGTCTAACACAAAAATGCTAATTTGCAGTGTCAGCAATAATAACATTCTTGCAAAAGTGAACCGAAATGAAAATGTAACAGTGTCAATAATAGGCTCAAAGCTTACAAAAGTGAACCAGAATGGAAATGAAACAGTGTTTTTAGTTTATAGGGTGAAATACTTAAATATTAAGCAAATATTGTAAAGGGTCAAAAATAGACCCGAAGGAATACAAGTGCACGTTGTTACTTTTTTGGCCAAACTAAAATAACAAAGAAAAAAAGTAAATATTTTTTGTTAAATTGAATTTAAAAATTAAAAGAATTTGTACACTGAGGAAAGAAAAAAATTTTAAAAATCATTTTCACAACGAAAACTCTTGTAAAAATCGTTTCGGGTCTCAAAATGACCCTTAGATCATTTGAGTGTTAAACAGAAATGAGCTTCCTCACTCATGGCTCTATGAACTTAGCAGAACAGATCTATTTTTTTCAAAGTAAATTTCCACAATTTGCAAGCGTCATAACGAACTTTCTAGCCGAAGTAAGCTCGCCGGATAGCCGGTGTTCGTACAAAAATATTTTTTTATTTTGCTTCTTTCACAAAAATTCACATTTATTCATTGATATTTTCTGCTGCTTCTCGATTTCCCTCGAAGTCCTTCGAAGCAGGATCCGTTAAATCCGTAGTCAGTTCGCCTGTCCTAGGTGTACTTGAAAACTACGATGGGCCGTCCGGTATGGAACCACTCGGGCCGACAAACACTTTTCCCTGTGGTTCTTGCTCACTAACGTTCTTTCCACTGTGTATTCGAATTCCCGTTGGGCCGTCCGGTATGAAACCACTCAGGCCAGATGTACAATTCGGTCGTAGATGTCGTCGAGCTTATTTTTTTTGAACAAAATGGAGTCACTTTGATGCTTTTAGACCAGACCGTCCGGTATGAAACCAATCGGGTCTACAGAAAAAGATTACTTTTGTGATGCCATTAGAATGTTTTATGGCCGGCCGTCCGATATGAAACCACTCGGGCCGACAAGAAAACACCGTTCCCTGTTGTCCTTGCTCACTGACGTACTTGATCACTTGTTCACTGTCCGCTGTGTATTCGGATTCACGTTGGGCCATTCGGTATGAAACCGCTCGAGTCAGATGTACAATTCGGTCGTAGATGTCGTCAAGCATGTTTTGAACCGGTATGAAACCACTCGGGCCAGATGTACAATTCGGTCGTAGATGTCATCAAGCTTGTTTTGAACAAAATGTACTCACTTGGATGCTTTTAGAGCAGACCGTCCGGTATGAAACCACTCGGGTCGTCAGAAAAAGACAGCTTTCGTAATGCCACTTAAATGTTTTACGGCCGGCCGTCCGATATGAAAGCACTCGGGCCGACAAGAAAACATTGTTCACTACTGTCCTTGGGCACCTATTCACTGTCACTGATTCACTCCTTGTCCTTGTTCACTGTCACTCGTTCAGTACTTGTCCTTGCTCACTTTTTCACTTGACTCACTTATGTGCGCTGCTTGCGTGTTGACTTCAAAAAAAGACCAACTGCCGGTTCGCTGACTTCTTTTATCCCCGGGAAAAAAAAGGTAACGGGACCTTGTTTGTGTCGCAAATTTTACATGCTATCTCGACCTCACTCTAAAAAGTGAAGCGTATTTTAAAGACTGCCTTTAAATCAACTTGTGCCTGAATTTAAGCATGTTTTGAATTGTAATATTCTAAATGCTTGAAAACCCAAAGAAGCATATTTGAAGTCAGCTTTTGGATGTTGATTTTCAGACAAGCTAGCTAAATTTAAACCAATTTATTGGTTTTTATATTAAAAATGTCTACAATTCATCATATGAGTCTTAATTTAAGATAGCTTGCATTGCTATTCAGGCCAGTTTTTTTACGATAAGAGCTGAAATTCAGCGAAGGTAAGGCTGCATTTACCATTTAACTGCCTTTAAGTAAGACATCATTGAATGCTGTTTTACAGCATAAAAAGGCAAAAGTAATTTCAGCAAAAGCTGTCTTAATGCTGTTGCAGCTTATTTTAAGACAGTTTTTTTACCTAATATTAAGATTTACTTTTTACAGTGCTTGAATCTCGCTTGCCTAGAACTAGCGTTAACCTTTTGCTCTGCCTGTTGTTGTTGTCATAGTCGCTGTTCATTGACCCCTATGTATTTTGTTATTGCCTCTTGTGGGTGCATAGAACGTTTGTTGTTTGTATGTTTTGCTGGGTTTTCTTTTGCAACTTCGTTATGTTGTTTTGTTCTTTTGCTGCTGTGATCATGCCGCTGGCTTGCTGTATGTTTTGTTATTGTTTTATTGCGGGTCGCACAGCTGCGTGTTTATGAACAGGGGCGGTTCGTGGTATGACCGGGTGTTTGTGCAGGTGCGGTTCATAGTTGCAGGGCGGGTTTAGGTTCGGTGGAGCCCTCTGTTTCGATGCGGTTCAGAGGGAAATTTTAGGCCTAAATTGGCTTAATTTAGGTTCCCTTACAGCGTTGTTCTGGCATTAAACGGTTCTTGATGAATTTCCAAACCTTATTAAACAGAAATGTCAACACAGTTTGACATTCTCAACTGTCAAACCATAGACAACACCATAGACAAACCATAGACATTAGTTTGAAGTCTCTCGACTTCAATTCATACGTCACCCAATATCCTACCTTTTGGATCATTCGCCTGGCTTTGAAGCGAACAGATAATGCTTGTTGAGTCACTCCCAATGCTTTCTCGAGTTTTCTTGCGTTTGGCACTATCTAATATAGCCTGCAATTCGGCATCCTCAAACTTTTCTGGCCGTACGTCTATAACAAAACTCACTGAAGAAATCTATGAAGCAAGAAAAATTGCTCCCTGCAAGTTGCTTACAGCATGCGATGGCCTTCACTTACATTTATCTTCAAATGAAAGAATAAGAGTAAATTTCCAATCAAATTGCGTTTTGCTGGCACAAAAGTTGACATATTTGGAGCACACAAAAATTTTGTTACACTTTAGCGAAACGACACATACTGCAAAAGAAGCCTAATTATGAGGCTTCAAAATTAAGTTGGTTGCAACATTGTCTGATTCAGTTTAATACTGGTGTTACCATCTCAAAAAATCCTTTAAACATCTAAAAGTTTTTCAGTGTTTGTTTTTTCTTGTACCGCAGCATCGTGTAGAATTGGTTTAACTTCAATATTGATGATAGCTTTGCAAAATCCACTGTACAGTTCAGCAAGTTTGATGAATAGTATGTTCTAATATTTATTATTACATGCACAAACACACTTTTTTAGGGAAAAGAAATAATTTTAAGCGCGTTACAAAAGCATTCCAAGTTAAATCAAATAATTCGAAAGACAGTCAGTGAAAACAAACAACAAAAAATGCAACCCACGCTTAGACAACAAAGTGTAAGCATTAAATCACATACCGTAACTTTGACATTCACCCACAACCACTCATAAAATTTTACTTTCCAGAGCCATCCTCGTTGCCACTGTCGGAACGTTTGCGTTTCTTTAGCAACCTTAGCAGTGCCAGTCGCAGCAGCTTCATGTCCTACACGCGCAACAGTCCCACGCAGCAGCAGCAGCACCATTCATATAACGGTGTAGTTGAACGCAGTGCCAGCGCCAGCGGCTACACATCCTTCTATGCACAGACTACGCCACGAAGTAGCCTTAGCAATACCAGCGGTAGCAGCGCCAGCGTTACACCGACACCTATGGAATGCTCGCTGGGCACAACAGATGTCGAGGAAGAAGACGTTGATTATGATGATGAGGATAACAATGATGATGCTATCTCGATTTCTACCTCCATCGACTTGACCAGCAGTGATACGCATTCCACCACTAGCATCGGTTGCAGGGGTGTCGAATCGGTGAGTGTGACGACTTCAGCTTTCCTAAAGCTGACCAAGTCAGCCTCGCATAGCCATGTGCCAACTCATAATGCCAACACGCCCATTTCGGCATTGACGCCCACCGCCAAACGCATCAAATTGAAGACTATTGGCAAATTGATGTTGCCACAGACATTCCTCAGTGCCAATGAACGCAACAACAACAGCAACAGCATGCGCAGCAATGCTTCAGACACTTCCGACAACAACAGTCTGGATTCTATTGATAAAACGATAATGAAGAAAATCGGCAAAATCAAGTCGCCCTTCATAGAAAATTGTCAGCAGCTGCAGCAGAAGCAGCAACAGCTAAACTCAAAGTGCATGAAATACGATTTGCGCTCGTCGCCCAGCTACACTCATGTGCACGCTGGTGACAACAACAAGGATAGCAATGAGTGCATCAAGCAAAATGGCGACGACAATGTCGCTGAGCTGGGTAAAGAAAATATTGACCTGAGCAGCGCATATAAGCAGCAGCCACAGAAGCAGCAGACGCCACCCGTGGTTGAGATGCGCAAGAAATTTACGCGTATCATGAACGGCTCACATACAACAAGCACGACGACTTCAATGCCGCGACTGCAGCAGTCTGCGACAACACATCGACACACCATTAACGGCTCCTCGCCCATCATCGACGAGAAGTATGCCAAATACTTTGGGCTCTCGCCAGTCTCTGCGCCGGCGTCGTCCAAGCAAGAGTCTGACAACGAACAGTCAACGGTGAGCGTCAATGTGGTCAAGCGCAATTTGCAGAATATCAGTGAACGCAGTCGCATGAAGCCGCCGCTGGTGACGCAGCGACATCTCGATCTAGATGAGCTGATGCCGGATGCGTCGCCAGTGCAGCAGCCGATTGCGGCAGCAGTAAATCGTAATGTGCGTTTGAGCAGCAACAATGCGGCCAACAACATGCTGAAGCGACGTGAAGTTGTCAAACGCAGTCGCGCCATGACCACTATAGTTAATGGTACGCCGCCAAATACGCCGTCAAGCGTTGGTGCTGGTAACGGCTACGCAGGTCGTACGTTGCGTGCCGGACGTTCGCTGACCATAACGCACGGTGTTAAGATAATGCCGCAGGTGCCCGAGGTGCACCGTTTCGAAGACATCACCGTGACCAAGGAAGAGTTTCAGCTGGCCTCCAAAGAATTTGAGCGCATTTTCCTAGGTATAGCTTAGAAAACGATGAAAGTGAGAAAAAGAGAGAGGTACAAAATGAGAGAATAAGAAAATGTATCAAAGCTTACAGTTAAAAAAAAGCTAAGCTTGAGAAAAATATTCCAAGAGAGAGACTGAGTTTGAATTTAAAAGAGAGAATTTGTTAAAAAGAGCATAAGTGACATTTAAGTAAAACTCAAAATTAAACAATTTTTAAAATTGCTCAATATTTGAAAAGCTCATGGCTCTTGTTTGAAAGCTATACAAAAGCTTGCCGTTGAAACATGAGATGAGAGCAAATTCTGCGTGTATAAAGAGAGCAGAAGAATAAAAACAAATTATAACAGCAAAAAACTAAGGAAAGAAGAATTGTCACTTACTCATAAGCTCTCTGTAAAATAAGCTGAACTTGTGATAGCTTTTAAGCTCATTTTTACTGAATTTTAAAGCTTATGGCGCTTGTTTGAAAGCTAAACAAAAGCTTGGCATTAAGACATGAGATGAGAGCAAATTCTGCGCGTATAAATAGAGGAAAGTTCATATTAAAAAATCATAACAGCAATTAATTAAGAATAAAAGAATTTGTGCATTACTCCAAAGCTCTCTGTTGAATAAGCTGAACTTGTGATAGCTTTAAAGCTCATTTTTCTGCGTTTTACAAGCTGCGAAGAAAATAAAAGTTCATATTTTAGAAAACAATGTAAAGTTTTTAGATTAAAACAATTTGACTTGACTATTGAAGATGTTGATGTTGATGTGCCGAAAAAAGCTCTCTCAAGCAGAGCTTGTGTCGCTTATAAAGCGTTACCTGTTGTCGTTGCTTTAGGTAGTAAGGATTGTGTTGATGAATTTGTATGAACTTAACAAAACAAAAATATTTAAACAATATAAAAACAAAACAAACTTGAACGAAAATACTGCGAAAAATTAACGAAAAGTTGAAATCTTACAAAAAAAAACAAAAACAAAAAATTGATGTGAAAATAAAATCGATTGTTATTTTTATCAAAAGCTTACTGCAAATTCTTTCCAAATTTAAACAAAATTATGTTTTTTTCAAAAATTTTTTTATTGTTTTCACTTTTTATAAATGTAATTAGATGTTTTAATAAAATTTTGTTATCAATTAAATTTAAAAGTCTAGCTGTGGGCGATTGAAAGCTCTTGGTTTGTTAAACGTTCGTTCGTTCGTTAAGCTTTGCTATAATTTAAATGAAATTCGAACGTTTTAAGCAATTCGTTGGCGCTTTGTTTTTTGTTTGTGTGCAAAACTAAACAATAGCAAAGCGTACTGACAGTTCTATTTTTTATATATAAATATCTATTTCATAATTAAAATTATTGTTTTTTTTTCGTTTAATGAGAAGTTCGACTATTTCACAGCCTATTTTTTTAATGTATGTCTTCCTATTATTATTATCATTATTATATTATTATTATGTAAAAGCTCGTTATGATACAAAGCTTTCGCTTAACATTTATCAAAATAACTTTTCAAATATGTATCTTTCAATGTAATGTATTTATGTAACAACTGTTAATTTGCTATTTATATTTTGTTTCTCTCTTGTTTTGCGCATTTATTATGATTATTTTTTTTTATAAATGCAAAATAAGCAAATATTAAACGTTATTGTAATTAAATTAAATGCAACTGAATAAATTAAACAAAAAAAAAGAAAAGATATTATTAATAAAGCAACAAAACTATTATTTTAAATAAAACAAAAATATACATATTAATTTAAAGTTTTAAGCAAAAAAAAACAAATGCTATTGTTGCCAGTTACGTCCTTAAGCCTGACTTAGCCGTGTCTGTGTGTCTTCTTATTGCCCACGAGTGGCTTTACATGAACACATGCATACTTTTATTTAAATAAAAACATTACTTAAACAATTGCATAGCTGTAAATTATTTGAATTGTTTACTCTATAAAAATATCTTTAAATTCCATTATTTATGACTTTAAAATGCTAATGTTGAAATATGACCATTAAAACATATAATGATATTAAATTAAATACATTAAACGTGCAAAAAAAAAAACATTTGAAGTTTATAATTATTTTCTAGTTTTTAAAATGAATTTGCAATTTGGTCAATTTTTCTTTTTTATTTCTGTAAGGCGATGAACGAGGGCTTGAGGTCATGATAACTTACTATTGAAGTGAGAATATTTTTTTTTTGGTACATTATGTTCCATTGAAATTATTTGCTTCGTTCGTTGGCCTCACTGAGTGATAAGCATGCTTTACTGCCAAACTAGCGGTCCGAGTTCTAATCCTGGCAAGCCCATGGTTGACCTTTATTAAATTCTTTTCTTATTTCTTATCAATAGAAATTAAAATTTCATCAATATATTCATACCTATATGAACGATTCTGATGGAAGAGGAGATGTAAATGTATTTCCTTCATAAATTTAATGGACTCAGGGAAGGCATAACACTTGCCTTCAATTCATATTGGCGTGTTAATATAAAAAGCTTTCCGCCAAAATTCTCATGAAAACGCTTAAATGTAATTGAAGAATAAATGAAAAATAGAATGGTCCCGTCGAAATCGATTTTTTTTAATGATACTAAACAAATGCATTTAAAATAACAGGTCTTAAAAAAGCAAATTGGAGCTTAAAATATACCATCGGCTGTACGTAGGTACTCCTCACAATTATATTTCAGTAAAACCTGTTTAACTTACTGTACATATAGTATTTAATAAGAGTGCCTTCAAAAAAGATATGTTAGGCTTCACATAAAACATATTTACATATCTATAACTTCCATAAATAAAATTCTTATTTCAGAGAGTTTAGGGTAAAGAACGCCTGTCAATACACATTTGTAAAAATATATTCTTAGTTTTAGTTATGGAACTATATTATCTGCAAATTGTTGCCAAGCTTCTGCCTCGAGGTTGTTATCTTGGTTTTCAGAAAACTTGAATCTAGTTTGAAAAGAGTCTCACTGTGTTAAGTTTCAACTAAGTATATTCTTCTTTAGTTTATCGTAAGCATACTTCTTTGTAAAATGTATCTAAGATTTTAAAATAGATATACTCTATTGAAAAAATTTTCTGTGTCCGAATGGTGATTCGAATCCCGGTATGCCAAGATTTGTTGCAATTAAGCAACATTAATTGACGCTGTTTAAAAAATAAGTTGTACCGCCTTTTTCTTGTCGGATGATGTGAAGTCAGTTATGTGTCTATCAGATACTTTGGGGAGCATTGAAGCTGTATATCGTCAGACTTATTTACGATTATTAGCGACTTGGGTAGATTGATCAAAACTACATCTATGCCCTTATTTAGTTTTTAACGTTTGTATGAAAAAAAGGCGGTAGAACCTTTGGAAAAATACGTTATAGCATGAACTTCATACATATTATTAACAGTTTTTTTCGCCAGCTGAACGTACGGTAATTTTGATTTGACGTAAAGATTTAACGTACTGTTTGTTGACGAATGGAGTTATAATACGCCGTTCAGTTCAGTAAGGTGCATTAGTTCCTTGAAGATTGAGCATCATTCTACGCTGAAGTCAACCTGGAATTTCTCAATCAAGAGTGAACGTTACGAGTACATCCACTGAATTGTTTTTTTGTAAAATTGTAAATTAGTCAACTCATACTAGTTTATGAATGAAAAGAACATCGGGTACTTTCCTTCGCCTTGCACGTGTTTGCACGTTAATCAACTTAAGACGGTTGGTATAGGTTGGTATAGAAGATAGGTTAAAACTGTCAGAACCGGAAAGACCACGAAAAGCAAAACGAATGAATCTTCGTGAATTCAATGTGAATCGACTTTGGTTTGTACGCGCCGATAAATTTTCATATCATCAGCATACGCAGAAAGATTGAATTCATTGATGATACCATCAACGTTAGAAATTGTTAAAACGAATAGCAAAAGACCAAGGTGACTGTCTTGTGGGACACCAGAGGTAACTGTAAAAGATTTTGAATTGTAAAATCTAAAGATGACATTATAACTGGGTTCTTCGAGAAAAGACTTAGTTCATTTTATAAACAGATGTGGAACTCCAAAGGCTTTAGCTTAAGAAGAATGATAGTGTGGGAGGTTTTGTCAAACTGCATCAACTTTGTAACCACTTTCCAACGAACATGAAGTGTTTGAAACAAATTCTGTGAGGTTGGTGGTAGTCGATCAACCTTTGAGGAAGCCATGTTGACTAGGAGGAAAGACAGATTTGAAATGGAAGTAGAGAATGTCGTAGATAATACTTTCAAAAATTTTGGGAGCACATGACAGTTTTGCAATAGATCTGTAATTAGAAATATCATTACTAGGTCTTTTTTCATGTAAAGGTATTATGCACGAGTTCTTCCATAACTTGAACTGAAAAAACTGAGTTAGAAATAAAAAGTTGAAAGAGAGTCAAAAGGGATGAGCCATTTAGCAATACAAACTTTGGCACACATAAATTCAAAGATATCTACTACAGCGCCCATGCGGAGATGCACGAGTTTAGATGCAGATTTGTAGTTGGCAAGAGAATACAGCATCATGTCCTGCGATTCTCTCCTGTGAACAACCGACTTGACATAATCCGCTTCAAGGCTAAGTTTTTTTAACATTAGCCTAATATGTGCGCACGCTGCGACAGAAGAAAAACATGACGAGACCAAAGAAAGTTGTTACGAGTGCATTGAAGACTCGTACGAGCGCTGCCCCCATCATGACATAAAAATCGGACTGGGTGACTTCAACGCCAAGGTGGGTAAGGAAAACATATTTGATTCAACAGTCGGAAGGTTCAGCCTTCACGACAACACATCCGATAACGGAATGAGTTTGATTGACTTCGCCGCAGCACGAAACATGGTCGTTAGAAGCACTAGTTTCAAGCATCTCTTTATTAAAAAGGCCACCTGGCTGTCCCCTGATCAAAAAACATGCAACGAAATTGATCACGTTTTGATTGACGGAGGGCACTCTTCCAGTGTACTAGACGTACGCACGATTCGTGGTGCTAACATAGAATCGGATCATTATCTTGTCGCAGCCAAGATCCACACACGCCTGTGCGCAGCTAAGAATACTGACAATCCTACACAAAGAAAGCTAGACGTCGACAAGCTGCAGTCAAAACAGACAGCCGAAGCCTTCGCTACTCGACTCTCACTCCCGCTTCAAGAAAGCACTCCTCCGATCGACGGTAAATGCGCACAGAGCGTACAGAGCGCATGCGCAAAGAGGTGATAGGCTACCACCGCCCTCGCCCAAACCAGTGGCACGACCAGGATTGTCGCCACTGCAGAAAAGAACAACGCCAACACAGCCACCCTGCAGTCGATTGAAACGCGTACTGCTATGGAGCGATAGCAAGAGAAGAGGAGGGAAGAGAGATGCATTTTCAAGCGAAAAAAAACTAGAGGCGGAAATACGTGAGTGCGATATAATTGAGATGCATGGCGACAGGAATGCCTGGCCGATGGTTTCAAGACAGGAGCCTCTTACTGAAAGGATGAAAACGGGAATCTAGTGACAGATATCCAGAGTACACTGATGTTATGAAAGCAGCACTTCTCTAGTCTTCTAAATGGTGACGCTGACAACAATCCCGCCAGTGAAGATGATATCCCGGAAACCCTAATTATGGATGACAGCGTTGAAGTTCCGCTACTCGACTTAAGCGAGGTCTTAACAGCTATAGCTCGGCTAAGAACAACAAAGCCTCAGGAGCCGATGGCCTACCGGCTGAGCTGTTGAAGACCGGTGGCAAAGCTTTGTTTAAATGCATTTACAGACTTCTATGCAGAATATGGCCGGAAGAATGCATTCCAGATGATTGTAACCTCAATGTGCTCTACCCAATCCACAAGAAAAGCGATCCCACCATTTGCATCAACTACTGTGGGATAAGCCTTCTTACTATCGCATATAAGGTACTGTCGAGTGTATTGTGTGAAAGACTGAAGCCCATCGTCAACCAACCGATTGGACCTTATCAGTGTGGCTTCAGACCTGGAAAGTCCACCATCGATCAGATCTTCACGCTCCGACAAATCTTGGAAAAGACCCTCGAAAAACAAATCGACACACACCATCTTCGATCGATTTCAAAGCCGCTTTCAACAGTCCAATAAGGAGTCACCTTTACTCCATCATGTCTGAATTTGGTATTCCTGTGAAGCTAATACGTCTTTGCAGAATGACACTGAACAACACCAGCAGCGCAGTGAAAATCAGGAAGGACCTCTCCCTTCCCTTCGATACCAAGCGAGGTTTCAGACAAGGTGTTTCCTTATCGTTTGACTTCTTTAATATAGTCATGGAAAAGATCATCCGAGTTGCTGACCTGAGACGCAGCGGCACCATTTTCTATAAGAGTGTTATGCTGCTGGTGTATGCTATGAAAAAGAGTCGAGTCGAATGGGTCTTGCAGTGAACGCAGATAAAACGAAGTATCTTGTGCCAACAAACAAACAGTCCCAGCGTCTTGTAAACCACGTCACTGTTGACAACACCTCCTTTGAGGTAGTGAAGGACTTTGTTTACCTGGGATCCAGTATAAACTCCTCCAACGATATC
The DNA here is from genome assembly GCA_958299015.1 of Tetanocera ferruginea. Classification (NCBI taxonomy): domain Eukaryota; kingdom Metazoa; phylum Arthropoda; class Insecta; order Diptera; family Sciomyzidae; genus Tetanocera; species Tetanocera ferruginea. Next base: position 72,523,068 of record OY282644.1, read on the forward strand.
AGTATTGAGATTAAACGAAGGATAACTCTTGCCAACAGGTGTTACTTTGGGCTCAGTAGGCAATTGAGAAGCAGAGCTCTCTCTCGACGAACAAAACTGACGCTCTATAAGTCAATAATCATGCCCGTCCTACTATACGCATCACAAACCTGGACGTTGAGCAGCTCTGATGAAAGGACTTTGGGAGCGTTCGAGAGAAAAATCCTTCGCAAGATCTATGGTCCAATCTGCGTCAATGGCGAGTACCGAATACGATGGAACCACGAGTTGTATGAGCTATATGCCGACATCGATATAGTCAAGCGTATTAAAATAGAGCGGCTTCGCTGGCTAGGTCATGTCGAGAGAATGAACGACGAAGCTCCAGCGAAAAAAATATTGGATTCGGTACCCAGCGGTGGCCAACGCAGACGAGGAAGACCGCATATCCGTTGGAAAGACCAGGCATTGGATAACCTGACGACGCTTGGAGTTTCCAACTGGCGCCAGCAAGCGCACGACAAAAGAGGCTGGCGCAAATTCTTAGACCAGGCCAAAACCGACCAACGGTTGTAAGCGCCATCTAAGTAAGTAAGTAAGTTATGCTGCTGGTGTATGCTATGAAAAAGAGTCGAGTCGAATGGGTCTTGCAGTGAACGCAGATAAAACGAAGTATCTTGTGTCAACAAACAAACAGTCCCAGCATCTTGGAAACCACGTCACTGTTGAGAACATCTTCTTTGAGGTAGTGAAGGACTTTGTTTACCTGGGATCCAGCATTAACTCCTCCAACGATATCAGTATTGGGATTAAACGAAGGATAACTCTTGCCAACAGGTGTTACTTTGGGCTCAGTAGGCAATTGAGAAGCAGAGCTCTTTCTCGACGAACAAAACTGACGCTCTATAAATCAATAATCATGCCCGTCCTACTATACGCATCACAAACCAGGACGTTGAGCAACTCTGATGAAAGGACTTTGGGAGCGTTCGAGAGAAAAATCCTTCGCAAGATCTATGGTCCAATCTGCGTCAATACCGAATAAGATGGAACCACGAGCTGTATGAGCTATATGCCGACATCGATATAGTCAAGCGTATTAAAATAGATCGGCTTCGCTGGCTAGGTTATGTCGAGAGAATGAACGACGGTGCTCCAGCGAAAAAATTATTTGATTCGGTACCCAGCGGCGATCAACGCAGACGAGTAAAATTGCATCGTCGTTGGAAAGACCAGGCATTAGACAACCTGACAACGCTTGGAATTTCTAACTGGCCAGCAAGCGCACGACAAAAGAGACTGGCGCAAATTCTTAGACGTGACCAAAACCGAGCTCCAGTACCAAATTCATGATTTTCAAACATATATTTTTTAAACGCCTATAAAATACGTATTTTTTGTGGTACTCAGTTTTTATTTATACAAGATTTGATACAAGATTCGTTATTGGTGACAAAAAAAAACGCTCTTATACCGATTAGATGCGATGATTAAAAAAAAAAAAATATACTCGCAATTTGAATAACATAATTGCTTTTTTAAATCTGCCAAATTTGACATAAGAACCATTATCAGTAACCCCAAATACTCCTCCTTACAAAATTTGTATCCAATATTTAATAATTTTTTAATAATGACGTCCACCATATTGGATCCGCCATCTAAAATTTCTAGAATCTGACTGCAGATTCTTAATCGGCGACTCCGAAAAACTCTTTTGTACCAATTTTGATCCAGATTTCAAAAATAGTGATTTCCGATTACTTTTTTGAGGTAAGGACGAAACTATTTACGCTGCTTCAGTTCTTACAATCCTTCATCATTAAGTTTGCTTGCAAAAATTGTTTACTCGTTGTCAAAAAAGTGACGGATATGACGCTACGCCTTCGACGCGCGCCTATGTATTCCAAACAACTTCGTATTAAGCACTATTTCACAAAAACCTGTTGTGAATTTTAAAGTGGTGTGATGCACCACAACAAATACAATTTTTGCTTGATGCTGATGGTGGTTGTAATTGTCATGCATTGAATGCCTTGTTATGCGTTGGTTTGCGTACTGCTGTTAGTGTAGTATTGTATCATGTTCTTGGGATGTACTTGGTATATTTATTGTGCTGTATCAACTGAACTGGCAGGGAGATGTTGTTACGCGGATATCCGTTACAGCTTCATATATTTTTTATACATACCGTTCTATGTTCTATCACTGAGATTTAGAAACTTCTGGCTATTACTGCTTGAGCTGGATCTGACAGAATAACCCTGTAATAATGCAAGTGGGGAAAAGAATGTTATGTATGATCGTATGGATTAGATTGAGTCTTGGAAGGGTTGGGTCACTTTCGACACACTTTAATGTAAAAATAAATTCTTTTTGTAAGTAAGATGATGAATTAAAAAAAAAAACAAATTGGCCATTTCAGCCCTTGAAAGGACTTTGACCGAGCTTGTTATGATCAATTGTGTTGTGTGTGTTATTAAATGTTTGCACACAATTGACCGAGAACTGGACACACATGTTTTATGCCGACTCCGAACGGCTAAAGTTCATGTTCCCAAGAAGCTTTACATGGCATTATTTACTCTCTAAGGTTTGCCATTGTCTGCAGAGAGGTGGTGACCGATCAGAAAAATTTTTTATTGAAAAAAACTTTTTCGCCGCGGCTGGGGATCGAACCCGGGCTCCGAGCATGTTAAGCCACACACTTAACCTGCATGCCACGGTCACCACGAATGATGATGGATTACATTTTCTTTTTGTCTAAAAAAACTTTTATTTTATTTTTTATATATTTTAATATTTAACATAATGGAATGATTCAAAGCTGAGAAAACATACTTATTCTGTACAAATTATTTTAATACCAATTTAAGTTTCGAATATATTTTATTTCTATTCAATTTGAAAGTAATATGTTTTTTATTTGTTGTTTCAAAATTTAAGTGTTTTACCAACAATACTGTAATGTTACTTTCATCCTTCATCTGGTGTATCGGACTCTACTTTTTGACAAAGCCTAGTCTAAGTGATTAAATTTCAAGAAACCAGTGTTTTTTTAGAAACGCCTTCAAGTTTTTTGATTTTGTGAAATATGATTTATTTCTTGCTTGCATGCTTTTTTCAATTTCGTCGCTTGAATTTTTTTAATATTTTTCTTAAATTTTTGCACGCCAAACAAAATTGCAACCAAACGTTGTAAGAAAGTTTAAAATGCAAAACAAATACTTATGAATATCTTATCTTTTCATAGAACGTATACGTCCCTCAGCAGTACGACCAACCAAATCTTTATCCGCCGCTGTACTTGCGTTCCCACCACCTCCACCAGCCTCGCTGGAACCCATTAAAGGCATACTTAAGTCAAAGTCTGGTGCTGTTGGCTTCATGCCCATGGATCTCACCTCAGAATTGAAGAATCGACTAAAGCGTTCAACGCATGCAACAGTTTCGAATCTGCGCAAATCGGCGACTACAGCGAATGCGGCAGGCGATGACACTGTAGCAGTCGCAGAGGCTAGCACTGCGTCTTCGAACGATGAAGAAAAATCAGCAGACAAGCTACTAGAACCAACACAGAATTTGGCCAAAATATTGCGAGGAGTCTCCAAGGAAAATGTGCAGCAGCAAACAGCAGCAGCAGCTACGCAGACGCCCAATATGGCAATGGCAGCACAGCATGATGATGCCGTTAGTCTCGTGCGCAATCTTTCGTCGCTCGGTCGACCACCACCATTGCGCACAATCAACACAACAGCAGAGACTGAAAATCATCCAGCATCCACATCGGAAGGCGAGAGTTCGGGTGGGCGTGAAATATCGGAGATTATTAAAAACAGCGCTGTAGCGCGTCGACGCAAGCTGAATGATGGGTGAGTTACAGGGTTGCCACCCTGCCGGGTGGTACATTTCTCAGAAGCCATTTGATGTTGGCTTCAGAGTTTTTTTATGTCTCTTCTATACTTTTGAACATTTTTATAAATATTTCTTAAATATTTCAACTAGCTATAATTTTGTAAAACATTTGTATTTAACACATATTTTCAAAGCTCATGTTTTTAATTACTAATATTTTAATTATGTAAAATTAAGCGAACTATTTAAATAGCACTTGTTTGTGTTGCAATTTCTTCTAGCATTAACCAATTAACAATTATAACAGCTAAGCTTTAAAATGCTCGAAAATTTCTAGCTTATAAAAAACAAATTGACATTAATTGTAACTAAAACTTTAACTTTATAAAAAATAAGTTAAGATTTTTTTTGTACTACCAACTAATATTGTTGTATTCTAAATTGTACCAACTACCATTAATTAATTTGCGCTTATTATATATATTTAAGCATTTTACTTAAAACTTACTCATGTATAAGTCACTAAATGCCTGAAAGTGTGCTAAGTTATTTTTCATAATTGTCGACAAAAAAAAAGCAAAACAACCTATTCTAAATTGAGTGTCCAAAACATGTTTTAAGTCATTAAAATTTAGGCTCTCTATATTTAAGTATTACATAAATATAGGTTAGGTTTATCAAAATCAAATTTTGAGTGTAAGTCGAAAGTAGTAGGTTTGAAAAGATTTGTTAAATAAATCTTCGATTAGCATTAAGTTAAGTTTATGAAGCGAGAACAAATAAATATTTTCTCAAAAATATGCTTTTAACCAAAACTTCGTAGAGTGGTGAAAGTCTAGACTCTAGAATAGCAGTAAACAAGACTCTTGACAGTTCGATTATATTTAAGAAATAAGTTATTGAAAAGATATATATATGTTTAAAAATTTTACATTATCTGCTAAATCTAAGTCCCTTACGTGCCCGAGAGAGGAATTAATTAAAAGCAGCGAATTTATTATTTTAAGTAATGTGGCTAGTAAAAAAAATCCAGGCGAGGCTTACTTTTGAAATTAGCTGTTATTTAAAAAAAAAAATTATCGGAAATATTAAGTAGTTCTTTAAAAATTTCGCAAATTTTGAAGAAACATGTGAGGTGCCCAAAATCGTTAAAAGTTCATCATAACTTGTTTTTTATTTGGACAAATATTGGACCAATGTTTTTGTTATTTATGATAACGATAATAAGGATAATTTAATAACTTTGGATGGTTTGTGTCATACAAATTTTAAAAAGTTCGGTACGTGATGAATTATGTATGACTGTTACTTAATAAATAAACTATTATTCAGAGGTTAAACTAATAAATTTTAATTTTTAAGATGATTTCTTAAATAATTTGAGGAATAAAAATCAAATGGTAGATCAACTTTATATTCAAAGATAGAAAATATTTTTGCCTGTTTCCCCCAATTTTAATATCAAAAAACCATGACAAATTTAAGAAATAACTTTATTATAAGTTTGATTTAAGCGACATATATAACTGTATGTATAAACTGCTGGGTGTAAAATAATATCTTAAGCCACACCCACAAATACTGCAAAATCAAAGCAAATACAATTGTGCTTATAACGAGCGACGTTTCATAATTCCGTGAAAAATTAAACAAGGAATGATTTTTAAGGAAAAAACGTTTTATTTCTCAATAAGGTCTCGTTTGAGCCCGATGCACTTCGTCCAACGTTTCTCCCATCTTATCCCATCTTATCCCATCCGAAAAATACGTTTTCGGAAGGTCCTCAAAATGGGCCTCTGTTTCGGGGATAAGCTCCTTTCTGGTGGTGAATCTCTTTTCGCAAAACCATCTCTTCTGGTGTGGAAACAAAAATAGTCACTAGGGGCCAATTCTAGAGAATATGCTGAATGAGAAAGCTATTCGTTATTTAATTCATTTAATTTTGCCATGAGAGCTGGGCATGTGTGAACGGTCGAGAGTAAGCAAAGTGCGGATAATTTGTTTTATATCCAAATGATTTCGCAAAATGTTCCACACCTATTCGTCTGAGCTACCTACGGCCTCAACAATCTCACGCACTTTAACTCCGCTAACGGCCAGCACGATATCGTCAATTGTAATACCCATTTCAAGTGTGGTGACCTCATTTGGGCGTTCTGAACGTTCGGCCTCACTAGGGCTTGTACAACCGCATCGTAATTCAATAAACCACTTATTAATCACTTCAATCGGCGGTGCAGAGTCACTTCAGTAGTTATCAAGCCTTTCTTTGGTTTGACAGATAGTTTTTTTGCTCAAAATAATAATGCTTGATGAGCACACGAAATTAATTTTTTTCCATTTTTGCCACAATTCACAAGATCAACTGCTATCAATAGCTGGCAAACACAAATTAAGCGTCGAAACGTAAAGCGGTTTTGCCAGTAATCTGCTAACAGACGGTAGTTGACACGATCAGTGCTGCATTTAAACTTACTATGCGGGAAATTAAAAAATTCACTAACTTCTCAAGTTGCCCTCGTAGACTACAACGTTTAATGTACAGAATGATTTCAACTCGACTAACTGAAGGCAGAACAACTATTACAAAAAGCACTGTAGCGAAAATTTTCTCAAAATTCATTATTCATAATTCTTTTTTCATACACTAATTGTTCAAAACCTTTGTTCTAAAACCTTAGACATTATTTCCTTATAATTCATAAAACTCATAATACATTATTCAATATTCATAATTCAAAATGTAATATTTAATGCAGGGACCGAAAATAACTGTTATTTTACAAATTTCGAATGAAAAAGACACAATGAAAAAATTGTCGAAGGATATTTTCAAATATACCATTATGTTACAAATGGCCTTAGGTTCACAAATATTTAGAGCCTTTTAAATTTTCAACTGATTCTATAAAAGTTAAAAATTAACTGTTATTTTTTGCCTTTTATTTTTTCAGACAAAAATAACGGTTACCTTTGACTTTTATTTAATCGGTCAAAAATAACAGCTTGTCCGATAAAAAAACTTTTGATACCATAAGTAAAACGTGATCACCGATGACACCAAAATAATGGTATCGATAGTTTTTTAGTCAGTAAAATGGCCTTTGAAAAAACACAAATTAACTGATATTTTTGACCGAAAAAATAACTGTTATTTTTGACCGATAAAATAAAAGCCGAAAGTATCTGTTATGTTTGCCCGAAAAAATATAATGCACAAAATAACTTTTATTTTTGTCGGAAAACATTAAAGTTAAAAAATAACAGTTAATATTTGACTTTTTTGATAAAAACCATAACCGCTACGGTCCCTGACTTAATGTAATTCAAAATTCATAACTCACAGTGCAAACTTCATAATTACATATTCATTATTAATTATTCGTAGTTCATTGAGTTCAAGTCTCAAATTTCATAATTCATAAAATTTGTAATTCATAGTTCATATTTAAAAATTTATTAAATTCAAAATATAACAACTATATATACAACTATTCATTCATAATTCATTAAGTTCACAATTCATAATGCACAATAAAAACTTCAAACTTCATAATTCTTCATTCATAACTCATAATTCAATATAAATAAAATATAGTTCATAATTAATAAATCAAAATTCATCATTCATAGTAAAAATTTTTTGATCCAGCACTCGTAATTTATAAATCACAATTCAAAACTCATTATGTATTTTTCATTCATAGTTCAATTGAAAGTTCATACCTCAAAATTCTGAGTCTATAGATAAGAATTCATCAGGTACAATTCACAAATCATAATTATGCTTGGTTTTCACTTTTTTGTTTGACATGAAATTTAAAAGTTTAAAAAATCCCATAAATAACATTTTTTTTTTGCAATTTTTGCTATAAACATATGAAGAGATCAGTTTTCCTTTTTTTTCGCCATTGTCAAACAGAAAAAAAAATGACAACGTGTTGGCATTTTTCATGTAACTGACAACAACTGACCATTGAAATTGACATAGTGAAAACCATGCTTTAGTAATTCACTTTTAATTCATAATTTGTTATTCCAAATTCATAATTCATAGTTCATAATTCATACTCCAAATTCCATTATTCACACACCATACTTCATAATTCATTATTCTTTATTCATAATTCATAACTCAATATTAATAATTCATAAATCAATATCAAATTCAATATTAATTATTTCTAATTCAGCATTTCAACATCATATAAGTCATACTCATAATTCAAAATTCATAAATAATAAAATTCATAATTCGCAATAAAACTGATAGTTCAAAATTCATAGATCATAACTCAAAAAACATTCATCATTCATAATTCGTAATTTATAATTCAAATTCAATAATTAAACATCCACCAATTATGATTCAACGAAAAAATTTGAAATTCATCACTTATACTTAATTCTTCGTAATGCATAATTCATAAATCATAGTTTATCATTGATAATTTAAAAACCCTTTTTCACTATAAACAAATCATTCGAGTCATAAGTTATTGTGAAAAATTCATAATTCATAAAATTCAGAATTCATAAAATTCATTTTTCATAAAACTTTTAACTCAAAATCATAATCACAAGTTCGTACCCAAAACCCTTTGATGACAATTCACAGTTAAGAATTCATTATTCTTCATTCGTTATTACAGTTCTTATTTTATAATTCATCATTAATAAATCATAGTTCGTGATTTAAAATTAATTAATTCTTAGTTTAAATTTCATAATAATTCATAATTCGTTATTCATAATTCATAACTCAATGTTATGAATTTTTCATTTATAGTTCAGTTGAAAATTCATGACTCAAAATTCTTAGCTCATAGTAAAAAAACATAAGATACAATTCACAATTCATTCTTAAAAATTGAGTCTAAATTCATAATTTGTTAATCAATATTCATAATTCATAGTTCTTAATTCATAATTCATGCACCATAAGTCATAATTCATTAGCCTTTTTACATAATTCATAAATCATTGTTAATAATACATAAATTAATTCAGACTTCAATAACCAGAATTTCTAATTCAGCAACAAGAAATTATAGAATGCATATCTCAAATAATTCAAAATCCATAAATCATAATATTCATAATTAATAAAACTTATTTTTCTTAGTTCATAGCTCAAAATGCATTCACCATTCATAACTCGCAATTCATAATTAGAACTTTATAATTTAAAATTTACCAGTTATAACTCATCATGAATTTTTAATTCATCACTTATAATTCATAATTCAATAAATTCATAATTCATACTTCGTAATACTCAATTCATAAATCATATTACATTATTGATAATTCAAAATACATAATATACAATTAACAAATCATTGAAGTCATATGTCATTATAAAAAAACTCATAATTCATAAAATTCATAATTCGTAATCCTTTTAACTCAAAATCATAATTAAATATTCATAATCAAAACACCTAATTAACAATTCACAGTTAAGAATTCATTATTCTTAATGCGTAATCACAATTCTGAATTTATAATGCATCAATTTAATATTTCATTTCATAATAATTCATACTTAATATTTCATAATAATTCACTATACATAATTCGTAATTCATTATTCATAATTCGTAACTCAAAATATGAATTTTTAATTCATAGTTCAATTGAAAAGTTATAACTCAAAATTCTTAGCTCATAGTTAAAAATTCATAAGACACAATTCACAATTCGTACTTAGTAATTCACTCTAAATTCATAATTTTTTATTCAAAATTAATAATTTGTAGATCATAATTCATGCAAAATATTTCATAGTTCATTATTCTTTTTCATAATTCATTAATCAGTACTAAAAATTCATAAATCAATTCAGAATTCAATATTCAAAATTCCTAATTTAGCATTCTGAAATAATAAAGTCATAACTCATAATACAAAATTCATAATTACTAAAACTCAAAATTCATAGTTCATCACTCTTAATACATTCACCATTCATAATTTGTAATTCATAATTCAAATGGTTCATAATTTTAATTAATTATTAAAAATTCACTAATTATAACTCATTATTCAACTCATACCTCTGAAATTCAATACTTACAATTCATAATTTAATAAATTCATAATTCATACTTCATAATGCATCAATCATAATTCATTTCTGATAATTAAAAATTCATTATTCACAATTAACAAATCATTGAAGTTATGAATTTTCTATTCATAGTTCAAATGAAAAGTCATAACTCAAAAATCTTAGCTCATAGTAAAAATTACATAAGATATAATTCACCATTAATACTAATAATTCACTCTTAATTCATAGTTTATTATTAAAAATTCATAATTTCATTAGTCTATTTTTCATAGTTCATAAATCAGTATTAATAATTCATAAATCAATTCAGAATTCAATTTTCACAATTCCTAATTCAGCATTCAGAAATCATAGAAGTCATAACTCATAATTCAAAAATTTATAATTCGAAATTAAACTGATAGTTCAAAATTCATAGATCATAACTCAAAATGCATTCGCCATTCATAATTCATAATTCAAATTTAATAATTCAAAATTCACCAGTTATAACTCATGATTCAACTCATGAATTTGAAATTCATCACTTATAATTCATTATTCAATAAATACATAATTCATACTTTGTAGTGCCTAATTCATAAATCATAATTCATTAATAAGTTCAATATTCACAATTCTTAGTTCATTACTCAGAAATCATAACTCATAATTCAAAATTCATAAAATTCATAAATTTTAAAATTCAAAATTAATAAAATTTTTAGTTCATAATTCATAACTCAAAATGCTTTTACCATTCATAATTCGTTATTCATAATTCAAATTAAATAATTAATAATTCACCAATTATAACTCACGATTCAAATTGCATTGTTCATACACCATAATATATACTTCATTATTCTTTATTAATAATTCATAACTCAATATTAATAATTCATAAATCAATATCGAATTCAATATTAATTATTTCTAATTCAGCATTCCAACATCATATAAGTCATACTCATAATTCAAAATTCATAAATCATAAAATTCATAAATCGCAATAAAACTGATATTTCAAAATTCATAGATCATAACTCATAATTCAAAATTCATAAATCATAAAATTCATAATTCGCAATGAAACTGATAGTTCAAAATTCATAGATCATAACTCAAAAAACATTCACCATTCATAATTCGTAATTCATAATTCAAATTCAATAATTAAACATTCACCAATTATGATTCAACGAAAAAATTTTAAATTCATCACTTATTCTTAATTCTTCGTTATGCATAATTCATAAATCATAATTCATCATTGATAATTCAAAAATCCTTATTCACTATAAACAAATCATTGAAGTAATAAGTCATTGTGAAAAATTCATAACTCATAAAATTAATAATTCATAAAACTTTTAACTCAAAATCATAATCTCAAATTCGTACTCAAAACATTTTGATGACAATTCACAGTTAAGAATTCATTATTCTTCATTCGTAATTACAGTTCTTAATTTATAATTCATCATTAATAAATCATAATTCGTGATTTAAAATAATTAATTCATAGTTTAAATTTCATAATAATTCATAATTCGTTATTCATAATTCATAACTCAATGTCATGAATTTTTCAGTCACAGTTCAGTTGGAAATTCACAACTCAAAATTCTTAGCTCATAGTTAAAATGACATAAGATACAATTCACAATTCATTCTTAATAATTCAGTCTTAATTCATAATTTGTTATTCAATATTCATAATTCATAATTCGTACACCATAAGTCATAATTCATTAGTCTTTTTTCATAATTCATAGTTGAAAATATTTTCATAATTAATGTTCATAACATTCAATAATCACAATTCCTAATTCATCAATAATAGATTATATAATGCATATCTCAAATAATTCAAAATTCATAAATCATACTATTCATAATTAATAAAACTTATATTTCTTAGTTCATTGCTCAAAATTCATACACCATTCATAACTCGCAATTAATAATTAAAATTGAATAATTTAAAATTCATCAATTATAACTCATCATTCAACTCATGAATTTGAAATTCAACACTCATAATTCATTATTCAATAAATTCATAATTCATACTTTGTAATGTTCAATTCATAAATCATTTTTCAATATTGATTATCAAAGATACATACTTTACAATGAACAAATCACTGAAGTCATATGTCATTATGAAAAACTCATAATTCATAAAATTCATTATTCATAAAACTTTTAACTCATAATCATGATTAAAAATTCATAATCGAAACCCCTAAATAAATATTCATATTCTTAATTCGTAATCACAATTCTGAATTTATAATTCAGCATTAATTATTCATAATTCGTAATTTAAAATTAATAAGTCATAGTTAATATTTCATAATAATTCATAATTCATAATTTGTTATTCATAATCCATACTTCATTATTCATAATTCTTCACTCAAAGTTACAAATTTTTCATTCATATTTCAATTGAAAACTGATAACTCAGAATTCTTAGCTCATAGTTACAAATTCATAAAATACAATTCACAATGCATACTTAATAATTCACTCTAAATTCATAATTTGTTATTAAAAATTCCTAGGTCTATTTTCATAATTCATAAATCAGTATTAATAATTCATAAATAAATTCAGAATACACTATTCACAATTCTTAATTCAGCATTTAATAAATCATAGAATTCATTATTCAAACTTCATAAATAATAAAAAGTATTATTAATTAAACTTATACTTTAAAGTTCATAACTCAAAATGCGTTCATAATTCGTAGTTCTTTATTCAAATTTGACAACTAAAAATTCATCAATTATAATTCATAATGCAAATAATCCATAATTCATACTTCGAACTGCATAATTCATAAATCATAATTCGTTTTTGATAATTCAAAATTCATAAAATGAATAATTAATAAATCTTATAGTTCATAGTTCAAAACTCAAAATGCATTCACCATTCTTAATTCGTAATTCATAATTCAAATTTAATAATTCAAAATTCACAAATTATAACTCATGATTCCATGTTCAATTGAAAAGTCATTACTCAAAATTTTTAGCTCATACTTAAAATGACATAAGATACAATTCACAGTTCATACTAGCAATTCACTCTTAATTCATAATTTGTTCTTTAAAATTTATAGTTCATAGTTCATAACTCATACATCATAATGCATACACCATAATTCGTACTTGCATAATTCATAGAAGTCATTACTCATAATTCAAAATTCATAAAATTCATAAATTATACCATTCTTAATTAATAAAAAAACTTCTAGTGCATTACTCATAACTAGAAATCCATTCACTATTCATAATTCAAATAATTCAAACTTCAGCAATTATAACTCATGATTTAACTTATTAATTTGAAATTCATCACTTATAATTAATAAATCAATAAATTCATAATTCATATGTCGCAATGCATAATACATAAATCATAGTTAAAAATTCATATTTCACAACTGATAAATCAAAATTTATAGTTCATAGTTCATAACTCATACTTCATAATGCATATACCATAATCCATAATTCATTAGTCTTTTTTCATAATTCATAAATCAGTATTAATTATTCATAAATCAATTCAGAATTCAATATTCACTATTTCTAATTCAGCATTCAGAAATCATAGAAGTCATAACTCATAATTCCAAATTCATAAAATTCATAATTAATAAAACTTATTTTTCATAATTCATAACTCAAAATGCATTCACCATTCATAATTCGTTCTTCATACATTGAATTTAATTATTCAAAATGCACCAATTATAACCCATGATTTAACTTATGAATTTGAAATACATCTCTTTCAATTCATAATTCAATAAACTTATGATTCATACTTTGTAATGCATAATTCATAAATCATAATTCATTATTGATTTCAATATTCACAATTCATATTTCAGCATTCAGAAATCATAGAAGTCATATATCATAAAATTCATGATAAATTAAATTTATATTTCATAGTTCATAACTCGAAATGCATTCACCATTCATAATTCGTAATTCATAATTCAAAGTTGATAAATCAAAATTCACCAATTATAGCTCATGATTAAACTGATGAATTTGACATTCAACACTTATAATTCATAATTCAATTAATTCATAATTCATACTTCATAATGCATAATTCATAAATCATAATTTATTATTGATAATTCAAAATTCATAATTCACAATATATATTATAGCTCATGATTAAACTGATGAATTTGACATTCAACACTTATAATTCATAATTCAATTAATTCATAATTCATACTTCATAATGCATAATTCATAAATCATAGTTAAAAATTCATATTTCACAACTGCTCAAAATCATAATTTATAATCAAAATTTATAGTTCATAGTTCATAACTCATACTTCATAATGCATACACCATAATCCATAATTCATTAGTCTTTTTTCATAATTCATAAATCAGTATTAATTATTCATAAATCAATTCAGAATTCAATATTCACAATTTCTAATTCAGCATTCAGAAATCATAGAAGTCATAATTCCAAATTCATAAAATTCATGATAAATTAAATTTATTTTTCATAGTTCATAACTCAAAATGCATTCACCATTCATAATTCGTAATTCATAATTCAAAGTTGATAAATCAAAATTCACCAATTATAGCTCATGATTCAACTGATGAATTTGACATTCAACACTTATAATTCATAATTCAATTAATTCATAATTCATACTTCATAATGCATAATTCATAAATCATAATTTATTATTGATAATTCAAAATTCATAATTCACAATAAGCAAATCATTAAAGTCAGAAGTCATTAAGAAATAATTAATTATTTTAGGAGGTTTTTGACCAGTGCTTTTTTATTGCAATTTTATATTAAAACAAAAATTCAATATTATCCCGACGTTTCGTCAATTTTATGTCATCTTCAGGGGATTTTTAATTAAATCTAATAACACAAGATTTACATAAGAAACATTCATAATTCATAAAATTCATAAAACTTTTAACTCATAATCATAATTAAAAATTCAAAATCAAAAACCCTTATTAACAATTCACAGTAAAAAATTCATGATTGTTAAGTCGTAATCACAATTTTAAATTTATAATTCAGCATTAATAATTCATAACTCGTTATTTAAAATTAAAAATTCATAGTTTATACATGATAGCAATTCACAGTTCATAATTCGTCATTCATTGTTCATAATTCATAACTCAAAGTTATGAATTTTTAATTCATAGTTCAATTGAAAAGTTATAACTCAAAATTCTTAGCTCATAGTTAAAAATTCATAATGTGCATTTCACCTTAAATCATAATTTGTTATTCAAAGTACATATTTCATAGTTCATAATGCTTACTTTACTTTAAAATTCATAGTTCATTACTCTATTTTCATAATTCATAAATGATATTAAAATCTCATAAATTAATTAAGAATTCAATATCTTAAATTCCTTACTAAGCGTTCAGAAATCATAGAAGTCATTACTCACAATTCAAAATTCATAATATGCCTTTATCAAAAAATTCATAATTAGTTAAACTTATATTTCATAGTTCATAACTCAAACTGCTTTCACCATTCATAATTCATAATTCGTGATTCATAATTCATAGCTCAAAGCTATGAAATTTTCATTAATTTTTTAATTGAAAAGTCATAATTCAATATTCTTAGCTGATGGTTAAAAATTCATAAGATACAATTGACAATTCATACTTAATAATTCACTCTTAATTCATAATTTCTTAATAAAAATTCATAATTCATAGTTCATAATGCATACTTAATAATTCAAACAACATAATTCATTGTTCATTATTCTTTTCTCATAATTCATAAATCAGTATTAAAAATTCATTAATCAGTTCAGAATTCAATATTCACAATTTATTATTCATTATACAAATCATAGAAGTCATAACTCATAATTCAAAATTCATAAAGCATAAATTTCATAATTAATAAATCTTATAGTTCATAGTTCATAATTTATTTTTTGATAATTTCATAATCAAAATCCCTAATAAACAATTTGGCAGTTAAGATTTCATTAATATAAAATCGTGATCACAGTTCTGAATTTATAATTCATAATTCATCATTCGTTATTTAGTTTATATTTCGTAATAATTCATGATTCATAATTCGTAATTCATAATTCATAAATCAAAGTTATGACTTTTTCATTCATATTTCAATTAAAAAGACATTACTCAAAATTCTTAGCATGTAGTTAAAACTTCGTAAGACCAGATTCACAATACATACTTAACCCTAGAACTGTATCGTTATTTTTTTTCATAATTCAAATTTAATAAATCAAAATTCATCAATTATAACTCATGATTCAGCTCCTGAATTTGAAATTCATCACTTATAATTAATAATTCAATAAATTCATCATTCATTCTTTGTATGCCATAGGGGAAGAGTGGCATGAAAGAGCCAGTTTTAAAAAAAGTTACAAAATATATAAAAATAATTAATAAAATTATAATTCTTGTATCAAAAGTATTTTCTCATTCATTTATGAACGTAATACCATAAAATGTTTTCCAAAATCAACAATATTTTTGGACCTGTAGCCATTTATAAAAAACATGAAATTCGGCTCTTTCATAACACATGGGCATTGAAAGAGCCAACCAAAGTTTTGAAAGAGCCATCTTCTTATAACAAGACTTAACACGAAAAATAACGAATATTTTATTAAAAATATTAATTGTTATTATAAAAAGTATTGTTTTTACAAGAACAAATTAAATAAATAAAAAAATTCAAAACTAAAAACAAAAAATAGTTAAAAAACTTAACAATATTTTTAGCAAAAAAATTAAATCGCTTTGAAGAAAATCTATAATAATAACACCTATTCCAAAAACAAAATAAGAGGTTTAAAACACTTAAAAACATTTTTGACAAAAAATAATTTAAACTTCCTTTACGCTTCTTCATACCACCGCAACCCAGCTCTTTCAAAACATATTGTCCAAAGAAACATAACCTCAAAAATTAGTATAAAATCAAGATTTTTCCGGCAAAATAAATATGTTATTGGTAGGCCTAATATATCCATAAAATTATAGTATAATAATATTACTGTTAGTTTTAAAGGTGAAGACGTCACAAAACAAATAAAATGTTCTGAAAAACTTACTTAATGATGAAGAAATCCAAAATACGATACACCATCGTCGTTTATTATGAGTGAACTGTCAAATGTTCGAGGGTGCCATATGGCGAGTATTGCTTCTTAAAAATTATAATTTAAGAAGCATTCGCATGAAAACTACCGCGTAAATCAAGATGGCTCTTTCAAAACATGGCTCTTTCATGCCACTCTTCCCCTAATTCTTAAATTATAATTTATTATTGATAATTCAAAATTCATAATCTACAATTTACAAATCATTGAAGTCAAATTTCTTTATGAAAAATTCATAATCCATAAAATTGATAATTCATAAAGCTTCCAACTCATAATCTTTAATAAAAATACGTAAACAAAAAATTTAATTAACAATTCACAGTTAAGAATTCATTATTCTAAATTCGTTAACACCATTCTTAATTCATAATTCATCTCTAATAATACATAATTAATATTTAATAATAATACATTATGCATAATTCGTAATTCATAATAATTATTCAAAATTCGTAGCTTAAAGTTATACATTCATAGTTCAGTAGTTTAATTGAAAAAACATAAATAAAAATTCTAAGCTCATAGCTACAAATTCTAAAGATACAATTCACAATTCACACTTAATATTTCACTCTTAATTCATATTCAAAATTCATAATTTATAGTTCATAATTCATACTTCATATTTCATACACCATATTTCATAGTTTTCATTATTCTTTTATCTTGATTCATAAAAAAGTATTAATATATCATGTATCAATTCAGAATTCAATAATCATAATTCCTAATTCAGTATTCAGAAATCAGAAAAGTCATAACTCATATTTAAAAATTAATAAAATTTAAGTTCTTAACTAAAAATGCATTCACCATTCATAATTCGTTATTCATAATTCAAATTTCACCAATTAAAACTCAGGATTCAACTCATGAATTTGAAATTCATAATTCAATAAATTCATAATTCATACTTCGTAATGCATAATTCATAAATCTTAATTCATTATTGATAATTTATAATTAAAAATTAACATATCATTGAAGTCATAAGTCATTATGAAAAATTCATAGTTCATAAAACTTTTAACTCATAATCATAATTAAAAATTAAAAATTCATAATCATAACCCTTAATTAAGAATTCATTATTCTTAATTCGTAATCACAATTCTCAATTTATAATTCATCATTAATAAGTAATCCATAATTCGTAATATAAAATTAATAATTCATAGTTTATTTTCATGATAATTCAAAATTTATAATTCATAATTCATAATTCATAATTTATAAATCATAATTCATAATTCATAATTCATAATTCATAATTCATAATTCATAATTCATAATTCATAATTCATAATTCATAATTCATAATTCATAATTCATAATTCATAATTCATAATTCATAATTCATAATTCATAATTCATAATTCATAATTCATAATTCATAATTCATAATTCATAATTCATAATTCATAATTCATAATTCATAATTCATAATTCATAATTCATAATTCATAATTCATAATTCATAATTCATAATTCATAATTCATAATTCATAATTCATAATTAATAATTCATAATTCATAATTCATAATTCATAATTCATAATTCATAATTCATAATTCATAATTCATAATTCATAATTCATAATTCATAATTCATAATTCATAATTCATAATTCATAATTCATAATTCATAATTCATAATTCATAATTCATAATTCATAATTCATAATTCATAATTCATAATTCATAATTCATAATTCATAATTCATAATTCATAATTCATAATTCATAATTCATAATTCATAATTCATAATTCATAATTCATAATTCATAATTCATAATTCATAATTCATAATTCATAACTCAAAGTTATGATTATTCATTCATATTTCAATTAAAAAGTCATAACTCAAAATTCTTAGCTCGTACTTAAAATGACGTAAGAAACAATTCACAATTCAAACTTTATAATTCAGTCTTAATTTATAATTTGTTATTCAAAATTCATAATTCATAGTTCATTAATCCTACTTCATAATGCACACACCGTTATTCACAATTCATTCGTCTTTTTGCATAATTCATAAATCAGTTTTAATAATTCATACATCAATTCAGAATTCAATATTCATAATTCCTCCTTCAGCATTCAGAAATTTAAAAGTCATAACTTATAATTCAAAATTCATAAGTCAAAAAATTCATAATTAATAAAATGTATAGTTCATAATTCATATTAATTAATGATCATATCAATCATTTAATCATATTTCAAATTTAATAATTCAAAATTCAACACTTATAACTAACTCATGATTCAACTAAGGAATTTGAAATTCATCACTTATAATTCATAATTCAATAAATTCATAATTCATACTTCGTTATGCATAATTCATAATTCATGATTGATAATTAAAAATTAATTATTCACTATTTACAAATTATTGAAGTCATAAATCATTATAAAAAATTCATAAAACTCATAATTCATAACACTTTTAACTCCTTATCATAACTAAAAATTAATAATAGAAACCCCAAGTTAAGAATTCACATTTAAGAATTCAATATTCATAATTCGTGATCACAATTCTGAATTTTTACTTCATCAATAATAATTCATAATTCATAATTCGTTATTAATAATTTATAAGTCAGAACTCAATGTTATGAATGTTTCATTCATAATTCAATTGAAAAGTTATTACTCAAAATTCTTACCCATAGTTAAAAATTCATAAAAAACATTTCACAATTTATACTAAAAATGCACTCTCTATTCATAATTTGTTATTAAAAGTTCACAATTCACAATACAATCAGTATTAATAATTCATAAATCAATTCAGAATTCAATATTCACAATTCCTAATTCAGCATTCAGAAATCATAGAAGTCATAACTTAGAATTCAAAATTCATAACATTCATAAATCATTAAATTAATAGTAAATAAAACTTATAGTTCATAGTTCGTAAATCAAACTACATACAGCATTAATAATTCGTAATTCATAATTTATATTTAAAAATTCAAAATTCACCAATTATTACTCATGATTCAACTCATGAAATGCATAACTCATGAATCAGAATTCATTATTGACAAATCAAAATTCATAATTCACAATTCACAAATTGTTGAAGTCGTCAGTCATTATCAAAAATTCATAATTCATAAAATTCATAATTCATAAATCTTTACTCAAAATCATAATAAAAAATTCATAATCATTCAGACAAGAATTCATTATTCTTAATTCGTTATCACAACTCCGAACTTATAATTCATCATTAAAAATTCATAATTCTTTATTTAAAATTAATAAATCATAGTTTATATTTCATAATAATTCATTATTCGTAATTGATAATACTTTTTCAGAATTCATAACTCAAAGTTATGAATTTTTCATTCATACTTCAATCGAAAAGTCATAACTCAAGGATCTTAGCTCATAGTTAAAAACGCATTGGATACAATTCACGATTCATACCTAATAATTCACTCTGAATTCATAATTTGTTATTCAAAATTCATAATTCATAGTTAATAATTCATACTTAACAGATCATACACCATAATTCATTTGTGTTTTTTCATAAATCAGTATTATTAATTCATAAATCAATTCAGAATCCAATATTCACAATTCCTTATTAAGCATTTATAAATCATAGAATTCATTATTCAAAATTCATAAAATGCATAATTAATAAAACTTATAGTTCATAGCTCATAACTCAAAATGCATTCACCATTAATAATTCAAATCATATTTCAAATTAAATAATTCAAAATTTTCCATCTATAACTCATGATTCAACTCATACATTTGAAATTCACCACTTATAATTCATAATTCATAATTCATACTTCATACTGCACAATTCATTTTTGATAATTCAAAATTCATAATTCACCATTAACAAATCATTGAAGTTATAATTCATTATCAAAAATTCATACAATCCATAATTCATATAAATTTTAACTCATAATCATAATTCAAAATTCATTATCATAACCCCTACCAATTAAGAATTCACAAAGAAAAATTCACAACTTAGAATTCATTACTATTAATTCGTTTTCATAATTCTGAATTTAGTATTCATCATTAATAGTTCATAATTCGTAACTTAGAATGAATAATTCATAATTCGTAATTTAAAAGTAATAATTTATAGTTAATATTTCATAATAATTCATAATTCATTATTCATCATTCATAACTCAAAGTTATGAATTTTTCATTCATAGTTCAATTAGAAAGTCATAACTTTAAATTCTTAGCTCTTAATAAAAATTATAAGATACAATTCATACTTAATTGTTCACTCTTAATTCATAATTTGATATTCAAAATTCATAACTCATAGTTCATAATTCTTACCTTATGATTCATAAACCATTATTCATAATTCATTATTCGTTTTTCATAATTCATATACCAGTATTAATAATTCATAAATCAATTCAGATTCAATATTTACAATTCCTAATTCAACATTCAGAAATCATATAAGTCATAACTCATAATTCAAAATTCATAAAATACATAAATCATAAAATTCATAATAAATAAAGCTTATGGTTCATAGTTCATAACTCAAAATACATTCACCATTCATAATTCGTAATTCATTAATCAAATTTAATATTTCAAAATTCGCTAAATATTACTCTTAAATCAACTAATGAATTTAAATGTTATCACTTATAATTCATGCTTCGTCATGCATAATTCATAAATCTTAATTTATTATTGAAAATCCAAAATTCATAATTCATAATTATCAAATCATTGAAGTTTTGAATTTTCATTCATAGTTGAAATGAAAAGCCATGACTTAAAATTCTGAGCTCATATTTAAAATTAAATAAGACACATATCACAATTCATACTTAATAATACACTCTTAATTCATAATTTCTTAATAAAGATTCATAATTCATAGTTCATTCATTCTTCATAATTCATACACCATAATTCATAATTCATTAATCTTTTTTCATAATTCATAAATGACTATTAAGAATTCATAAATCAATTCACAATTCAATATTCACAATTCCTAATTCAGTATTCAGAAATCATAGAAGTCATAACTCATAATTCAAAATTTATAAAATTCATGTCATAAAATTCACCATTTATAAAATTTAAAGTTCATAGTTCATAACTCAAAATGTATTCACCATTCATAAATCGTAATTCATAATTCAAATTTAATAGTTTAAAATTCACCTATTATAACTCATCATTAAACTAATGAACTTGGAATTTATCACTTTTTATTCTTAATTCAAAAAATTCATAATTCATACTTCGTAATGCATAAATCATTTATCATAATTCATTATTAATACTTCAAAATTCATAATTTACAATTAACAAATTATTGAAGTCATAAGTCATATTTAAAATTCATAAAATTAATAATTCATAATTAAAAAACTGCATAATTCATTAAAATTTTAACTCATAATCATAATTAAAAATGCATAATCAAAACCCATAATTAACAATTCACTGTTAAGAATTCATTATTCTTAATTTGTAAACACAACTCCTCATTTATAATTCATCTAAAAAACTTCATAATTCGAAATGAAACTTTAATAATTCATAGTTAGGCTTTCATTATAATTCATAATTCACAATTCCTAATTCCTAATTCATAATTCGTTATTCATAATTCATGATTCATAATTCATTAATCATAATTCAATATATCAAAGTTATGCATTTTTCATTCATAGTTCAATTAAAAAGTCATAACAAAAAATTCTTAGCTCATAGTTAAAAATTCATAAGATACTATTCATAATTCACACTTTATAATTCACTCTATATTCAAAATTTTAATTCAAAATTCATAATTCATAGTTCATAAATCATACACCATAACTCATAATTCATTTTTCTTTTTTCATAAATCATTCATTTTCATAAGTCATAAATCAGTATTAATAATTCATAAATCAATTCAGAATTAAAAATTTACAATTCCTAATTCAGCATTCAGAAATCATAGAAGTTATAACCAGTGTTGCCGTTTTGGCTATGTCTTAAATTTTTTAAAAAAATTTTGGAATCTTTATTACATTTGAAATCTACATTTTAACATTTTGTTCATACTTTTCTGCCTGAACAATCTTCATTTCATCATTTTTCTTCTCATTTCATTCCATCCTCTTTCATTTTTCTACTTCCCTAAGTTATGTTGTTAGAAATGTTTGACGTCTATTTTTGATTTAGTGGTTGGCACGCTCATTATTGCACACCGTTTCTGATTGAAACCGATAAAACAACCTATACATTTCATTTTAAAAGTTCCAATTCTAATTCAAAGTGAAACTGAAACTTTCCTAACTCCAACTTCTCTAACTCGAAATTTTCCATAAATCGAAGTTGTATTCATGCTTTCTCAATCATATTTCTCACATTATTTTTAAGTCTCGACTTCTAGATCTAAAATTTTTAAATCCATTTTGAAGAAACGGCTAAAGTTTATTATAACAAAATTGTTCACATAGAGTTTATTTTTTAAAAAATATAAAATTTCATTAAAAATAGTCATGATTGGGCCGATAGTAACAGCGGATTTCCGAAGAACGATTCATAAAGAAAGACACATACGATTTTCCAATTCCTTTAGGAACTTTTTACGAAGTTTTTAACTTTGTTTTTAAGCGCGAAAATGCTAAAATGACCGCTTTTCATTAAAAAATATCGACATTTGCTTATGTAAAATTGGAAAATAATTTAAAAATTGTAAGAAGTGCTTCCAAGAAAGCTATTTATTGTAACAAAGAGAATGAGCAAAATTTTAAAAAGATCGGCTGAATAGGTTTTTAGTATTCGTGTCCACAGAAAATAAGACTAGTTTTTAAAAAAAGTCTTAGGCTGATGTCAGAGTGAATGCTTCAAGCGATGCGATGCTATAAAGCTACAAACCTTTGCTTGTGTTTTTCTATGAAAATATTCAAAAGTTGTTAGAGAGTAAAAGCGATGCTACAAGCTACTTTGAAAGCTTCAAGCTTTCATAGATGTTTGAAATGATTTGTATTTAATCTGACAAATAAAACTGTATGATTCAGAATTTCTAGTTATGAAAAACACTTTCACTCTGACATAGAAAAGCATTGCTCAAAGCATCTATTAGCAAAGCTTCAAATATCGCTTCGCTTATAGCGTTCACTCTGACATGAGCCTTAAGCCTCTTACCGACTGCCTTGAGGGCACGAGTATTAAATCTTTATAACTTTTCAAGTTTGAATGCAGTTGAAGTGTTATTTTGAGAGAGTATTTCAGAAATGTAAAAAATGTTTATAGCCGAAAATCTTACTACCGGGCCCTCAACAGGCAGGTAGTTCTAGGTTGTGACAAACTGTCTTTTCGTCTAATTAAAAACGTCGTTTCGTCGTTGGAATTCTTACGTAAAGTTTCTCATTTCCATTGAATATTTGCTTCTATCATACATTTTTCTTTTGGGCTAAGTTAAAGTTTTATAGTTAAATTTTTTTTTTTTCACCACAAAGAACAAATAATATTCTTATAATAGTAGTAGTTAGTTAAGCGCTTTAGTCAGATTTTATTTTTAAAAATTTTATTTATAGCAGCTAATATTGCTGCAATTTCGCTAAGAATATTTAGAATATTTAATTATTCTCTAAAATAAGATACAAATAATTTATCGCTCTCTATAAAAGAGAAAGTGTAAAAATTGTCTTCTATATAATTTAATATATTTATATTCTCTTATCTACAATTAGTGGCGAATGCTTTACAGTTTTTAATGGTTTCAGATCAAATATTAAGAATCTCGTCTAACTTTAATTATATGTCTTAAGTATAGCTTTAAATATTTTAGCTAATGTTTAGCTAAACATTAATTATTAAAAATTCATTGTATTAAATTTAAGCATAAAAGATTTAAGCTTTTTATTGGAGGATTTATAAAGACTGCATTTTGAATTATTTATATATACACACACACTCATACACACACGCACACACACTCATACACACGTGCTTGTGCATTTATGTGTAAACGTCATTCTTTTAGGGAAAAGCTTATAAATTGTTCATAAATGTAGTAATGTTATAAATCTAAGCGAGGCATAGGCAAAAAAAAAAAAAAAAACACAAAACCCATGGAATGAAAATAATTTTCTCATCTTTTTTTAATTGTTAAAATTTCTTTCTAATGTTAAATGTCACAAAACTACTAAAAACTCAATATTAAAATAATTATTTTTGGCAAAAACAAGCAAAACATAAAATTGAATATATTTTATTTTTTTAAATCTGCAGCTTTAATTCAAAAGTGAAACCATCACCTACAACAAAAACAACAACAACTAGTACTACCACAAACTCAACAACTACACAATTTTGGCTACAACCGCCTAAAAAGGCGAATCTTAAATTTAATTAAAATTTATTTTTAATCGTTCTAGTTTTTTTTTCAAATATAAACCTTAAAAAAAATACGAATGAAATTTTTGATCATGTATTGAAAAAGTAGTTTTAGCACATTTTAGCAGTTTTGGTTACTTTTTTGCAGCAATGATATTGTTGTTATGTTATCTTTTTAACCCTATTTCTACCCATACTTTTTATGTAAACTAAGCTTACTTGTGTATGTAAATTTATGCTTATTAAAAGCTCTTTTAAAGCTTTAATCTATTACTAAAATAATGAAGGAATTTTCTAAATATAATAAAATAAAAAGAACCAAAAAGAAACAAAAAAAAAATTTTTTTGCTCTTTAACAAAATTGTGGTTTTATTTCAAAGCAGCATTTCAACAGCAAAACCTTTTTTGGCGGAAGTTACTAACCTGCTCTTGGTTATCCTATCCCCTTATGTTTAAGAAAAATCCTTTTGTTGACTTTAAGCCATTTAAGATTCTGTGTTTTAGGTTAAGAACTAACAAATTTCAGCTTTTAAGTGGTGATATAATGTACTTACTTGCATACAACGGGTTGCCTTCGGTTTTGTGTGCATACTTTCAGGCTGACCATTTTATATGGCTCAAAATTGAAAATGTGTGAACTTTCATCAACTCAAAAAGTACAAAAAACATAACTTATATTAAAAAACTAAAGTTTCTTAAATACGAGAGTTAAACTAATGTGCTTTTAACAATTTTTATATTATTTTAAAAATAAAGCAGTTCTCCAAATGATCAGGTAACGTATTCGACAGTACTAGTCTTATGCTATGTCTACACAGAGAGTTAAGTTTATTATACCCTAAACCTGAAAGGTCAGGGTATATTAACTTTGTGCAAACGTTTGTAACGCATAGACCGAAGCGAGTCCGGTATAGAAAAGTATAGAAAAGTCCGTCCGTCCGTCCGTCCGTCCGTCCGTCTGTCCGTCTGTGTGTTGTCCGTATACACAGGATAAGAAGAAGGAGTAGAGATAATTGGATGCAACTTGGTACACATGGTCATATGCACCCAAGGATCTGCACTATTGAATATTTTTGGAATCCGCCCACGGACACGCCTACCTCCCATACAACGCAAAAATTGAAAACTGCATAACTCAGCTCATAATTTACCTACAACAATAAAATTTGGTGTGCATGTATTTTATGTCAACACAAAGATGTCTTCGAAAAATGGACGTCATCCGTTTACGGACACGCCCACCTCCCATACAACCCAAAAATTGAAAACGCAATAAATAAGCCTGTGTTTAACTTAAAAACCTTAAATTTGGCACATATGTTTTGTATAACAAAACAAAGATGATTTTGAAAAATGGACATCATCCGCCCACGGAAACGCCTACCTCCCATACAACGCGAAAATTGAAAACTGCATAACTCAGCTCATAGTTAACCTACAACAATAAAATTTGATATGTATGTGTTCCGCTCACTGACACGCCCACCTCCCATACAACACAAAAATTGAAAACGCAATATATAAGCCTGTGTTTAACCTAAAGAGCTAAAATTTGGCACATATGTTTTTTATGACAAGACAAAGATGGTTTTGAAAAATGGACGTCATCTGCCTACGGACACGCCTACCTCCCATATAGCCCAAAAAGTTGAAAACTCAATAAATAAGGTTATGTTTGTCATAGAGAAATTAAATTGGGTATGTATGTATTTTATACCAAAACTAAGGTGTGTTCAAAAATTGGGAGTAGTCCACGCCCATTTACAATAAAAATTTTTTGTTTTTGAAAAGTGGGTTTAGGGTATTTCATAGTCGGCCTAGACCGACTTTAGACTTTCTTTACTTGTTTTAACTAACATTTAACCGAAGTTGTTCACACAGAGATACCGTAGCAGAATTGAGTTAAATTTGCCGATAATGCTGCTGGTGTCTCTGCGTACACATGCGTTTTTTTTCTTTCATGCGAAAGCTCTGCCCATATTTGGATGAAAACTAATTTCCCCACTATTGCCCAAATCCTTTTCGAAGTTCTTTTACACATTTTTAAAGAAAATAACAACATATAGTTAAAAAAATAAATTGTATAATTAACGAATCAGCTGTTCTATTTTGACAGTTCTTGTAAAAAAAAGTTTCTTTCATGAAAAATACCACTGAATTATTTATATTATTTTGTAGTGTACTTTTAGGCACTTTTTACATTGAGTCATAAAAACTCAGAATATACAATGAGTTAAGTTGAGTTAAATCGTATATTTTTGTACTGGTAACGCAAGAGTTTATTTCTAGTTAAATGGGAAAACTCAGCTTTGTACTGGTAACTCAAACTTAACTCTCTGTGTAGACGTAGCATTAAGGGCTTGTTAAAGTATTTTGTTGACCAAAAATAAATTTTTTTTATTTTAATTTTTTCGAATGCATAACATTGTAAAAATATTCTCAGAAAGTCTTAAGTTGATTGAATAAAAATTATTACAATTGGCTCATTCCATACAGACGAGTGTGACGTTTTGACTACTTTATCGTGCTGAAAATGGTATTAACCGGATAAAATTTTAGCAATTTACTAAAAGGTATTTTAGAAGGTGCCTCAAGGTTTCAAAATGCTAAAACATAATGCAATAATTTATACTAGTTTAATAGTTACATTCGCTTAAACACCTGGGACGGGTGTGACGAGCACAAGTTTAAAAACTAAAAATTCTGAGTTTAGCATTAAAATTCAGTCCATCTTCCATAATGAGACCATTTTTGACTTGCATATATTCAAATTTAATATATTTTCTGTTGAATGCCAGTAAAAAATATTTAAAAAAAATGGCGATAACCATTCTTTTTTAAACTTTTAAATGGGACGGGTGTGACAAAGGATTGTCTATGATGTGACGAGTTCGAATGATGTGGGAATTATATATAAGAACTTAATGGGTATAATAACTTTCACATATTTTTGACACTTAAATCAAAAAAATATGTTTTTAATGAATGTATTATTTAAAAAAAAAAAAAATATTTTTTTGCAAAAAATTTTTTTGCATGAATTTTTTATCAAATTAATACCTGTACAAATAATTTCAAGTTTTTAATATATTTAAAAAAAAACTATTTTTTTGCAAAAAATTTTTCGCATGAAGTTTTGATCAAATTAATACCAATACAATTGATTTCGCTATACATGAATTTACAAAGCTTGTTTTAATCAAAGAATTTATTCATATACTTGCAAAAATTTAATTATTAGAAAAAAATTTTGAAAACCGTTCCGGGTGTGACAAACTTCTTGTAACGGAAATGAAGAAAAAAAATAATTTATTGAATGAAAAAAGTTAACAAATTTATGTAAAACATCAATATCCTTACTTTAGGAAAGTTTCATTCTTATCATAAGCCCATGTTGCTTCTTAGGAAAACTATAGTCTTTTTTGGGACGGGTGTGACACTGAAAAAACACTCAGTTTAAATATTTTGTACTTTGTTAACGCAGTAACCAATCCATATTATAAACTGTTCTTGGATAACATTGTTATCTTTTTTAACACTGATAACCTAATTTTTGTGAATGTGCATCAAGAGATGGCTGTTTTCAACGTTTTAAATCTAAACAAAATATTTTAAGTTTTTCTCAACTCGGAGTTTGTTTCGTTAAATTGTCAAAAAAACATAAAAAAACATTAAAACTTAAAATAATTTTGCAACAAGAGTAACTTAAGACTCCATTTTAATGCGAGAACCAAAAATTATTTCAATTGAAAGCATTTTAGGATTCATGTTTCCGTTCCTCATTAGTGTGGAATCAGCCATGTGCATTTTTACAATTTTTATATTATTTTAAAAATAAAGCAGTTCTCCAAATGATCAGGTAACGTATTCGACAGTACTAGTCGAATACGTTACCTGATCGTTTTTCTCGAAAAGTGGTATTGAAACCGTTGATCCTTCCATCGATCCTTGGAAGCATTTCTCGAAAACTATTCCAAGGATCGATGCCAAATTTTTTTCACTTGTTAAGCAAATACCATTGCTACTTTTATCATTCGGTTTTTATTTAAGACAAATAGTCTTTATTTTATAACCTAAAATAAATTAAGTTTTTAGTCGAAATTTGATTTTTTAACCAACATTTTCGTGAAAATCAGTATTTTTCTAAAATCTTCGATTAAAAGCTCAAAAAGCTTCAGAAGAACAGTTATTACTTTAGTTTTTTTAATGAACAGGCTCTGAAAAACCGTGTCCACCACATAGTTCAGAAGCTTACGTAAATTACGAATCCTGGGTATAATAATTTATATATTTTATTAAAAAAATTTTTTTTAAACATAACATAATTATACTGCAAAAACAATACTTATCTAAAATTTAATGAAGCGTTTTTTCGGTTAAAAAAACTTTAATGGGCCCTTAAGTCAAAAGCCTTAAATATCAAGTAATTATACTTTAATTACACTGTCCAATAAAATAACAACAATTTTTTTTCCAAAATAACAAGGTTCCGACAACGGATTCTAGCAAGGAGGACAAAAGAAAATTTACGTAGATCGGCGTTTTGAAAGTTTACATCTGAGTTTTATTTAAAGGGGGTTTTAATTTTCCCGCTTTTTTGGGATGTTCTTATGGTGAATCGTATTAGGAAACTATGTCACTCTTACGTTTTAGCTAAAAGAAAAATTTGAAAGATTTATGTAAAAAACTACGGGAAACATTTTTGTAGAACATTTCAACCTTCTAGCTCTTCAGTGTATGTGTGTGTCTTTTTTTGTGCCTTTTCACAAAGGGGCAAACAAGACTCATAAAAAAGGGCTGTAGAGGGTTACAACTTGTCTCTTCAAATCTAATTTCCTGTGACATATTAGTACCAATTCTGAATAAGTTCGAAATTAACCCTTAAACCGATTGTAAGTTTTCACTTATTTCTGGATTTCAAGTTGAATTTTGAGCTTTGGTGTATTCAGAGACGTAAAGTAAAATTTAATGAATTATGTTTGTGTAGTAAATGTAACCCTCCATGGCCCTGTTTTATGGGTTTTTTCTGACCTTATATTACAAAGCGACAAAAAACACCCATACAGTGAGGAGCTTGAGGGTTAAAATATTCCACAAAAATATTTCTTTACAAATAGAAAAAATATATGAATTATTATATACCGCGGTGGACATATAAATAGCGAAAAATCCATGTAGTATATTTCACATGATTTAAAATAAAATACATCAAAGAATCAAAAATTTATTTCATGGTATTTATGGCGTTTTCGTTTCTACCAAAAAATGTTGCCTTTTCATTGCCTTTGCCTTTTTTCGTGTTCGATTCTAAAATAAGTGCAAACGGGTGAGTAAATTCTGTGTTCGTTTCTTAAAATGTCACACTCATAGAGGGCAAAAAAAGCGCATTTTTTTGCCCTGCAAACTTTCTCAGGGTAGATGATTGACCTGCATATCAGCTGTTTTTAAAACGACAATATTATGACATGCGTGCGTTAGACAAGGATGGTTACATTCGTTTATTTAAGTTGACATTTTTCGAGTAGGCAAAAACATGCACTTTTACAGGGTTGCGGGCAACATTGAAAACATTTTGCATTGCGACAGGGCAACATTTTTTGGTAGAAATGAAAACGCCATAAGTTTAAAAATTAAAAACTTAAATCGGAAGTTGTTTTGTAAATACTTAAAAAAACTTTATAAATTTTATCCAAACATCTGAAATCCTCTTGTGCTAAGGTGGACTTACAAATAGCACAATTTGGATTGTGTATAAAAAATATGAAAAATGCTTTTTTATTTAACAACTAGCTGACTATTATGGCTTGCTAGTACTTGGTACTGTATCCTAAATTGTTCAAAACAGCCCGACATTTTCGTCCTCTACTCTCTACAAGCTTTTGGAGTCTATCCTTCGAAAAATTCAACTTAATAACTTATCAAATTTCTAAAATTTTTATTGCTAATGCTGACATTCACATTATTCCATAAATTCTCTACAGGATTGAGGTCTGTACTTTGAACCTGCCAATCCAAAATATTTATTTCTTCCTTTTTAAGTCAATCCTGCACAAGCCTTGCTGTGTGTTTTGGGTCATTATCGTGCACAAAAGTCCACTTAATAGGCATGTTCTCTAATGCAAATGGTTCCATCTGGTTCGTTAGTAAATCTAAAAACAAACAAAAAAACAAATTGGCCATTGCAGCCCTTGAAAGGACTTTGACCGAGCTTCTTATGATCAATTGTGTTGTGTGTGTTATTAAATGTTTGTACACAATTGACCGAGAACTGGACCTACAAGTTTTATGCTGACTCCGAACGGCTAAAGTTCATGTTCTCAAGAAGCTTTACATGGCATTATTTACTCTCTGAGGTTTGCCATTGTCTGCAGAGAGGTGGTGACCGATCAGAAAAATTTTTTATTGAAAAAAACTTTTTGCCGCGGCTGGGGATCGAACCCGGGCTCCGAGCATGCTAAGCCACACACTAAACCTGCATGCCACGGTCACCACTTAGTTAATCCAAACAAATACATATTTTTATCATATCTTCATACTTCCTGGTATACGAAAAATTGGCTCAACGCCGTGCCAGGAAAAAGCTCCCTAAGCCATTCGGTTTTCTCCTCCATGCTTTAATGATATTTTTGTAAACTTTTAATTCAAGTCATGATATTTGGGGCGCTGAACAAGTATTTTCCATCTGGTCCAACCTTATTAAATTTAATTTCGTTAGTCCAGAGCACATTTTACCAAAATTAGTCGTCTGAAATTTTTCCTTCAAATTTTTTGTGCATTACATACATTTAGGTTATTATCATCATTTATTTCCCTCATAATTTGTTCGCTGACTTGAAAGGATCAGCCTTACTTTTGCGAACTATAAGTAGACACCGTGGTCTTAAACGGTCTAGGATTGCGTAACTTATTTTCAAAATTATTTGAACCATTTGTTCGTTGTAATGATCAAGTTCGAAGTTCAATAAAGTTAAACTTGGAATAAGTTACTTTGTCGTAAACTTTTAATGTTTCCCCAATTTTAAATCGAATGAATACCACGCCTACCTCCCATACAACCCACAATAATGAAAACTCTATAAAGAAACTTATGTCTGAGCTACAAAACTGAAATTCAGTATTTATGTATTTAATACCAAAACTGAGGCGTCACCACTCACAATTTACGTCAATCACCCACAAACTCGCTCAGGTAAGAGGAGTCGTGCACATATGAAGTGCTTCCAGTTGACCTTTTGGTCCATTACAAATTCCTAATTTTATTATTTTTAACCCATTTATGTTGTGGTACCCAATAAACCGTGTTTCTTTTTTATTTCCGTTCATCGAAACCATCCTGTGCTTTACATGAACTTCCAGCGGAATAGACGATTCTGTAGTTTTGGGCATTTGAACAGAAGGTGGGTGATTATTTCCATTTCTTCCGGATAATTACAGCTTTGACTAATGTCTGGTGCTGTAATGCCAAACCTATTGGCCTTCACACCGATGGGGCAATGGCCTGTTAGAATTCCCAACAGTATCCGGATATTCCGTTAATACATGATTACAAAATACTTAGTTTTGTTCTCATTTAGTTTTGGACATAGCCTTCTATATATAATGCAGTCACTTCTGGAACCCTTTATCCTGGCTTTGAGGCTTATCTTCTTTTTACGAAACCTATTGGAATGTACAGTGTACAGTGTACATTCAGGGTATATCTCAATCGATTTTTAGATATTGTATAATAGGTATGCACAAGTACATCAACACGTTTCCGAACCGCCGTTAGGATTATAATTGGTATGCCGGCGCGTTGCCACAAAACGATTACATTTCTAACAGCTTCTTATTTAAAAACATTCAACTTTCGAATTTTATCACTGTTATGCCGCAGATACAATACAAAATTTATAACATCATACTCCGTTAGAAATTTGGTATTATTAAAGTCACTCGCAATAAAAGACATTTGTTTTTTAAATGTTTTTTGTTCGATTTTTATTGAAAATTATCAAAACTCTATAAAACTCTCGTTTGAAATAAATATTAGACAGACGCAATTTTCAACTGTTTTTTCACGGGGAAAAACGAATTGCAATAGCCAGTGTTTGAAATTGATATTTTCGATGTGGCTGTGAAAATAATAATACATTGTACATTTAGAAAATCACAACAAAAATAGTGTTGAAACTTTTTTTAGAGCTCTTTACGAGCTTTAAAGTTCCTCAAAATCAATTAAAGACCTTCCAAGGACTTGTAGGAATATTTTTTTTTTTTATTTTGGAATAAAAATAATTGGTCTCTTTTAAACAAAAACATCGATATGTCATTCAATATGATCAGACTTTTAATACCGGAGATATGATGAAAATGAAAAAAGGGAGCCCTACGTTCGGCAAAAAAATTTTCAAAAATTTTTTAAAAATAGTTCTGCTAGAAATTTCGATATACTTCCTGGGCAAAAGATTAATGATATTTTAAGAGCTTTATTTCTTGATATAATGATGGTACATTAGGCTGGTAGGAACTGAGATCTGGAGGGTAAGTACTAGAACGTTACACCTGAGGTCAATGACTTCTAAAGAAGTCATATTGATATTCTTGAGACAAAAACATTGTTGTACCAAACTTTAATATTCGACTGTAAACACCAGAGATATGAAGAAATATGTCAATGCGCGACCCCTACGTTCGTTAAAAAAAACAAATTTTTTTTTCGTAATTGTCTTGCAAAAATGCGTCATATTCCCTGGTTTACGACGCACTTTTTTTTTTTGCATAGGAGGCGGCAGAGCTGTAAAATTTGCATTCATATTCAGAATTCTAAGTACAAGTGAATAAGTACAAAAGAATGCTATTCATTGAAAACAAAATTGATCCGTGAATAAAATTTTCAATTCACATTCAATTTCAGAAAATTGGTTTATTATTCATTTCGATATTCATTCTTCTTTATTCAGAATAATGCATTCATTTTTTTATTCAAATGAATGCTATTCATAAAGAATGCAATTCACAAAGAATCGTTATTCATTTTGCATTCATGCATTCATTTTTTATTCATTATTCCTTTTTTATTCATTATTCATTTGTTATTCATTATTCATTTTTTACCCAGTTACCCAGTTGCAAATTTAAAACTGAAAATTTATTTCAATTAAAAATATAAAACAATTAGCCCAAGTATATTGCGCTGTTGCACCAAACTAAAAATATACTACTTTGGTTGCAAAATTAACACCAATTAACAGGCATGAATAATGAATAATGAATAAAAAATGAATAATGAATAAAAAATGAATGCATGAATGCAAAATTAATAACGATTCTTTGTGAATAGCATTCTTTATGAATAGCATTCATTTGAATAACAAAATGAATGCATTATTCAGAATAACGACAAATGAATAATTTATTCATTTATTTAATTCGTTATTCACAGATTCAAAATTTTGTAGCAGCAATCAAATTGAATGTATTCTTTTACAGCTCTGGGAGGTGGTACGGTCTAATGTACACGTCTGAAATGGTTCTGTTTGTAACTAAGTAACATTAGTTCTAGCCAGCTCATCTGCTTCGTCATTCCCTTCTACATATGTGTGTATCATTGAAACTGTAGAGGAATTGTTTATAATCTAGTACCATTCGGACTGTTGTCGTTTTGCTTTCTAGCGCTTTTATGACCGATTGGCTATCTACAAAAATTACTATCCTTGTGGGGGTTAGAGTTTTGTGGTGCTTTTTCAATCGCATAGATTTATGCCTAAAAACACTGCAGTGATCGGATGGTTTGTAAGACTTCTTGATTTGTCTTATTTGATTTCTTTCTCTATTTTGGAGCCATCATTGTAGAAATGGGGATTACCATAAGGTTCTATAGTCGTATTTTCCCATTCTTGTCTGCTGGGAATGGATATCGTGTATTTTGTACCGAATCTCACACTAGGTATGATATAGACGGTTGTTCCTTTTAATTTCTCAGTTCCATAGAGATTCAGAATAGATGTTTGTCCGAAAGTGTTGTGTTACCAGGCTTGTGACTCATTAAGACGAATCGAGTTCTTGGTTGCCGAACACTTAAGGAACTTTTCTAAAGCAAAAAGATGTAGCATTATTTCTAGACTCGCCTGTGGCGTCGATTTCCTGTTACTCCTATGCATGCTAACCTTTGCACTCCTGTTAGAGAGTCAAGATATCTCCTTGTATGCACAATTGTCCACCACATCAGAATTCCGTAAGTCAGAATAAGTCTGACTATCGCTATATACATCCAATGGATGATGTGCGGTCGCAATCCCCATTTCTTACCGAAGGTCCTTTGACATGCATTAAAGGCAAAGTGATTTTTCTTTCTATCCTCTGTGTTGCGTTTCTAGCTGATCTTGTTGTCAAGGAAAGTTTCAAGATATTTATCTAGAGTGGAGAGTTTCACAAACACGCGTTACCTCCTATACAACCCCAAAATTAAAACTTTATAAAAAGGCTTATGTATGTATGTATTTTAGACGTCATGAAAATAGTAAAATCTCTTAAAATCTCATCATCTTTTACCCTAACGAATCGGAAGTGGGTGTATTTTAACTTCGGTCAAGTCGACGATATACCTTACTAGTTTAATATTTAAGTAAAAAAAAAAAACAAATTGGCTATTTCAGCCCTTAAAAGGACTTTGACCGAGCTTCTATGATCAATTGTGTTGTGTGTGTTATTAAATGCTTGCACACAATTAACGGAGAACTGGACCTATGTACATGTTTTATGCCGACTCCGAACGGCTCATGTTCTCAAGAAGCTTTACATAGCATTATTTACTCTCTGAGGTTTGCCATTGTCTGCAGAGAGGTGGTGACCGATCAGAAAAATTTTTTTTACTGAAAAAACTTTTCGCCGCGACTGAGGATCGAACTCGGGCTTCGAGCGTGCTAAGCCACACACTTAACTTGCCCGCCACGGTCACCACATATTAACGTATTTATTTTAAAAATAACGCCGGTTTTTGAATAAATTAAATACTTTTCGCAAAAGTTTTATATTTTTCCCTTAGTGTAAGTATAGTAGAGTAAGTATAGTAAAAACCGAGCATGATGAGGAAAACTTTTTTTAAAAGTATATTTCCTATTAAGAGTTGTTTCCAAAATGTGTTTTTCGATTTTGACGAAACTTTGAAATAATCAATACATTATTTTAGGTAAATATGTACTGAGTTTCCATGGTGAGTTAACTCGAGGTTAGGGATTTTGTCGAGTT
This sequence comes from Tetanocera ferruginea, assembly GCA_958299015.1. Taxonomy (NCBI): domain Eukaryota; kingdom Metazoa; phylum Arthropoda; class Insecta; order Diptera; family Sciomyzidae; genus Tetanocera; species Tetanocera ferruginea. The sequence continues at coordinate 72,559,795 of OY282644.1, forward strand.
GACAAATTGGCGTTACTAAATCGATAGTGCTTCACGCTCAACATCGAGTTGAGTTAGACTTGTCAAATTTTATAAGAACAAAGTACCCACAGCACTCCAACAGACTCTTGCAGCCGCATTTTTTGGTGAAAAATACCATAGCAGATTTTGACAGATAGAACTCAGCTAAATCCAACAAGATTCGTGGAATTTCGAGGATTTAACGAAACTCAACTCAACTCGCGTTTCCATAGCGAGTTAACCCCGAGTTATTGCATACCAGTATGACAAGTAACGATTTAACTTATGCCATGTCTATACAGAGAGTTTAGTTTGAGTTTCCAGTATAAAGTTGCGTTTTGCTTTTGAACTCAATATAAAAGCTTGCGTTTCCAGTACAATTATGTAGGAGAAAACGCAACTAAACTCAGCTTGCTTTCTACGTTTATCAAAACTCAATTTGAGAAATGCCTAAAAGTATGTTAATGTTTAGATAAAAACATTCTTTCAGTTAGATTTTAGATGCGTTCGGGATATTGAACTATAAATGCCAATAACCTGCTTCTCAATTGTGCAAGTTTCTATTTTTAATTTATTATTAACAAAAATAAGCCAAAAATCAAATAAAAGAACTTGGGCAAGTTTAGAAGATGAGATTTTCTCATCCTTCTGTCAGTATGGGCCGAAATAAGTTGAGGTTTGAGCGAAATTCCAAAAATTGGTGATCATTTCAATCCACCATAAACTCAAATCTGCCGACGCATCTCTGTGTGAACAGCTTCGGTTAAACGCAAACAAAAAGCAAACTAAACTTTCTGTGTAGATATGGCATTAACTTATCTGATTATATATCATGAGTTTTTAATAACTCAACGTAAAAAGTGCCTAAAAGAATGCACACAATTAAATTAGAGTACGCTCAGTTATATTTTCAACGAAAAATTAGTGCATTCCGTAATATTTTTGACGAAAAATGAGTGCATGCGTAATATTTTTGACGAAAAATAAATCCATTCGGTAATATGTAATTTGACGAACAACAAATTTAAATTAATTCTGCTGCAGTATCTCATTGTTAATAGTTAGTTAAAATTAACTAAACTCTCTGTGAAATTAATTTGAGCCTTGCAAACTTTCTGACTTTTGAGCCACTGATATGTCTACAGCCTGTCTACAGAGAGAGTTTAGTTTGAGTTTCTAGCACCTAGTTGGGTTTTGCAGTTTAACTCAAAATAAATTCTTGAGTTCCCGGTACAATTGGTCAAACTTGCTTTCTGGGTTTATTAAAACATTATTTGAGAAAAGCCTAAAAGTATGCTATTTTCAGATGAAGAACTATGTTCAGATGAAAATTTTTAGATGACTGGGTACGTTCACAATATTGAACGTTGTGCCAGTTTCTATTTGCAATTTATTCAATCAATCTTGTGCGAAATTCAAAAATTGTCGATTCAATTACTAATTAAGTCAATTCTGCCAACGCATCTCTGTGTGAACAGCTTCGATTGAACTAAAACGAATGCTATGTCCACACAAAAAGGTAAGTTTGAGTTACCAGTACTGAGTTTATTCATTTAACGAGAAATAAACTCTTGCGTTACCAGTACAAAAATGTACGATTTAACTCAGCTTAACTCATAATACCGTAGCAGAATTGAGTTAAATTTGCCGACAATGCTGCTGGTTTCTCGCGTACACATGCGTTTTTTTCTTACTATGCGAAAGCTCTGCCCATATTTGGATGAAAACTACTTTCCCCACTATTGCCCAAATCCTTTTGCGAAGTACTTGTATTAATTTTTTAAAGAAAATAACAACATATAGTTAAAAAATAAATTGTATAATTAACGAATCAGCTGTTCTATTTTGACAGTTCTTGTAAAAAAAAGTTTCTTTCATGAAAAATACCACTGAATATAAACATTTATATTATTTTGTAGTGTACTTTTAGGCACTTTTTACATTGAGTCATAAAAACTCAGAATATATAATGAGTTAAGTTGAGTAAAATCATACATTTTTGTACTGGCAACGCAAGAGTTTATTTCTCGTTAAATGGGAAAACTCAGCTTTGTACTGGTAACTCAAACTTAACTCTCTGTGTAGACGTAGCATTAGTTAAAAAAAAAAAATGTCAAAATAGAACAGTTGATTCGTAAATTGTGCAATTTATGTTTTTAACTGTATGTTTTTATTTTCTTTATTTAAAAAAGAGCAAAAGAACTTCTAAAAGGTATTAGGCAATAGTAGGGCATTAAGTATTCACCCAAATAGGGGATAAAAAAGTAGAGTTTTCGCACAGCAAAAAAAACACGCATGTCTAGGCAGAGACACCAGCAGCATTGTCGGCAAATTTAACTCAATTCTGCTACGGTATCTTTTTGTGAACAACTTCGGTTAAATGTTAGTTAAAATTAACTTAACTCTCTGCGTAGACATGCTATTATTATCCACAAAATAGTTTTCATAGCCGAAAATCAAAAACATTCTTGATAAAAAGCTCTTGCAATTTAAGGGCAGTGCCCAAAAGTATGCATGAAAAAATTTACAAATTCATAACAACCACCATTTGGAATGGATTCCAGCATTCCAGTATGTATATCAACAAATATGACATCCACAACAACAGCAACAACTGTCAAATTATCAAACAAGGTAAACAAAAGAAAATCGAAGAACTGTCAGCATAAAAGTAAAGCAAGTAAAACTCAATAAACTTGTTTTCAAGTGCGAAAGAGCGCGCAGACACGACATTGAGGTGTGTGTGCGAAATAGCGAAAGCACCAACAAATGAATGCCAGACCAAAAAATAAACAACAACAACAAAAACAACAGCAACAAAATTCAAAACAAACCGCTTTTTCGTTTGTTATTACATTGCAACGTTTCGCAGCGTCTTTTTTTATGCTGGCTGCGCGCAATGCAACAGAAATAAAATTGAAAGCAAACAAATTGAACAGATATAAACTCAAGTTGAAAGCAAAGTTGAAAGCGAAGCATGCATGCTTGAAAGCGACTGCTTGAGCTCGCTTTGAAAATAATCAGAAAAGTTGCGACCATTGTCGGTGTCGGTTGTTCGAGAGTGTGCGGCTAGTTAAAAATAAATTTTTTAATAAAAGTTTTATGAAATTTACTTAAATAAGTTTTAGAGTATGTATTAAATTTTTAAAAACAATATTTCAATATATGTAATATATTGTTGGTGTTGATTTAAGTGCAGGATTATGTTAATTTTTTTTATATCGAACTGCTCTTATTTTGAGTTGCATTTCGTTGCAAGTGTTTGAGTAAGAGTGAGCAGGAGAGCGCGAGATAAAGTGTGTGAGTGAGTGCGTCTGTGATAAAGCTGCAGCTGAGCGCAAAATATACACAAGTATTTTTAATAAATAAACAAATTTTTAATTCAACTGCTGAAAAAAACAAAAATATTTACAATTGTTTATATTAATTCGCCTTTGTGTGTGTGCATATCTGTGTTTTTTTGTTAAAGTTTAGTAAGAAATAAATAAACGTTCTCTTGCTTGAGTGACTTCAAGAACAGCTGAGCACCACCACCAACAGCTTGTTTAGAGCTGTTTGCAATTATTTTTAAATAACTACATAATTTAAAAAAAAAAGCAAATTTTGATAAATTACAGCTGATCACCACCTTGCTTGTTTAGAGCTGTTTGCAATTATTTTTAAATATCTACATAATTTAAAAATAAGCAAATTTTGATAAAAATTTAGCAGATAAACAGCTTACTTAAAGAAAGGTTTGTACAATTTTTTAAGTTTTCTTTTTTCACACATTTTATTATAGATTTTTTTTATTAGAATTCAGTTATCGTTAATTAATTTTTTTTTGTTTTTTTTTTTTGGTTTGGTTTTGTTTTGCTTGGCCCTCCTTGTAATCTACTCTCTGCTCTTAATTTTAGGCATTTTCTTCGAAATCTTTGAATCATCTGGTTTTTAATACCTGCCTCTTTTTAATGTCGCGTTCTGTTGTTGTTGTTGTGGCTCTTATTTTTTATTATATCTCTTGTTGTAATCTACCAAATTTAGTCATGCTTCATGCATTCGTTCTTTGTTTACTTTGCATAGTCATGTTCTTGAATTTTTTTTTTCTGCTTTTGTTTTGATTTCTCGTGTTTTATTTATTATTTTTTGCTTTATCCATTCTTGATTAGCAAAATCAGCGTTTTTGTTGGCAAATTTTTTGTTAAAATTTTAATATTAAAGTTTTTTGGTTTATCTGTAGAGAAAAAGTTCATCAAAGATATTGGTTAATTTGTTTTAAAAATCATCGTAACATTTGCAACAAACTTGTCGAAACATAAAAAGGAGATCCGGGCTGCCGCGTCCGAAAAATTTTTTCTACCAAAAAACGCAAAAAATTTAAAAAAGTTATCAAAATACAGTCCCTACGGACAAAAGAACCGGTTCAGAACCTATCACGTGATAGGTTCCAAAGGGATAGTGACCGGTCCCAATTCTACCACCTACATATGAAACCAACCGGTCCCTTTTACATGGCGTTGTCATTGACAGGGGTAAATTGACACCGGCTAGATACCTTTGGACCAATCCTAGAACCGGTTCAAAAATATATCGGCAGGTGTCAATTGACACCTCATAGATACCTTCGGACCTAATCAGTAGCCGGTCTATTTATAGAACACGGTACAATTATACGCAAGTTGTTAATGAAATTGAATCAACGTTTTGGAAATTCATGTTTAGTCAAGCTTGTTAGCGTTCCTGCTTAGTACTCGACTGACCTGGGTGCAATCCCCGGCAAAATCACAAATTTTTTTTTTTTATTTTTTTTTTGGTTTTTAAAAAAAAATAAATTTTCAAGATGTTAAGCAAATTTATTTTGAAGGTTATTTTTGATTAAGCAGTTAATGAAATAGAATTAGAATTAAGTGTTTATTATTAAACACAGCCAGGGTTCGAACCCACGTCCACCGCGTGACAGTCTAGCGCACTTCCACTGAGCTATTGGTAACGATAAGATTAATAGAGCAAAACACGCATCCATTATGGTATGCTATATGGAAGACAGACGGTTGCGTCCGCAGTTTTTTTATACATTCTCATTCCATTTTGAGAACGATCTTTAAACTATGCATTCGAAAACGGGATACACAATAAAAATAAAACTAATCGAACGATGTGGTTACAGCACTGCTCATTACATGCAATTTTTAATACTTAAAATCTTCGCCCAAAATTATTCAGTCGAACTTAAGTAAATGTCTATGTAAGATAAAAGATTCCACTCATTTGTAAGTTCAGTGACATCTTCGCATCTCATCTTATGCGAAGAGAGACATCTTATAACACTAAAATACTCAAGCAGTCAAATATCTTCTTTTCTCGGGTTTTGCACAATATGGAGAAAAAATAATTTTTCCTAAAATTGTAGGAAATGTTATTTAAAAGGTTAATTTTTCAAATACCCCTAAAAAACCCTAAAGAAAACTTAATTACCCTTAAAATCCCTCAAAGCAGTTAAAAACCCCCTAAACCTAGGTGGAAATCCCTTTAACTGACAACTCTACCAAAATATATCCACTAGTATTAAAAATAATTTTTATAAGGATATGGATTAAAAGTGGGAAAATAGAAAAAAAAAAAACTGTAAAGTACGTAATATTTTCCTTGATATTTGGGTAGTTTTAAAATTTGTGAAGAGTTTCTCCGAAATGAGTTAGAAAAGCCATAATTTGCATTTTTTAAAGAAAAGCGAGACATAGTTAAACAAATTAGAATAGTTTGGGGTTCTCATTTCTGGCAAAACAATACTAAAAGAAGTCTATTCTGTCAGTGATATGTGACTGAATTGGAAAGCTTGAAATTGAGTTTTGGTATTCAATTTTAAAAATATGCTTAGAAAAACTTGAACCTGAGAAAACAGATGAACTATTCAACAACTTCTCTGCAAAACAATCAATAAGCTTTAGATTTATAACGTAGATAAACCTAAAGTTACGTTCTTGATATGCACAAAAGCTAATGGACATCATAAAGTAAAATCTTTCAAAGCCTTCGTTATTCTGGTGGATTACAAAAGTTTAAAAAAATGAATGGTGACTGCACATACATACATAATGCACATAATGCTTCTTTATAGAGTGTGAAAACTTTTCAAGAATTAATTTTCAAGCCAGAAAGTTTTTCTTCAAGAAGTTTTGCCAGATCCTTGCCGTCCACCCTAGGACCATTTTTTGACAACAAATGGTTGTTCCATGTTCGTCGCTTATAAACGCCGATTTCCAACCAATAGACTAAAATGTTATTCGCATTACGAAGATAAATAACAGTTTAAGTCTTCTTGGCATAGCATGATGGAATACAAAAATTCGGACAACCCATTTTAGAACACACAACAGTTGATGGGGCGCAAGTATAGTGATTATAAATACGATATTATTACTCCCAGTACACTTCGATATCGTTTGTTTCAAAACTAACCAAAACTTCGAAAGAAAACACAACAGAGAGCATTGTTTACATTGTTAAATTTTACAAAGGGTAAAAATCTAATAATATATCTGAAAAGTTAACAAAATAGAAATTTGCCTACCAAACCAAAAAAGTTACAATTTTTGGTAGAATTCTACCAAACCGGCAACACTGAAAGAGATGTAAAGTAAACCGGAGAAGTTTTTTAACTCATGCTTAAACTCAAAAAATAGGCACTTTTTGTGGAAAAAAGTATCCACCATTAATCCTTTCTGGTTTCTAGCCAGCAACAAAATCTAGTCGATGATTTTACAATACAAAATAACAACGCGGAAAAACAGTTGGTTCCTAAACCTATAATTTTACGTAAAATCATATAAACTAAATAGAAAAAGTTTTCATATTGAATCAAATATTTTAGTATGTTCTGAGTACTTACTTACTTATTTAGGTGACCATGACAGCCCGTGTTCGGGTTACAGCCGACTTCATCAGCTCTCGCCAAGTACCTCTGTTTCGTTCGTGCCGTCTCCAATCTCTTTCACCAAGCGTGGTTAGGGCTTCCTCGGCCTGGTCAATCCATCAGAGGCATGGTCTTTCTCCTCGTTGTCGACCCTCAGCTTTCGCCTCAAGCACCATTTTCACTGGACCTTCTTCATCCATACGAAAGATATGACCCAGCCTAAGCCAAGTCAATATCGTCGTAGAGCTCGTACAGTTCGTGGTTCATTCAAATGCAATAGTCGTCGCCAAATCGAACAGGACCAAAGATTTTGCAAATCATTTTCCTCTCTAACACTCCAAGAGCGGCTGCATCTGTTTGCGATACCACCCATGCCTCAGCGCCATAGAGAAGCACTGGTGTGATGAGCGTCATGTAGAGTGTTAGTTTTGCCGATCGAAAGAGAGCTCTGGAACCTAATTGCTTACTTAAACCATAGTAGCATCTATGATTTAGCAATTGTTAAACTTCGCTTAATCTCCAGGCTAACATTGTTGTTGCTGTTTACGGCGGTGCCAAGGTATGTGTACTAGAGTGGGTCGAAAAAAATAGTTTGAAAAAACCACCCCCTATTTTAAGTTGACCTCGAAAGGATTCCGAAAACAAAAAAAATTTTTATTTTGGACCACCGGAAAAACAGCCAAAATGGTCTTTTTTGCATAACTTAAGCATTACATGTCAGATCTTAAAAAATTATATGTCATTGAAAAGGGCTTTACGAGCACTACAATGTCTTCTTAGAACATTTTTACTTTTGAGGTCATATTCAACTAGTAAGCCCCATTAGCCCGATTTATCCCCCTTAATTTTTTTTTTTCTCATAAGATTAAATTCCTTCAAATTTGTTTAATTTGTGTTCAAAAAATTATTTATTAAGTTTCTTTTACAATTTTGTTTATGTTATGTAATTGTTCGTTGACTAAACTTAAAATAAATTTTTTATAAAAAAAAAGGATTATATCAAATATTTGAACTTTTATAACTTCTTTGTTTTTAAACTGAATAAATAATTTTTTGAACACAAATGAAACAAATTTGACGGAGTTTAGTTATATGGAAAAAAAAGAAAAGAAATTTAAGGGTGATAAATCGGGCTAATGGGGCTTACTAATTGAATATGACCTCAAAATTTTTACTTTTTTTTTCTAAGAAGATATTGTAGTGCTCATAAAACCCTTTTCGACGACATATAATTTTTTAAGATCTGACATGTAATGCTTAAGTTATGCAAAAAAGACCATTTTGGCTGTTTTTCCGGTGGTCCAAAAAAAAATTTTTTTTTGTTTTCGGAATCCTCTCGAGGTCAACTTTAAAATAGGGTGTGGTTTTTCCAAAATTTTTTTTTTGTATGGAGGCCGACCCACTCTAATGTACACTCTTTGACAACTCCAAAGTTATTCTCGAAGTATGTATTCGAAGTATGTAAACTCTTCGAAGGAGAATAGACGCCGCGCTTCCCTATTTGCAGATTTCCTATTTTCTCTAGGATTTGGCGTAGTGTAAAAATCTGGCCTATGGTGGACTTGCCAGAACGAAAGCCACACTGATAAGATCCAATCAGTGTTTTGGTATGTGGCTTCAATATTTCACGCAATACGCTCGAAAGAACCCTGTATGCGATGGAAATAAGACTGATACGTCGGTAGTTGGCGCAGATTGTCGGGTCTCCTTTCTTAAGTAAAGGACAAAGCACACTGAGATTCCAATCGTCGAGCATGCTTTCCGCAAGTCATATTTTGCTGATGTGTTGATCAATTTACCGCTGCCAGTTTTAAACAATTCATCAGGCAGGCCGCAGGCACCTGCTGCTTTGTTGTTTTTGAGTCGCTTGACAGCAACTTTAACCTCGTCATGGCTAGGTGGTGGAATTTTCACTCCATCATCGTCTATTGGCGGTTTTGGACTACATTCTTCAAGGGCGGAATTGTTAGTATTGTCACCTGGAAGCAGATTGGAAAAATTCTGTCTCCATATTCTCAATACGCACTGCGTATCTGTAACTGGATCACCATTTTCATCTCTACAAGTGAATGTTTCGGGCTTTAAACCTATTGCTAGACGCTTATTTCGTTGGCAGAATTTTTGAGCATCCTTCTTGCGTTGAAGCACCTTCATTTTTTACGCTCACACTTTTCCTGCTGCCTCTTTTTGCGTATATTTTTCGCATTGCATAATCGCATGCGTATCTTAGCTACAACAAGATAGTGGTTGGAGTCAATATATATTTATATGACCCCCGATGTGCGCACATCCAGCACGCTTGAAGCGTGCCTTCGCATTTTAAATAACGCATTTTATTTTTTGATCCAGGGACAGCCAGGTGGTCTAAGACCATTGCACGAAGTGTTTCCGTGGAGACTGAACTGACCAACAGTGGAGCAAAAGATGCCTCCTATTCCATCCTTCGCGTTGAAATCACCCGGGACTATTTTGACGTCATGGGCCGGGCAGTGATCATACACGTACTATAGGCTCACATAAAAGGCGTCATTGACAGCATCGTCCTTTTCCTCCAACGAGGCGTGCGCGCAAATGGCTTATGTGGAAGAATTTCGCCTTGATGCGTATTGTTGCCAGCCTTTCGTTCACAGGTGTGAACCGGAAAACAAGATGGCTTAGTTTCTGGCTTTTTACGAATCTGCATTTGCGCTTCTTCGCATGACAACCGTAGTATATAAGGTAAATGTACGGAATTCCGTAAGTGAACCTTATAACGTAAATTTTTTAATTTAGTTTTTAATGCCAGAAAATAAGATAAAAAGCCATGGTAAAAATCAAAAAATTTGTTCAAGCCACTGTCTCGAGAAACGTGTCCTTCCCATATTTGCATCACACTCAATTTCGAGATATCGTTAGATCATTCACAGTTTCCGAGTTATTCGACACACTTCGCCGCATGCGCACTTTGTTCTGTTTCTCTAATCAAAATGGTTAAGCCTTAGAGTATGTTTTCTTAAGCTTATAATTTGAAAATTTATAGAAGTTTTATAAAATTTATTTTGAACGAAAAGTAAGCAGTGTTTTTAAAGTGTTTTAATAGTATTTGTTGATTTAATTAAGGAGGTATTAAAAAATAGCAGTAATTTTAGTTATTTACGTAATTGAGGACAAACAACTTTTTGAATGAACCTAATGACGTGATAGTAACGGATTTAAGGAAAGTTATTGCATTTTAAATTTCTAAATTACATATTCATAATTAATACTTCTTATTGTTATTAAGTTTTGTTAAATTTATATATCCTTCAAAAACATTTTGAGCTAATTACGTGATATAAAATTAATTTCCAAATCCTTAATATGAGTATTTGTAAGTCATTGATTTCCTTTAAATTTATTAAAAAGGATGTTATTGGAAGTATAGATATTTGTTGTCTATTTGAAAACATGCAAACAAAATCAAGTCAGTTTGCTTGTTTTTATTGTACAAAACATTTTATTTCTTATATTAAATTTTAAATTTATGTTTTGAAACAATAATGAATGCCGAAAAATCGTTTACGGAATAAAGTTCAAAATTTCTTCAACCTTACCTAATTCCGTTAGATATCACGGCATTAGAGGCATAAGGTTTCTTATTGCGTTGCATTTCTTAACGAAGAAGCCTTTTTTGAAAAAGAATTAATAAGGGGAATAAATATGACAATTCAGTAGAAATAAAAATTTATTTCAGACGAATATTGAGTGCTGTTTTCGAAAATCATGTCAGTTGTTTAAGATAGCTTGAGTTAGGCGTCATTGTCAACAATGTTAAAAGCAGCTTCAGACTATCTGATAAATCAAGCAACTTTTTGTATGCTTTTTTTGTCAGAGTTCTCAAAACATCTGACAGGTCATAGCATTTTCTTATAATTATGTACGCACTATCAGAGATTTTCTATAAGAGAAAAATTAATTTTGGAAAACAGAAGTAAATAATTGCATAATATATGCAAGTTATTTACTTCACCAATTTCATTGTCTATTTCATGTAATTTTCCATCATTTTTAAGTGTTCGCAATAAAAAATTAACAAATGTTTATGAACTACCGTACTTTTATAAACCGTGGAAGCAGTAATTGTTGAACGGGTCTATAACTTGATAAAAATAGGGTTTCTTGTCACTAAAAATCAATTAATTTTTAATATTGCTCTTTATAGGGGGCATTCTTCTCATCTGTCGCTATCTAAGTGAATTCTAAATACGGAATTTTTCATTTTATTCAACCAATTGCTATTGCCGTCTTCCACTCGTTTAAATCCCGATATTATCAAAAACTACACCAAAATAAAAAAACCACACACACCAAAGAAATAATTTTTAATGGTTAAATCAATGAATTATTTGTTTTGAAAAGAGATTATGTTTTAGTAAATATAAATAAGAAAAGTTTTTAGGAAAAGTCGCTAACATTTTGGTTACTCCTCGGCGCTATGAGGTCAAAACCATGGCACTGATACCAAAATAGATGCGCTTTAAAAAGTAAGACCTCCAGAACAAATCAAAAATCGTGGCGTTCTGTATAAATTACCTCCACTAAAAGGTTTTATTTTTATTCTATAAAACATTTTTTCAATCCCATGTAATCCAATAAATTAGATTACCATTCAAGCCTTATTTTATGTTTCGTTACTAAAATGAATTTTGAAAAAATTATAGAATGCATCAAATGTCATCACATTACTTAAAAAATGAAAATAGAAACCCTTGAACTTATGGTTTGGATTATTAACGGAATTAGAGACTTACATTTACGGAATAAAGTTCAATCAACAAATTTTATCACGGAATTAGAGCCATTTGGGTAAATTTGAAAATGTATCAAATTTTCTCTTAAAAAACAACTTTTCTCCCTACTTACTATTTTGTAATTAAAAAAAAAATACATGTCCAAATGCTCTTAAAAAGATCTTATGTCAAAATGTCTTTTAACCGCTCTAAAATAATTCATTAAGCAAAAAAATTCCTTAACCTTACGGAATTCCGTACATTTACCTTATCGTAACATATTTTCAAGAATTATTTTTAGAGCATGATTTTTTGCATCTTTATTGAAGCTTTGCTACAACAACAATGTTCTTTGCAGAACAAATCGAGCAGACTAGACCATGGTTTCGTCGGACGCTATTCTGACTCATCAGCAGTGCTGTCACTTTACCACAATTGTGGTAGATCTACCACTTTTTTCGACTTTTTTGACATCTACCACTTTTACCACCCACTATTTGCCTTTTACCAAAATCAACCACTATTTTATTTCTGTCACAATTTCTATCATCAATCTATTTTTATAGAATAATATCTTTTATTTGTTTCTTTAATTTAATTTTTATAATATTTTACCGGAACAGGAAATGGACTTTTTAAATGTATGATTGGATTTGAATAGTATTGCATTGGAATAAATCATAAAATCTATGCAAAAAAAAAAATAAAAATTTGATTTTCAGTTCTTTTTCAATTATCCCGAAATTCTTTTTTAATTTCACAGGACACGAAAACGTTACCTAAGTTGCAACTCTTAAAAAGTTTACAAATTCAATATAACACCTTATCTAACAATCTTTTGGTGCGCATGAAAACTTTGCTTGAAAGTTGCTTATTTTCTGGTTCGCGAGCAGCTCTTTACTTGGCTCTTGGCTTGCTCGCGGTCCAGTTTGTACTTTGCATCTCATGATAGGCAGTGGGAGTTACGGAAATTTAAAAAACGGCTTGGGCCACGAGCGTCTAAAAATTAGCGAGATCCAATAACTCGATTTTTACGTTTATCAGTCTTTATGATCCGGTATTCACAATTGAAAATTCATGTAATTCTATTTTTGAAAAATAATTTCAGAACAATTGTTTATCTTTTTTTTCCAATAAAATTTAATGAATGTTAAAATAAAGCTATACCATAATTTTCATGAGTTTACTGCAAGTAAGACCCCATTTTTTGAAGATAGGAGAAAATCTACCACTAATTTTCTTAATCTACCACTCTTTTCAGACACAATCTACCACTATTTATGATTTTCAAGTGACAACACTGCTCATCAGTACTCTCTGTGGTTCATGCAGTTCACTAACTTTGATAAGCTAATAAGCTCAACTGCAGTAAAACCAATACCAATTACCCAGAAGCTTTTCACTTGTTCAAGCAGTGTTTTTCTACTCTTTTGCTAGTTGCAAAATTTCAAAATTTTCATTGGATCATTGATGCTGTGGGCCTCAAATGACGTCGGGAAATGTTACAGCGTTAAGTGAAACAAATAACTGCAAAGCACTGCATCAACATTTTGAACAATAATCTATTTGTAACATGAGTTACCCTATCGAATATCTATGGGTTGAGCCCAAACGGGCCTTAAAAGCAATATTGTTCCCCGAACAGCGAACTGTTACGAAATAACTGTTGGTTTCAATAAAATTAAATTCACGTTCTTGTTGGGTCTTCGCAGTCCCTGGAACTTTATCGTACATTTTAGCACAATATGTAACGTTCTCGGAACTTTTGATGAATTTTGACAAACCTTTATCTACTCGAATTAAATATTACGAGCGGAGAATAGATAATTCTATTTAATTTGTAGAGTTTGTATTGATATATAAGAATTTTGTCTTTAAAGCAGTCTGTATTTTTGTGTGATATTTGATATTCTCTAAAATTGCATTTTTTTCCATAACCGAATATTCGAATTGTTCTGCTTATATTTGATGCTAATGCAAGTGCAGAAAAAAAATTATAAAACGAAGTGATAAAATGGCAACTGAAAAAGATACTCAAACCACAACAAACCATAGTGAAGAATGAGATGAACACTAAGGGAAAAAGTTATGTAGTCAGTACAGAGACAGCTATGTAAAATCTATGCACTGCAACTTGTATGAGAACGCAACGAGAGCTGTATTTACTGAGTAAAGGGAGCGTGTACTGACTACATATCAATTTATTCACTTTTTAAAATGAATAAAAAATGTATTCAATACATCATTTTATGTGTTGAATACATAGCAGACTTCAATAGATACAAGCAACGTGTACTCAATCAACGTGTTATGTAATTTTTTACAAAAACTTTACTCAATACATAAAATATAGACTCAGTACACGTCCCTCTTATACGATTGAAGTGACACATTTATTCAGTACATAACATATGGACTCAGTACACGTATCTGTTGAACATCGGCACACGATTTTGCTATTTTATGTCATTCGTTTCTTGATTTTCAAATAAGCAACACCTCTAAAGTATGTAGAAAATCAGAGCGTTGTTTATCCACTGTACTCTAGAACAAAAGCGATGATTGGATAAGAATGGCTGGGTTTCTATAAGTAATTGTCAATTATTTTGTGAAATCTAGTCATTTCTTTATTAAGTTATTTATTGGAAGTGTTGAGAGGGTGATTAACGCACAGACATTATGCATGTACTCATTGCATAAAATTATGTTTTTAACATATGTAATGAGTAAATGATGTATGTACTCATTATATAAATGTATGCACTAAAAATATGTAATGAGTAAATTATGTATGTACTCATTACATAAAATTATGCATTTAAAATATGTAATGAGTAAATAATGTATGTACTCATTGCATAACATTATGTACTCCAAATATGTAATGAGTAAATTATGTATGTACTGAGTCAATAATCTATGTAATACGTACATAAGATCTTTACTCATTACATCAAATAATTTGTAACAGTTTGCGTTGAGTACAGTGAGCATGTACTCACCACATACATCCATGAATTCACGAAACATATTTATGCGTTGAGTACATAAAATTCTTTATTGACTACATAACCACTTAAAAGCATTATGTAGTCAATAGAGATTTCAACATGTACTCAATATATAAAAAATGTAAAATTTTTGTGTGCAGAAAACTATGCGATGAGTACATAAATTTATGTATTGAGTCCATAGGTTTTTCCCTCTGTGAATACAAAACCTACCAAAAACCTGATGAACCACTTTGAAAGACAAAAAAGGTAGTTTCTCAAAAATAAATGTCGTGAAATTTAAAATTTTGGGCATCGCTCTTTATTTGTGTGTTCCTTTAACAGATGCAGCAAAGAAAGAAAAAATAAAAATATGCAGCTGTATCTACGCAAAAATAAACGAAGAAGAAGATACAATAAAATTCTACAAACGAGTTCTTCATTTGCAAAAAATCTTATTTATTTAGAACAAATTTTGAACTTTGTTTGGTCAACTCTGCCAGTCAGACTGTTGTGAACAGTCCGTCATACCAAAAAATTCAAACTCAAGCAAATTCTTAACAAAACAACCGATATATATTATTTTATAGAAATTTTGATGTATGAAAAATATAAAAAATATTTAATATATTTGTTTAAAAATTGCTTTAAAAAATATTCATGCAGTCGTAAGCCTTTTAAACTGATTCGTATTATTATTTTATAATTTTATAAACTTGAAATTTAATTTAACTTGCAATCATTTAAAATTTGTGCCACTTTTTGCCAACTTATTATAAAATCGACTTGTTTAGAATTGTTTGTTGATAATATTTGGCAAAATAAAATTTTTGTTTTTGTACAACATTCGTAGTTTTTATCGGAAACATTAAAACAGCATTAGTCGTAAAATGAGTCATCAAATCAGTCCGAAAACAAAGATTATGTAAATTCGGGGTGTTTAAATTAAAAAAACGACCTCTTTGTTTTATATTCTGCTTTTGTGTTTTTTTAATATTTTTTGTTTTTGTTAACAAATAAAAAATTTTTCGAATGCCATTCGTTGACTTCCGAGATAAGCTTAATGAGCTTGGCGCACGTTCACGCCATCGATCAAGCATCTGACTGAGTTCTGTAAAGAAACAAAAATCTTAAATTTTGTTGTTTTTTTTTTCTTTCCTCACTCGTTTATTCTCTAAAAATATTGAATGAATAGTATTTTAGCGAAACAAAGAAAACGATTTTAATGACTTACATAATAAAAAAAAAAAAAAAATGAAAAATAAAACAAAAATATGTAAATCCTTTCAATTTCTTTTGATTCGTGACGCTTTTACGCTATTTTTGTTTTATTGTGGGTTTTGTTGATTTTAGCATTAGTTAAATTGGCATTAAAATTATTTGGCAGCAAAGCCGGCAAAACACACAAAACAACACCCAAAAAAACCCGCGGCATAGCCGTAAGCATAAAAATAAAAAATTAATAAAATATGGATTATTATGATTGGTCATTATAAATTCCATTTCTTTTGCTGGCCGGCTTTGTTAAGCGTGTTAAATAAATGTCATATTAATTAGTTGGTTAGACAAATTTTCGCTGATAAAAATCGGAATACGTAATTCGTATTTGTGTTAAGATACGTTAACGTTAAGTAAGTTATGTTTGAAATTATTAACATGAATAAAATTAAGTAAGTCTTTATAAAATATTTGGTACTTTGTATGCAGACATTGAAAGTTAGTTTTTCCTGTCAAAAACCAACCGCTTGTTAGGCTAACTGACAATTAAATAATCATGCCAAAATATTAGTGGTTAATGGTTTTTAACTCAAAAAAAAAAAAGAAAAAAATCTAAAGTAATCTTATTTTGACTTCGAACATTTTTCGAAAAATCACGGAAAGTATATCTATAGGTGTATTTGGGTTTTTTTTTTTGTTTCTATTTTAATTTTTTTTTTTTTTTTTTATTCGCGTAAGGCGAACCTTCAAAAGACCCCATCCATGCAGGTTGAAGTGTGCGATTTTTACGCACTAAACCTTAACCTTCGCATTTAATCTCCGACCCAGTATGAATACCGTGGAACTGCCGTAAGGTATAACTTCGTGGGATGAGGAAACAGCACTAAGCTGAAATCTGAAGGACTAATTTTGTCTTTCGAGGGACTGTCAAGTTAAGAGCCTAAATTTTTCTCCTCAACTTGATGGCGACTCTGTGTAGGGAAGAACCCTAAATTTCGTTAATAGTTTCCTTTCTCACGCTGACCTATTTTGCAAACGCTCGACTCCTCGAAGTTCGTCGATTATGTGTTTTGACAAAAAGCTTAAGGAGGAACATAACATTCGCGGTAGAGAAAATAGACTTTTTTTAAAAATTCATAACTCAGTCAAAAACGAACATTTTTCCAAAATTTTTTTTATTATTGTAGAGGATAAAAATTTTTAAAAATATATTTTTCACTCCAACATAGAAAAACACTGCTTTGATTAAGTGAAAAGTGCATCGGAATTCCATTTTGGTTTTGCGGCAGTTGCATTTATTAGCTTCTCAAAGTTAGTGGACTGCATGAACCACCAGAGACTACTGATGAGTCGGAGTAGCGTACGACGAAACCATGGTATAGTCTGCTCGGTTGTTCTGCTAAGAATTTTGTTGTTGTAGCAAAACCTGTTACTTCATGAATTATTTGGCATTAAAAGCTCAAAATATAATTCTTAAAAAATATGTTTTTTAAGAATTATAAACTTAAATAAACAAAGTAAACTGCCACAATTTTATAACTCATAGTTTTATATAGCTCGAAACTGGCGGCAGAGAAAAAAACGTGGCCTCGTGGTTGCAGCGCTGGGAGTCGCAAAAATTGTCCGATATGGAAAAAAATGACTTTTTTAAATCTTAACAAAATTGGTTATCGTATCAATTTTTGGTGATGTTGTTGAAGCTTGAAAGTGTGTTTTTTCGAAAAAAATATTTACTTTAAAAATTTATAAAAAAACAAAAAAAAAAATTAAAAAAAGCTCGTGTCATACGATAGCGAATCAAGTTTAAAAATATACAAAACAAAAAAATTTCGTCAAGAAATGTACCCGCTAGTGCCGCAAAGTTTGTGAACAAAGAAAAATGCAAGGAAAAATAAAAATGCGCTCTCACTAATCCGACTGTAACTTTTGAACCCGTAGGAATTTTTTCATGACTCTTGATTTTTTTTTTAGAATCTTAAGAATATTTACTAAAATACAAAATTATAAAAAAATCAATTTCAAAAAACGGCCAATGTCATGTCCCCCGTTAACACTGACCAGTTGGTTTCTCTTCTCAACATGGGTTTCATCAAGTTTTGCGGTGTCACCACTGCGCCAAGGCGGACCAAAGCATCAGTTCTCGCGTGTGATAATGGGTCTTACTAGTTGAATATGACCTCAAAAATCAAAATGTTCTAATTAGACAATGTAGTGCTCATTAAGCTCTTTTTTTAACTCTTTTAAGTTATGCAAAAAATATCATTTTGGCTGTTTTTCCAGTGGTCCGAAAAAAATTGATTTTTGTTTTCGGAATCCTCTCGAGTTCAACTTTAAAATAGAGGGTGGTTTTTTCAAACTTTTTTTTTATAGAGGCGGACCCACGTGTCTTGTGCTGTGCTACCAGAACAATGAGTGCATAGGGGTCACTTGTAAGCTTGAATTTATGCAGGTGTGCTCTTAACCCTTTCGATCACAATGTTGCTTACAAGCAACTATGATTTCTTACCACCGTTTAATTTGAAACAAACGGAACTTACTCATCAAAGAAGATATCGAATTGAATAATTGCAGGTTTTAAAATAATAATAATAACTACGACGCATTATGCTGAAATCGCAATACTGCGTTTGGTCAGTCGTGCGCCGATCGTACTTTATATCGACGTTGCATAAACTTAACGACCTTTAACTTAACAAAATTCAATGTTGCGCTGACAGATCGTGCGTCTGTAATTTTGGTGATGCCATTAAAAGAAGCTTTAGAAAAATGCCCACAAAAGTTGTTTTTCCGCCAATTCTAAATCTCGCAATATCTATATAAATTCCTAAGATATCGATTAAAACAAATAGATTAACTTTATCAAAATTTTCATTTGATTACTTTAATAGCATGAGTTATTAAAAAAACATTATATAAAACATAGATTCCAGCGATTATAAAAGTAATCCCAGTGATTATAAAATCTATTTTTGCCAGTGAAACTATAAAACACCCACATTTTAAGCACTTTCAATGAAAATGCAACTCTGCTCTATGAAGAAATGTCAAACGCACGACCGAGTAGAACATTTTTCTACTTATCTCGTTAGATCGTACTTTGGTCGTATTTTATCTCTTCTTCGATCTTCTTCGGTCGTATTTTATCTATCTTCGTTTTACGATATAAAGTACGACCAACGCTTGAGGTCGAATTTAGATTTGCACCATAAGAACACGTTGATCTCTACTCTAGCTGTCAACGCACGACCGACTTAACGCAATATTGCGATTTAGCCATTATTCAGCGTTAAGTTTTAACAAATTGAGCAAAAATTGGAATTAGCGCTGAAAATATAAATTAAAAAAAATATATATTCAAATCATGAATTTAAAAGCAAGTACGCAGTTTTAGCCATAAAATGCGAAATAAAAATACAAAAATAAAATATTTAAAAAACGTGCATTATTACATACATTCAATATCTATCTGAAATCTTAAAAAATGCTTTACTTAGATCTAATAAACACAGGAGTTATGAAAATAAAATTTTCAGATAGCTAGTTCAGAAGCGGAGTCGAAAGGGTTAAGCAACCGTACCCGCTCAGAATTGACTGCAGTTCACTGAACCGTGACTTCTACCACACCACACGCACAGGCTAGAAATGAAGTGATGGGTGCAGCGTCTCTTAACAGCAGAACCACGTCAAGTGGTCGAAGTCGAACGCCTCGAGAAGTATGAAGCCCGTTTGGTTTGTACGTTGACTGCCCCATTCTACTGCCTAAGCGTTCAAGTCGCCACACTCAGAAAAAAAAACACATATCTTTCTTCGATAAGAAATTTCTCATTTTCGATAATAGCAATTTTCTCTTTTTCAAATAAAATTTTCTTCAATTAGAATAAATTTTAACATTTTCGAAGAAATATTTCTTCACTTTCCAGCAAACATTATGACTCTTAAAAGACTATTTCAAACCTCATATAAATGAGGTTTTTCGTCATAATGCGCTCAAAAAAGACTATTATGAGTACATTTTCGTATTTTGTGGGCCCCAAAATATGATTCATAAAAATGATATATTTTTGAGTATTTTTAAACTCCTAGTAAAGACGATTTTAAGACTTATATTTGATACTCTTTTAAGACTCATATTGCGTACTCTTTTAAGACTCATATTTAGTATTCTTTAAAGACTCATATAAAAAGTATTTTTGCAACGAATACAATTTTAATGCATGTTTATCGCCACAAACAAACAATTCTCCGAAAAGTGACGCCAGGATACTCATGAAATACTCGTATATAAGACTCTTTTATGAGTCTTCTTTATGATTACGCATATATCAATCAATATATGATCCTTTTATGAGTCTGTTTTGTAAACAATCATATCACCGTCATATTTAAGACTATTTAATGAGTCTCTTTCATGAGTACTCATAAATCAGATGCAATAATGACTCTTGTATGAGTCTTATTTTTGAGCAATCCTTCAAAAATCATATTAAAGACTCTTTCATGAGTCAATTTAATGAGTCATCATAAAAAACGCATAAAAAATGACTCTTTTTAGAGTAATTTTTTGGAGATCCTCATAAAATGTTTGTTGGGTTCTGGGAAATGAAAATATTTCAATGTCTGAATTCCAAATCCAAAAAATTGGAGAAAAATGTATAGAGAAAAATTTATTGAATATAAAAACTTTTTTCTATATTGTAAAAAAAAATTCACTATGCAATGTATTTTCTTCAATCAATACAAAACTTTTCTTAAAAATAAAAAAGTATTTTTCTCTAAAAACGACATATTTTATGTGTATTTCTCTTTCTAATAGAAGCTTTTTATCATTTTTAGGGAATTTTTAGGATCACATTTAGAGAAAAGCATTTTTTGGAGCACAGTCTATGCCATTTTTCTCTAAATATTATTCCTTTTTCATCATATTCCGAGAAACTTTTTTCTGAGTGTTCTGTCTGTAAAAATCGGTGCTCTGTTCTCTTACGCTACCTGGCAGTTGTTAAGATGCAACTGTAGAAATCTCATCCTCGCTTAGGCTTCGTAGTTTTATTGAAGTATTGACATCTCCAGCTTTTGGCACGGTGGTTTGTCTCTGTCCTTTTCTTGGCTAAGCATACATATATTTCTTGGCCTCCGGACTACACTCTTTCGGCCCTCTTTCTTTGCCAGTCTCGGCCATCTTTCTTGTGTATGTTAGTGGTAGGCTTACAACCGCCGTTTGTGTGCCAGCATAGGCTTTGCGGAGTGACTTTACGTTCACCATTTTAGGATCACCAAGATGCTTCTGTATGGCGTTTCACATATCATCAGATGTTTACACCTCGTCGAGGTCTTTAATGTCGACCTACATCTCTACTGTACAGTAGAGTGGGTCGGCCTCCATACAAAAAAAAAAAAAGTTTGAAAAAACCACCCCCTATTTTAAAGTTGACCTCGAGAGGATTCCGAAAACAAAAAAAATTTTTTTTTAGTTTCAATGAGAAGTCGACGAAAAGTTTACAAAAGTTCAAAAACACACTTTTCCATACTTAATTAAAAACAAAGTAAGCATGATAAAAAAATTCAATATAAATCGATTTGAATGAAATGACAAATAAAAAATAATTAGTTTTTGTCGAAAAAGATTGGCAATTAAAAGTACAAAAAATATTTTCTTTAAGTTGGTCCAATCATCCATGCTTTATGATTGAAAATAGCGGTCCATTTCAATACAAACCTCGTTTAATAAATTAATTCTGTCTAAAATATATATTTTTTACTGATTTTTAATAAAATTTCGATGCATAAGTGTTTAAAATCAAGATTTAAATTATTTAATAAACAGGTTGCAAACCTTTCCTGCTTAGCAATATACGGTGTACTATAGCGCTCACTCTCAAGCTTTGAAAGAAAAAACGAAAATTGAGAAATTGAACGAAAAATTGCTTACGCAGAACTTGGGCGACTCAATATATTGCTGAGCAAGTGCGTTCTCTTGCTCTCTAGCTTTTATATGCTTACGCATGACTTGGTTAAGCCTTAAGGGTTTTCGTCTGGCTTGGCCATTAAATACCTCGTCGAACTCCTCTTTCAGCTTCTGAGTCCGCTCGGTTGTGGACCACTTGAGCTGAATAAGCACTTCACTTTTTGCAGTGTGTCTAATTCTCGAGATGTTTTCACCGAATCTTTCGAGTGGCTTTTCTTGCTTCATTTTCTTGATGATCGCTGTATCGCTGTATGAGAGCTCGTCTGCTTTCGTTACAACGATAGCATTAGGTTTTTTTTTTCAATATATATTACTATATTGTCTGACAGTTGTTTTGACAGTTTAAAGTGACGTCTCTACTCAGAATTGTTTGGCAAATCATCATGAATAGGTTAATTCCAGAACAACGCTTCCAAATTGTGGAAATTTATTTTAAAAAACAGTGTTCAATTAAAAATGTTTATAGAGCACTTCGTGAATTTTATGGTGCACATTAAAGTCCGTCTGAGACCACCATAAAAAACGTAATTACCAAATTTCGGTCTGCATTCACTCTTTTGGATGCCAAGCCACCAATACATCCCGGTTCTTA
Organism: Tetanocera ferruginea; assembly: GCA_958299015.1. Taxonomy (NCBI): domain Eukaryota; kingdom Metazoa; phylum Arthropoda; class Insecta; order Diptera; family Sciomyzidae; genus Tetanocera; species Tetanocera ferruginea. The sequence goes on from OY282644.1 coordinate 72,582,197, forward strand.
TTTCTTTAAAAATGAGGAAGGACGACGCATTACCGTTAATGGAAATCGATACAGAACCATGATCTGATCAATGAATGCCATTTTTGTTGCGAAATCTTCAAGATGTGGATGTGAACGAAATGTGGTTTCAACAGGATAATGCCATTTGTCATACTGCAGGCGAAACAATCGACTTATTGAAAGAACATTTCAACGACAACATTATTTCGAGAAATGGACCGGTGAATTGGCCTCCGCGTTCGTGTGATTTGACGCCACTTGATTATTTTTTGTGGAGATACGTGAAGTCATTGGTTTATGTGGATAAACCAGCAACGATTGACGCTTTGGAAACCAATATCAACGTATCATTGCTGAAATACGCCCTCAAATGCTTGAAAAGGTGGTCGAAAATTGGACCTCCAGAATGACCTTTGTGCAAAATAGTCATGGTATGGCCGAAATTATATTTAAATCTTAAATGCCAAGAAATTACCTACCAAATAAAAAATTTTTTTTTGTTCACTTCATAATTTGGCATGTGTTATATTTAAACTTCAAATCAGCAAGCTCTTAAAAAAACACCCTTTAGCTTCTGGAGACTTGCTAACGATCTTTGTCCAAGACTCGACCTTACGCTTCGCCAATTGCATTTCGGTTTGCGTGATCGGATTTTCTACGTTAAATTTGGGCTTAGGTGTGCCTTTTCCGACAGCCAGCTACTGTAATCGAGTCTTCTTTGGTGACGCTTCCCGGGAGCTGCCGCTGAATTCGCTTGCTCTTTCAAGAAACTGCTTGAGAACTTCGAATGAGAGGTCAACGCAAGCTAGATTTGCGATATATTAGCCTTTTGGTTTCGTGGTGAACGTTGTTTTTGATCTTCACAAAATCTGCCAGGCCTTGGATAAGTGATTTCACTTTATCCAACTTTTTGATGACGAGGTCATCAACTTGGGCGCTTGGTGCTGCTTGGGTGATTGATTGATTCAACGACTCTCTCCGTTTTGGGTCTGTTTAGGTGCCACCGACTGTGCTTTTTATTGGTGATAGCTGCACCCTTGAACTCATTTTAAATGAGTTCTCAATGGGATTGCTTTTGCTCGTAGTTTTATCTAGCACAGCGGCTGAGTATGCTGCAGCAGTGATTGTAAAAATGTTAGTTGGGGCCTCCAGAATCCTGACCCCGACCCTGGGATTTCCCACAGGTGGATTGTGGCTGCTACCTTTAGTAATAATGTTATAAGCGGACATTTAGTGGTTATGTTTTATAACCACGCTACGGTACAGATGCAGACCAGAAAGCCATCCACTATGGATGAAACGCTTCTGAATTTTTATTTTATTTTTTTTTTTGTTTTTATTTATTTTTGTGTTATTTTTTTTTTGTTTTTTTATAAAGTTTTTCCTTGTTTTTCTCCTTTTTTTTTGTTTGTTTTGTTTTTTGTTTCTGTTCATACCTATAGACAGATTTAAAATTACTGACAGGCTAAAAAATACCGACAGATACGATACAGACGCATTCTGGGACGCACTTGGATTTTTCAACTGAGGACAGCGGGGTTGTTACGCCCGAAGGATCTCAAAATGTTTGAATTTCCCCTGCGGGTTATGGTATGGTATTATGAGTGTGTTATGTGGGTATCGTAATGGATATAATAAAATGGTTATGCCTTAATGTATGTTTACAATTATTTATGTAATGGTTATGATTTAATTTGATTAGTATGACAAGTATCGTATGATGGTTATGTTTTAATGGAAATGTATGCTTATGATAATGATTAATCCTGTGATTTAGTTATAGAAACTTAAAGTTTTGATTAATTTTTCTACGGAAAAAAATTAATTTTCTTCCATTTCAGTTTTTAATCTTTGTCAGTAAAGCATTATTTTATGATATAAGATATCTCATTAAAACAGATAATATATATATTTGATGTCAATTCACTATCACGACCATAATACGTTTTTTTTTTCATACGTTATCTAAGAATTGAACATAAGTTAGTCATAAGTTTTCTTTAGCACCGATTACAAAATTGACCAGCTCCTTATAGAATATATGCCAACATAAAACGTGACTGCTTTAGAAAGTTTTGAACAAATACCATTTTGGCTAAACGACTAACCATAGACTACCAACTATAGTAAGTACCTATGATTTATGCGAGACACATGCTTAGAGAAAAATAAACAGACAACAATAAGAATTATTAAGAAAAACACAAAAATTGCAGTTTTAACCCTTTGGTGAAAACGGGGGCTCATGAGGAACACCAAATCAACAGAACTTAAAAAAAAATATGAATCATCAAACTTCTAGAATCTTTTTCAAACATCTCTAAGACTCTTTTCCATTATATAAAATACCTCTTAAAAGCCTGAAATTACATGTTAGCATTTCAATATTATCTTTTTTGTGCAGCTTAAGTATCTTTAAGCTTTAAAGCGTTTAAATTAACATGCATTTGTTGCACTTGCGTGCAGCATATTGAAAAGTTTTTATCCCTCTTATTTTTTTATTATATTTCGACGTTCTAATGAACAGCTTTGCTGAGTGCGTTTCATCGATGTTATGCTTCCACTACTTGCTACCCGCTGTCGTACTTTTTTTTATTATTATTATCTCTTTGGAGCATCTAGCTTTTCAAGTGTTACTTATTGCAGCAACAGCAACAACATTCATACGCATTGATTATATTTTCACCCACGTGCATTCAATCGTACCTCATTGAGTCGCTGGTTGATTAACCTTTTGATAGGTTAGAGTGGTTTTTGCAATCAGCAGCTACTGTTTTCTCAAGAAATTCTAATTTTCATTTTATATGTTGTTGTTGCTAGTGTTAATTTAACACTACAAGTAGAAAAAAATATAACGAATTTTGCGTTAAGCTGCATGTGCAGCTTAAGTACTGTACTTTTGAGTTTGAAATTAAAATAAATGTGTGCTATAATGTGCCAGATGTGTGCTATCAACTGCTGCCTCGAAACAAATTATTTTTAATGTTTAAGTTTTAAGTCATGATTTAAATAAAGTTTGGACAAATTTAGAGAACTTCAGATTCCAAGTTTTATGAATTCGACTGCATTTTTCGAGTGCATGAAATTCAATTGGAATAACGCTTACTTTTTCAACAAATTTTTTTCATAACCAAAATAATTTTTAAAATGTGAATTTAATTTTTTCCTTTGATACTTAAAAAACATATTGCGAGTAAATTAAGGCTCAAATAGTAGCAGGTTAACCTTAACTTTTTCGACCGAACCAAGGGATGTGACATTTTGAAAAAAATCTTTGAATTTTGTATCTCTCTACGTTTCATGATAGCACAAATCGAGCACATCACAGCACAATTTTCGAATGTACGAAAAAATAATTATTGAACTAATGTGACTTAAAAAAGCGCCAACTCATCAATAAATTTTTTTTCAACGCGGCACATGATAGCACATATCGAGCATATTGCAGCACAAATTTTGTTGTCATCATTATTTCATGCACTTCAAAGTTGCCTGCTTAACAATCTTATATCAAACTTAAGGAAATTCGTTTTAGCACTACATCAATCCGTTTAACTTCATGTATTGTTACATGGTGCAAACATAAAATAACCGCAACGCCGGGCCTTTATGGCTAAATTAGTAGCTGTCAAATAAATAAAAACAGTCGAAAATCAAAGCTTTGTGCCATCGCTTGTCTTCATATTTTAATGCTATTTATTATTAATATTTAAAAAAAAAAAAACAAACATCAACGCTTGACCAAACAAAGCGACTCAACTCAAAAAATTCAAATATGTTTCATTAAAAACAAAAACCCCAACAGTGAAAGTATAAATTAAACATCATTTAATAATAATGTTTGTTGTTAGTCAAATTTTATCTACAAATTTTATCAAACAAAACAAGCAAATACAAAATTAAAATACTTTAAAACTTAAACAGTAGCCAGTTTAATTTGGCTTTAGCTGTCTGTTTATTTTGGCTTAATTTCAATAACAGCGAAAATAAACAAACAAACAAAAAAAAAAACAACTTTTTATTGTTAACAAACGCTTTACGCACTTTGCTTCCACGCTTAATAGCTTTTAAACTTCTTAATGAAAGAAGCTTCTTAAGAAAATTGAGCGTTAAGAAACCAGCAGCACGTTGTTGCTAGCCTCTGTGTGTAACCCGATTCTCAGCAGATGATCTTCTTCTGCTCTACTCTTTGTACTCTTTGTGCTTTAAAAGAATGCTTTTTCTTTTAAGAAGAATGTGTTCTACGATCTAAGAGGCTCGATCTTGGCTCGGCATCACGTCTATGTAATGAGATAAGTTTGTAAATTTCCGCTACTACTTAATTTAAACTTTTTCTTATTCAAACTTACGTTTATCTGCCATTGTAATGAAACCGCTGTGTTGTTGTTGTATTGTTGTTGCTATACTGCGTTTGCTTGTTATTGCTGCTAGAGGGTGCAGAGTGCGGCATAGTAATGCTGCTTATGATCGAGAGGAGGGTCAACTTTGAGGTCTAAATGTTACTTGCAGTCATTTGTTCATTTGTTTGGAGAAAGTGGTCTACAGCGCTGCGCATCCACATCACAACAATTGAAGTTTTATGATTTTGAAGATGTTGTGCTTTGAAACTAAAATTAATTTCATGTATATTTGAAGTGCACTTATATTTTTTTTTATGTTTTTTTGAAAATTTATATATCTTCAAATTTGTTTTTTAGTGTAGGCCGATACTGTAAAAAAGGGTTTACAGCAGATGAAATGCTTATTCAAAGTTAAGTTCAAACAAAATTTATTTAATGTGATGTAATTAAAAATTTATTCATATTAAGGTAAAGAATATAACAAAATAAGAGTTTAAAATGTAAATTAAAAATTTTATTTAAATCAAAATAAAAAATCGCATCACATTTCAAAACATTACCGTAGTCGTCAAAATTAAGAAAATGTTGAACCGTCCCAGGAGTTCTAAGGTTGCTTGATGACAGTTTTCTACTGCTTGTAGGAATTATGTTACGCATAATCAGGGTTACGCTGGAAAATGTACTGTCAAAACCAGATTTTTGTTAAGTTGAAATCAAATTATGTTCGAAGTAAAGATAATAAGCATTTGGGAAGGAAAGTGTTTTTATAAGTAATTGAGAAGGAAAATGTTTCTTGGGAAAAAATGCTATGAGAAATTATAAGAGGTGCCTTTCGAAAAACAAAAGTTCGGCTAGAGGAAAATTGATACTCTTTTAAGTGTACTATTGTGTACGTTAAAAATTTGTAAAATAAAACCTGATTTTTACTCCTTCTTCATACCTAACCGCTCCAACTTCATCCAATCTGATAATTTCTTCCATCGAATTGAGGTGTCATGACCACAAAACAAAAAAAGTTTTCCCAATTTTTCAGTTTTCTGTAGCTTCATTTCCCTTTATGCTTACTTAAAACCAACAATAAAATCAAATACCACCGTCCATTAGTAATTTAACCAAAAAAAGTACCCAAATAATCAATATGTATTGTACACGACCTATTCAAAAGTACTCCCAGATAAAATGGCACTGGTACCTAACTTCCATAACTCGGTATCCCAAACTAAGAAAGCACTCCAAATAGTAGATACAAAAGTATGTTACAAGACAACTCTAGTATCTAAGGCATAAAAAGGGTATATTTTTAAGAGCTAGAGAATTTTAAATAATAATACAAACCAGAAATATGAATCTTTTTTACTATATTCTGGTAGATAATTTCATGGCATTTATATTGTTAATAGTGTCCGACCGAACGTGAATTTTTGCCGAAGCCGAAGCCGATTCTTCGGCAAAATGAAAATAATCGGCCGAAGCCGAAGCCGAATAAGAAACAAATGTTTTCAAGTAAAAAAAATTATAAAATTTATTCTTTGCATTTGTTAAGGGCCGATGTTGAATGTGAACCACACCTAAACGTCAAAATTTGTCTGCATTTCATTTGGCATTTCTCAATTTCAAACAAATTCAATTTGAACCATGGAAAGATGCATAATCTAGCCACGCGTTAAAGTTATTCAAGAAATGGGAACAGTGGATGATCAATTTTCGAAGAAAATCATCTTCAGAATTGCTGCATTTGGGCGAATGATAATCCAAAAGTGACTGTCGAAAAATCAATGCACCCACAAAGAGCGACTGTTTGGTGCGGTTTATGGGCTGGCGGCATCATCGGGCCGTATTTATTCCAAAATGAGGCCAGTCAGGCAGTTACTGTGAATGGTGTTCGCTATCGTGAGATGGCCCGAATTGGTAGATATGGATGTGGACAATATGTGGTTTCAACAGGACGGTTCCACTTGCCACACAGCTAACGAAACAATGACTCTTTTGCGCGACAAATTCAATGGCCATGTTATCTCACGTGGTGGCGATGTCAATTGACCGCCGAGGTCATGTGATTTGACCCCGTTGGACTTGTTTCTTTGGGGTTATTTGAAAAAAAAGGTGTACGTCAATAAAAAAAAAAACAAAAAAAAACAAATTGGCCATTTCAGCCCTTGAAAGGACTTTGACCGAGCTTCTTAGGATCGATTGTGTTGTGTGTGTTATTAAATTTTTTGCACACAATTGACCGAGAACTGGACCTATATGTTTTATGCCGACTCCGAACGGCTCATGTTCTCAAGAAGCTATACATGGCATTATTTACTCTCCGAGGTTTGCCATTGTCTGCAGAGAGGTGGTGACCGATCAGAAAAATTTTTTATTGAAAAAACTTTTCGCCACGGCTGGGGATCGAACCCGGGCTCCGAGCATGTTAAGCCACACACTTAACCTGCATGCCACGGTCACCACCCAATAAGCCAGCAACAATTCAAGAGCTAAATGATGAGATAATTCGGCACATTAACGGCATAGAACCTCAATTATGCCTCAACGTCATCAAAAATTTGAACCATCGGATGGAGGTGTGCCACCGAGGTCACGGAGGCCATTTGGACGATATTTTGTTTCATACATAATTGAACTATATCAATATTATTATAATAAAAAGAAATGACAGTAATTTTCTGAATAATTTGTATTTTATATAAAATCAACATCGGCCCTTAAAATTTAACCACCCTTCATATTCATTTCAGTACAAAAAAACTTACTAAAATCATTAAATTCGAGTTAAACTCAAGAGTTTTTCTGCAAAATTCGGATTTTTCTGTAATCGAATTATTGACGTCAGGGTAAAGTAGAAAAAAATTGAATATATTTTCGATCCAGTCGAGAAAAGCTACATAAATGTAATAATAACTAAAATTTGGCAGAAAATTGCTAGCGTTAACTCGACTTTTATATTTAAGTTCATAACAAAAGCAAAAGAGTAACAGTCGGACTCGCTGCATTTATCATTTGAATAAAATTTTCAAAGAATGAACACCAACTCATGAAAGAACAGAAAAGGAGAGAAACACAAAACGAACAATGAAAATGTTTTAAATGTATACTGAATAATTCAAAAAAATTCAAAAAACTATAGTATAATAGTATAATAATAATAGTATAATAGTATATAGTATATAAACTATATATTATAATTGCTTAGCAAAAACATTCGGCAAAAATAATCGGCTATTTTGGCCGAAGCAGAAGCCGAAGCCGAAGATCAAAATATCGGCCGATTATGCCGATTACCGAAGCCGAAGCCGAATAATCGGTCGGACACTAATTGTTAATATGATGTCCGGCATATGTCCGCCGTGGCTCCATCTTCATAGTCCATTCGGTAATCGCATTTTTCACTCCTTCTTCCAATAAATCTGGCCGTATGACGTTAATAGGGCTTGAACTTTAAAATTAGCCTCTATTTTAAAAATTACTTCGAGAGGATTCCGAAAATAAAAAAAAATTTTTTTTGGACCTCCGGAAAAACAGCCAAAAAAGATAAAAGATAAAGAAACAGCATAACTTTAGCATTACATATCAGATCTTAAAAATGTATTTGTCGTTGAAAAGGGCTTAAGGAGCACTACATTTACTCTTCAGAGCATTTTGATTTTTGATGGCATATTCATTTTGTATGCTCCATTAGCCCGATGAATCCCCCCTCCCCTCTAATTTCCTTTTTTCCTCATAAGCTTAAACTCCTTCAAATTTGTTTTGAATTTATGTTCAAAAAATTATTTATTAAGTTTTGGAAAAAGAATTTTTGGTCTCACATGTAATGCTTAAGTTATGCAAAAAATACCATTTTGGCTGTTTTTTAAAAAATTTTTTATTAAAAAAACTTTTCGCCGTGACTGGGGATTGAACTCGGGCTCATAGCATACTAAGCCACATACTTAACCTGCTTGCCACGGTCACCACCAGTTGAAGGTTAGAACACCTAAATATTATGATACAACCTTTATATCAGCGCATGCAAAAATCAGAGCGATGTTTTTTAATCGTTTATGGCCTAAATGATGGGAATATTACCTCAAAAAAATTGGCCTCGCGAGGGTCCAATTATCAGGACCACTTCTGGAAATAAAGTTGTCACCAAAATGATTTTGCAGTTTATTAGTTTTAGTTAAGTTTTAGATTTAGTTGAGCTTAGACTAAACGGGTGTTAATTTGCCGCTTCCAGGAGACAACACTTGGAGGTTTTGAGTCGATTTCGAGATGGATAATGCTGGCCTCGCCAAGTTGAGGCAATCAGGCAAGTTACCATGTGAAGAAAAGACTTATTTCAGCAAACGAATTGAGAAATGGTTTAAAGCTATCCTATAAAATAGTTTTTTGCTTCATGTATCTTGTACACACACTTTATGAACTTTTAACACTAGGTTTATGAAATCTTCATGTTCTCATGGTTTTGCCTTTAGAGTATTTTTTACTTTGAGATATTATGAGTGCTTCATAAGACTAATTAAAATTTGTTACTGTACCGAAATTCATGAATTCAATTCATGGAGTTCATGTTAAAATTCATAATTATTGTATACTTTTTTGGATAATACTATAAAAATTGTTGTTGCAAAAAACGCACCTATTTTCAACATTGACGGAAAATAACTATTATTTTACGATTTTCATATGCAAAAGACAAAATGTAACTAGTAAGATATATCTTCGATTTGGCCGAAGTTAAAATACCCCCACGGGCGATTTGTAATGGTACAACATCTTAAATTGCACCTCTTTTTTGTATGAAATTTAAAAAAATTTACTATTTTGATGAAGTCTAAAATATATTCATATCAAATTGTTTTCCTGCAAAGTGAAGACAAGCTTTTTTATAAAGTTTTCAATTAGGGGTTGTATGGGAGGTGGGTATTTTCTTGAGTGGTCGATGCCAATTTTCCTTACACGCCTCAATTTTGATATAATATACACAAATACCCAATTTCAGGTCTGTAGCTTAAATATTAGCCTATTTATAGAGTTTTCAATATTATAGGTTGTATGGGAGGTGGACGTGCTCGTCGGTGGATTACTCCCATTTTTCTCTCACGTCTTAATTATACCCTAAACCTGAAAGGTCAGGGTATATTAACTTTGTGCAAACGTTTGTAACGCATAGAACGAAGCGAGTCCGGTATAGAAAAGTATATATATTCTTGATCAGCGTCACCACGTGAGTCGAGCTATCCATGTCCGTCCGTCCGTCCGTCCGTCTGTGTGTTGTCCGTATACACAGGATAAGAAGAAGGAGTTGAGATAATTGAATGAAACTTGGTACACATAGTCACATGGACCCAAGGATCTGCACTATTGAATATTTTTGGAATCCGCCCACGGACACGCCTACCTCCCATAGAACGCAAAAATTGAAAACTGCATAACTCAGCTCATAATTAACCTACAACAATAAAATTTGGTATGTATGTATTTTGTATCAACACAAAGATGGTTTTGAAAAATGGACATCATCCGCTCACGGACACGCCTACCTCCCATACAACGCGAAAATTGAAAACTGCATAACTCAGCTCATATTTAGCCTACAACAATAAAATTTGATATGTATGTGTTTTATATAAACACAAAGATGTCTTCGAAAAATGGACGTCATCCGTTCACGGACACGCCCACCTCCCATACAACCCAAAAATTGAAAACGCAATAAATAAGCCTCTGTTTAACCTACAGAGCTAAAATTTGGCACGAATGTTTTTTATGACAAGACAAAGATGATTTTTAAAAATGGACGTCATCCGCATACGGACACGCCTACCTCCCATACAACCCAAAAAGTTTAAAACTCAATAAATAAGGTTATGTTTGTCATAGAGAAATTAAATTTTTTATGTATGTATTTTATACCAAAACTAAGGTGTGTTCAAAAATTGGGAGTAATCCGTCCATGAACACGCCCACCTCCCATAGCGAAAGCACAATAAAGGCATTAACTGTGAGCTACAGGAATAAAACTTGGTATGTGTAAATTTTTCATCACCATTTAAATGCAATTAAAATATAGGCTTCATTTACACGCCCACGGAGACGCCCATTTACAATAAAAATTTTTTTATTTTTGAAAAGTGGGTTTAGGGTATTTCATAGTCGGCCTAGACCGACTTTAGACTTTCTTTACTTGTTTTTATATAAAAATAATAAATATCTAATTTTACTTTTGTTACTTCGACACAAGCCTCTATATATAGATTTCAATATTAGGGTTGTATGGGAGGTGGGCGTGTTAGTGGGTGGATGACGCCCATTTTTCTAACACATCTTAACTTTTATATAGCATAATAAATATTTAATTTTACTTTTGTAGCTTCGACAGAAGCCTATTTATATAGTTTTCAATTTTGGGGCTGTATTGGAGGTGGGTGTGTTCGTAGGTGGATGACGCCCATTTTTCTATCATGTCTAAGTTTTTATACAAAATCTATAAGTATCTTGTTTTATTTTTGTAGCTTTAACACAGGCCTCTATATAAAGTTTTCAATATTAGAGTTGTATGGGAGGTGGGCGTGTTAGTAAGTGGATCACGTTCATTTTTCGAACACACCTACGAATTTCCGTTTTGTAGCTTTAATATTTGCTTCTTTGTGAAGTTTTCATTATGGGAGGTAGGCGTGTTTTTCATCCGATTTAGTCCATTCTCGAACTTGATCTTATTTTTTAAGAAAAAAGCTTAAATATTGACTTTCAGCGCGATAGCTTTAAAATTACGGCTGTAATCGTGTCCACAGACAGACGGACAGACAGACGGATATGACTTAATCAACTCAGGTGATGATATATATACTTTTCTATACCTACCACGCCTCCTTATGTGCGTTACACACGTTGTGACAAAATTAATATACCCCTTACGCAGTACGCGTGGGGGTATAAAAATGATCTTAACAAAAAAGACACCTGTTTTCAAACAAAAAACCTTCCCGAAAGTTCAACCACCAAAAGTTTTGCCAAAAACAAAATCTGAGTTCTTTTCTACTTGTTGCAATTTGCATGAACCAATGAACTTTAAATGTTGAACTGCAACTGTCAAATGGTGCTGGCAACTTTTTTCATTTCTGGCAAAGAGCAAACAACTGAAGTACATTGAATCCTTGAGGCTCATTGTTGGGTTCATTATACGGTGCATAGCAGGTGAAATAAATAAGACAGAAAAAACCAAACAACATAAAACGATACAATTTCATTTGTGCTATAAACTGACAGACAGCGAGCTAAACAGCTAGACAGAGAGACAGACAGACAGACAGACAGCTAGTCAGCTAGCCAGGCAGGACCACATGGAGTAATAAATACACAGAGACAGCGGCAGCAGCTATTGTTGGTTGGTTTGAGTTGGAGTTGTTGTCGTCGTCGTCTTTGTTTGCTTGGAAATTGAAATTTCCTTTTTTGAGCACACAAAGTTATCGCAGTTTTATTATGTTTTCACCAACAACAAACACAACAACAACAACAACAACAACAACAACAACAACAAGTGAGTTTTTCATTATGTTCGGAAAATGTGAATCATGTGCAATGCAATAGCGATGATAAGCAGTGAAAAGGAAGTAAGCAGACTGGCTGGCTGACTTATGACGTTTGCTGGAAATGTCGTTGGTTGCTCGGTGTTGATTGACGCTTGTAATAAACTTCCTTTTAAGGATCGGGTTGTCGTCTGGAATAGTATGGAATAGAAATCTATAAATGTTTTGCACACTGATGATGATGCTGAGTGCAGCGAGATAGTTTTAGACTGATAAGGCAACTGCGATGACACAAGCGAAATGTCTTTTGAGTTTTATTTTTTTTTTTTAACATATGATTTACAATGGCTTGAAAGTATATTTTTAATTTTTTGTACCAGCAAAATATTCATTTAAACTGGTTCACAGTGGCTTTAAAAACAATTTTTTTCCAATCAATTCAAGCGTAACGTTTTCCAACTTTTTGCTTTGCCTATAAATGTTTTAGGCATAAAAGTGGAACATACCATAAATGGCAAAACTATCGACACAGTTGGCACCTTATGTGGTATTTTTACAATTCACTTTTTTTTTTTTAATTAAATTTTGTTGAGTCAGTAGGTGGAGGAAACCAATGTGTATTGTATGAAGAAGATTAAGCGTTGGCTCAAGTGTTGAAAATATTTAGAAAACTTATAGGTACAGCGTTGGTTGAGCTTTAAAGCTGACTTTGAAGTTTGTTGCCTCTGCAAAGATGTTGAGAGAAACTTATTGAGAAGAATCGAATTTTAACACGTTTCTGTGTTGTTGCACTTTTTTAACAATTTAGTACTATGTCTAAAAAGTGAAATGGTGTCATTGAAAAAGATGGTTTTGGGTTAAAAATGGAAAAAATATTTTTCATAGAAAGCGTTTTAAGCTAATTTATCAATGTATGTTTTAAAAAAAGTTGAAATAACGGCGAAATAGCGCTATTGAACGAACATATGGTAATAGCCATAATGCTCTAAAAAAAAAACAAATTGGCCATTTCAGCCCTTGAATGGACTTTGACCGAGCTTCTTATGATCGATTGTGTTGTGTCTGTTATTAAATGTTTGCACACAGTTGACCGAGAACTGGATCTACATCTTTTATGCCGTCTCCAAACGGCTAAAGTTCATGTTCTCAAGAAGCTTAACAAGGCGTTATTAACTCTCTGAGGTTTGCCATTGTCTGCTGAGAGGTGGTGAACGATCAGAAAAAGTTTTTTATTGAAAAAACTTTTCGCCGCGACTGGAGATCGAACTCGGGCTCCGAGCATGCTAAGCCACACACTGAAATTGCATGCCACGGTCAACACCAGCCGTTATGCTCTATATAACATTTTAGTAGAGATGAAAAAATACCAGAGAAGCATTATTTTGCTTAGTTGAAAATTCAGTATCGTATTATTTTTTAGAACTACACTCAGGGAAAAAATGCTGTTATATCAAACAAATCATGGGTTGAAATAACAGATTTCACTGTTAAATACCATCCAACAAATGAAACTTTCAAATTAACAGTCAGTTGACTGTTGATCTATAGAACACGAAACCCGTTAAAAACGTACTTATTGAAATTTTATCATTGTTCTGAAAGTTCATGTATGGCCGAGTGCGCTGGCGTGTTCATCTAGTACTTGAGTGTCCTAAGTTCAAATACCGGCAAGGCCAACAAAAATTTTATTTTATTTAAAAGATTTTTATTTATTTAAATTTTTTTTTAAATAAAAATTATATTTGCAATTTTTTTTTTCAAGATTGTAAGCAAGTTCTTTTGAATGTTATTTTTGAACAAACTATTGATGGAACAGAATTATTATTATTTCAATTATTAAATTACAATTTTTGATACTTACACAGCTAGGGTTTGAACCCACGTCCCCCGCATGACAGTCTAGTGCACATCCACTGAGCTATTGGCAACGATAATATAAATATAGCAAAACACATTTAAAACCTATTGCTTGGAAAAAATACACAATTCAACACAAGCACAAAAAATATTTCAACAGATGATTTTAACAGGACAAAAATACTTTGAAACGTTCAACAAAGAAAATGGTTTACTTAAACGCAAATCATTCAATCGAACTGTGTTTTGAAATAACAGTGGCCAACAGTTAATATAACAGTTGATATTTTTCTGACTGTATGAGTTAAGTTTGTTGAAATCAATATTTTCTGAAGTATTGAACTACTTTATTGCACCAAGTGATGTCTAATAAGATCTTGAATGGATTACCTTGGCATCAACTATATTTTTTCTTCATTGAACCAAAAAAAGTACACAGTAATTATGAATTTTTACATGATCTCAATGAATGGTATTCATGATATTTGGTCCAATAACCAATCACGTAAGTCACATGAACTATTCATAATATCAATGTACAAAATACATAAAAGAAAATAAAACGGCAACATGAATATTTCATAAGTCTAGTGTTTAGTTATCATAAACTGTGTGTACAAGATACATGAACCAATAAAAAATGTCGTAAATTCATGACAAAAAACCAAAGGAATATCAATTATTCATAATTTGTGTGAATTAAGTTTATGAAATTCATGTACAAATACGAGGATAACAAGAATAGTTCACGAGAAAAGAGACAACAATGAATTAAGTTCATGAAATTCACATAAACAACGCAAATGTGAACTACTTTATAAGTTTAATGATCGAAGTTCATATAAGCCATGTACAAATACAAGGGCAGCAAGAAAAGTTCATAAGCTAAGAGTCAAAAATGCAAGAAACTCATGTAAATAGCGTGAACTAATTTTTCGCTCATTCAAACACAAAACAATTTACCCGTAAATAAATTATAGAAGACAGTGTACGCGTTCAGGAATTTTGTGCACAACAAAATTGTGAACGTTTCTTTACGTATAGGTACATAATTTATTCTTGTTTTTTTACATGGGCTAGTGTCTGAATACACTCAAACCATGTATAATTGCGTGGAGCTGATGTACAAGTACACATGATCAGTGAACGCAAAATTAATGTAGGTGACCAACCTACACACAATTTGTCCCTTCCGGGCATCCAATAGTTTCCTGCTATACACACATATATTCCATCCGTCTCAATTTTGTCTCAAAAACTTCAAACTCGCTACAAAATTTGATCCGCTCAAATCAGTTAATTTAAAAATTGTATTTCGATATCATGTTATATAAGCTGGCAACTGAAAACCACAAAAATTTCAACTAGTGTTCTGTTAAGCGTAACTTATTGCCAACAAACTAACTTTATTTTATATTTTTTTTTGCCTTTTTTACGCTAAAGCTGTCTGAATTCAATCAACCAGTCAGTCAGTCAAACAGTCAGCTAGCCGGTCTGTCAGTCAGTCAGTCATTCGGTCAGTAAAGTAAAGTCGACAGTTAAAACAGCTGCGCAGTATTGCGCGACATACATTAAAATTTAGACAAAAACAATAAAGCAAAAAAAAAAAATAAAAGAAAAAATTACAAGTTTTACGGGATAATCTTTATTTTGTTGTTTGCTTTTAGCTGTTACTATTGACTATCGTTGTTGTTGTTGTTGAAAAGATCTGCTATTTTTAGTTGTTAACTGAAATTACAAAAAACTTGTTTTATGTTTATTTAAGTGTTGTTTTTGTTTTAGTTTTTTTACAAATTGATTGATTTAAAAACAAAAAACTTTAAAACCAAAGAAAGCTTCATAAATCAAAATATATGATTATTCATCACTCGAGGGAGTATGTTTTTTTAATAATTAATAATAATTTAAACTTAAACTAAGGGTTCCAATAACGCCGCATAAAACATGATTTATCGTTATTTATTTTAATTTCAGCATAGATGAAATACAGCAAAAAATTTGCTATAAATTTTTTCTAATTTTTAAATTATTGGACAGTAAAAACTAAAATTGCGATTTTTCTCATCGCTCGCAAACTTCATAAAACGTCAACTCGATTTTTTTTCAAATTTCATTAAAATGTTAACGACTTTTGTGTTGAAATTTAATTTTTGTGGCGCATGTTGACTTTTATATGGTAGTATAAAGATTCAATAGATAGAAGCAGGAACATGCATTATAAACTTCAAGAATATTTTTTATGGAATTAAATTGGCGGTCGCTTGTATTAGCAATTCGCAATTTCAATGCAATCAACCACTTTTTTATAGCAAATCTTAAACGCGGATTGAATAACAGTTATTAAAAAATAAATCTAAAAATAAAACAACAAAACTTCTGATATAATTGTTTTCTGATGAGTTTCAAGATTCAAGAAGTGACGTTTTTTATTCAGATATTTTACTCAAAAAAAGATCTTTAAGCAAAAGTTGAAGTAAGGTTTAAAGTGTATCGCATTTTAGATAAATTGCAGAAAAAGAATGTAAAAAAACATTCCCCAGAATGAAAGCTATAACCTCGAAAGTGTTTCAGCTCTATAACAAATTTTTTTTTTTGGGTGTCCCTAAAAAAAACCAAATTGGTATTTTAGTTAAAACATTAGTATTTTTAGTATTTTAGTTATAACATTAGTATTTAAAGTCCGATCACAAAAAAACAAATAATCAAGTCAAAATATTCTATAGTTTAATTTGTATGGCTGTGTTTTGTTGTCACTGGATTGCACACCATCCCAGTGTGCCGAGCACGTTTTACTAGAGAAGTCTGATTTAAGTCTCAAAATATCAAATTTACAAAAAATTTATATTAAATTAAATATAAAACAATTAGAAGTTAAGTAATTTTAAAAATAAACAAAAAATAAACTTATAAAAAAATGTTAAAATTTTAAACTGCTTCAAACTATTTGATTGATATTTATAAAATTTAAAAATTGTTATAAAATTATTAAACAATTTTAACTTTTATTTAGAAATTTAAAATTTTAAAAAAATTTTTAAAAGAAATTATATAATTATATGAAAAACATATCCTTTCATGCATATCCTTTTCAAAATTTTCATAAAGTATTGTGTTGTCTTATTTATATGCCTACGTAATATTTGTTCAATAAGAGCATTCTATAAAAAAATCGCAAAAACAATCCGAACCCATTCTAATAATGGGCTCATCACGTTAGGATTTCAGATATTTAAGGTTAAGTTTTCGAAAAATGGCTATTTCAAGGCTAGATATTTTGTAAATGTGTACTAATAATTTTCCCCTTGAATAACTAAATTTTTCTATATTCTGTTCATAAAAATTAACCATGTAAAAAGTTTTAAGTGGTCTTTTTCTTTTGAAAAAAATACTGAGCAATAAAATTTTTTATTTTTTTTTTTTTTTTTCATAAAAAAAGAGTAGAATATGGTTTTTAAATTTCAGATACATATCTGTGCTACTTAACGATAAATCACATTTTAAGAACACAGGCTGGTAAAATAATACCATATTCCTTAACGAAAGTAAATAAAAGCTTTTCAGAAGTGTTGGCTATCAAGGAATATGACGTGCACTCACCAGCATGAGGGCTTTTTAAAGTGTTGTAGCTTCAACTCAAAAGACATTATTTTCTTCAACTGAAATCCTAACTTTCCCCTAATCAATTCGGTTTTTTCAAAGGAAGATGGAATACATCCAATTACTTCATGTCAAAGGTGGTTAAATTTCAAGAGCCGATGTTGATTGTGAATAAAATACAAATTATTTAAGAAATTATTATCATTATTCCATTAGCTGAGTGGCAAGTGGCACCGTCCTGTTGAAACCACATATTTTTCACATCCATATCTGCTGATTCGGGCTTTAAAAAGTTCTTTATCATCTCACGATAGCGAACACTATTCACAGTAACTGCCTGAACGGCCTCCCTAAATTTGGAAAAAATACGTCCCCGGCAATTCTGCATATTGACGAATCCGCTGAGGTGAAAAAGTGCCTCATCACTGAAGATGATTTTCTTCTCGAAGTGCACGATATGCATTTTGATTAGAACGTCCATTTTCATAATAAGCCTAAATAATTTTAACGCGTTGCTCGATTGAGTTAATCTGAACTTTAGAAATGTCAAATGAAATGCAGAAAAAACTTGACGTTTAGGTATGGTTCACATTCAATGTCGGCCCTTAAAATATAACCAACATTTATATGACCTACAATGATTAAAATATGGCAGAATTTTATATCAAAACTAAGGTTTACTCACAAAATGGGTGCCATTCACCCGCGAACACGCTCAGCTGACATACAAACCTCATTAGTGAAATCGGTTAAAAACTGTAAAGGAATATAAGAATTTAAAAAAAAAATAAGAAGTATATATTTAAAATATAAAAATATTTTATATATTATATATTTTATTTCATATTTATATAGAATAGTTTTAGGGTATTCCATGGTCGGGCTGGACCGACTTTAGAGTTTCTTTACTTGTTTTGAAAAATAAAAATTTCATGAATTAAAAACTTGTTCAACGTTTCTGTTAGCGTTCGAGCACGAATTTGGGAATTTTATATTAAATTTTCGTCATTAAAATGCTATGCCGAATCATAATTTTTCATCAAGAAGGAAAAAAAATCGTAAAGTAACTTCGGGTAATGTGATATAGGTATTGTAAAATTTATAATTACTAGTAACTTTCATACCTTTGTTTATACCGCATTAAGCAGGATTGTTTTTGATGCATTTTGTAGTGTTTTACAACTTTGGAGCACTATAGCGTAACCCAATTTGAAGCTTTTTCAACACAATAAAAAAAAATGTAACTCCCCTTAATGAAATTGTTGGGTAAAGTGATATACCACCTTCGGATAATGTGATATACCAATATCACATTACCTGAATAGTGTTCGAACAGCAGTATCTATTGTTTTTCAACCAAAATAAAAAAAAACCATGTTATTGAAAAGAAATTGATTAATTATTGATACAATTTTATTATTTCAGTGAAATTGACATAAAAGAAAAAAAATACAAACAAAATCAACTGAATACAAATACGCATGCAATAACTTAAGAAAAAAATAATACAAGGCATATAATGAATGAAAAGAATAGATGGTATATCACATTACCCAACTTTGACTATATCACAATAGCCGAATTTGGGTTTCAAAATAATAAGGTTATATTTTTGTAAAAATACGCTGTAGAAAATTCAAATCTCAACTCATTTGTAGCTAACTTAATTGAAACTCTAAACAATTTATCCATTTTTTTGCTTACAATTCTGCTCTATTTATTGTAATTCTCTCGCAAAGCGCACTCAAAAAAAAAATATACACCGATAAACGATAAAACAATTTCACAACAATTAGAGCGTATTTTTGCAGATTTTGTATTTAACAAAATATGCAGGTAAATCACATTACCTGACCATATCACAATACCCGAAGTTACTCTATATGATTCATTTATGAATTATTTTAGCCTTGGACTACTGGGATATTTTTTATCAAATTTTGTTAACTTTTTTGGAGTAGCTTCGAAACTTACAATACTTTCGAAAAATAGTCCTAGCTATTTTCCGATTTTAATAATTTTACAAATAATTTACGACATACTTTAAATAACAGTCATCGTCAGTACTAAAATCATGAGGTAAGCTTCAAAAACAACTAAGTTCGATCTATTTTAAGCCTTAAAAATACCTGTTTATGTAAATTTTTACTTTTGGATGCAAAAGTTCCGTTTTTTCTGGAACGAACCTCTTAACCCTTCAATAGATTTGTCCATTATATTGGACACATCAGAAAATAGTTTATTTTTTATTTTCCATCGTCTTTTTTAAAATCAAATAGGTTGGTAATATGAAATGAAGTGGTACCAACATGACAAACATCAATTTAGAGCATCATCTAATTGTTTAACTTAGTTGGATTTTTTATTTTGTGCCCTACTATTTAGTCTATAGTGCCTTACTTAATTAATTCAATTTTAATTAATTTTAAAAAAAAAAATTCAAGGTGTTTATTGTGTTTGGTGTGCCAAGTATAATTTTTTTTTTATAATAACATAAATAACTCATTTGCAGTGGTCTCTGGTTGTTTTAACTGAACCTTAATATTATAATACAACCTTTGAATGGTTTTTTCCGTTATATTAGACAGCCTGGCAAAAGCTAAGCAGCGCATGTAAAAATCAGAAGGATGTTTTTTCATCTTTTTATGATCTAAAATTTAGACTCTAAATGATGGGAATAATACCTAAAAAAAAAATGTTCCACGATTATTCTAGCCTAGCCATTGAAAGGGTTAATTCTAGTACCGACAATAACGGCATTAATAACATATTCTCGTTTGCTCCTTATTATCAAATGATGCACAAATATTTTTTGATTACAACAAACGACAAACTTTTTTTTTTGTTGGTCTTCTTTGACATGACCAAATATTTTTTTCAATATAAGAAAACGATTGTCGATATATTTTATAGTTTTTTATGCAATTTCATTTTTAGCGAGGCATTCAATTTTGTGTCACAAGGCAAATGATAGCCTTTAGTGAAAAAATGCACTTTTCAAAAGGTCCGCTAATTTTCCATAAAATTGTTACAAATAAGGAATTTATATAATTTAGCTTATTGCAAAAAATATTTGGCCTTTGCGCAGAGTTAAAACTTGTTTGATAAATTCATGAATTTTCGCATTAAGATACTAATCAGGTCCGCAGAGATACAAATTTTGGGGGCCTGATAGACAAATTTTAGTATATCGATCAAGAGTAAATTTTTGTTAAGCCAATAACTCTTTATAGAAGCTACGGAAGAGTAAGAATAAAAATATATATATTTTTTGTATAAAAAATAGTATTGCTTCATTGGTTTTATTTAATTACAAATAATCATGGTGACTAAGATTTACTTTAATAAATTGATTAATTTTATTCCTATATTACTTAAGGTTAAGCGCTAGTTTTATATCTATTTTGATAATAGAACTTTGAGTTTATTTAATATCGTACTCTTTTTGGGTTTTTTAAAGTCTTTTTGTCTGTAACAATTTGCAATTTGTAACTGCTGATCCAACTCTTGTTTCTTCTTGTCCAGCATGCGTTTTACAGTTTGGCCGATGAGCTTGAATTCCAAAAATTTCTTGAAGTTTCTTCGCAATGTAGCCTCCTTCGATATGTTTTCTTTGGAATTACTATTCGCCTGCTGTATACCATCCAATAGCTGTAGTTTTCGATGATGTGCTATATATTCTGATCTGAGAACGTTTGTTAGTTGATTCCGCGTTTTTATCAGTCTAACTGATGATGAACTGGGATTTCGCAATGCCTGTAGATGTTGAAACAAATAGTAGCCCAATTTGTTTTCTTGTTGTGGAGTTTTTCTAAGTTTAACCATTGTTGTTTTTAGTGTCAGAATTTGTGATAATTTTTACTGTTGCGGTCAATCAGATACTGAATGTAAGAGTGACTTAATTAGTTCATGAAGGTTAGTATTTATAGCGCAATGACAGTTTCTGGAATTGTCTTATTGGTTTGTTGTCTACCTGTTAATTAGTTAAAGGATTTTTCAGAAGCACGGATACAGGTTCATGTGACTACCGTTAATTAGTTTGACAGGTAAAGAAAAACATTGAAATTTCTTTATTACACTCATAAAGCAAGGTTCTACCTGTGCATTAAAAACATTAAAAACACTTTTACTTATGAGGGTGATGAAATTAAGCCAAATCCTTTCCATATGATTTTCTTTAAAACATTCTGTCTCACAACCTATCGCTTCTTTTCATATAATTCACAAAAGATTTTCAAATTGTCATAAAATCTTTCTCGGAATCCATTTTTGCAGAAAAAAATCTAAAATTTTCTTATTCATATGCCTAGATTTTATAGCAAATATTAAAATTGTACTTTAACGTATTATTGGCTTCAAGCAATTAAAAGAAAATTGAAACCAACAACTGAATACTTCACATCATCATATTTATAACGCGAATCTCCTCTCAATAAACCACGAAAACCTCAGCTAATGAGTGGAAATTCCCCCAAAGGGAGAGTCAACTCAACCCAAGCAATTGAGCGATCGAACAAAAATAGCATCTATCACAGTCATGAGCAGGAAAATAAATTTAGTGAGCCAAGGTTTTTGTTTTTTAAAACAAACACAAAATTATCCTCATATTTGCTTTTGCTCATCGTTGCAAAAAAAAAGAAATTAACCAGCAAAACAAAAACAAATCATGTGCGTTTTGTGCTACACATGTACAAATATTTCAAGCGAAGCACAAGCGAGTAACGCTTGCTTGGCTTTGCATGCATTTGTTGTTGTTAGCAAGTTAGAATTTTGGTGAACGTCACTTTTCTTGCTATTCTTTGTACGTGTTGTTGTTATTTTTTGCAAGCGTTGTTGTTTTTACAAATGTGCAAACACAAAGTTGAAAAAACAAAACAAATTTGTAGCTGAGCCAACTGAGCTAAGTGAGCTACTGGAAGCTCATGTCTGATCTATCAGATGCATTTTGAAATTTACAACAATTACAAGCTGCAAACAAGAAAACACTGAAAATAAAAAATGCAATAACAACAACTGCAACGTCTAGCTACTGTAGCTAATGGTCAGCAATTGGCAAAATATAAAAACAATTTTTTTCTGTACGACCATTTTTTTATGTTATTTTTTGTCGTTTTTATTGCTATGTTTATAAATGCAAGGCATTTATAAGATATACATTACAAACATAGCAACCAACACACAAATAGCTGGATGCATCTTTTAGCTTTAAGCTACGACTGCAGCTCAATGTCGGCGGCTAGCAAAATCGAAAACAACAACAACAACAACAACAACATTTGTTTGTTCGTTCGTTATGATGCAGAGGAAATCTGTGGGCTGCATTCGCGCCAGCCGTAAAACTTGTTAAAGTATCGCATTCAGACAGACACCGACTGAGATACAGATACACAAACAGAAACTGAAATTAAAATTGAAATTGAAACTGAATTCATTGGAATCGGTGTGTTGTTGTGCTTTTTTTTTATTTTTTTGCAATTCTTATTCAATGTTTATCTGATCTGCTCTGATTTTTCTTTTCATTTAATAATTTATGAGGCAAGAGCTATGTTGGCAACACCGGAAATTATGCAATTAAATGTACTTTAAAACAACAAAAAAATAGGGGAAACTTAAGGTGTCTCTCTTGATAATGGCAGATGTTAGTTGATAATCCTTCCTTTAATGTTACCAAAGCTTAATTTTTCGAAGTGCTACAAGGCAGTTATACCTAACATGCAAATGTGGAGAAATCATAGGTTCATATCTGATCAGGCTCACAGTTATAGTATACTGGGTCCAAACTAGAAAATTGGGAAACACGAACAAGGGTTTATGAACCCAGATTCCAGCTGTACACCAACCATATTCCAAGTGGAAATATATGTTATTGTTGTATGTGTCAGGGAATGTCTCTACAGAAAAACTAAAGGGTAACTCCCAGCAAAAAAAAGTGCTTCCAAAGGAAGGTAAAGTCGTGATTTCCATCCTTTCTACTTTAATAGCCAGAAGGCATTATTGTAACATATGCATGTCATTGGAAAGAATGCTTTCCTTAGTCTTGTCTAGAAGTGCTTCTAGAATTTTTACATAGAAGATTTCTTTGAGACCTTCAATGAAAGGATTCTAGGAGGTATTTTCCAGGAAAACTTTAAGAAGGCATTCCATGATTCAGAAAACATAAGGCAATATGCTTCTAAGAAAATATTTAAGCATTGCCTTGCACAAGCCATGTTATGGAAGCATTCTTCGAAGCTATTCAAATTGCCTTTAAACATTTATCAGAATGCCTCCTGAAAGCACTTTTCGATAAGGCTGAGGAAAAGTAGAATTGGATTGTTAGAATGTCTTCTGGAAGCAGTGTATCTAAGAATGCATGTCAAGTTTGTACCAAAAAATTTTGCTGGGATAATACGTTGGAGTACAAATGTACAAATATTATTTGTACACTCTCAGAAAGTCAAGAGGCATTAAAACCGCCCTTCAAGAAAACAAGCTTGATTCAAAACTATTCTTTGACTGTGTCAAACAATTGAATGCATTGTGGCGAAGCAATAATACGGAATTATGTAGGTACCAGGCCAGGAAGGCAGGTTTGAAGGCAACGAAACGAAAAGAATTTCGGTTCCTCATTACCCCACCCCTGAACCATTTTGTAGCCTGTCAAAAGACTTAATATTTGTCCCAAAAAATTTGGTAACAAGAAATTTTAGAAATTGAAAATATGATTTTGAAACATAAATATATATTTTTTAACTCGCTGATAACGAATCTCTCATGAAATTTATGCTATTTCAAGATTGTCATACATATTTATATCTTAATATACGTATATATATCATATTCTCTATATTTTCTATATCTATATCTATTAGAGTGTATTGACTTGTGACACCCAATACCGGAACCAAAATTAAATAAAACAAAATGGCCATTTCAGCGCTTGAAAAGACTTTGACCGAGCTTCTTAGTCAAAGAACTGGACCTGGAGAACTGGACCTACATATTTTATGCCGACTTCGAACGGCTAAAGTTCATGTTCTCAAGAAGCTGTACATGGCATTATTGACTCTCTGAGGTTTGACATTGTCTATTGAAAAAAACTTTGCCGCGAGTGTGAATCGATCTCGGACTCCAGGCATACAAAGGCAAACACTTAAACTGCATGCCACGGTCACCACTGAGACCCAGACATTTGTGGACTTAAAAATAAATCCAAGCTTATCAATCAAGTACTTACTTACTTATGTGGCCAAGACAACCCGTGGTGGGGTTACTGACGACTTCGTCAGCTCTCGCCAGGCGTCTCTGTTTCGCACGCGCTGTCTCGAATTTCTTTCACCAATCTCGGTCAGAGCTTCCTCGGCCTGGTCAATCCATCTGAGGCATGATCTTCCTCTTTGCCGTCGAGCCTCTGCCGCTGGAACTTCTTCATACATAAGAAAAGCATGCCTCAGCGCCATAGAGAGGCACAGTTATGACGAGCGTCTTGCAGAGTGTTAGTTTTATCGATCGAGAGAGGGCTCTGAAACCTAATTGCTTACTAATCTCGTAGTAGCACCTATTAGCAAATGTTATTCTTCGCCTTATCTCCAGGCTGACATTGTTGATGGTGCTAACGGCGATACTTTATTTTGCCCTCGTTCACCGTCAAACCCACTTTGGCGGATTCCTTTTCGATAGCGGCGAAAGCAGTAGTTACATCTCTCTTGGTTCTGCCAATAATATCGATATCATCAGCATACGCAAGGAGCTGGACACCTTTCGTAGAAAATGGTACCATTTTGATGTACACCTGCCTTTCGTAGGATATTCCTCCATGATGAAATTGAAGAGATCGCATGATAGCGGGTCGCCTTGTCTGAAACTTCGTTCGGTATTAAAGGTTTCGGAGAGGTCATTTCCTACCTTGACGAAGCTGCATGTATTGATCAACGTCATCCTGCAGAGACTTATCAACTTTCAAGTATACCGAAATCAGACATTGTTGCGTGAAGGCAATCCCGAATCCCGATTTGATTTTCATGGATTTCTTCCATGATTCGAAAAATGCTGCCTCTATAACCTCAATGCGCACTCCGTGTCAATAACCAGATCACCATTATCATTTCTCTGCAAGTGGATGCTCCAGGCTTGATACCTTGGGTTAGACGCTTAACCTGTTGGTAGAATTTTCGAGCATCCTTCTTGCTCTAGTACACCTCAATATTTTCACGCTCACGATTTTCCTGCTCTCTTTGTTAACGTCTGAAAAGGCATCTCTCTTCCTTTCTCTTATCGCGATAGTTTTCGCGATAGTTTTCGTATGGCTGCTGTAATATATATCGTAGTCTTCTCTCTTAGAGCAGCCTTGTCCTTTCCATCGCAGTTCCTGGATGGCGATTTTTTCAAGGGCAGAGGCACCGTCCCTACGTAGGGTCCGCACATTCCAGCTGCATATCCATAAATCATTATACGTTTTTCGTTTGTGGTGGTCGTCAACGTAGTAGGGGTTCATATCCGAAGCTGTTTTGGTTTGCATTGGGCAGTTATAATGTGATGGGGATCCAAACGCACATTCTATTTTTAAGGTATTGTAGCGACGCCTCAAGTTTGGAGTTCAAGTTCAAGACATGGAGTTTTGGACATGGAGCTTTTGAGGCGGCTCTGACTCGCATTGATAGTACTAGCTGTGGGCTTTGTGGTTTTTTCGATGTGTACACAAAAGAGGTAGCTTTCGCTCACAAACTCGCTCACCTCCCATACAACCCTCAATATATAAAATACTGTAAAAGGTTTATATCTGACCTATAGAGATAAAACTTGGTATGGGAGCATTTTATGTCAAAACTAAGGTGTGCACAAAAAAATTGTCATCTACCTGTTATACAAGTTTGGCTAATGAAGGCAAACTTTTATGCTGTATAATTCTATAAAGATTACATTGACTTTGATCAAAAATAAGAAATTTTTTCTATTTGTTTTAGTATTTTAATAAATATTTAAATATTATAGGAGTTTAAGGATATTTCA
The DNA here is from genome assembly GCA_958299015.1 of Tetanocera ferruginea. NCBI lineage: Eukaryota > Metazoa > Arthropoda > Insecta > Diptera > Sciomyzidae > Tetanocera > Tetanocera ferruginea. Next base: position 72,608,490 of record OY282644.1, read on the forward strand.
TAGACGAGCTAGACCGACTTTAGAGTTTCTTTACTTGTTTCTTATAAAGAGTGTCGCATACTCCAAGATGTTCGCCATGCTTAATTCAAATTTGGCCAATAGCATGGATATGTCGAATATAGTTTTTGCTAATAGAAGCTTCAATGGCAGCCTCGGTAGTCGAGTGGTAAGCGTGCTTGACTACCAACCAAGAGGTTCCAGGTTCAAATCCCCCTGTCAGGCCATAGTCCTACGTTTTAAGCTTTCTTTTATTCTTTCCTCATTTCTAATCAACTGAGATAAAAAATTCATCAATATATACGACTTTGGAAGTTGTAGTCGGTGGTAGAGAAGTTTGTAGAATCAAATTGTTTAATAACTCGAATTGACTGTGGTAAAAGCATAACACTTGCCTTAGAACGAATTTGAATCGTATGTTAATAAAGTGAGCCACCACACATGCAATATTCCACACTTGTTTTTCTTGATTTTCCTTTCTTTTCCACTCATCTATCTCCACATTTCCGAACCAAGGTAAACTTGACTGGATAGGTTTGACACCTGAAATATTATTCGTTCATTGATAAAAAAAAACATGAACCGAAAATTTGAATTTATCTTGTTTTATACATAATATTTTCGGCTTTATCATGAAGGTTAACTCCGAAATATCTTTTACCTCTTTAAAAAGTGAACTCATTGAAAGTGAAGTTCAATTTCACTTAGTTGGCAACTTTCAATTTAACTGCGTCCATAATTTTTTTATCAATAACAAGAATAAATGGGGGAGGATTTACCTCTCTGAAAATCCTCATGTCGAAACGGTTCGAATGAGTTGTTTTTATACGTAATTTAAAATGTATCTTGTTAATTATGTGCCTAAAACTTCGAACAAGTGTAAACTTTTCAAAACTTACCGAAAACTCACATTTCAAGCATTATGCAAGCCAATTAAGTTAACATACCACATTTCCTTAAACTGCTTGAAAATCAACAAATTTGCAAAAATTTAACCTGTATCGCCACACACATCAGACAGACGGCTGAGCAACATTTTCACCTAATAATGAAATAATAAAGTTTAACATAACAAGTTTGAGTAAACCAGGAAAATGTGTTACTTGAACGTGCGATCCAAACCACGATAATTGAAGTTTATTGAAAAGAGTCTTTGAGGATAAAATAAAAATGAAAAAAAATTGAGTCTTTGAGTCGATGAATTCGCTGCACTAAATGGATAATCACCACTATTAATACCTGTATAAAATTTGCGTATAACTACAATATATAGTATATATAATTTTCTTTTGAAAGAAAAAACAAGAAAAAAGTTGGTTCAATTGTGCGCAAAGCCGGCTTTCGAACAAGGCAGGCACTCAAGCATTTAATTGCTTCTAAGAAATTGCAATGAAAAATTCATGAAGCTGTATAGAAGACGTTTAAATTTTGTTGCCCTCAAGGTGAAAACTTGTTGCTGCAACTAAAAAGCCAACGAAAATGTTGAAGAAAAAGCCAAGATTATCATCTGCAGCAGCATCGTCATCATCAGCGACATCAACAAGCACTGTCTTTTTACATAAGTAATGCTTCAGCTGCGGCCTTTGGCCAACCGCCAGCTACATATGCATCCTGCCAAGCGTCCACTCATGCACTTGTCCAGCCAACAATACCACCAACTAACCAACAAGCCATTCATACAGCCATCCATTCCACTCGACTCATTCATTCACACGTAGAAAGTTGCAAATTGCGCCCATAGCAGGAGGTGTGCTGACTATGTCGTAGTCAGCATCAACGTTGCAGTGAAAAATTCAGGTCATTTAAAAAAAAAAACAACATGTTCACATTACATGTTGCTGCTGCTGTCAAGATGCTGCACATGCGCATGCGCAGCCATTGCTATTGACAGGCATTACAGATCAAATGTTGATGTTGCTGATAATGATTTTTTTCATTTTATCGAACGTACTATATGTGATAAAGTTATTCAGCCAATGTCTGCTGTAGCAGTGTCGCATCTTCAACAGCTTTTTCTCTTGGTTTTTCTAATTATTCAAAAAGTCATTAATAATCGATTTACATGCCTGCCATTCGCCATTGATGACGATGGCGGCGATAATGTTCAATGTTGAATTGACAGTTACTGCTTACTGGTGATGTTGTTGTTTTTGACTTAATTGCAATTTCATACTATGTTGCACAGCGTGGGAAACTATTTGCTTTGAACTTAGAAAAAACAGCTGTAGCAATTAAATGTTTTCAAAGCAATATTAATTTCTAAAATATTAACCCAAATTTAATCCCATTGCTGGGGATCGAATCCTTGTCATTTGTAATATAAGTCAATTTTACTACCAACATATCTATTTGCCATAACTTTAGTGAAAGCTTTCTGATGATCAGTGAATTGCCAGAAATTTTATTTAGAACGTGATACTTTGGCATAGTATGCAACACTGAGGTATTTATTTGATCTCGAACACACCCTCACTGCGTACGTTTATTTCACATGTGTCGCTCACGGAAAAAATTTAAATCGGAACAAAAAAAGATGAACGTGTAACGTTAAAGACCAAACAATTTGGCTCCTAGCAGTGGAAGACAAAATTTTGTTTTCATTATTCCGAGTTAAGTCGTTTATTTGAACCCTTTTCATCGATAAAGTTCTTTATTTTAGGTTTTTTTATTCTTAATTTCCATATTTTTTTTTAAATGCAGACCTATCTTGAAATTCACTACCAACAACTGTTATCTTAAAGACTACATAAAACTAGTTGTATCTAAAACAAAAAACAACTGTAGGTAGAAGAGTTTGTCCACATAAAATCCAAGTCTTGAAGCCTACTTTCATGAGCACTAGGGTGTGCCAAAAGAAAAAATTTTTTCCAATTTCATAGTTGTTCAATCTTTGCTTGAAAGGTATTTTGGATTTATTTTTAAAATTTTTTGGTAAAGGTTCACAGGTCGCGCTTATCGGATTTTTCTTGAAAATCTAGTTCATCGGAGATATTTCGAATTTTTAGCATAAGTAAGTCAATAACAGAACTTTTCTTAATCTTTGTATCATCATTCCGAGAAACAAATATTCAAACTTTATCTTAATGTATATAAATCAGAATTTTAGGAAATTTTGTTGGTCCTTTCGGTAACATATTTTTTATTTTATATTAAATTCGTTCGTGAAATTTCCACGAAAATGTTATTAATAACGCTTCATAAGCTTTAAAAATTCCATCAAAATGAATGCAGTTTGTAAAATTGTAAAATTTTATTCAATTTGAAAAAAAGAGACCTCTCTTCTAAAGAGACCAAATTTCACAAAATAGACTAAACAATTGGTGGGATGCGTTTTAAGGAAATAGATGTGTTTTCTTACAAAAATCAAAGCATTTCAGGGTCATAATTTTCTGCTGTTTTTCTCAAAAAAAAAAACTTTGTCTTTGCGGGACAGCAAGAAAGTTGTCCTTCTATTTTCATAACTTTTTTTGCGTGGTTTTGACAACCACATGCAACTTTTGAGACCTCTTAGAATTCTATCTATATTTTTGCTACGCCCTAGTGTACATTACTGTGTCCCAACAAAAAAAAATATTTATTTGTACACTTTGTACACTTACCCTAATGTACACTTACAAAATTTGTTGGTTTCATGGAATATTTTCGTTATAATTGCGGTTGAGTGTAACGTTAAAGGAAATTAAAATTTATCATATGTACAGAAAGTCCAGCGAGAATGAGATTTTTGGAATTTTTAAACTGTAAGAAATGAAACATTTTACCAATTATATAATATAAATGTATATTTATGAAGCACTAGTCCAGACAGTTCACCAATCCTTACATCACAAAATCTCTCTTTCTTACCTTTATTAGACTCAATCTCGAATATACCAGCCAAGTTTGGTCTTCCATCTACACCTATTCAAAAAGTTAATAATACACCACTTTATGGTCTCACGCCCATTTTTTACACACCTTAGTTTTGATGTAAAATACTCATATACAAAGTTTTATCTTTTTAACTCAAATAAAAACCTCTCAATAGCGGTTTTACTATAAGGGGTGTTTTAGAAGTGGGCGTGTTTATAGGGCAATGATGCCTATTTTCGGAACGCTGCCCGGACAAATTGTTTGGATGTTGTGACCTCTTGCGAGGTGAACATAATCCAGAAAATCGATTTGGGTGTTATGATCGCAAATTTAACGGATAAAGTCCCCAAAACAATTTTGGGGATTTTGACATGACACCTTTTGGAACACACCTCATAGTAGTTTTGATGGCATTATATAGTTCCATACCAAGTTTTGTCTCTGTAGGTCAATTATAAAGTTTTTATAGTGTTTTTAATTTTCTTCGGTAGGTGAGCGTGTTTGTAAGCTGATGACGCCCATTTTTTGTACAGATCTTAGCTTTGATATTAACTACATAGCTGACTTATTTTATCTCTGTAGCTTAAAAAAAGGCTTTTTATTATTTATACATCCATTTTTTGTGTACGTCTTAGTTTTAATATAAAATATGTAAATATGTACTTTAAACCTTTACAAAGTGTTTACAATTTTTTGGTTGTATAGGAGGTAGGCGTGTCCGTGAGCGGTTTCCAAAACTTATCAATAGTGCAGATTCTTGGGTCTATGTGAATATATGCACCAAGTTTCATGAATAGCTCTAAATTAGTTCTTACACTGCAGTGATTTTGTAATCGGTTGCTTTATTTCGTTAAAAAGTTTTTATTTGTTCCTTTTAAGAGAGTATGATTTTTTTCAGTTTCTGTCTCATTTAAATTTTTATAAAAGTGACCAACTTTCCTTAACTTTCTATTCGTATAGTTTTGGCGTAGAATTATGTCTTACAGCGCGGTTTGTATGGGGTTAACAAATTTTTTCAAGTCCATGTAACGTTTTGACTAATACTTTAGGGTATACCTGCAGCCTTTCATACTCATCGTTCAATGATAATATATATTCTAAAACATCAGATATATCCTGCGCTGAATGAATATCTCATTTTGGATTTCGTCACTAATATATTAAAGTCACAAAATAGTAAACTATAAGAAGAAAATGCATGTTTTTATATAAGAAAATCCATCATGAGCTGATTATGCTGTGTCTGCTGCCTTCTTTGTTTTTGTTTTTTCGTTGTTTTTGCTTGTAGTTTTTTGTTTTATACGAACTGATTCGCAGGCTTCTTCATTGGGTTCTTTTATGTACAACTAAGAAATGAGTGCTCTATTTTAGCACAAGGTGTCAATCACAATCTCTTTTCAACTCAGTCAATGAACTCAAACTATCAAACTTAACGAAATGTGACTGTGATCCGGTTAGATTTAATTCTTAGGAAAAATTGAGTTGATCATATTTGAATTTGAATTTGAAATATTGCCACTCCCCTGTGTCCAATACGCCAACTGTTTTAATTATCAACTCCGGGGCCTGGTTTCTATCTATTAATCCATTTATTATGTTGAATTACAGCTTACTATTTACAGCTTATACAAGAGTAGACTGCAGTTTTATGATCACCGCTTAATGTATATGTCGCAAGAAGTACATGAAGAGTATGCTTTTCGGTCCTTTTTTATATATTTGGTATCTATTCCCATTGCTCTAAAAATGTTCGTCTCTTATACTTCTTTTTTAAGTTCCAGTCGCCATTGATGTTTTATGATCAACGTTTAGTTTTACGTTTGATGGTATAATTTCCAACCAACTTATCAACTTAAAATATCAACACCAGCTTTATTTTGTTGTTATCCGATTTTATTTCGGGAACTTGCTTTTCGCCTGCCAATATTACACTATTGTGATGATAAGTGCTCAAGACGTTGACGAGCTTTTACTTTTTTATACCTCACTCAGAAAAATCAATGACCCTAAAAAAAGAAACTTTAGCTTCACTTCAAGTGCATAAATTTTTCACTATTTTATAGAGGATTTTCCCTAAATGATAGAAATTTTACATGTCTTAGCGAAATAAGGTCACGAGGCATAGCAATGTAACTGAAGCAGCTTCATTGTTTTAAGGACATGATTTTACTTAAATAACAGATATATAGTTGGCTATGGTTTTTATAAATATTTCCAAAGAGTATATGAAAGCAGTAATAGTTCTTGGAAAACCTGTATTTATATTTAATATATTCAAAATTTACTCAAATGAAATAAAATATTTTATGCACAATAGCGCTGAGTTTCCTCGATTAAGAGCAATTTTTCCTAAACTTTTGTATCGGAAATGGCGCTAAATCATCAATTTTCTTGCCATTTGTAGCTATTTCTCTATTGTTTGATTGCTATTTCTCTATTGATTGTGAGAAATTTTTTTTGAGTGCTGGTATTTTACCAGAATAAACTTGTATATCCCATGCAGAGTTTGTTATAATGTCACAAAGCGGCCATATATTTATGCCATACTTGGCCGGCTTGGATGGAATATACTATTTACTTAAAGGGGCATTTTCCACGGAAAGCTCAAAGTTGTCCATCAACTGTAACATTTTCAAAAGGCATGTGAAAGAGATGTTGCTATAAAACCCATTTATCCCATAACTCTCTTATTGGAGCTAACTTATCATCGAATCTAATAGCGCGTGTTATCATCTTGAATGTTTTCTTAGACATCACAGAACGGAAAATTGGTCTTCTTGTGACGTCATTCCACAAGTATCTTGCAATTCGCCATATAATTTGTAAACACCGCTTTATATAAAAAGACCAATATTAGCCTCAAACAAAACATCATCAACATTCTTCCAATCACAGCCGAAAACTAGCAAGCCTAGCTTGCTGGTTTTTTCAATAATGATTTGCAACTTTGACAAAGTGAAAAATAGCTCTAAATAGCATCTCGTATCGATAGTATACGGCGTGCTACACATCGAGGTTTGCTGACCGTACCCGATATAATATTTTAAGATCTAACTCTTCCATGGAATTGGGGAGGTTCCGTGGTCCATAAAATTAATTTAATTGATTGATTTGACAACATTGTATGAATTGTAGCACTGACTGATTGGTTTCTTCATGTTCTCCTTCTTCAACTCTTCGTACATTAGAAAATCATCTCACTCGAAAACATTCAAGACAAAATATACCTCTGATTCTAATGCCTTCTTCTTATATTTGGTAACGAAATTCACTGTACATATTTACATTTATTTTCGATGTTCATATGGGTGAAATTTCACCCGAAGGTCGCTCACGTTACTTTTAAATAATAACTGATACTTCGGTTCAACTATAACATTTATAGCATATTCTAAAATAAAAGAAAATTTTCTACAAATACGATAAAATTCATTAATTTTGCAATAAAAATGAGCTAGGCACAGAGTTTTAAACTTCAAAATGGGTGAAATTTCACCCGAGGTTCGGATGAGGGATAAGGCCAGCTTTTACCTTGGCGACAGAAAATACAATGCCTCAAAAGAAATTAAATTTTACAAAAGTTATAAATGATATCGATAAATGGCTATTTCTTATTGAATAGAAAAATATCAAACTTATTTTAAAATTATGACAGTTAGACACATGCATGACTCAATAATTTATAAGGTTATCCCGATATTTGACATAACCTTATTTTTTGTAAACAAAAAAATATTCTCTCTCGAAAATGAATGACAAACAGGGTTTTGTGGTCTCCTCAAAAAAAATGTATGTTTCAGTGTTGTGCTGTTTTTTTTTTTTTTAAGAAAAAAGTATGTGTTTTCAATATTTTACTGCTTAAAAAAAACAAAATCAGTATGCATTGCTTTCATTGAATTTTTTAAGGCAATAAATTCGTGAAAATATTTCAAGCTTGGACTCTGTGAAGTCGCAGAACCTTTAAAAATCATCTGATGGATGCTTCAAAATACAAAAGTAGCAGAAAATGTATTGACACGAAATTTAAAGATATATTGTACTAAAAAATAGTATGATATTCAAGCACCTGTGAGATTTTTGTGTCATTCAAAATGCTCTCCTCTTCAAATAAGGGTATCTATCTCCATTTTCGTGAGAAGACGTCAAATATCGGGATAACCTTATAATTATTGAGTCATGGACACATGCGTGTGTGAATTTTTTTAAAACATTCTCGCAACCTTGTTACTTTGTCCCTAAAATTCACTTTCTTAGGTTCAAAGTGAATCTTTTGGGCCATGTCACGAAACACAACCCAGTTAAGATGTTCATATTTAAAACTCTCAACAGTCTTATTCAAGCAAACGCAGCTTTAATTAATTAAAGAGACCTCAGTTTATTGGGTCAAAACAATTCAAACAAATCAATTAATTAATAAAAAAACCATTTCGTTAACTTTAATAGCTTAATTCAATTGAAAGCTAGACAAAACAAGTGATAAAAGCAAGAAAATAAAACTCAATTTATATTAAGAACTACAATCGAACTGTAGAAAATTTTATGAATTACACACATAGGTAAGAAAAAGGAATGAAAATCTATTATATAAGTATAAGCCAAGGGGGAAAAATTTTTTAATTTAAAATTCAAAATTTCTACTTTTTAATCTAATATCAAAACTGAGAATGTATAATATAGACATTGTTTTATGTTATATACTTTTCGAAATTTTATCCATGCGTATTTCATATTGTCGGATCAAGTTCGAAATTATTCAAAATTTCTTAGCCTAACTAGTCTTCTGTTCATTGATTTTATTAAGACTATAGTTGATCTTAACATTCGACTTAGACACAGTTAAATCAAATCAATAAATCATTGATTTCCATAAAATCTGATCGTGTCTCAAAATAAATATGCACTGACTCATACAAAAAAACAAGTAAAGAAAGTCTAAAGTCGGTCTGGGCCGACTATGAAACCTACTAAACCTACTTTTCCAAAAAATAATATTAGTGAAAATGGGTGTGTCCGTGGGCGGATGAAGCCTGTATTTTATACACATTGAAATGTTGATAAAAAATTTACACTTACCAAATTATATTCCTGTAGCTTACAGTTAATGCTTTTATTGCGCTTTCGCTATGAGAGGTAGGCGTGCTCATGGACGGATAACTCCCAATTTTTGAACACACCTTAGTTTTGGAATTAAATACATACATACCAAATTTCATCTCTCTATGACAAACATAACCGTAATTATTGAGTTTTAAACTTTTTGGGTTGTATGGGAGGCAGGCGTGTCCGTTGGCGGATGAAGTCCATTTTTCAAAACCATATTTGGTTTGTCATTTATGACAAATTTTAGCCCTGAAGTTTAAACAGAGACTTATTTATTCCGTTTTCAATGTTTGGGTTGCATGGGAGGTGGGCGTGTATTTTTCGAAGACATCTTTGTGTTGATATAAAACACATACTCACCAAATTTTATTGTTGTTGGTTAATTTTTAGCTTATATATCCAGTTTTAAATTTGTGCGTTGTATGGGAGGTAGGCGGGTCCGTGGGCGGATGATCTCCATTTTTTAAATTAATTTTTTTTTTGTTATAAAAAACATTAGTGCTTAATTTTATCTCTGTGAGTTAAGCAAACGCTTATTAATTGTGTTTTCAATTTTTGGGTTGTTTGGGAGGTGGGCGTGTCCGTGAGCGGATGATCTCCATTTTTCGAAGACATCTTTGTGTTAATACTAAACACATACATACGAAATTTTGTTGTTGTAGGCTAATTATGAGCTGAGTTATGCAGTTTTCAATTTTTGCGTTGTATGGGAGGTAGGCGTGTATGTGGGCGAATTCCAAAAATATTCAATAGTACAGATCTTTGGGTCTATGTGATCATCTGTACCAAGTTTCATCCAATTATCTCAACTCCTTCTTCTTATCCTGTGTTTACGGACAACACACAGACGGACGGACGGACGGACATGAATAGCTCGCCTCATGAGGTGATGCTGAATCAGAATACATATACTTTTCTATACCGCACTCGCTTCGTTCTTTGCGTTTCAAACGTTTGCACAAAGTTAATATATCCTGACCTTTCAGGTTTAGGGTAAAATCAATAAATAAATAAAATTAATCTTGATATTCTAACATACAAAATTTCAACACCATCAAAAATCAAGATACTTTAAATACTTACCTGAACGATAATTCATTCGATTTATGGATAAAACTCAATAAAGCGTCAAAATCAAATTAATTTTGCCACTTATGGTTACGCTCTACTAAAAATAACAACAGTAATAATGACAATCATCATGATAGCAACAACAAAAAGTTAGTAATCTTCAAAATCTTGCTGCCAGTAAACTCAATGAAGTTGAACCGCTGGCGAAGCTGTCAGATGATCCATACATGAGCCATAAAAGTGGCTCACCAACAAACTCACCAAAATGGCAAAACGAAAAATAAGTGATGTTTTTCATTGCCAGCCTCTTCAGCTAGTATTATCTTGTTATCTACCCCTTCTTTAGAATTTCTAACATTTTATATTGCCTTTAGCTGTTTTTCCGCTGCTTAAATATAGTCCTGTTTAAATACTTAAGCATGCCGTAAAAAGTTATTAAATGCCATTAAAAAAATTTACAGCCAACGTAGTTGCTAAGATAGAGAGAAAAAAAAACGTTAAAAACCACCTGCCTTTAGCAGGTACCACTTAATAGACCTTGAGACTGTCTCAAGGCTTGAAGCCGCTTGTTCTTCTGTTAGTGTTTTTATTGCTGTTGGTCGGCAATAAAAACCACGGACAACTAGATGCATTTCAGCTGTGAAAACATTTTCCAATTAAGCGTTCAAACATACTAGTCGGCTTTGGAATGGCAACACTACTGACCACTATGGTGTTATACTCTGTCTGACAGCCGACATAAGTTTGCAGACTTTGACGTTGAAATTGAACATACAAAAAAATGACAAAAACAGAAATTTAATTTTATAACAGCAAGTTTTCTTGAAAGTAAAACAAACGCAGGATTGCGTGGAATTTAATTTTTTTTAATTTTTTGCAGTTGTTGTTGTTATATAATCTCTTTTTAAAATTGTTTTCTTAATTGTGTAAAGCAAATATTGATGAAGATAGCGATTTGCTGAAGTGCACTTAAAGAAAATTATTTTCACTTCTTCAAAATCATATTTTGTATAATTTTATTTTAAAAACTTACTCTTACTCGATTAAACTTTAAAAGATCATTTTAACATTTTTATAGGTTCGGTTAAGTTAGTCCGGTTGCCTCACATTGGAGTCTCACATAGACCATATGGTTCTTAGTGGTGCCAATTTATGAAGTCCTTGAGGGAATAAGTGCAAATCTTCAAAGATTTGCGTCTTATTCGCAAGTCTTAATAGGGATTCTAGAGGAATTTTGGCTGCATCTTTTAGTGACGCTAAAGTCGGTGAGCCTAAGTATTTAAGTCTCGATCTAAGTAAGGCGGAGCATGTGCAAAGAAGGTGCTCTAGGGTTTCTTCGACACCTGGTTCCTTGCACTTCCTGCAGTTGTCATCCATAGTTTTACCCAGTTTTTAAGCGTGGGCCGCCACCATGCAGTGACCTGTGAGAATTCCCACCAGTGTCCTGCTGTACCTTCGTGGCTTGCCAGGGTAAACGACGTTCGTTTTCCGCATACTACATCGCACATGGTTTTCGAGGTCTTACATGTTGCCGTATCTTTGCATCTACGACTTACTGCTTGTTTGGCTCCAGTTTCGAGGTTTTGTACAATTTCTGTAGTGGAATGCTACGTGTTCTATGAACTCTGATCCCAGCCCGCTACCTTCCTTTGCTAGTTCGTCTGCCATCTCGTTTCCGTCAATGCCCCTGTGGCTTGGAACCCAACAGATGCACACTCTCTTTGAAGTGTTCAATGCATCATTCCGTAGAGTAGAATTAGACGAACAACCATTGTGTAGATCCATTGCATTAGAGAGGGTGAAAGGCCCCAAGTGCTGCCCAGCATCTTCTTGGATGCATATAGCGCATTGGTAGCTTTCCTAACTCTTTCATCCACATTAGGGGTATTCTCGCAGTATAGCAAAGATGCAAAATTTGTGAAAATGCAACCTTGCAATACTGAAATATGCAACACTGCGGGAGCGCATAAAATCACAAATATTGTGAATATTAAAAGAAATGCCGCGAACAGGCGAAAAGAAAAAAAATTTAAATACTTACTCTATCTCACACGAACTAAAATGAACAAATTTGTCTCAATCAGAGTGCACGGTTGCACGTCCACTCAAAACATGGGTATCACTGTTGCAGAGATTGCATGAATTGCAAAACTTTTAACGCTTGTAATTTGTTGTTGCGTCGTTGCACGGGTTGCAAGATTCTGCAACTTTTGCAATTCTTACACCTTGCAAGGGTTTTGCAAGACAGCGAGAATACCCCTTTAGAGTTTCCACGTTATTTTGTTGTCAAGTACAACTTCCAGATATTTCGTGTGAGTTTTCGGGATGAGGCGAGTGTTGTTTATTCTTGGTGGAATCCATGATGGTATCTTGTACTTATTCGTAAACAATACCAGATCTGTTTTCTCTGCTTTTATATAGTAAGGCCGACTGAATTCGTCCATCTAAGTACCTATTTTAGTGTGTGTTAAAATTCTATTTTTCCATTAAAGAGCTTAATGTCGAAATGCATTTTCCCACTATAATTATGCTTATGTCATCCGCATAAGCTGTTATCTTCTACAACAAGATAACCCGATCGTTCTACAATTTAGTAGGTTGTCTATCCAGAGGTCGATTACTGGTGGTGTATCGATCGCGCGTTATCCGTTTATAATAGCCGTAGTTGACACATTGTTGAATGCGACTGAGATATCTAGGAAAGCCCCTAGTGCGAATTCATTGTTGTGAAGCGCTTTCTCTACATGCACTACTAGGTTGTGTAGTGCTGTCTCCACCGATTTTCCTTTCGTATATGCGTGCTGATTGGCTGCAAGCAGCGGCTGGTTTGTACCGTTTCTTTTATGCAGTTCTAACAGCTTCTCGAGTGCTTTGAGTAGAAAGTATGTTAAGCTTATTGGCCTCTAGTCCTTTCGATACAGATGGCTACTACAACCTGATTTTGGTATGAAGACCACCCTAGCTGTCCTCCAGGCTGCAGGCACGTAGTTAAGTCTGATACATTCTTTATATATTATCTCAAGCAATAGAACGACTTTAAAAGTGGTCGCTTTTAACATGGCTGTAAATATGCCGTCAGGTCCTGGGGATTTAAATTATGAGAAAGAATTTATAGCCAACTGGTATTATTAAGTTCTGCGGAGTGTATGACGGGATTTTCCAGACTCTCTCAGTCTCTCTTTGCGACGTAAGTGTTTGAGACTTCAGTACAACCTGGAAAATGTGCTTTTAGAAGCGCATCTAGAGATTCCTTACTGCCTTCCGTTCATTCGCCATTGTCTTTCCGGACGTGACTCTAAATAGAGAGCTGTTCTGAGAGCAGCTTCCTGACCTTACTGTATCTGTAGTTTTCTCAATGCTCGAGCAGAAGTCCTTCCATGAGAATCTTTTTGCTCGCCGGACATTGCTTTTGAAAAGTTTGAGCCTTCATTTTTATACCCCCATATTTCTTCCTGGTTGACTAATTTAGCCAGTTTGAAAAAATCCTTTAGGTCGCGTCTTTGCTCTGCAAGTTCAGGATTCCACCATGGTGGTTCGATTTTCCGCCTCGTTTTCGTGGGTTTACAAGAGGAGTGAGTCTTTAGGAATCCTTCGATGTCGGATTCTGTGTTTATGCGTTTTGCGGAGGGTAATCTAGTCTTACTGATTCCAGTTTGTATTGCTGGGGTTTCTGAAGATCTTATAAGTCGGAGTGTAGTTAAATTTAATATTAAAGCTAAAATATTTGTTGTCTGAGAAAAAAGGCTGTTCAAGCACCCTCCAATCTGTTACAAGAGTGTTAGTTTTTGACGTTAACGTTAGGTCTAATACGTTAGAGGAGGTAGAACCCACATATGTGGGTTCCTTACCTGTGTTAACTACGCTTAGGTTAGTTTCTAGAATAAAGTTAAGCATCGACTCATCTTGATCGATTATGTCAGGGCTTCGCCACACTGAGTGATGTGCGTTGGCATCTGTACCGATGACAATCACCTGTTTCTTGCTGCTGTTTGTATTTACCAGCCTGCGGAGCTCGTTTGGTGGTGCACTGTTGTCGTGCGCCATGTAGCAGGATGCGACCAGGATCGTCTCATTTACCTTGCTCTCTAGCGCCACAACTGTGAGATCATCAATGCTGTAATGAGACATTACTATAGATAAGTATAGTTGGCCTTGTTCTACCTACTGTTGGTGCGTAAAAAGTGTTGTGGTTGGATGCTTTTAAGCCGGAGACCACATTACCCGAGGCTACCCACGGCTCCTGCACTACTGCCTCCTTCCTCCAAAACGAGAAGGAGTTCTGCGCTCGCTAGTTTGCTTTTGTGCAGATTGATGACCTTCAGCTGCATTATGCTGAAGGCTCCTCCACGGGGTCCACTCGCTTGCTCGAACCTCCAGCGTCATCTGTATAGTCGAGACTGAGCTCCTGGGCGGCATCAGTTACTGTTCGCTGCGATGCCGAGGTCTTTTTCAACCTACCCGGTTGATGTCGCAATAAAAACTCTTAAGAGTGTTGCTGACATTTTTATAGATCTCTTTACAATTTCATCTTCCCACAGGCCTGAAAAAGTTCACAATAATTATTAATTTTTACATGATCTCCATGAATTGCATTCATTAGTTTAAGTTCAGTAACCAATTACTATAGTTGCATTAACTATTCATGAAATCAACGTACAAAATACACAAATTAAAAAAAAATATAACTAGAATCTTTCATGAGCCTAGTGCTTAAAGTTCATGAAATGTGTGTATAAAATATAAATCATAAATTCCATTAAAAATACAAATCACTCATAATTTGTTTGAATAAGGTTCATAAAATTCGTGTACAAATACGAGTAGAACAAGAACTGTTCATGAGATAAGTGAATAAAATGCATAAATCTATGTATACAAGAAAAACGTGAACTACTTTATGAGTTTAGTGATCGCATTTTATAAATTCCATGTATAAGTTCAAGTGCAGTAAGAATAGAACATAAGGTAAGAGTCAAAAATGCTTGAAAGTCATGCACTTATACATTGAAAGATTGAACTAATTTATGCATTTCATGTTATAACTAAAATGACTAGTGAAAACGCAGCCTAAAAGTTTTATTTTAAGATATATCTTTATAACTGACAAAAATACTGAACAATTTTTTCTTTTCTTTTCTATTTTCAGGTAAGTTTCTCACAATAAGTTAACTTTGTTAAACATGGACTTGGTAAGCAGTTTTTTATTTTTTAAATAATATCCTTAACATGTTTAACTGTAGATTTGTAAATGTGAAAAAAATTTGAAAACTAACTGAAGGGTGCTTTATAAAGCACTTGTTTTATTAACGAGTTTTAAAAACAAGGGTTGTTAATTCAGCTAAATACAAAAAATTTTTGCAAACAAGTGCAAAGATTTGAAATTTGAGAACAGGGTTGGTTTTGGGTGGGCAAGAAAAAAAAAAAGAATTCGCGAAATAAGGCACTGATTTCTGCCTGACTTAAGACTCGTCTGAACCATGCTCATATTACCATAGCAGTTAGCATGCAATTAACTCGAACTTAACTCATTGTAACTTGCTGACTTTTTTCGTTTTCAGCTTACAAAAAGCACAGGCAGATACAGAACTATCTGCTTACAAGTACAAGTCTTAGATACATTACTAATAGTCGTCAACGACTACACTGCCAAAACATAATTTATGTTTTTTTAATATATCGAATTACTTTTTCTTTTCTGACCGACCGACCCATCTAAGCTTTTAAGCATAATTTTTTTTTCGCAGAATTTGTTTAGAAAACGATACAAATATTTAAGAGCGTTTCAGTTGAAGATAATATATCTGAGCAGTATTCAACTAAATAGTTAGAAATTAAAAATGTAAATCTTGTTAAGTAAAAAGCAAAAAATTTAAAAAATAATATTGTTATCTATTTAGTGTTTTCAAAAAAATTAAAATTAGGTCAGTACTTCTAGATATTTGTCACAGCAAGTTCGTCCACATTTGCTTCAGGAATTGGGGATGGTGGTGTCCAGGGTACATAAACATTCTCAGTAGTGCTGGCGAGATCTACAGCAATTTTCGCTGTAGACGGTGTAGGTTCAGCTGTAGTCGATGACGTATCTGTAGCGACAGAAGATTCTGCTGTAGTTGAAGCAGTTGTTGACCATGGAGGAGTGCTGGTGGTCCATTTGTGTGTACTAGATGGACTCGTGCTGGTATCAGTTGGTTTTGATTCAACCATTGCTACAACGCCGTTTGATCCATCAAAACCATTCAAACATAATTGCAGAAATCTATAACTTCCTGTTGTGCTCTCAACATAGACACGTTCAGATTGACTACAACATTTTTCTTCTCTCAAACTGATAGTTCTATAGCTCTCCTGTACCATGATGGCAAAATCAGAAGCATTTGCTGAGATTGTATAGCTAGACTCCGTGTTATTTGAACCCTTTTGTTCAAAATTAAATATAAAAAAACCCGAATTAGTTATCACTTGCATTTCTTAACGTTCAATTCTTCAAAAACTCACCACTTCAGCATGACAGTTAAATAGCGCCAAGCTATTTTTCATCTTGTTACAGCGTGTTAATTTTTGGCATATGCCTTCTGCTTCCGTTATAATGCCCTGCCGTTCAATGGCCACCTCCATGTCGATAGTATTGCGTGCGTTTCGTGACTTTTCTAAACATGACCGATAATCCGCACTGTACTTTGAACCTATTCCATGCGATTTTTTTATATACTCGGCAAAACATTTCATTGGTCGCTCCGAATTACTGCCACTTAGATGCGCGTTCATTATAAGACGTGCTAGTCCCTCGCTGCTGGGTACATAAGGCATACCTCCGCGTAGTTGTGTTAATGCCAGCGCCATATTGGCGATCAGCAATACACCGATAATTAGCAATTTCGAAATGATTATCATGGCTCAGTTATTACTCGAAAGAGTTCGTCTTTTCGTTTTCAAATCTTTCACTTGAATGTACCTTAAAAAACTAGACAACCTTTATATATAGCAGTTGTCTTTTGATGCTGAAGAATTTGTTAGAAATCTAAAGATTCATAACATTTTTATCTGCGTTTTTTGCTTCGGTTTTCTTAATCATTGTTATCTTAAAAACAAATATGATGCAAAAAATTTTTGATATTTTGCTATAGGTAGTAGCCACTTAGGTATTAGCTATTGCAAGAAGTTAGATAGATTTCGCTATGGCGCTTATCTTAAGAAAAAATGTCATTTTTATGACAACTACTTGGCCAACTTTAGTAAACAAGTTGGCTTTTTTTTTGTTTCTTCTTACAGTTCTTACAAAGATAAGCAAAAAGCCGCAGCTCAACCACGCAATGTCTTTTAACAGATGTATGTCTTTTTATGACATCGATGGTGGCTAACAAACAATACAAGTTTACTCTCTTTTCTAATGTAAATTAGGTTCTATAAATGTTTAGTTATAGCTTATGTCTGTTGCAGTTTTTGATTTGTACTGTATTCTCGAGTATTTCCGGAAGACTACCCCAAGAGAAATTTTACTCTTGCACCGTTTAAGGAATATTTAAAAAAATGTTTCGATTCGAATTTATAACTAAATACTAAATATACTAAAGTATAGCTAAAAAAAGCTTGTGTTAGTTCAGACAAGGTCTTTGATAGTTTGGTGTCTGCTTGGATAACCCAAAGTTTTATTAGTTGATTTATCACATTTTATTTAAGTTTCATACAAGTTACTTGTATATTTTTTTTGAATGAAAATTTCAAAATATAAAGGAGGAGGAGGTCAATAAGGCCAAGTTTTGATCACCCTTATATTTGACAAAAACAAATGTTCTAAATAGTTAAGGGTTAATTTAGAGCCAATTCGACTGCAAATGGAACTGACCCACCATTTCTTAGGGTCATTCAAAGTCCAAAGAAGCTGTGAAATAAAATTCAACTTTTCTGAATGAAAAGGCTTGGACTTCGATTTAATATATACAATAACAGTAAGTACAGTCAACGTCCAGTAGTACGAATGATTTTTAATATGAATTTAAATATTTTTTGCATAAGAAACTCTGTAATACGAATAACGTTTTTTTTTTTTCATATAAGCTTGTTTTGACTTCTGTGAAGATAGCAAAAAATCTTCAGCCCAAATGTTTGTTCAATTCGCCGCAAATCAAAGTTGATGTTTGAATTCGCCGACTTCAAAAAATTAATTCTTGGATAATATTTTTATAAAATTTTTTAAAATAGAGGAATTAAATTGTAAATAATACATTCTTACTTAGTATTGGCATCAAACGTCCTTCATAGTGAAATGGTCACGTTATGAAAATTGAATGAATGGAAAGAGGACTTCTGTAATTAATTTTAAATAATTTTAAATTCTAATTTTTAAATTCTATTTGGATATGACAGACTAAAATGATCAGGGTAAGGGTTGTTATATCATGTTCGTTCGATAGATAATGAAATTAACTGAAGGATGATGTAATTATTATCAAATTCCACGATGACGTTAAAACAGTTAAATTTTTAAAAAACTTTAAAAAACTTCCTCAAAATACTTATGCTAAGAAAAATCTTGTCACCCTGACGTGTATTCATTTTCATTTGAATTATTCGATTCCCAATGGCAGGACTTTTGTTGGTACGGGTAGTTGGGTACTCCGACTATTATTTTCCTGAAAGTATCACAAATTCAGCATCATATTTCCACGGTACGAAATAAGTATATCGTTTAACTCTTGAGCAATGTTTCGAAAGATTGAATACTTACTTCTACAGTGGATGTTGTGTTGCCGAAATAGTGCAAATTTGATAAAAAAAAAATGTCGGTTGAGATAATGTACAAACCTCGTAAACTTTATTAACAAGAAAAACTGTCGTATTTGTGGCTGGCCAAATTCCCGTGTAGTCTAAGAGAAGCCAAGACTACTAATTTTTTTATTCAGTTGAAAAAAATTGAAGAAGTTTAAAGTGATAGTCATGCCGGGATTCGAACCCGGGACCTCTGGGTTGGCAGTCAAGCACACTTACCACTCAACTTCCGAGGCCACACAATTATAATTCCTCCACCATGCTTCAGAGTAGCTCTGATGCATTAAGGGTCAAACTCCTTTGACTTCGGGCAGTGGACATGTCTTTCACACCAGGAGAAACTCTATTAATTTGAGTTTTAAACAAAACTCCTTTCGATTCCCTCAGAATTTTTCTGTCAAATACCTGACGAACAAATTGACCCAACCTCACAAATAGCTCACTAGTTGCGTGCGCATTGCCAAAATCATAGTCTTCATCAATGCCCCACAATCTCAACTTGCAGTCACACTGAAGTTTCTTTAATGCAAGAATGTATTGAAAAAACTATGGCCAGTCAATAGGTCACGTCCAGCTGAAGCAAAAGCCGGACGACTATCCACAAACATATCCCTCTAGATGATCATCTAAATCTCACGCACTGATTGAGCATAGTCTACCACTCATGCTCACTAGGTAGTGCAAGAATTTTCAATTTTGATACCCAGGAACTCTAAATTTTGTGAGGTTCAAAAAAAAATAATAAAAAAAAAAAATCAACTTGGCCATTTCAGCCCTTGAAAGGACATTGACCGAGCTTCTTATGATCAATTGTGTTGTGTGTGTTATTAAATGATTGCACACAATTGACTGAGAACTGGACCTACATGTTTTATGCCGACTCCGAACGGCTAAAGTTCATGTTCTCAAGAAGCTTTACATGGCATTACGAGTATTTACTCTCTGAGGTTTGCCATTGTCTGCAGAGAGGTGGTGACCGATCGCCAACCGCCAACCGCCGCGACTGGGGATCGAACTCGGGCTCCGAGCATGCTAAGCCACACACTTAACCTGCATGCCACGGTCACCACCAAAAAAAAAAATTATTTTGAAAAAAAAAATTCGGAGTTTCGTTGGGTTAAGATGTGTCGCATTAGGATTATAGGTTGGAGAAAAGGGAAAAAATTAGACATTCATAAATACCCAAGTGTTGCCCCTAGAGGCGTGTGATAGTGAACCGATCCCCATTCAATTTTTTTTCCAAACATTTTTCGGCAACATACCTACCGCCTAGTACTATCCCCTACGGGGCTTCCAAACAAAATTTATGTTTTTAGGAAATTGAACCCAACCGCTCCCCGAGTGCGCCTAGAAGGGTAAAATGCGAGCCTGACCCCCATTTTTTTTTTCTTTGCAACATTATATATGAACATGCTAACCATCTACTGCCAACCCTTAAGGGGGGCTTCTATGTACATTTTTTATTTTTTTTTTAAATTTTTTTTATAAAATCGGCTTGCATCGCTCCCATGGTTACTTCCAAAAGGCTGAAATGAAAGACCGAGCCCATTGATTTTTCTTCCTCAAATTTATCGTGAGGATACCTAGCCCCTATCTCCACCGTGAATAAGAAATAAGTAATTTTGTTAGAAAATTTAAATCAAATCAATTTATTTTTGTCATGGGATACATATTTCTTTCGACTTTTGGCGACGAGCTATAGCAAAAATTATTTTTGTTCCTCATTTCGGCATAACTAACTGTTGTAGTCCCTTATTAATCTTACGCCTCTTTCGGCGGCGTCGCGTCGTTGACAACGTGTAGATTACGCAATATTTCTTGCGCGCTCAGTAATCTTCGCTGGATCGAAAAATGTGGTTTTCTCAGATGTGCCGCAATGGCTTAAATCTTTTTTCAATTCCTGATTCACTTTCTTTGATGCCAATTGAATCCTTTTTACACCTTTGAATGCAACAACATTAAATGGACGAGCACGTACTTGGTTTTCGTTGCCGCCGCTATTCCCGCTATCAGCTTCGTCATTTACGACATTATCTTTCTCTATAGTAATGTAGTATACATAGTATAGTATAGAGTATAGTATACATAATGTGACCAACCGTTCCGAAAAAATCTGAATCATTCCGAAATTTGCTCGGTCTATTCCGAAATATACCAAAATTTCCCTCAGATCAACAAAAAACAAAATATTATAATTAAGTCAAACAAAGAAAATTCCGTACGGCTGGCGGTAAATGACACAATCTTGAAAGGTGGCAACCAGAGAACAACTTGAGTGCATTAAAATGGCATGTCTCGTCAAAATACGAGCTACGAATGTGCCTTCTGCATTAAAATTTATGCGCAAACACATGTACCAATCGCTGTGGTACGAATGCCGGAGAGTACGAGCGATGACGAATACGAATGCCTACGAAACATGAATGTCCGACGAAGCCAGACATTCGAACATTTGCCAAAAGCAACGAATATTCATGCTTTTATGTTTATTCGCAGCAAGGAAAAACATTTTAACTGCAGTCTGTAGCAGCGATCAAAAACAAAAAAAAAAAAAATGAGAACGAGATAGGCCAAAAATAAATAAAATACTTATATGAAAAAAACAGAAAAGGCAGGATATCTCGAAAACGGAGCGAGATAGGCCAAAAATAACAACTTTTTACCGATTTCTAAGGGGGATGGTATAATCGAGACGCGTAGATAGAGGGGTCACACTATAGCAAAATATTGCACCAAAATATATGAAAAAACAGAAAAAGCGGGATATCTCAAAAACGGAGCGAGAAAGGGCAAAATATCAACATTTCAAGGCTTTCTAAGTGGTATGGTATTGTCGAGCCGCGTAGATAGAGGGCGTCACACTATATCAAAATATTGCACCAAAAATATTTAAAAAAAAAAAAAATGTTAAAAACGAGATAGGCCAAAAATAACCACTTTTTACCTAGAGTTAAAAAAACTATGAAAAGTAGCAGCAAACACTCGAGCTTCCAGCGAATCATTCGAATGTAAGCATTGTCTGGATGCTGCCTTTCGCATCGATTCGCAGTCGTCACACACTGCGCAAAGCACCAATCGTTGTTTATGAACTCGAATGGTATGCATGCATTTTTTTTGCGCGATTGTGGCTGACGACGATTGTTATTCGAGTGGCGAATGACGAATGGTCGCATGTAGTTCTCTGTTGGCAACCGCATACTTTTGGATGAGTCAATTGATTTGTGAACGCAGATTATAATCAGTGTTGCCGTTTTGGCTATTTATAGCCAAAAGTGGCTTTTTTTTAGCTCGTGATCAGTTTTGGCTAATTGGCGATTTTATTTTTCATTTGGTTATTTTTTTTACTCGGCTATGTTTTTGCATTCCGGCGAAAATTAATTTTTTATTTTACATATAACATTTGCAATTGCCTGAGAATCTCTTGGAAGATCAAGCAATTGCCTTTGAGCTCATCTGAGAATCATCCGGGTATCACCGACTGAAAGCTACTTATGCCGATTCGCCGGGAAGATTCGCCAATGAACCGCAGAGAGGAGTTATAAGAAATTCGCTGAAAAGGGTGGCAAACGAAGTCCATTTAAGAGTCCTCAGAAATTTTTTCCGAAGCATCGCTGTTCTGTCCGAATTCAATGAATTTTTTTGTGAATTTGTTTTTATTTCGCTTCGACATAATGCGACGTTGCTTTGAAACTATACTAGTTCAACTTTTCGATTAATTTTAACGATTTTTTAGAGCCCGCTTCATATCCCCATGATAGATTTTGAACATTTTTCAAAAATCCATCTTCCAACAATCGCCGAAATGAGCGATGGTAGATTATGAAAATTTTCGTGACTCGCGAAAAAACACTTGGGGGAATCACTGGTGCATCTCAAAATCCACTTCTCTGCCAATCGTCTTCCAAATGTTTGCTGAGAAATGATTTAAAATTTGTACGTGAGGGTGAATTCTCTCTTCATGTGAACACGACCTGCCAGTGATGCTAATTGGCAGCCGAGCGCAAGAATATCTAATTATTTGACATGTGACATCTCGAATCATGTGCCACATAAGAGTATGCAACAATGTTTGTAACTTTGATCATTAAAGTAATTGTGGTTTGTTTTCAAAAGTAAAATTAAGCAAGTCGGCATGGAAAAGTAAGTTGATATAGCAATCCGCCACACATAAAACATTCTTCACTTGTTTCACTTGATTTCACTTTTTCACCTACTTATATATCTCCCATTTCTGAACCAAGGCAGCCTTGACTGAATAGGTTCGACACCTGAAATCCTTGGTTCGAAGCTAAAAAAAAATGTAATACTTGTTTTACTTCCGAAAATGCAAACCTTATTTTATGAAGTTTTTTTTACTCTTATCAAGTAAAAAATAAATGAGCTTAGGTCCTGCTATATTAAAGACCCGTCTATTTAAAGGAAATATCTCCTAAATATTTTTAAAATATGCTCTTATTTTTTTAACATATAATTTTTTATAACATATTTAAAAACAAGCATGTTTGTAAATCTAGTTCCAGTTAAAAAACGGTACTATGTTGTACAAAAAACTAGTTAGTTAAAAAAGGTATGAATGTTATTTTTTTTCTTTTTTCTTATACAATTAAATAATCTTTTGGCTATTTTTTTACATTTTGGCTATTTTTATTTTGTGTTTTGGATATAAAAATAAATTTACTCCGGCAACACTGATTATAATATATTTCTCTTCTCTTGCGCATATTTACGAAAAATATAGGAAACTTCGGTAGAAAAGAGATAGTCTTATGTTGTCCTGCCTATGTCAAATTGAAGACAAAAACTTCCCCGGTTTCATGCGATCCAACAATACTTAAAAGCTTTGAACTGAATTACCACTTTTAATATTTTAAGCTGACAGCTTTGTCTTGTGTCTTGAGAAGACACAATCGACCATCGAGAAGACACAACTGCAAATCAATAAGCTGAAAAATATATTGTACCGATGCCAATCCTAGTACTAGTACTTCTTCTTCAAATATGGGTTTGTCAAACGCAGAAAATTGTGGATTTTTATGATTGATAGTTATGTACTTGCACTATTTTTCAAACTGTCTTTCATCCATCGATATATGTATCTTTTAAACTATATTAAAACCACAAAAGTTGTCAAAATGACGTATTGCATATCATTTCGAAATTTCGAACCAGTTTCCGGAATCCATTCCGAAATTTCACCAAAAGTAGTTGGTCTCATTAGGTATAAAGAATACATGAATTTTGATAGGGAGTTATGTCTATTTGTTTTGTATTTTAATATATATTTAAATATTAAAGGAGGTTTAGGGTATTCCATAGTCGGGCTAGAGCGACTTTAGACTTTCTTTACTTGTTTTTTTTTCGAAAATGCCTTCTTTCTGCCACAATATCTTATAAATTTTTTCTAAACACTGATGCTGATGTGTTATTGTTACTGTTTGACGTAATTAGGTTTTTTATGTTCTTGTCAGATAAAAGGATTAAATAATTTGTTAATTTAGACGGCAAACTTTTTGTAAATATTGTGTTTGGGCTTAAAGCCAGTCAGAAGAACTCATCCAATATTCGCCTTGAGCTATTAATTGGGTCAAATCAAAAACTTTAACTAAAGATATGAAACAGATTAAATGCTATAACAGTCTTGTTAATTTCTTGTAAGCTTTAACAGTATTCAATCTACACTCGTTCACTAACTACTTGACTAGTTCTGTAGGCACAAGCTACATATTTGTATAAACTGTGGTAATGCAATAAAGGGTAAAAGTACAAGAGCTAACCATTTATATTTCGGGACACAAAAAAACACACATGTATCATTGAAAATATTTTTATTATTTTACAAAATATTCTCCATTAAGATAAATACACTTTTACATGCCTCGAATCAAATTTTGAAGCACTTTTTCACTCTTTAAGAGGTACCTCCAAAACGCAACAGTTACTTCTTCTGGTGTCGAATATAGTTGACGACGTAATTTATTGGGTTTCAAATCAAGAGTTACAGACAAATAGTTGAATCAGACTTCGATAAAGCTTCAATATTCGCGAGATTTATTCTTTTTTTAAAAAAAATTCTATTATTTGTTTTGAAGTGCTTCATACTCGAACAAATTTTGTCAAACATATGTCATCTTGATCATCTTAGAACTGCCATACCATCTACTGTTGTTTGGATTCAGGCTCAAACGCATAGATTAAAGCTTTGTCAAAGCTTCGTTGAATACTGCTCCCACAAAGTAAACACTTATCAAGTATCTGTAGTTAGAGTTACATTTGAAGACACTAGTAAAAATATAGATGATTAGCTTCAAGCACTAAAACGCTCAAATTTTGGATTGCTCAACATTGGATTGTTAGCCATCCAACAAATGTTACGCTATTTACTTTATGGTTCATTAAAAATAATTTTTTTTTATTTGTCACCAAAGCCTTCTTCTTCTTCTAGTCTTTTAAAAATATTTCTTAATTTCTGTTTATATTCTTCTTGTTCTATATGATATTGCGACAAATTGAGTCAGTTGTACAAATATTAGTTTCATAAATAGAAAAACTGAGTGTTGATTTAAAAAAACAACAACAAAACATTAAAGATGTCATACTTTGATAAGATCTTTGGACCGAATTTTTAATCATGTTGATACAAAAGACTGAATTTATTTTAGAGTGACGTTTTTACTATTTTTGTTTTTTGTTAAATCTCTGTTACTCTATTGATATATTCTGCCTTTTTTAAAAAAAAAGTAATAATGTATTAAGTTTTTTATTATTTTTATATATATAAAATAAAAATCTTTTCAATCACCAAAAATAAGTATCAAAATATTAAAATAAATAAATCCTTAAATTCTTAAGCTTAGTCCAATATTAATGCCATGCGATGAACGTAAGACAAAATTGAACATAGGTTCCACAGCTGCGCCCAGTGGTAATAATTCATAATAGCGCAAAACCTTGGCAATCATGGTCTTCATTTCCAAAATAGCAAACTTTTGCCCAATACAATTTCTAGGTCCAGCACTAAACGGCACATAAGCAAATGTATTTCTACGCAAGTCATCCTTGAGTTCCGTTTCGAAACGTTCTGGCTTAAAAGATTCGGGTTCTGGAAATATTTCCGGATCGCGTTGTGTCCAAAATAGCACTAAATAAATGCTTGTGTTAGCGGGAATAATAACACCATTATCTAAAAGTAAAAACAAAAAAAAACATAGGGCGTGCTTGCTTGATTAAGCTCAAATTTCATCAATGTTTTGCTATCAACTGACCTAATTCTAAATCAGTGTCTGTTTTACGCCCTATAACGGGCACTGGAGGATATAGACGCATTGTTTCCTTAATAACACAATCCATATATTTGAGCTTATGTAGTTGTTCCATAGTTATCGGTGCAGACTTCTCTTCACCCATGACTGCTTGAATTTCTTCAATTAGCTTACGTTGCACTTCGGGATGTCGAGCAATGCTGTAGAGAGCGTGAGAAACACCACTTGTGGTAGTATCATCACCTTCAAACATAAAGGTATCCACCTCCTCACGTATATCTTCGTTGCTAAGGGGTTTGCCATCAATGCTGGCTTGGAGGAGAATGTCCAAAAGCGCCATCTTGGGTCTGCTGCCTATAATATCTGCATCGGCATCGCCTTGAAGAGAAGAAAATAAAGTTAACATTTTTTAACACATCAATATAAATTATAACAGAAAATTCTTCCTTGAGAATTGATTCCTTGATAGAGCCAGAATATCAAAGGATTTTTTAAATTATTGTATTAAATGTATGAAGTCGAAATACTTTAAGGATAATGTCAATTTTTCTGGACTTATGGCCAAAAAACCAATTTTGCCTACCTTTGTTCACTCTTTGGCCTAAAACATATCTGATTATTAACCGATTTTAAAAATTTAACCGGATCCTAAGACATATTTAGATAGGCAAAGTCGTTTTTTTACCGTAAGTCCAAATTTTGAGGGTGCCTCGGCAAATTTCAAGTAAAGAGCATTCTTAACTCAACCTAGCAGAAAACTAACATCCCAGGTATTTTGTTCTGTAGCACAGTGCTATCCATTCTTGAACAATTAATGCAGCAAAGTGTTATGTTTTGATCTTTTTGGTTCCTTCCGGAGCGCTTAAAAGAGTATATTGTGCATGACCTTGATTTATTTTTTAAAAATTTAAAAAAAATGTTCTATCACTAACCAAAATTTTTAATATCTTCAAGGTGGTATATTTTATTCTTTGAAATTTGACTTGTGGGGTGTATATTAGAGCAGATTGTGCATGACCTTGTAATTTTCTTAAAAAAATTCATAAAATTTATCTTTCTCTGACCGGCTCATGAGACCAACTAACCTTTATCATGCCTTTCAGTTGGTATTACTAAAACTATAAAATTCCACCAATGAGGTGCTTACATTCGAAGAGGTCTAGAATTATCTATAAGGATAGCTTTCAAGCCGGTTGTCAAAGTTGGCACATATGTTTGACATTTATGTATATTCAGTATACTTTGGAAAATTATCATGAAAAAACTCACACGGGAACAACGTTTGCAAATTGTAAAAATTTATTCTCATAATTCTCGCTCAGTAAGGCAAACTTACCGAATTCGATTCGAAACCGTTCTCAACAACTCAAAATTAACCCGTCCACTATATGAAAGATTTTGAGGAAAGACTGAGTCAAAAGCCTCAGAAAATGTTTATTCTAGTTTCTGAATTCAAATTTTATCAGCCTTTGTAATGTGAGTCGGAATTCATAAAAATTAGGCGTGAATACTTTGTTGAGAAGATTCTATAAAAAAAACAAATTATTTGTGAACACCACATAGTGTGGTCATCCCATACAAAATTCGAACAAAAAAGAAGGAAGAGACCAATTATTATGAGATATTGTATGCACTGATAAGTTTAAGCTACCTAAGCAAAATTTCTCAAATGGTTGAAGTCAGTAATTCAGTTCTTAGGGGGACCTTCCCTGGACCTCTGTTAATTTTAAACATGATTTTGTATATACTTCCATACGAAAGTTAGACGATCTTAACGAAACTTGGTCAGAAAGCTATACAACAAGAGATATAAGCGTTTACTAAAAATTGTTGATGGGAGGTACACAAAAAAGTTAGCCTATATTAACAAAACTCGGTCAAAAAGCAATTCAAATAAAATAATATATGTGTATAAAAATTGTTATATTTGATAAGACCTAGTGGCACCTCTCTTGGACCTACCCTTATTTTTAAATGATTTTGTATGGGTGGTACTTTTGTATGGGAAGAACATACAAAAGTAGGCCGATAGTGATGAAACTCGGTTAAAAGAATAGAAAAATAGAGTAATAGATGAATACTTAAAATAGTCGCAATCGATAGCGTCCTAGGAGTACCTCCTTTTTAACTCTATTAATTTTTTTATGTTTAATGGGAGGAAGATACGAAAGTAGGCCGATAGTAGCAAAACTCGGTAAAAAAAATGCACAAATAGAGTAATTGATGAATTCTAAAAATGGATAATATCGGTAGCATTCTAAAGGCTCAACCAAGTTATGCGTAAGCATACAAAAGCTAGAGAGCAAAAGAACGTACTTGCTCAGCAATATACTGCGTCGCCCAAGTTGTGCGTAAGCAATTTTTCGTTCAGTTTCTCAATTTTCGTTAACTTTTCAAAACTTGAGTGTGAGCGCTCGACACCGTATATTGCTAAGCAAAAAAGGGTTGCAACCTGTTTAATAAATAATTTAAATTTTGGTTTTAAACACTTATGTATCGAAATTGTATTAAAAGTCAGTAAAAAATATATGTTTTAGGCAGGATAAATTTATTAAGCTAGGTTTGTATTGAAATTGACCGCTATTTTCAATCATAAAGCATGGATGAATTTACCAACTTAAAAAAAATATTTTTTTATAATTTTAGTTGGCAATCTTTTTCGACAAAAACAAATTATTTTTTATTTGTCATTTCATTCGAATCGATTTATATTAAATTTTTTTTCATGCTTACTTCGTTTTTAATTAAGTATGGAAAAGTGTGTTTTTGAACTTTTGTATACTTTTCGTTGACTTCTCTCTGAAACTTTTGTAGGCTTACGCATAACTTGTTTGAGCCTTTAGGGTACCTCCTTTTGACCTCTTCTAAGTTTTCACATGATTTTATACCGGAGGAACATACACCAGTAGGCCGATATTAACGACACTCGCTCAGAAGGCTAGAAAAATAGAGTACTAGATGTATACTGAAAATGGTCGAAATCGATTTAAACGCATGGGCACCTCACTTGGACCTTCGTTAAGTTTTTACATAATTTTGTTGGGGAGGTACATACAAAAGTTGGTCAATCTTAACGAAACTCTGTCAGAAAGCTATACACACAAAACATAAAATATGAGTTGAAAATGGTCGAAATCGGTTAGACCCTTGGACTCTCGGATACCTCCTTTGGACCTCTATTAAGTTTTTTTCATGATTTTGTATGTGAGGCACATACAAAGTTGGCCAATCTTTACAAAACACGATCAATGTAATATATGTGTACTAAAAATGATGAAGTCGGTAATGTTCTAGAGATACCTCTCCTGGATCTATATACATTTTTTACATATTTTATATGAGATGAGCACCTTTGTCCCATAATTATTTCCACTTGTATATATATTAAATTTCTTCTTTCAGATCGATTTTAAATAAGTAGTTTTTATTGTGCCTTTTCATTGCTCTGGTATATATAATTAGCTGAAACACCCTGTGTTACTTAAACTCCTTTGTTGTATACCATAACTTTCTTGTTTAGGAATAGGTACGAATAATGTTTTTGGAACCAAAAATAATGTTTCAAATAGTATTAAAAAGGGTTTTTAAAGAAATCCAAGAATTCTTTTCTTTTAATTCCTTTTTAAACTTTGCTAAATTAACCCACGTTTTGAGCCTTCATCTTTTGTATTGAAAGAGACAGATGATATTTTAGAAATCAAAAGTTATTACTTAAAATTAAATTTAAAAAGTTTTCTTATAAATAAATTTTTTTTTTTGTATTGGTTTTTTGTCAAAAGAAACGAACATACTTCGAAAAAATTATCTTCCTTAGAAAAACATTTTAAAAGGTACTTTAGACCTAATGATTTCTTTTATATCTCACAAAATTACGAACCAGCTATGCTATATATCTGGCTTAATACCTTGTGTGACCAACTTGGCGGTTTAAGTGTGGGGCGTGCGAGCCGACGAATCTCGGTAAACCCGGGTTCGAATCACCATCGTACGCAAAAAGGTTTTTCAAAAGAAATAAATTTAACTGATCGGCGCTTATCTCTCTACAAGAAAGATAGAAAACAAGATAGCGCAAAGAGAGCATAAAAAAGTTGCACAGCTCTGCGCATCTCGTCACGAAATACCAACAGCTACCTGTTTCATATTTGTGTGATTGTATGTTTGCTTCATTGAGAGAGAACAAAATACAGCTGAATTGTGCATCAAATCGGTTGTGACCAGTGCTGCCAGGTGTCAGCTAAAAAAAATCCCCATTTTTGCATACAAAAAAAAAAAAAATTTCCCAGTTTTTTACTTTGAGTTTCCTCGTTTTTAAATTTAGAAAGAAGTATCATTTTAATGTAATAAAAATTAAATTATTTCATTTAATTATAACAAAAATAAAAACATAGATCAAATACGTACGTTTCCATTAAAAACATACAATAATTACAAGCGATATATTATCGATATTCGGGATAGAACCTTAAGGATCTGAGATAAACCTTAATATCATTGCAAAAATGGTCTAAATTTATTTTAAATATATACATTATTATTATGAAAACTTAAACATTCAGTTTTTATTTTAATTTTAAAACGTTTTTGAAACTTCATCAAAGATTTAGTTTCATCAAAGACTTCCGGATAGAGAGCTTTGATTAAGAGATATCTTTATTATTATTTTGTTTAAACCCTGCAGAAAAATGGACCAGATTTAGAATATTTCTGAAGTGGTTCCAAAAAGGGATAGTACTGGTCCCACTACAATACCGTTTTGCATTGAACGAACTGATGATTTTTACGTGTTGATGTCATATGAAAAGACAATTGTCCTTATAAACATTCCTTTTCCCTATATCTGTGCTAGTTCCATTATGAATGGTTTTTAACTGGTCCGTTTTGATACAGCCCAGAAGTGGTCATTTGTAAGCCCTATTATCAGCCTTATTTGAAACACGGGTTCGTACATTATAACTAATTAAATTATTATATAGTTATTATATAGTTTTATTTGTATATTTACCATTTACCACTTACTATTTTCATCGAATATGTTTGGGGAAAGATAAAAGAAGTGCGGAATCCTAGTAAAAAAATACGGGACCCAACACGTTTTGAGTTTTTGTTTTTTGATTTTGTTAGTGCCTGCTAACAAGAAAAACTAAGACTATAAAAATAAGTTCAAACTGTTCTATGCTGAGTGTCTTTTGTACTAGTTCCAAGCTAACTCCAATTTCACTAGAAATAAACTAGTTGGTTTTTCCAATTGTCTCCACATAACTGCTGGGAATAAACAACGAAAGCCCTTTCAGCACAACGAAGCCCTTTCAGCACAATCCGCTTTGGGGAATGCAAAAACTAAACGAAACTAATTTTATTTTTTTTGAAACATGGAAACGTGTTTGGGGACCAATGATGAAAATGTTTGTTTTTAACAGATTGGGTAAATAGGAATTGTCAAGCGGCAATAAGGAATTGTCTACAAGATGACATAAGAACTGATATATTTTGCTTCGACAAGGTAACTCTAAAATATAAAGCAAGGTACTTTACGTTTTATTTTTATTTTCCCCCGTTTATATCAATGTTTTCCCCGCCATCCCCATTTGAACGAAAAATCCCGAAAAACGAAGAAAATCCCGCCACCTGTCAGCTCTGGTTGTGACGTAGCACCTCATGCGCATTTCGCAATCTGTTATTTATCATTCTTGATCTCTCTACAGATTATGGCAAATCTCAGAGAGTAAACAGTGTCATGTAAAGCTTCTTGACAACATGAACTTTACACGTTCGGAGTCGGCATAAAACATCTAAGTCCAGTTCTCTGTCAATTGTGTACAAATATTTTAACACACACAACAAAATTGATCATAACTACCTCAATCAAAGTCCTTTGAAGAGATATAATGTCCGATTTGTTTTTTGTTTGTAACACAGTTTCAAACTTATTTTACAATCATAAAATCCTAAAAATTTCAAAACAAAAATCTACTCTCAAACTGCTCATTAAAATAGACTTCAAGTGAAGCTCTGAATAATAAAATGTTCTATATTATCGATTGTTCAAAGTTTAATTCTCTGAAATGCCTCACTCTATCAAGTCAAATACCGAAGTGGGGACAGTTCATATTTGTCGCCCCGTTCATTGTCAAATTCAAACTTACTCAATGGTCTGTAGGTGCCTTCAGCTTTTGACTTTTGTAGCGCTGCTCTGCGCTCTTCAATCACTTTTATGGTAAAATCATGCATAGTACGAATGCCGGCAATCATTTTTCGATACTCGCCGGGTGCTGTCAGACAAAACGACCAGTCATAGCGTTGACTAAACTTCAGCATACGATTGGCCTGAATGTAAACGACGCTATGTGGAGTGAATTTAAAACAATGTTTAACAATTTTAGTTTTTGTATGACTTAAGACAAAAGCACAATACCTTTTTAGCGCTTTGACGTAGCAGAAATCAGCATCGAGTTGTGCTTGAACTTTGACGCCCATGGCAGTCTCTGCGAATAAAAATTAAATGTCAAAGTTTTAAGCAGTTCCTCGCAAGTCGCCAACATACCGACCCGTTATCACATCCAAGGCAGCCAGACAAATGATGGGAAACAAATCCAACGCAGTCACACCATCGGCATGTTGCTTAAGACGCTCAACCAAGATGCTGCTCTGCTCATCAAAAATGCGCACATAATCTTCAAGAACATTGAAATGAAAAGCAGGTGTGAACACTTTACGGCGCTGATGCCATTTTCTATCCGCGCTCAGCAGCAAACCATCAGCCAGCCAAGGTCGCAGCATATCGTAGAGTTGACCTTTCTGCAACAATTTTGTGCTAGTCAGTATCGACTCAAAATGTCGCACATCCATGGTAAAGACTTGAGCTTCATTCAGAATCCAGAGGCGAAAAGTTTTGCCAAACTGCTGATGGCAGGTGCCAATATATTGTAGCAAAGCTGTTGAATAGAAAATGAACAAATCCAATATTTATTATTTTTTATATACTTTTAGCACAAATTCTGAAACTTACTCTCTGATTTGACGGCAATTGCATCCAGACCACAGCCTAGCAGAGGCAAGGTAGGAGGTCCCTTTAAACCGCTGCGTTTAAAAACT
This sequence comes from Tetanocera ferruginea, assembly GCA_958299015.1. Lineage (NCBI taxonomy): Eukaryota > Metazoa > Arthropoda > Insecta > Diptera > Sciomyzidae > Tetanocera > Tetanocera ferruginea. The sequence goes on from OY282644.1 coordinate 72,641,627, forward strand.
TCAACGCGACGAAACTTTTGCATGTAGTCCCAGTAGAGCAGCAACAACAAAGTCATCGCCGCTGTTATTAAAATCAGCAACATTTTGATTTAATTTCTGTTTTTTTTTTTAAATTTAATTTAAATTTCAATCGAGTTCTCCGCGTACTCTGAAGCTCAAGAGCTCAAGTGTGTCTAAATTGCGCGCTTCTCAAAGCAGCTGCTTGTATGCCGACTTACGCCAAAATTTGTTGTGCCGTTAAGCTGGGAGCTAGTGCCAAACAGGTTGGAGAAAACACAATTAAAAAAAAAAAACAAAAACAAAAACATTGCGTTAAATATTCACTCTCGCTTGTGACACTTTATAAAGGCGGCTGCACAGTGACCATTGATTATTATGCGTTGCGTTGCTTTCTCTCCTTAGTAAGAGGCACTTATTGTTAGTATGTAGTACTAGTTAGAACCAGTTTCTTATCAAGTATTTTATATTTTGTTTGCTGTTGTGCGAAGTGTAAGTAAGGGAGTGTAACGAATAAGACACAGTCGGAGCATTTCCCGCTCAGAATTATTGTAAAGAGCTCAGCAGATAAATCATACTGTATAAGCTCAAAAATATTGTAGAATTCTCGAAAGCGATTAAAAAAAACAAACAAATTAAACTTACATTTTGAGAATATTTCTCAATTAACTGCACTGAAAAAAAAGTTTCTAGGAATATGATAAAAAAGTCATCATATTAAGAGAAAACCGGTATCGAATTTGCTCCAGAGAATGCTTTTCTCTAAATGTAATCCTAAAAAATCTCTCAAAATGATAAAAAGCTTCTATGAAAAACAGATATATATAAAAATAAATCATTTTTAGAAAAGAATACTTTTTAGTTTTGAGAAAAGATTTGTTTTTATTGAAGAAAATACTTTTCATAGAGAATTTTTTATCAAAATATAGGAAAAATTATTAATTTTCAATAAATTTTTCTCTATAAATGAGCATTTTTTTGTGCGAGAAAAATACTTATCATTATAGAGATATGAAATATTTCCATTTCCTATAAGTGAAGAAATATTTCTTCGAAAATGTAAAATTTTATTCTAATTGAAGAAAATGTTATTTGAAAAAGAGAAAATTGCTTTTTAGAAAAAAAAAATTTTTTATCGTAGAAAGATATGCAGTTTTTCTAAATAAATATATTAGGTTTCAAACCCATTGGTACCGTAGAGTAGAAAAAAAATCAATTCAACTGAAACCAACGAAAACAAATGTGAAATATTCCATTAAAAAATTGATAAAAAAATAAAAAAACATATAAATATTCTTAGAGAAAAATTATAAAGTTTTGATTGGTCATAAAATTCCTCATAAAATAATGGTCATAATGGTCATAAAGCAATAAAAATAAGTCACGAAAATTGCTTTTTTATATCATTATGAGTCAAATTTATCCTTAACAAAACTGTGTCAATTATGAATGGCATCGGTAAAGTGGTTTCATTGATATTCCAAATAATTTTTTAAAAACTTGATGCAAAAAATAAGTTTCAAGCATTCCACTAAATTTTTCGTATTGATAAAAAAAAATTTGATAGATGCGTTTTTTTTTTCGTTTAACAAATTTGTACATTTGGAAAAGTAGTTTTTACGCTATCAAAAGAAATATTTTGAAAAAATTACTTTTTCACGTCAATATGCAAGTCAAGAATGTACTTCGAATTCATAAAAATCAATAAAAAAACTCTAAAAAGTTACATTTTGATCTCAAAAATAAAGTTTCAATAGAGAAAATAAGCTATTGCCATAAAAAATTCATGAAAAATTAAAGTCAGGAGACCCACTCTTATCTATAAGGTTTATAGTCCTTTTCCTGGCTGATCTGAAATTTCTGAGATTTGACTGAAAACTTATAATCATAGCAAACGGCGAATAGTTATATTTCAAAATTCCTCAAATCCTATGGACAGGATAATACCTGTATCAAAAAAAAATATTTTTACCTCTCAAAATATGAAAATATAATTATTAAGGATGTTTTGCTCCGAACATTTATACTTTAGAAAAAACGAATTCCAACATTTTTTTTGATTAAAATTTTATAATTTTATGTAATAATTGTCGAATCGAAGTACGTTATTTTGGGTTCATCATCTTGCATATCATAATTTTCTTCACACAAAGAAAAAAATATATTTTAAAATTACTTCCTATAAAATTTGATTAATACATGTACCATGTACAAAAGTGGACTAAATCTAAAATTTTTGATCAAAAATCAAGTTTTACCTATTTCGGATATGGGTCATTTAACTGCATTATTAGTTTTTTAAGTTTTAGGTACGTCTTCATACAAAATCTTTTGTTGAAAATTTTGCCTCCAAAAGAGGATTGTTCAGGTTGCGGCTTTTAATTCATATTTGATTGGCTTTTTTGGCAAGATTTCTTTGGAAAAATTTCTTTGATAAGAAATTTACAAATTTTATTTCTTGTAATATATTCAATTCTCTATTCAAAGATACTTAAAACATAAACATATCTCTTAAAAGAAAAAAGTTGACTGTACTAAAAAAATTACACTTATTTGAAAACATATGGAGGTAGAATAAAATATCATTAAATAATATCATTGTTTTTTATAAGTATAATTTTTTTAGTACAGTCAACTTTTTTATTTTTAGAGATATGTTTTAAGTGTCATTGAAAAGAGAATTAAATAAATTACAAGATTTATTACGAAAAAAATTTATTTATTACGTGAAGTTCGGATAAATTTTAACTCAAAATTGAAATTTAGTAGCTTCCACCGATTGATTTCATCTTCAGACGAGCACAGCTCAGGAACGGTTAAGTCGGTGGGGTTTGTTGATATACCGTTAGAAAGATGATTTTATTACCTTTACAATGAGCTCTCAAAATAAGTTTTCTGTGAGTTATTTTTGTGATAGAAACCATAATTGAATCTGAATCATGAAATACTAATTAACAGTGAAGCTCCTAAGAGTGTGAAAATAAACCCCCCCCCCCCTTTCGTACGATTTTTTGCTCAACTCAAATCATCTGTCACCTCCGTAAAAAGTTGCACTCAGTTGCGGGACACCCTGCATATGCTTCTCTTACTAGAATGAGTTAACTTTGGAAATTCCAATTTTTATGGTGTCGTGTGTCTACAAAAATACAAATTTTGAGAAATTATTTTAGATTATACTTAATTCAAGTGTTCTCTCTCGACGTATTTATTTTTGTTTTTTCTACACATTGAAAAATTTTTCTTTTAATTTTGGCCGCACTCGTTACACTGTGCGGCCCTGATACAAAAGAAATATGAAGATACACAAAAAAAATATCGTTAGTAGGCTTAAGGATAGCAACAATTGTTGTTACCCAAAGGTTATTATTTTTTTCTTTTGTAACAGGACTTGCTCTCATATTGATAGCATCGCTCTCACAACTGACCTTCGAAAAAGTGCTTCGCTTCCATACTATATTAACGAAACAAGAAAAAAAAAAACGCTTATAATAAAATGAAATTTATGTTAATTTCTTGAGTTCTCGCAAACATTTTTATTCATTCATTAACTTTTTTTTGTTTTCGTTTTAATATGTACACCTTTATGGAATGCTTAAAAGAAACGAAGAATATAAATTAATTTATTTTAATCACATATTGAATTGAATTTACTATTGGTTCAAATACTGGCTTCCAGACACTGTGGTCAAAACTGACATCCATTAGGCAAATTTATTTTATACTCATTTAAGTAATGGATAAGAATTACTTCATCATGGAGATAGCCTAGTTAGGTTGCAAGCAATAGAAGCTCACCCACCAAAATAAATGGATATATTTATATATCAAGATGTAAACTTATAAGAATCGCGAAAATTTCCTACCAAAATGATGGAAGGTTATTTGAATGACGAATTTTTTTGTAGGATGTAAACGTCTTGGATGTAAACGTCTGGTGGTGACCGTGGTATGCAGGTTAAGTGTGTGGCTTAGCATTTTTGGAGCCCGAGTTCGATCCCCAGTCGCGGCGAAAAGTTTTTTCAATAAAAAAATTTTTCTGTTCGGTCACCACCTCTCTGCAGACAATGGCAAACCTCAGAGAGTAAATAATGCCATGAAAAGCGTCTTGAGAATGTGAACTTTAGCCGTTCGGAGTCGGCATAAAACATGTAGGTCCAGTTCTCAGTCAATTGTGTGCAAACATTTAATAACACACACAACACAATTGATCATAAGAAGCTAATTTTAAAGTATATTTTTTTTCTCAGTGCACAGAAACCAAACCTGGCAATGAATGTGAAAAATGAAAAGTAGTCATTATAGAGTCTTCAGAGTCTTAATCGGACAAAAATCGATGATTCTTGGACAAATTAGTTCCATAGGAGTTATCTTTATATAAAGCTATATCTAATGTCACGCTTCTCGAGGATAGGAGAATTCTTATACCTACCAAATACATAAACAAAATTTCATACAAATTGGTCCAGCCGTTCCAGACTTCCCTAACTCGAACTTCTCTAACTCGAAATTCTCTAAAACTCGAAGTACTATTCGTGATTTCTCGATGCATTTTTCTTAGCTTTTCATCTCTATAACTCGAATTTTCCATAACTCGAAGTGAAATTCCGATCCCTTGACGTTTCGAGTTAAGGAGCTTTCACTGTAGATAGAAAAAACTTTGCACTAAGACTATATTTAAAACATGCTAAAACAAATAAATTTCTTAATATTTCAAGGTTTCTTTGACAAAAAGCTATGATTTTATTGTACCCAAAAAGTTCAAATGCCCCATTTATTTTCAAATTGAGTCTACGTGTAACTTATAAGTAGAATCATAAAATTTTTCAAAGCACTCCACAGAGCTTAAAAAATGCAAATAACTTAACTAGCTCCATAAGTTATCCTATAGGATATATGTATAATCCTATAATCCTATAGGCAAACCTATTAGTCATAGAGTTTTGTGAAAAGAGCCATTAAAACCTTAATTTAATTTGCTAAAATTCGTTAAAATTTTTCAGTTCTCTGTGTTGAACATTGATTTTTGGTGGGTTTTTGGATCCCTGATTGCAATCCAGTACTTATTTTTTGTAAATTTTACTACTAGGGGTAGAAAGTTTCAGAATATGTCTTAATATGTCATACAAATCGTCAGTGATGAGAGTAAACAAACCCTTCGTAAAATAGTAATTTTTCAATTCTAAAAATGAATTTATCATAAGTGACCTAAAGAACCCCAGTAACAATTTAAACTATTTATTTCACTTCTTGTCTTATTGCTCCAAAGCTGCCGACGCGTTCTATCTTTGCCTAGCCTTCCTTACAAATTTCGATACTATCGGCCTATTTTTATACCCCCACGCATTCTGCGTAAGGGGTATATTAATTTTGTATATCGTAATGAAAGGTCAAGTTCGAGAATGGGTTAAATCGGATGAAAACCACGCCTACCTCCCATACAACCCAAAAATTGAAAACTCTACAAAGAAGCTACTATTTAAGCTAAAATACTGAAATTTGGTATATGTGTATTCTATATCAAAACTCAGATGTCTTAGAAAAATGGGCGTCATCCACTCACTAACACACCCACCTCCCATACAACCCCAAAATTGAAAAATCTATAAAGAGGCTAATATTAAAGTTATAAGACGGAAACTCGGTATTTGTGTATTCAATGTCAAAACTGGGGTGTGTTAGAAAAATGGGCGTCATCCACCCACTAGCACGCCCACCTCCCATACAACCCCAAAATTTAACAATCTATTAAGAGGCTAATATTAAAGTTACAAGATGAAAACTCGGTATTTGTGTAATTAATGTCAAAACTGAGGTGTGTTATAAAATTGGGCGTCATCCACCCATTAACACGCCCATCTCCCATACAACCCCAAAATTGAAAAATCTATAAAGAGGCTAACATTACAGTTATGAGACGGAAACTCGGTATTTGTGTATTCAATGTCAAAACTAAGGTGTGTTAGAAAAATGGGCGTCATCCACCCACTAGCACGCCCACCTCCATACAACCCCAAAATTTAACAATCTATTAAGAGGCTAATATTAAAGATACAAGACAGAAACTCGGTATTTGTGTATTCTATGTCAAAACTGAGATATGCTAGAAAAATGGGCGTCATACAAAATTTACATTTACAATTTATTCCCATACAACCCCAAAATTTAAAACTTTATAAAAAGGCTTATATTTAAGCTGCAGAAAAACAATTTGATATGTATGTTTTTTAGACAAATAAAAATAACTAAATCTTCTAAAATCTCATACAAAAAGCTCTCCAATTTAATATTCTTCCACCCTTAAGAATCGGCCGAGGGGGTATTTTAACTTCGGCCAAGTCGAAGATATACCTTACTAGTTTTTTTATGAACCTTCCATCACAACATGAACAAAAACGAGTAAAAACTTAATAGAGGTCCAAGGAAAGTAGCCAGGCTCCTACCGATTTCGACTATTTTCATTATTTATCTTGTACTCTATTTGTCTAGCCTTTTGACCGAGTTTTTTTAAGATCAGTCTACTTTTGTATGAACTTACCATACAAAATCATTTCAATGCCAGATATGAATTTCATAAATGTTAGGGAACAGCTCAGTTTTAATTTACACGAAAAGACAGGTTTACGAATAAAAAACTTACAAAATTACGCCACTTGATAAATGACGACTGAATGTCATTGCAAAAAATTTAATAATTTTTTACAGTGCAAATTTTCAATACTTAGTTAAAACAGTCTATATTAGTGTTGCCTTATGTTGAGTTTTTCACGGGACATCCCGTAGTTTGCATGATAATTATATTGCTCCGATGGAACACGATTTGTCCCTTATTTTCAAAAAATTTTGATAAATGATATTCAAATATGAACTGAAACTTTCAGAAAAGTAGTGTAAGCGAACCATTATTTGGAACTATAATAAAATCATTCTCATTCTTTTATTCGTAAAATCACTAAAAATTAAAATATCACATTTCAAAAATGATTTTCAGCTAAAAATATTTTTATAACACATTTTATAAAATGATTAATTCTGTGAAGATCGCCCAAAAATTTCAGAAAAACTGTTTGCTTAAATCGCCGCAAACCATGCCTAAGATTTGAATTTGCAGCAAATATCAAAGTTGTTGTAAAATAAAATGTTCACAACCTTTTGTAAAACCATGGAATTAATTTGAATTGTTTGAATCTTTATCCTATTGATCGTAGAAAACGTGCTTCCAATGGCAAATTTTCACTAGACGACAGGGATGATATTTTGAGTGGTACTTTTTTGAGTACTATTGACTCTACAAAAGTACCCGAGTACCTTCTTGCCGCAAAAAGTACTTTGGTATATTAAAGAATTTTACTTGAAATTTTGTCAAGAGTTAAAAAAACTAATTTTGAAAATTAAGTCATAAGCTTATTGCCAAAATTCTCGCCCAATCACGAATTATTTGCCGTTGATTTTAGAAATGCTTCCAGAACAAGAACTTTTAAAAGAAAAAGTTAAAAATTTTCATTTAAATTCGCAATATCTTTGGTCACGCGGCAAAGATTTGAAAGTTTTTGGACCAGATAGTAAGATATTCTTCAGTACTTCCAACCATTTCTTTATTTGTAACCGCTGCACCAGCTTATATTTTTACGAAATACATGGTTTTTCAAAATGGTTTAGCTCACTGGCGGCTATCGCCAAGTTGTGGCGAATAAAAAATGTGGTGTATTCGTCTTAGAATTGATCAAGGTTCCTTTTAAGTTAGTGGCAATGACAAATTTTGTATTGTCCCATAGAGGTCGAGGCACCCTAATATACATATACATATTTAACGGGTTCTGAAAGAAATCCTGATTATTTATTGTTCCTTTATGTGATAAATATAATAACATTTAAAAAAAAGTATTAGTTTTAATTTATGAATTTATTCACATATCATTACTTAATAAAAAGTACCCAAAACAAGTAATAAAGTACTCTCGAAAATGATCCGATATTATCACTGCCAGACGAGTCAATAGTAATTTTGAAAAAAAAATTATTTTTGTATGAAGTCCGACAAAATATGAAGTCTACGCCCTAAGACTAGTCTCAAAACAAAAGTTCTCATTTTGCATGTTTGATATGTAGTACCTGATGAGAAAAAAAATGCAAAATTGTAATGCAATGTGCTTGAAAATAAGCTGATGATATCTTATTACTTCGTGAAAAAGTTTGGATTTGTATTTGTATCTCCTGTTTTAGAAGCTGAGAAATCGTTGTCACAGTTTTGGTGTCGAAAAATTTGAGTTCAAATTTCGTTGAGCTTAAAACACGAGATAGAAGCCAAAAAATCAAAACCATACTTAATAATATGAATGTAGTTACATGCATTTTCCAAAAAACCTCTTCCAAAATAATTGTTTTTCACAACCCACTAGGGAAATTTGGTACTATTGTGAGGCTAAAAGTAAATTTTTCAACTTACTTGAATCTATTAATTTTTGGTTTCATCTTACAGGGAATACTCCAAAGCATATAAATGTAAACTCTTTTTTCAAATAAAATGAGGTAAAAATATATTTTTTGTACCTAGATTTTTAGTTCGTGTTCAAATGCATGTACTTTAAATCTAACAGCGTCTTTTAAAAACTAAAAAAAGGAAAAATAGTAATGGTTAGGTTAAAATTTATCAAGTAAAAAAATTGTATTAAATTGAACGGTTATCTTAGAAAGTGAATTTATTATAAGCAGGTTGCTTATTGAGAAAAATTGTTTAATTTTAAAACAAAACTTTACTTAAAGTTTAAAAAAAAAAAGTTCAAAAGAGTTCAAGAAAAACTCATCATACATTGATGGAGCAATCATTTATGTGATGTCGCCACAACATCTTATATTGCGATTTCGTGCGATATTAAAAAACATCGCATTTTTCTTAGGTAAAAATAACAACTTTTATTGAACTCTTTACCTCCTACCTGTATATTGTAAGCATGATACTTCTGACCCAAGTACTGGATCAAGATTGAAGTTGATAATTTGGTACTACTATCCCCACTTATAGAAAAAGTGGGCGTGGCTAGTCTATTTTTGTTGGACAAGCTAACTACCTCTTAATTAAGTGCTGGGCCAAGATTTAAGTTGATACTTCAATTTTTTTGAATTTTGGCCACAAAATAGTTTAAAATTTCCTAGTGCAACCGTTCAAATGAAAAATTATCCTTAATTTATTTGATATATTACTTTAAGCAACTTCAAAAACGCAATGGTTAGAATCCGAATTTTCATTATTTTTATCTACATAGGTGCTGTGTGCAATTCATTGTTCACCATAATAAATAATTTTCCCAAACTAAAAATTACCCAATCCAGCTCGTTACTACAAGTAGCTTAACCTCCCGCCGGACTTCAATCCTCTAATTAAAAAACCATTTTCATTTCTTTCTAATTTGTATGACTAAAAACACAATTCACACCGCAGCTGCTGCAGAGTTCTTTCTCGCCAAAGCAATCTACCCATCGCAAATAATTAATCATATCGCATAGTAGCTCACACACCCACTTCAAAAAACATCCCTCAAGAAAAACCGTGCACAAACAAAGCAAATCAAATTTAAGAACAAAACATGTACACGAAAAACTCCAAAAACACGTAAATCTCATCCCGGATGATTGCAATGCTAATACTTTTGCCTAAAGGAAAAAAAACAATAAAGCAGTTAAGGAATATTCTCCGAAAACAAGCTCAGGATTCTTTCTCAACGTCAATGCATAAAAAAGGTCTCCCAAAATCACAAGAAAATAAAAAAAAGAGAACGAGTACTTTTACGTTTTTGTTTTGACGGTTGCGGTTCGTTACGCAGGCAACCGGCTTATTTGTGTTAGACAAAAGACGAGACAAAACTTAAAACCATAACACGGTGGAGCATGGGGCGGTTAAGGGTCGATGCACAAATTTAAGGGTGATTTTCTATAATCGAGCGCGATAAGAACTGTGCATGTAAGACTGATAGACAGAAGCAGAGAGAGGAAGAGAGAGAATGGGAGATGAGCAAGTAAAAGGGAAAAGTTGAATGTGCGCCGTGACAACACGTGTTTTCCGCATTGAAATGCCGGTGAATGAGTCAACCGAAATGTTCTGTTCAATTCAGAATTTCAATTTTGATGGAAAGAGTGTCCAACATGTTGCTATAAAATGCAGCGCAAGGATTTGGTATTATCGACTGGTATGACAGAAATGTTGAAAGTTTAAATTTCAGATTGAAGAGAATGAGTAAATTTAAATAGAGAACGAAGCGATGTAATTGAAACGTCAAATGAATTTCCGCTGTTAAATATACACACATTAAGATGATGTGGTTATTAAAAAATAAAATTATATGTGGGGAAGAAGAATGTGCCGCCAGGAAAGAAAGAAGAGAGTAAGAGAAGAGAAAAAATTGAAATTTTTTCAAAGAGATAGAAATTTGAATTCAAAAGGTGATGATAGTGATTTAATGAATAACAAAATTTAATAAAAAGAATTTATAACGCATAATAATGAATTATAAAAAGTGAATCATCCGGCCTCAGTATTCCAGTAGTAAGCATGCCCATTAGCTAATCCAGAGGTCCCGAGTTCGAAACTCGGTCTGGATATGGTACTTCATTTCCCCTTTCCACATTTCTAATCATTTGATATTATTAATTCATCAAAATGTATGGTTTTAATAGCTGTCAGGCGCAAACGAAGGGGGTTTTGTGGGAAATGAAGGAAAATATAATGTATAAGGCAAAACGATTAAAGATTTGAGTGAAAATACTTAGAGCAGAAAAAATCTCTATGAAAACAATTAACAAAAATAAAAGAATCTTAAAACACAGTATTCAATATTCATCTTAAAGAATTCCAGTCTAAAATCAAATGAAAGACAAATAAAATTTTTAAAGCAAAACGATAAAAATTATGAAGTATTTTTTATCAGTTGTATTATTTAAAGCTATTTTTTGTTGGGTTATACATATACTGTTTTGATAATTATCGCTAAATATTTGAAGAAAGCACTAGTTAGAAAGGTATTGCCACAAAATCAAAAAGTACTAAATCAAAAACTATCTCGGAAGTCGATTGGAAATGGTGTTTGACTACCATTCCAGGTACCGCGTTGAATTCCGAGATGACATATTGTTACACTGTAATCAACTGAAATTCCAAACGACTATATATACGACTTTTAAGGATGTAATGATGGTAGAGAAGTTTGAGGATGGGAACACTAACGCAAAACTAACATTTTCACCAAAAACATGACAAATCCACAATACTGTAAGATTTTACAGGTATGTACAAAAGAGCGGGCCAATTTGTATGGGTGAAAAAACTAAAAAAATCGTAGGCGTGGAAAATATTCTGACCAGGTTTGCCCAAGAAACCATTGGTCTAAAATTGATTGCGTCCCTCCGGTTTCTTGAGAACAAATATATACAAACATCCAAAAAACATGTATTAGGCTAAAAATTTCTTGGTTTTCAGTAAAAAGTTTTCATTGAATGTTCTCATTTGAGAAAAATTTTATCATATTTTCATATTTGATCAAAATTTCAAAGGGGTTATATTATGAATCTATTGAAAAACCGAAGTCAAATAAAAAAAAATATTCTATAATTCAAATTAAAATTAAAAGCGATAAAATACAAAAAATGCAAGAAATAAATAAATTCATCCAAAAAAAATAAATAGTAAAATAATCAAAACAAAATAAAGTAAAAGTAACTAAAAGTTTTATAGAAAAATAACAAAAATAATCCAGCTAAACTCAATGTAAAATTGAAAAGATTGTTTAAGGAAGTCCTGTTTGCTTTCAAGTCGTGAAATTTTTCTTCGACTATCTGCTGTCACAACTATAGCTGCCTCCATAACTGTTAATTTTTTTCAACAACTCGTCGAACACTGGCCAAAAGTTAAACATTACTCTCAGTTCCTTGGAATTGGAATTTTTAGATCAAGTTTTCTTATTTTGTTATTTATTTACAAACTTTCATCACAACATAATATTTTCTAACAAGTGAAATTAAATACAATAGATCTCACGAAATTCAAAATTAAATAATGAAAAGATAATAGCAAATCTAGCTTTCACATATTGTTCTTCTATTTTAAATAAATTTTCAAAACATTTTTTTAAACTTACAATGAAATCTTTTTTATTTTTTTTAACATTTTTTTATTTTTTTGTTGACACGTGAAATTTATAAAAAATTTATATTTTTGAAATTTATGTTCGAAACCTTACTACTAAAATCACTAAAACCTCATTAGAGTACTTTTTTGGTTTCAATTTCTTCACATTTTGTAGCAAAACTCAAATTCAAACTTTTTATCGAAAAACCTGAGGCTCGAAATCGATTTTAAGCTTGTTGTTTTTTGGTAAAAGATGGTCAGAATTTTCCGAAAAACAATTTCCGCGCCTACGATTTTTTGAAAACAAAAATTGACGCGGCCTTGAGGCTACAAAGACTCAAAACTTCTGCAATTAACCCATTTGGATAGAAAAATACCCATGAAAATAATTTTTTTCAAAAAATCACTTAAAAGTTTGGGCAAGAAATATCGCAATACGGTGGATGGTTAGTTTAGGTTAGATAAGATTAGGTTAGGGATGGTGAGGTAATAGATGGTTAGGGATGGTTAGATAATAGATCAAAATTTCGTAGATTACTAGATGTATTCTTGAAATTCTGCCATTTGACTAGAGTTACCAGACTAGGAAAATCATGAATTTCCAGTGGTGGAAATAGCGGCAGTGGAAAGCATAAAATATAGAAACTAAATCAAAATACAACCGAAGTATTTCTATCACGACGGCCTAATGGGTTCAAAAATACTCTATGAATATCTCAGCAACGCATTAAGATATGGAGCTGGATATTTGTTTTTTATCATTTTGAATCAATTGATCGTGTATGAAATTTTATCAAAATGTTATGAGCTGATCTGGTTGCAGTCAGAAATGGGTTTATAAAGCTGGGCAGACTGGGTTAATAAATAGTCTACCTCTTTTAAGTGTTCATCGGGGTCTAGAAGATAATATTGAGAACATTTCAAGTGCAATGTTCCAAAATAAAAAATATATAAACATTTTTCTCAAAATGTTCTCAAATATTTCAAATTAGTCTGAAAATAAAAACTTAAAATCTCCAAAATATTTTTCCTGGGTTTGCGCCTGATAGCTGTATTGAGTGAATTAAAGGCATAACACCTCAGAGCCTCAGATCCAAATTCTCATGTTATTGTAACTTTTCGCCTCGCATAACATATTCCACACTTATTTTACTTGACTTGCCTTTCTTTCAAACTAATGTCTCACCCCATTTTCGAACCTTAACGGTAAAGATCTAATACCTGAAATTATTTATATGAAAATTACCTTTAAACCGACCCTTAAATATAAAAAATTAGTACCTTGATCAATATTTTTTTTATGAAATATTCAGTTTTTGATTTAACGAAATAATTTCCAATGAATTCTTAATCATGTAAATTTTTTCAAAATCTAGTTTTGTTGTCAAATTCCAGTTCCGTATCACTGGAAAAATTATTCCTACATGTTTGCTTTGCTCTTCAATGAAAAAATTGTTGCAAATATTCCTATAAATTTCTTCCACTAATGCTCATTCAACGCACTAGCATTGTTTAGCCGCTGTGCAATTACCTAGATAACCACATTAAGCCGATAATCCAATCAATTGAGCGACATTAATTCGATTTGCGCACAACAGCAGCTTTTAATTAAACTTTAAACAGAGAGATAAAAGAAAACAAGCACCATAAATTAACGAACGCCACCCAAGGCCAACAAGTTTGATTCCAAGCAATTAGTTCTTCAAGGCTTAAATATATAGCTTTAACTTTTACATCCTTAAAAGTTGAATGAGCTTTAAGACACTTTCAGGCACTTGAAAGTATTTCTTGCTAGCTTGTCGCTGCTGTAAGGAAAAGTAAATGAATTTTCGACTTCAACTATAACTCTTGGAGTTATCATAACAGCAATAGCGCGGTTGCGGACAATTACCGCTCAACAAATAAGTACTAGTCAGTCGTCTTGGTCTGCTCAAGCAATAAGAATTTCAAAGCAGCAAGTGTTGAAAAAGCACTACTTAAAAGTTCATTGTCTATCAGTACTTCAGTTCTTGTCCCTCTTAAACGTCTTCTCCATCTATTCTCTGTCCGCCCATATGTCTGTTTGTTAATCTTGCTATCCGGTGTTGTCGTAAGTAAGCAGAACGTATGTGTAGCAAAAAAATGTAAACTCGGTAGTAGCTTGTGTTCACATGACATGTTGGCAACATTGTTGAGTCATTGTCAACGTTGGTTCATATTTTCCGGTTTAACAAATTCTCAAGTTTATAAAAGTTTAATGAAACTTGCTTGCAGTGTTCTTTGAATTCAACAATGAAAATTAAACAACGCTTTGTAGTAGCTATTAAAAAAAAGTAACGTAAACTTGACTTATGGCTGACTCGACGGTATGTCGAGTTGGTGGGACGTCAAATGCGGGTTGAAAAAAACAAACAACAACTATAATTCTTGATGTTGTAATACAAAGTCGTTTAAATTCCATTGCTTGCTTCATTATTGTTATGTAAATTTGTCATTCCCGGGTGTGACAGTCAAGTTAAACAAAGTCGAGTATTAAAAAATAGCAACCAACTCAAATTTTGCAATCTTAGAAGTTTTTGTTGCACAAAACATTATAGCTGTTTTAATTTGCTGAGTCTTGGTTTTTTTTAGAGAAAGAATTGCTGTTTAAAGTTGCATTAAAGTATATTTGTTTACTTTTCATATAAAGTTAAGATAAAGCCTTTAAGAAGCTTTCAACGAGTTACGGAAATATAACGATATCGGAATTTAATCCGAAAATATAAAGTTTTTTAAAATTTATTAAAAATTGGTTTTGAACATCATCGTCTCATATATTAAGATGATTGTAATAACTAAAGTGGGAAATATTTTTGAAAAAATGTATATTTTTCCACCCTTCCACTAATGTATTACCCTTCTTCCAAACACAATGCTTACGGATTTATAGGGGGCATCCCCTGAGCGAAGGTTCAGTCTTAAAAAAAAAACATAAAAAAGATCAAAAATATTGCATAAATATGAAATTAAATTTTCATAATTATTATACATTACATTTGTATATTATTATAAAAATATTTATATTATTCTCTGTAAACACCGCTTTTATGATTTCATTAAAAAAGTAGGTTTTTCAGTGTGTATTTTAGAAGTTTTTACTGTAAGGTTCTTGAAGTAGAGTTTCTTGTCAAAAGCTTTGCTTCGTCGATAGGTTCTTGGAATAAAAATTCTATTTAAAACATTCTAAAAAATTTTAAAGTTTTAATTAAATTTTTAACAGATTCTTTTAAAAAGAAAGAAATCACTTAAATGCTTTAACCGAAAAAATATTTATAAAACTTTGATGAAAGTAATGTTTTTCACGATTTTTTACAAAAAATTTCTTGGAACTCAAAAATACGTCTTTTAGTATGTTGTTTAGAAATTCTTACTGTAAAATTCTTGAAATAAAGCTTTTTACAAAAGGTTTGATAGGTTGTTGTAATTAAAATTTTAAATTTAAAACATTTAAAAAAATATTTAAAAATTTGTAAGAGATTCTTTTAAAAAGCTTAAGGCGAAAAATATTTGTAAAAATTTTATGAAATTAATTTTTTTCAATACGATTTTGCTTAAAAAGCTTTAAGAAAAGGGAAGTTTTAAAAAATAAAGTTTTTGCAAATGCTTTTATTAGAAAATATTTGGTGAAATCTATTAAAAAGCTGGTAAAAAGCTTTTATATGAAGAGCTTTAAGTACCAAGCTTTAATTAAAACAGCTTTAAGTGGTAAGTTTTAAAAATAAGCTTTTAGCCAAAAGCTTTTAGTTAAAAATTTGTTATTGGAAAAATTTTAAGTTAGAAAGTTTTTATTAGAAAAGCTTTTTTAAGAAAACAATATGTTCTTAATAGAAAATTTTCGTCAATATACTGGACTATATAAGAACTGGTTTGAGCTCTTAAAGTATGTCTGACATATTAACCTTCGGTGCACTTTTGTGATAAAGCTTTTCTTTTATATGTTTTTGGATTGTACTTTAGTGTTTTTAAAAACATTTTATAATATTTTGAAAAAACCTTTAAGAGATTCTTGCAAAAAGTTTTTAGTGAAAAAATGATTTATGCAAATATAATGAAATTAAAGATTTAAAATAAAGTCTTTAATAAAGCTTTCAAAATGCTTCTGAAATACTTTCATCATGAAAGTGTTTAAAAGAAATTATAAAAAGCTTTTCCTTAAATTCAAAAGTGTTGTATTGGAAAGCTTTTAGACACAAACTTTTATTAGAAAAGCTTTTATACTAAGCTTATATTAGAAAACTGTTTGCTTGAAAATTTGTATTTAGAAGATTTTTTTTTAATAAGCAATATTTTTGATAAAAAGCATTGTTTATGGATTATTGAACAAGTTTTTTGTTTAAGCCTTAAATTGCCTTTAGTGTTGGTCTTAAATAGACTTGGGATTTCATAAGTTAATTTGCTCTAAACTAAAAAAGTTTTTTATAAAAAGCAATTTGCTAGAATTACTTTATGAAAAAACCTCATATTGATGAAGCTTTTCTTTAAAAGATTTTCTTGTATACGTTTTGAATACGTTATAATGATATTAACAGAATTTTTTATTATTAGAAAGAATTTGTTGCTTATGAATATGAAACGATTCTTGTTGGAAAGCTTTTAGTGAAAAAATTATTCAAGTTTTTTTTTTTAAAAGAGGTTACATTAATTTTGATCAAAAAAGCTTTAATAAGTAAAGCTTTAAGAAAAGCAGCTTTTATTACAAAATCGTTTTGGTAAAATGATTTAATAAAAGCTATAAAGTCAAAAGTTTTTGTAAAAAAAGATCTAAGCTTTCATAAGTACATTTAAAAAAGCTTTAAAGGTCAAAATAAAAAACTTTAAGGCCAGAATCTTTCATAAGAAGCTTTTATTAAAAAGCTGTACTGCCACAAGCTTTATATATAAAAGTTATAAGGGCAAAAGCTTTTATTAAGAAAGCTATTTTGGCAGAATCTGTTATTAGAAAACTTTAAGGGTAAAATTTTTTGTTTACATATCTAAGGCACAAAGGTTTTATACTTCATCAAATCTTATAAGCCAAAAAATTTTATTTTAAAAGTCCTCTTACCTCAAAGGTCAAACACTTGTGCAATAAAAGCTTTTATAAGAAAAGATTTAAGCTCAAAAGCTTTTATTATAAACCTTTTAGTTCAAATTTTGGAAAATTTTTTGAAGACTTTTGTTTATGAACTGTTGGGAAAAGCTTATGGCAGGAGCTTCCAATGCATTAACAAATTTTTTCAAAAAAATCCTTAAAAAGCGCTTTAACAAAAGCACATCTTTTAATATACCTAGATAGATTAAATAAAAATTGTAAAGGTTCCTTAATAACAGCTTGTTTTGCCTTAAGTTTTGACTAATAGCTTTTATAATAAAAGCTTTCAGGCCGAAGGTTATTATAAGCAAATCTTTTTAAAAAAAATTTTTAAGGTCAAAATAATTTATTAGAACATCTTTTAGCTCAGAGGCTTTTATCGGAAAATTTTTTATTAGTTCTTTTTTTGTGCCAAAAATCTTTAAAAAACTTCCCGACCAAAAAATGTTATTAAAGCAGCTTTTTGCCTAAAAGCTTTTATTGGAAAATATCTTCTTATAAATGCCTTCAGCATAAAACATTCTATTAGAACAGCTTTTAGCCCAAATCCTTTTATGGTTTAATCTTTTCTTTAAGGTGGGACATAACATTGGTCGCAAAGAAAATATACCTTTTTTTAAAAATACATAACTCAGTCAAAAACAAACATTTTTCCAAAATTTTTTTATTATTGTAGAGAATTAACAAATTACAAAAAAAAAAATTTAAAAAATAAACATATTTTTCACTTCAACATGGTTTTATCGAGCTCCAAACTGGCGGCAGAGAAAAAAAGGGGGTCTCGTGGTTGCAGCGAAAAATTGTCCGATCTGGAAAAAAAATTACTTTTTTTAAATCTTAACAAAATTAGTTATCGTTTGACAGAAGTTTTTTTTAAATTTTTTTAAAATTTTTGGTTATGTTCCAAATTTGAAAGTGTGTTTTTTCGAAAAAAATGTTGAATTTAAAAATTCATAAAAAATTGAAAAAAATTAAAAAAAAGCTCTTGTCATACGATAGCGAATGAAGTTTAAAAAATTACAAAAAAAACAAAAAAATTAACCCGCTAGTGCCGCAACCAGTACGAAAAACATGGTTTCGATATAAACGCGTTCAAAGTTTGTGAACAAAAAAAAAATGCAAAGCAAAATAAAAATGCGCTCTCACTAATCCGGCTGTAACTTTTGAACCCGTAGGCATTTTTCCATGAATTTTTCTCTTAGAATCTTAAGAATATTAACTAAAATACAAAATTATAAAAAAAGTAAATTTCAAAAAACGGCCAATGTAATGTCCTCCGTTAAGATAAATAATATATTTTTAGTATAAAGTTTTTGCTAATAAATTGTTAGGGAAAGCTTTTTGCAAAAGTTTTCAAAATATAAAAACAAGGTTCCTTAAGGCCTTTAAAAGATCGCATACGTTGCACGCATGTATTGTTTTAATATGAAATATTTATTGTTAAATAATATTATTAAATTTTATATTCAAAACGTTTGTGTAAAAGCCGTCAAATTATTAGAAAACATTTAAAAAGAAAAAATTTTAAAAGCTCATAATAAACAGCTTTATAAGAAAAGCTCCCATTTCTGAAGCACAGTTCCGTGTTTACATCATATTAGCAAAATATGTGAAATTTTCTATTTCGGATAATCTGAGCTAAATAGATTTCGTTTTGAAAAGCTCTCTTGTCATATCAGTAAAGTTACTCTCTATTATATGTTCGACACTTTTTTGCTGAATTATAAAAAATTTCAAAATAGTAAAGCTTCTTATATAATGTCCTTTAAAAATCCTCAGAAATATATTCGTGTGTCTATTTTTATTTTACAACGAAATATAATTGCAGAACTCAATTAAAGTTAGAAGCATAAAAGTTTTTTGCGAAAAATAGTTTTTAATTGAATCACCTTTTGAGCCCATCAGGTAACTACATTGTAACTGCATATATTAAAATCAAAAGTTCATCGCTGGCTTTACAAAAACCACCTCAAGTTTGTAATGGCTCAAAAATTAATTTCAATATCAACAAAAAAAGCCAAACCTTGAACTTGAATAACTAAATTTCATGCATACGAACCGGCAATTAAAGTTGGCTTAAGTAAAATTAAAAAAAAAAAACACAATCAAATATAGCCAAAATTATGAAAAGCTTTTTCAGCTAATTCAATTGTTTAAGGTTGCTCGAACACAGCAACAAATGCAAATAAAACCAGAAAAATTGCCTTAATTTTGCAAAACCATAACATAAAAAAAAGAAAAAATATATAATTGAAAAACGCACAGCAAAGACACACCATAACAACAATTGATTGTCTTAATTTTAAAGCTTACATAAGCACCGCAGCAGACAAAAGACGACTATTTTTGTTTTAACAAAGTACAGCTAATTATTTTAATTAAGCTGCAAAAGCGTTTTTTTGAACTTTGCATGTGAGCATGTAATTTAAGATCAGTGTTCAGAGCAACATGAAAGATAAAACACAACAATAACAAAAGCGACTAACAACAAAAATTTTTGTATGCAAGAAATAAAGTTGAAGCTATAAATGTTGTTAAAAAAGGTGCCACGCTTCATTAATTATGCCATAAAAAAAATGTAAATAAAGACAAGCAATTTCATAAGCAAGTAGACAGAGTGCTGAAAGCTTCTAAAGGCTTTAAATGTTGATGTGACAAAATTTGATACTATCGCAGTGCTCATCCTTAATGCAAACAATTAATAGAGAAAATGCATTTTTATGAAAAAAAGCAAAATCTATCTAAAAAATTTTGTTATCGTATGATTAAGCAAAAAAAAAATATAAGAAAAAATAAATGAATTTACGCTCAAAAAATTTTTCAGACAGATTTTACTATTTTACAGACAATGAGATATAAAACCATAGAAACAATAAAGCTCTTTTAAAAACATAAAAAATGTTTAAAAATTTATAAAATTTGTTTTGACAAAATTTTATACTGAAATTCAAAAAGTTTGTTAAATATTGTCTGCTGCCAAACGACATTCAGTTATTTATTCAGTTTTAATGCAAAATTTTAATAGATGTACCTCATAAACTTTTAAGCTGAGTCACGCCAATGAATCGCTGCGTTTATTTGCTGACTTCTTTAGAAAAAAATAGTACAATTTTTGAGATTTTTTAATGCATTAATTTTTATGAAACCGCGCTTTGACTATCCTTACAGCTTCATTTTTTTAACAATAAACTTGAATTTAATGGCGCAGCGTCTGAAATACAAAGCTCATAAATAATCTAAAGCAGATAAAGCACAGTCAATTGCCTGCATGTGGCAACGCTGAAAATTGCATAATTGACTATGAAGTTATTTTAATGGTTTTTCCTGTCTTGTATCTAAATTACTTATCTATTGTTAATGGTTATGTATCTTATAAGTTTTATGATGATTTCTTTGTTCGTTTTTTTTTTTCGTATATTTTATAACTTTAACACCATGATTGATGATCTTCTTTAAAGATGTCAAGTTCAACGATTAAGTATTGAAAGTAAGATAATCAATATAGGCGGAAATATATGGTATAGAAGGCTTGTTGTTGATTTTAATTTCGGTCTTTAAGAAGCTAAGCTGGTTAAACTTATTACATTGAGACTTAGTCTTAATGACATCGATTGTAATGATCGAATGTTTGGTATTAAAAAAAAACAAACATAGGTTTTGAAACATAAGCTTATAGTTATAAAGTATCAAAACTTTTCAAAATATCAGACCTTTAAAACTAAAATACGTATTAGTGGTCATAAGTATTAAAAAACTTGCAAATATTTTGTGATCATTTTAATTTGTCTCATAATTCTCAATTGGTTCTTTATAATAAAATACAAAAATTGTGCTGTCTTAGTGGGACAAAACTTATTTTCGAATTTTTATTGAATTTCAGTATTCAATTCAGAATAAATTCTATTCATACCATTTTAATACAGAAAAATTAAAAAGTATGTTAAAGTATTTAATCCTTTCAATCACAGCGAGATCGCTAAGGTCCCACGTCAATGAATATACCTTTAAACCTGTTATTTTCATTCAAATTGTAGATTTTAAAGTAACACGTTTGTGAGAAAGTCCTACACTGAACCAAAAAGTACACAATAATTATGAATTTATACATGATCTGTATGAACCAAATTCATGAATTTTGGCCAAGTAACCAATTATTTGATTAACATGAACTACTCATGAATTCAATGTAGAAAAAAAACGGTAGAAAAAAACGAGAACTTAACTATTTCATAAGCCAAGTGTTTAAGTTCATAAAGTGTGTGTACAAGATGCATGAACCAATAAAAAATTTTGTAAAAATCTTAAAAAAATACTACACTGAGAAAAAAAACATGCTTTAAAATTTAAAGCAAAAAACGCATTTACGGTTTTACAAAGCAAAATTTAAAACAAACGTGTTTAAATTTCAACTATTTTTATAATTTTACAACCTTTTTATATAATTTTCTCTTTTTATTTCTTTGAATTAACAAAATCAAAAATAGCCCACCTGTCAATACAATGTCAAATCTTGAATTTTTCGAATTTGTTTTACATATATCGAACATGAGATAAAATAAAAACTAATTAATTATTTCAATATTTTAACTTTTTGTTTTTAGGTTATTTATAAAAAAGTGTTACCTCTATAGCAACATCTTTGGTACCTAAATAAAGTATAAATATTACAGACTAAAAAAAAATACTCATTAATAAAATAAAAGAGCTACTGAAAAGATGTCGTCTCAACAAGAAGAAAAGCGGAAAGCAATTATTTGCAAATACCTGGAAAATCCAAACACCACGTACAAAAAGATCGCTAAGGAAGTTGGCGTGTAAAACGATACAAACAGCTTACCCCTTTATCAATAACGCCAGGCTCAGGGAGAAAAAGTGGTCCAACGAACCAAGCGGTGGCACAGAACGTTAAGCGGCTGTTTACTCAGAATCCAGGCACTTCGGTTCGTGATATGGCAGCAAAAGCGGGAACATCGAAGTCAAGTGTTCAACGGATTAAAAAATTTTACAACCTAAGGAGCTATAAAGTACAAAAGGTTCCTGATAGGTCAGAAGAAAAAGACGCCGAAGCCAAAAGGAGGGCTCGAAAACTGTATCGCGATTACCTGCCCAAATCTGATTGCGTGATCATGGACGATGAAACGTACTGCAAAGCGGATTTCAAGCAGTTACCTGGACACGGATATTATACTGCGGTTAGAAGGGGTTGAGCATCCTCTAAATTTACTACAAAAAACCATATCGAATTTCCAGAGAAATATATGGTGTGGCATGCCATTTGCAAATGTGGCCATCGAAGTAAGGAATTTGTGACAGATCGCACAATCAACACTGAAATTTACATCAGAGAGTATTTGGAGCGGCGTTTGCTGCCTTTTATTCGTCAGCACCAAGGTTCAGTACTATTTTGGGCTGACCTAGCAACATTTCACTACACCCAGAGGACGATGGATTGGTACCAAGCCAATAGTGTCACTATGTACCTCAAGGCAATCCTCCGAATTGCACCGAACTTCGTCCAATCAAAAGATATTGGGCTTTAATGAAAAGAAATCTTAAGAAGACCAAACAAACTGCGAAAAACATCAAAATATTTTGACGTAAATTGCGTTAGGTCGGTAAAAAACCTAATGGAGGACCTGAATCATAAAGTGAATACATTTTTCAAGTGCATTTTTTCAGTGTAAATAAAATTTGCATTTATTTTGTCATGTTCACTTAATAATAAACTGAATGAATTTTTAAAAAAACATCATTAGTTTTTGTACAATAAAAAAACAAAAGGACAGTTATTTCTGGGACAGTCTTTATTTTAAAATATTTAAAATTCAAACTTCATCGAGTGGAGATACAATTTGGTATTCGGAGGGTCCCAGAGGTCGCTGATTACGTATCTGATGTAGAAAACTCAGAAAAATTCAAAAAAAGGCATCGAAAAATCATGCTTTAAAATAGTTGCATTAAATATTAAAATTTTTGTTTCAATTTTATTTTTATGCTTAAAAAAATTCTTCTAAAAACAAAAACTTTTGTTTTAAAGTTAACTTCAAAAACATTTGGGTTTAACATTAATGAAATTGTTTCAAGTTATATTTCAAAAACAAATTCGTTTGATATGAACACAATTTCATTTAATTTTAAAACATATTTCCCTCAGTGTAGGGAAACATGAATCAATCGTAATATTTGTGAATAAAAATCATAAAATTCATGTACAAATACAAGGAGAACATGAACAGTTCATGAAACAAATTCATGAATCTTATGTGTAAATATAATAAATATATACACTGAGAAAAAACATACTTAAAAATCAAACAAATACAAGGAGAACATGAACAGTTCATGAAACAAATTCATGAATCTTATGTGTAAATATAATAAATATATACACTGAGAAAAAACATACTTAAAAATCAAACAAAAAATTTTAAAATAGAAACTTAACGACTTTGCGTTTTTACAAAAGAAAATTTAAAAAAAGTGTGTTTATTTTCAATTTTTTTTTTTTTAATTTCTCCGTTCTAATTTTTTGAAAACGGATGAAAAATGCAAATGCATCGAATGAACTTCCAGCTTAAGTATTTCAATATTTAAAATATTCAAAATAGAAACGTCGACGAATGGAGTCAAAATTTGATATTTGGAGGGTCCCAGGGATAGCTGACTATGAATCTGATGCCAAAAACTCAGAAAAACTTAAAAAATGGCATGGAAAAGTTATGGTTTAAGATATTTGTTTTTAATTTCAAAATTTTTGTTTAAAACTTCTTTTTATATTTAAAAATATATTTAAAAACAAAAATTTTTTTTTATTAAATTTAACTTTAAAAAAAGTTGTATTTAATATAAATGAATTTGTTTCAAGCTCTATTTCAAAAACAAATTAGTTTGATATGAACACAATTTCATTTAATTTTAACACATATTTCCCTCAGTATAAGAAACGTGAACTACTTTATGAGTTTAGTGAGCAAAACTTATATAACTCATGTACAAATACAAGGGCACTAAGAATAGTTCAAAATAAAAGAGTAGAACTGCATAAAATGTAAGTAAAGTGTGATTTTTTTAAGCGTTAGGTTTTTGAGTATAGAAAAAAAACAGAAAACATGCGAAATATATTTATTTGCAGTGGAATATCAATGCCTGCCATTTACTTTCTAAAGATTATTTCATGGTAATTTTGCCCGCGGTGGTAACGCGAGCCTACGGATGGAGCCTATGGATGGATGGAACCACGTCTTAGGTGATCCATCCGTAGGCTCCGATTTTTGCATACTTTTGTTGAAACCACATGCTAAACAAGTTCAATTCTTCCTTTTTGGACACAAAAAACTGTAACGAATTGACATATTGCGATCTGCATTACATGGATTATATGAATTGTGGTCACTATACTGAGAAAGTAGTTCACGTTTCCTTTGTACTTGTACATGAGATTCATAAATTTTTGTCACTTATCTCATGAACTTTTCTTGTTCTCCTTGTATTTATACATGTTTCCTATCGACAATATTTACAAAAATTATAAATGATTCATATTCCCCTTGCAGTTTCTCATGGTATTTACAAAATTTTGAATTGGTTTATGTTTCTTGTACACACACAAAAAAAAAACAACAAATTGGCCATTTCAGCCTTTGAAAGGACTTTGACCAAGCTTCTTATGATCAATTTTGTTGTGTGTGTTATTAAATGTTTGCACACAATTGACCGAGGACTGGACCTACATGTTTAATGCCGACTCCGAACGACTAAAGTTCATGTTCTCAAGAAGCTTTACATGGTATTATTAACTCTCTGAGGTTTGCCATTGTCTGCAGAGAGGTGGTGACCGATCAGAAAAATTTTTTATTGAAAAAACTTTTCGCCGCGACTGGAGATTGAACTCGGGCTCCGAACATGCTAAGCCACTTACTTAACCTGCATGTCATGGTCACCACCATCACCATCTTGTGCACACATTTTTTGGAAACTCATGAACTCGAACACGGAAATCATGTACAAATTCATAATTTTGTATACTTTCTTGGTTCCGTGTGGGAATTTTAAGTTACCGATTTCATATTTCGTACTATTTGGCAATTGATAACTGCCAATATCACTAGCAACTGCTTTTATGTATCGAACATAAGAAAATATAGTCAAATAGAAGGAAGTGTTCGACGCAGATAGAAAAGATGGAATACATTTATAACTGGAAGCTTCCTGCCTCCTCTTCGGCAATAGAAGTTCCGTTACAGAAATTATTTACAATAGTTAACATTCGAATAGTTTCGGATAAAATTTTATCCATCACACTAAGGTCGCCATTTAGAATTTTCAATATCGGACTTCAGATTCAAAATCAGCAAGTACGAAATGCACGAATAACAAATATCAGGCGAAAATATTGTAAAGAAAAATGTATGACTGAAAAGGTTAAAGAATTTCTTCAGTTGTCTTAAGTACTTAAGTACTGAAGTCGGAAGTTCTCTCTAGAAGTTATGACTTCTCCTTTGATTGCAGTATTAAATTTGAAAAATGGAAATTTTTCTCAATTTTTAAACTTCACGTAATTCGCTTGACTGCACTTTATTACAAAGTTGACAATTCGCCGGGAGCGTATTAAATATCCTCCACAACTACGCGTTATACAAAACAAAAATGCTATCAATTTGTGGTTGCAACAGTGTTGATTTTAACACTCACTGTTTGCGCTTCTCATTTACAATAAATATTATTGTTAAAAGCTAAAATAATTACCAATAATTTGCACTCAGCTAACCAGTAAAACCACAACCGCTAACTAACCTTGTCATCATGACAAACTCAAAAAAAAAAACTAAAGAGCGCCTCAAGTTAATCAAGTTGATGAAACAGTAGCTAGCTGCGAGTTGGCACAAAACTTAAATCACATAGTTCACAAATAAATGCAGTTGCCAACAGCACATCCTCTTAAGGTCAAGTTAATGTTGCAGCAGCTATAAATCGTAGCTCATGTCGTAGATGCAGCGCGCTACAGCTTGACTTTGAACAGCTGTTTGCTTGCTTTGCTACCACGATTTGCTACTGTTTCTTTGATTTCTTTGCTACCAAATGGGGCTTAAATAAAGTGCTGATAGTTTGCTAAAATAATTGAGATAATAATACGATTTAGCCTTCTGTAATGACCTCACGTGTTGTTGCGTGTAACTACTGTATGCAGATCACACTTTGATTTTCTTCGAATTGTGGTTATTCCGATTTCAACATCAGAAGTTTTTTTTTTTTTGTATTTATATTTTCATTACTTTCTGTTGCAACTTCATTTTATGGCAATTATTATTTTTTTTTTTCCCCCTTTTGGCAGTAGCTTATGTTTATCATGGCAACTGCAAGAAAATGATTTCGAACACAATTACATTTTTCTTCCTTTTCATCTGTATCTCAACAGATATGGCAACTCTATTAGTCCTCGTAAAGAATCATGGCATCAAAGCTCATGAGCTCTGCCGTCAGAGTCCAGTCATCATGTGTTATGATTAGTTATTAAAATAAAAAGAAAGAAAATATAAAAGATGACTTCAGGCAGGCTGAGGTTTGTAATTAACTGTCGACAAAAGGAAACAGACTGGAAGTCTACAAAAACTGAGAGAGTAACCATTGAAGAAACAATTTTTAAAATTTTTGCATGATTTTAGCTAATAATTTTTAACTTTGCCCCAAACACTTCCATAAGTTTTTCTTTTTTTATTACAAATTGCCTTTGTTAACCGAATTGACAAAATATATTAGTTTAACCCTTCGTCAGGCACATATTTTGAGCCCTTAGTTCTGGCACATGGTGTCTGCAGAGCCCTATTTACATGCATTTGTATGGAAAAAAAAGTTTTTTGCCGTTAAATTTTGTACTAAGATAGGTAAATATTTGTTATATTTTGTGTTTCTATTTCTTTTTAATATGTTATTAGCTACCTGAGGAAGAAAAAATATACCTGAAAAAATCTTTGGAAAAGGGCAACAATTTTTTTTTTTTCTATATATATTTCTCTTTATTATGGGAAAAGTAATAAATGTTTATGACAAAATAGAAAATTATTATGAAGAATACATTGAAATATTTTATTCAGAATTTTGCGGAAGGCAATAAAAACATAAATAATCTACTTTTGAATGTTGCTGACAAACAGGATTGTTGCATTTGCAGCAAAAAAAGCTTGTCTTACGGCGTATTTTGTCACCTTGCTGCAGGCAAATTCTGCAATCTTTTTTGGCAGCTAATGTGTCTGGACCACTGCGTGAAGCAACACTAGGGTTTAGTATATTGAGAGGTCTCCCAAAGTACGCTTCAAATGCTATACGAGTTGTTGGTTGAGCCACAATGTGCGGATTATTGATGCGATTTTCAACGTTGGCTAGTACCAATTGCTTTGCAAGTTTATATAAAAATATGTATCTTCTTTCTTTTCTTGTATTTTCATCATTTAGCTTACATATAATGTAACTTGCCAATGCCATCACATCAATCATGTTGCAGAAAAACGCGTATGTCCAGCGTCTGGTTGACCGTTTTGTTGTGTAATAAGTTAGCATTTGATCCATCGTATCGACTCCGGCTTTAGTTGAATTGTAAAATAAAATTGCTTCCGGTTTCTTGGCTACGCCTTCAACATATTTCGTGTAATGCACGGTTGAAATTAAATTGACTGCCTTATTTTTTTGGGCACGTAGCTGCAAAGTGCAACAAGATTTTCATGAAAACCAAACACACTTGAAAGAACTGGTCGTCTGGTGCTCTTCATAACTTCCTTGGAAGACATCTTTTGTTTGCTCGAATGGTGCCAACAAATGCCAGTCCCATGAAAAAATTATCAGAAATAATTATATTTTGGGTGGGATATATTGGGTGAACTTTGTGCGCCCACGGTACGGAAATAACTGCTCATCGATGGTGATATTTTCATAAGGATCATAATAATTTTGCAGATTTTCATTGAGAAAATTCCAAAGGGCCCGAATAGGAGCTGCTTTATCTGTTTGCTGTCGAAATGCCCGCGTACGACTATTATCGAAACGAATATATTTGGACAGAGTAATGAATCGTTTGTGTGACATAGCCGCAGGAAATATGGGCAGCGAATCAGAACGCCACAATATACTGGAGTCTTGCATATTATTATGGCTGAGACCAGAAGCCAACAAAATCCCAATAAATGCATCTAGCTCAGAGCTTGTCAAATCAATCCATTTTCTTTGGGTAGACACTGGAAGTTCTTCATTCCATTTTCTAATTGATTCTCGCCCATGCCGATTTGTTTCACTAATGATGACGAACGTAATATTGGTTGAGAAAAATAGCTTGAACTGGATTGGTGAGCCTTGTTTTTGTTCCAGATTGAAAATACATGATATTATGCTGGCGCAAATGAGATGCAGGGGGTTCACTTTTGTTCCATTTAGTACCGTCTTTGCCTTAAAAACAGCCTGAGTCGAATTCATTTGCTGCTTCAGCATCATTTCCACTTTCTTCTTCTTCATCACTATCATAAAGTTCGTTAGCTTCAATTGCCAAATCACTTTCTTTGTCTGATGCATCATCTTCTGGCACATAATCAGCAGTTTCGTCACCATCGTTTTCAAAAAAATCATAATTTTCATCAGCTTCGACCTGACTTTGAAAATCACGCACTTATGCCTGACAATTGGGGTTGCAAATTCACGGTGCGCAAGCGTGTATAATAAATAAATTCCAGTTCATCAGCCATAATATACTAAAAACGCAACAAATCTGCCTGCGTAAAATTATTCACAAGCTCAAAATTACCGCACAAAAACTAGATTAGTTCTTCACTGTTCAACGTTCAATGAATAACTAACTCACAAACAAAAGCAGAAGAAAGAAAGAAGCATAAAAGAATAAAGTAAATACAAATTTCCAACTCGTGCCATGCGCTTTGCCTATGCGTTCATACAAAATGCATAGGGGTCTGGCCAGGCACCATGTACCAAAAGTAAGGTGTAGATCTTTTATTTGGCTTTTTCGTCCTGTTCCAACGACTTTTTTTCAATTATTAATTTATACATCGAAAGCCAACAATATTTTGGGAGATTACCTGAAATTACAGCCATGTACCTAAAAAAATTAATATGCTAAATTGAAGCATGAAAATTAAATATGTCTGGCCAGAACCATGTGCCAGTTCGAGGGTTAAAAACTTAGAAATAAAAATGACGCTATATATACAGTGAACCAAAAAAAAAACTTGTATGCTTACCTTTGTTTATTCTGCATTATCTCCTAAAAATATATATAGCAACCTTATAAAATAATATGGTAAAATATTCTTTAGCTTATTCAATTTTCGAATAGATTTGACAAAAATTTTGAAAATATTACATTCCTAAAAAAATTTACAAAAAACAAAAAAGGCACATTTCATGAAGCCAAAAAAACACTTGTACACTCTTCATATAACGCAGGAACCTTACCAACTCTTCATATTAGGATGAGATACCGTTATAAAATTCAGTTCTTTTCCATTTGTAGACGCCACTTAAAGTTTGTTCATAGTTTTTTAAAAGTGTACGTGCAATTTTAAACATAAGAAAAGAATAACTTGAATTTCTAGCCATCTTCAACAGGAATGAATTATAAAACTTTAGGAAAAGAAGAAGATATTGAGGAATATTGGTGAAATGGAAAAAACCCGCACTCTACGGTTCAATATGTTATTGATACGTGAAAGAAAAAATGGATTCTTAAGTAAAACAACTGGAAGTGGAAGACAAAAATAAAATGCATCTCTTAAAACGCAAAGGAAAATGGGTCAAATAATCAACGAAAATCCAAAAATATCTGCAATGAATGTAGTAAAATAGTTCAATAAACACAATATTATTCTGGTACATCCACAAAGAGTACGAAACTTTTTGTATTCGGAAGGTTTTAGAAGGTATCCACCTTGAAACAAGCCACTGCTATTAGCAACAAATATTAAGAAGCGGTTGGAGAAAGTAAACGAGTATTTAACGAAGCCAGTACAATTTTGGAACCAAATGAAATATATAGATGAGTCAAAATTCAATTAATTTTGATCCGATGAACGAGGTTTTGTGTGAAGAAAGCAGAGCTGCCAGTTGGCGGGATTTTCCCCGCTGCCTCGATGGCGGGAAAAACATTAATATAAACGGGCAAAATAAAAATAAAACGTAAAGTACCTTGCTTTATTTTATAGAGTTACCTTGTCAAAGCAAAATATGTCATTTTTTATGTCATCTTGTAGACAATTCCTTATTGCCGCTTGCGATGAAATTTTTAAAAGGTTTGACTTTACGAATGATAGTTTTAAAGTTATTTGCTTTTACGTTTATTATTTGCTTTACGTTTCCATGAAAAAAAAAAATAAAAATAGTTTCATTTAGTTTTTGCATTCCCCAAAGCGGCATGTGGTGAAAGGGCTTTTTTCATTATTAATTCCCAGCAGTTATTTTGGAGACAATTGGAAAAACCGATTAGTTTATTTCTAGTGAAATTGCAGTTAGCTTGGAGCTAGTTCAAAAGACACTCAGCATAGAACAGTTTGAATTAATTTTTATAATCTTTAAAAAAGCAAAAACTCTCAAAACGTGTTGGACCCGTTTTTTTTTTATTTAGATTCCGCACTTCTTTTAACTTTCGCAAACATATTCGATTAAAATAGTAACGTGGCATGATAGAATAATTTTACCAGGTAGTGTTGACAAATGTTGATTCTCTCAGTTACAAGTAAACGAACCCTTGTCAAAAACAGCTGTTCGTTTTTATATTCGTGGCCACATTCAGCTGTGTCAACTGTTGTGACAGCAACACATCGCGGAGCGCTATTATTGGTATTGAAGCTTCAGAAAAATTGTCAAGTTTATGAAATATCAAGCTTTGTATCAAATACGAATGGAAATTTTACCGACAAATTAAAAATTTTCTATTTTTAAATGCATTTTAATGCGCAACTTCATATTTATGTGCATCAAGTTTTGACTTAGCAGTTGGCAACTGTTGGGCAACTCTCTTTCTTGTTATATTTTTTGACAAACGTCCGTTTCCAACAGAAACGTCAATACTACCTTGGAGTAATTATATCATGGTAACGTGGTAAATGGTAAATATACAGGTAAAATGATATAATAACTATATAATAATTTTATTAGTTATAATGTACGAACCCGTCTTTCAAATAAGGCTGATAATAGAGATTACAAATGACCACTTCTGGACTGTACCAAAACGGACCAGTTTAAAACCATTCATAATGGAACTAGCACAAAAAAATTAACGTTTATAGGGACTATTATCTTTTCCAATGACATCAATCCGTAAAAAGCGTCAGTTCGTTCAATGCAAAACGGTATTGCAGTGGGACCAGTACTAGCTCTTTTTGGAACTAGTTCAGAACTATTCTAAATCTGGTCCATTTTTCTGCAGGGTTTAAGCAAAACAAAAATAAAGAACTCTCTTGATCAAAGCTCTCTATCCGGAACTAAATCCACACTAAATCTTTGATGAAATTTCAAAAATGTTTTAAAATTAAAATAAATACTGAATGTTTAAGTTTTTATAATAATAATGTATACTAGCGGAAGTAACCCGGTGTTATTCGGTGTAGTGCCTCGAGCAGAGAATAAGGACGTTTTTCAAAACTGCTCTCAGTTTAACATTTCTTAAATTAACAATTAAATTTTAAAATTTTTTAAATTATAGTTTTTTGGGGTTTTGCTCTTCCTTCCGTCGAAAATGTTTAATCAAATTTCCGTAAAACTGTACCTGTCAGCGATGGTTACAAAAAAAAATGACATCTTCAACGTCTCGATCTGACGTTTGGTTTTTGAGGAAAATGGTCACCCAGTTTGAAAAAATTAATTTCGAGAAAAATACGTTTAAAGTTTTTCAATATGCAATTTAATTACAAAAAAAATTCCAATTTTAAAAAATCCTATAAGCATCCATTCGATTTGTGGTTTTTCCGATACTGTTCGGTTAATTTTTGAAGTGAAACTTCTTTGGCGGCGAGTGAAATTTCAAGGTCTCTTATTCGTGACGCTAGGCTAACATTTTCAATTCATACGAAAATTTAAAAAAAATTGTTGCCGCTGCCGAGAATTAAACCCCGAACGTCGTTGCTTAAGAGCCGGAATCTATATCTTTAAGCCACGTAGGCACATGTTAATCAGCCAAACAAAATGTAATTAAAACTAAACGCGTAACATACTGAAAATAACATAATTAACATTAACATTACATTACCATAAACATTACATTATTAAGGGGGTACTCTGGTAATCTATGCCAAATTTTAGCTTTTTTTCAAAATATTGTGGAAAGAGAACGAGTAAAGATATTTTAGTTCCGTTTTTTGATTTGGGTAGCTTAATTTATTGAAAAAAATACAAAATTTTGAAAAAGTGAATTTATGGACCGTTCAGAAAGTTCTCGGCCTGGTAACGAGGTTCTCCGGAAAAAAGGTGGGTCCAAATTGCGCACGATTCCAAGAGTAAACATCGTCTGAAAAAAAAAAAATATTCAGTTACTTAGAATGAATGTCCCTATAGCCCCTACCTCGGAAACAAAAATCTAAATTTTTTTAGGGGGGGAGCCGCCACTTTGAAAATGAAAAACCGAATTTCGACCTTTTTTTTTGTAGTCTAGTGTAGAAAAAAAAAAATTGTAAACATTATTTTTTCGGCAAGTTTGAGGTAGGGGCTATAGCGGCGTAAATTTTGCGTCGTTTCATGCCTCAAATATCAAAATCGGTCAAAAACTGTTTGAGTTATCGTGCGCAAAGTTTTGAAAAACATGGTTTCGAGAAAAACGCGTTTAAAGTTTTGACTTCAATTTTGAGGCACACAAATGACTTTTTTTTTTAATACAATACTTACGAATATTAATCGGCAATTCCAGCCCCATAAAGTGTGCCTTCCTCCATCTCATAAAACGAGTTTTCCATGGCTTTTTGGGCTCTGCGGGCTGTGCGACCCTCTTTCGATGATGCGTACGTTTTTAGCTCTGAGCGTTGAAGTCGTTTTCCGTCGCGAGATTCAGCATACATCTCGGCTTGTGGGCCGATGACAATACCCATTGTTGACATTATTTTTAAAATACTTGTGAAGCCTTCGTTGAAAATGCAGGTTGCCAGAAAATTTGCGATTTCGACTGTGGTAGCACCACAGTGGATATGTTTCGGCGCAAAGGTCCACAAAAGCGAGTTGAACGATTCGTTACAATTTTGCGTTTCACCTCCAGTGCATCGGTTGAGTAGATCGTCGGATGATAACGCTTCGTATATGGGCTTCATTACTTGCAGAACCTTTCCATCAAGTGGGGCGTACGTGTGGTGAAATGAGGCGAATGAGCCTTCTGCTGCTGACTTTTGATAGGCGCACCAGCTGGACTCACCAAGTGGGCAATACATATGTTGTGGATTACTATCACTTGAACTTTTGTGATAATATGTTGACCATATTTCTTTTCTCATGTTTTCCACAGAGTCCTTATTACGTCGAATAGCAAGTCCATAGTAAGTAGTCAGCTCGCTTATGACTTTGTCTGTCAGTTTGCCAGTGCCTTTTCCACCGATGCCTTTGTTTTCTTTTTTGGCCTTGCGCAGCCGTGTGCCCATGCGTTTTTGCACGTGAGCGATGCACTTCTTTTTTGTGACAACGGGGTCGCCGTTATACGGATCAAGGTCTATAATGGCCTTGAAGGTTTTGCTGTCGCCATCGCCAATATATTTTTCATATTTTATGCCATATTTTTCGATCGATGAGGCAAACATTTCCTTCACGGCATCTACCTCCATCTTGCCCGCACTCCCACTGTGGTTGTTTGTGCATGTTTTCTGGTGCGATTCGTACCATTCTTCGAAGTCTGCAGAGTCATTTTTTTTTTCCCCACATTTTGCATGCCTGGCAAAGGCTTGATTTGACAACGGAGTCAACCACTTTTTTGGTATGTTTACCGACGAGCGTAGTGACACCAAAAAGTGACGAGAATCCCCGTTTTTTTCCAGGTGCCATCCCCTGAAACGGTCAGCAATGAGGAGTCACAGTCAGGATTTTTTTCTTTCTGCTGTTCCTGCTCTTCTTTAACCGCATTCAACAGGCACTGCTTGTAAACTGCTTTAGCAGACACATGCATGTTTTTCAAGGTGCCATAGTACGCATCAAGGCACAATCCTTGGCATATGTCCATTAATCCGCAGAACATATTAATACCTTCTCTCCCTATTCCAAGCAATCTCATGGCATATATCAACTGGCGATTTACAACAAAAGATTTACCGACCACCGGCGAAGAATTAATATACTGTGTAGCTTTACATTGGCACTGCAGACTCACTTTGAAGCCGACTCCACGCATACATGTTTTTCCAAATCGAATTTTTTGTTTACATTGGGCGCAGATAACCAGAGCAGCAAGCGTTTGGAAAAATGAAAAAATTCCAAGAAACAGAACTGGAGGTTGTTTTCGATGATGACTTCATTGTCTTGCGTTTTCTTCAATTTTTTGGCCGATGTGCTGGCAAAGTCGGTGTCCTCTACTTGGGAGTGCTGGTTTCCACGGAAATGCCTCTTTTTTGTTCGATACGCGTACTTACGCGGCGCGTTTGGGTGGCTTTTTTTATCCATAGCAAAAAAAAAAAACACAAAACGATTTTTCTTTTATTTTACAACAGCAGTTATCGCGCACGCGTAGCTTTCAGCGTTCGAAAATAAACTGAATCTCATTCGTTTGCTTCTTTCATGTGAACACCTGGGCTCAAAATCATTTCAACCCCTAAATCAAAACA
Organism: Tetanocera ferruginea; assembly: GCA_958299015.1. Lineage (NCBI taxonomy): Eukaryota > Metazoa > Arthropoda > Insecta > Diptera > Sciomyzidae > Tetanocera > Tetanocera ferruginea. Next base: position 72,676,611 of record OY282644.1, read on the forward strand.
TGCATGTATACATACTGCATGTATACATACTGTGTGTGTATATTTTGTAATATCAATACATATTTTGGAAGAATTCCACAGAATTTTCGACTAATGACTGCAGGCAAATAAACAACTTTGCTGATGCGTTATTTTGACGAAAACATACCTACACAAAAATGCCTGTATCTCCTAAACTATTTCGAATTTTGAAAAATCCTTTTGGGAAAATGTTCAGTATCTGAGCAATAGAAATATGAAAAATCGAAAAAAAAATTTTCGGATTACCAGAGGACCCCCTTAACATAACCGTAACATTAATTTTCATCCTACAAGTATGCACGGAAAAAAAAATAGAAAAATAGCTAAAACAGGAGAGAACGCGTTCGTGAATATAGAGAGCAAATTAGAGCTCTTAAGAATACAGCCGCAGCTGGGTCTGCAACTAATGATGAAAGTAAGGTGATTGCAAAAACGGCTGAGTTTCAAAATGCATTTTTATGAAACATCAGTGTATTTTGGTGAATCTACAAAGAACCAATCCCCAAAAAACACACTGATGCATCTCAACAAAATTTTAAAGCCAACCAAGTTGATGCACTCAACAATCAACGTTCACTGCTATATGAGGCCCTCTATCAACATAGCAATTATTATGATCAGGAAGCAGGAGGTAATAATGAACAAGATTTGCCCCTGCTTTCGGAGGCTCCTTCAAATAGTACTATGCAAATGCAATCTAGCATACAAAAAGTGACAATGCTGAAAAGACATTCGAAAGCAACTAAAACACCAACTGAACTAAAACAAGTACCGAAAATAACTGTTATTTTACAATTTTCAAGTGAAAAAAATGGTCGAAAGACTTTTTCAAATATACCATTACGTTACAAATGTCCTCAGCCTCACGAATATTTAAATTTGAAACTGATTCTTTAAAAGTTAATTTCTTGCCTAGTATATTTCGAGGAAATATAAAGGTTACTTTTGACTTTTATTTTATCGGTCAAAAATAGCAGTTATTTTGTGACTTTAATTTTTTTCGGTCAAAAATATCAAGTAATTTGTGTTTTCTTAAAGGCCGCTTGACAGATTGAACTGTTGACACCATGTGTAAAATGTCTCACCGATGAGATGAAAAAAATAATATCAAAATTTTTTTTATCGGTAAAATGACTTGAACAAATATAAATTACCTAATATATTTGACCGAAAAAATAAACGGCAGAAAATAACTGTTATTTTTGCACAAAAAAACTATAGGGCACAAAAACCTGTTATTTTTGTCGGAAAAAATAAAAATTAATTAATTAAATAAAAAAAAGTTAATATGTGACACTTTCGACAAAAACCATAGCCGGTACGGTCCCTGGATGCAAATATCGAATCAACAAATTATTATTCCATTTCGTATTGATTGAATTTCTTTTCAGATACTTTCTCTCTTTATTTCACACTAAAATCTCTCTTATTTCTTACTGTTAAAGAAGTTTCACTTCTGCCACGTGTACGTTGCTACACGCGAGTTTTTTGTTTTCATCTTTATATAGCTTCTGCTCGTATTCGTTCAACTGATTCTTTGCGTTAGTGTTTAGTTCTTGACTTCGGTTGCTTTCGGCTCATTACTTGATTATTGTCGAAAGAACTTTTAAAAGCATAGAATCTATTTCAGTAACAGATACAAATGCCTATCAATTTTCATCAAAATCGGTTCATCCATTTTGACATGAATGAGCCAAACATAGTTGATTGAATGAAGCGCTCTCTCACGGAAGTTTTCTGAAATTTAAATAGCCTCAATTCTGTTGCAGAGTCAAGTTATTTCACATACCAAATTTTAGTAAAATCGATCAAGTCATTTACGAGTTATTGAGTCTTAAAAATGCACTACTTAAAGCGCCCTCTTGGGGAAGTCTTTGAAATTTCTTATAGCCTATGTTATCTTGGGCGCAGTCGAACCTTCATACAAAATTTCATTGAAATCGGTCCAGGCGTTAAGGAGTTATTATAGAGTGCCACGCCCACATTCTTTCGCCCACTCTTTTACCTATTCTTTATATTGGTTGCAGTTGAACCTTCATACCAAATTTCATTGAAATAGGTTCAGGCGCTTAGAAGTTATTATGGAGTGCCACGCCCACATACTTACGCTCACATTTTTACACCCCCTATGTTCTCTCTCTCTCTATCAAACGTACTTGGTGTCCAAATTTCAGCTCAATCGGATAAACGGTGCGCGAGTCTATACGGAACAGACAAACAGAGGGACAAACATTTGATTTTATATATTAGAAGAAGAAGATATGGTGATTTTATAGCCTTTACAATGAGCTCTCAAAATTTGTTTTCTGTGAGTTAGTTTTTGTGTTAGAAACAATAATTTGAATCAAAATCGTGAAATACTAATTAACCTTGTAGCTCCTAAGCATGTGATAATAGACCCCCCCTCCCATACCATTTTTTTGCTCTACTCGACATTACCTTTGAGCTCCGTAAATAGTTGCACTCAGTTGCGGGACACCCTGTATAGATGGCTATATTCTATAGCTTTAAGTTTATGTTTGAAGCTGCAACTTGCAGTTCAACAGTTAAAAGTTTCTAAAAGTTATTTTAATCTAACAACTTATCGTGGTTATATCGATGCCTTTGGGTTCAACGTTTCAAGTTTAGACTTAATGATGCGTGCTGGACATGCAGGTATTGCATGTTGTACTTGTTCTCTTGGTTGGTTGGTTGCTTGTTTGCTTCTTTGTTGTTGAAATGAAATCCTTTTTCAATTGTTCGCATCGAAATTTTTGCTTGGCGATTGAACTTAAGGTCTGAACGTCAATGACTTTGCTGGTAATGGAGCGTAATTTTTTTTTTTTGTTTGTTTTATATTTTTGCATTGCAATTTTGGTCTTGAGAGTTCTTTGAGTTAGATTTTGTTTGGATTTAAATTTTTATTTTAAATTTAAAAATCTATATCCACATTATTTCTTCTTAACTAACCTTCATCTTAAAGTTTTTTAAATTGTATCGTATTTATCCATGGCATTTATTGAATCGTTGGTTGTATTTAAAATTGCTGATTGCCTGAGGTGTGCACATTAGCTCGTTTTAAGCAATTCGTGTCAAGTGGTAAACGTACCCAGCTGAAAATGTGTGCCAAAATGCTGTTGCCTGCTTTCAATGCGCAACAACACCTACACGCAACATTTAAACAACTTAACGCAATAGCTAATAAGAAAGAAAAAAAAAAACCAAAAACAACACAAAATAAATATGACAGCATTAATTGTTGTTTACAAAATATGGCAACGCTGTATGTTGAAAATAGTAAGACATAGAGAGTAGTTAGTAACGCTTGGTTGAATGATTCGCTTTCAATTTTCCAAACTTAACTTGATGCAATTTCAAAAGCAGTTAAGAAAAAGCTTTTAATTAATGATAGGCATAACAACCAACAAAAACACTTACTCTTGCCAACACTTTCTGACTTGTTAACAAATTCAGCGTCTTTTTGTTAATTTAGCAAAATTATTTGTTATTGACATGGTTGCATGCAGCAAGCATCGATTCCAGTGAAGCCAGCGTGAAACTGCTTACATAAGCGTCGATGGCATGTCGTGCCTCAACTTAAGTCGGAACAACGGATGAATTTGGTTTTTTTTTTATTTGCCCATAAAATCACGCTATGTTTACTATGATTTAACTATGTTTAACGCTGCTAACTAGCACTTGGCAACACTTGATGTATTAGTGCAAAATGGTAATCATTTAAGCTGCGGTTGGTCAAGGCAATTCTCGGATTCTCGCCTCATCTAGGCGGTGACAACAAAGCAGTCAGTTTTTTTTTTCATTCATTAATTCAAACTAACTAGCTGCGTTTAAGTTGCAAATTAGCGCACATAGTTGCTTCAAGCCAACCGCTATTAGTTGCTGCATTTAATAGCGTTAAAAGTAGCGGCTTATTTAAGTTATTTGCACTCGTCTACCTTGGCTTAAAAGGTGTGTTCGTAACCGCTGTGAAAATTCATTACCTCACCCTGCGCCTAACTTAATTCTAATGAATTATTTTCCCTCTATTATTTTGACCTTTTTGCTATCACCACTGCTGTAGTTGTTGTTGCTGCTGCTGCTTCTTCTTCTTTCGCGTTGTCCATTTAATATCTGCACGTCAATTAGTTTTAATGAAGACAAACAGCTATAACGTGCTTCATTTTTGCCATGGGGCTTCGACCTATTTAAGCAGGAGTGCCCATCATTAGCTGCACTACGAGTTCGTGCTTCAACTCTGACCTTTTCAATGCATTTTCACAACGTTTCTTTGTTTTTTAAGGATTTCCAGCTAAACGTTTAACCATCAATAATCTTCTTATTGATTCCCTTAGTTTGTAGTTTGGTATCTGTCTTCCGCAGCAATCGGCTGCCATTAACTTCAATATGCTTTACTTCCTGTTTATTGTTTTTGTTATTGTTAGTTTTTTAACTATGCCCTCCTCTATCGTTGCTACTCATTCAGTAATTTGTGAAAATCAAGCGTGAAATTTTCGAATTCTGGGAAAAAACATTCGTGGTACACGTAAGAACATTAACATCAGGAACAAAGTAACGTGAGCTCGAAGCACTCCTTCGTGTAATGCATTAAACGGCGGCATTCAGAGTTGCCAGCTTTGAGTGAAAGTGCTGACTAAGCACTGTTGTAGTTTTTGACAAGAAATCTTTGGTTCCAACCTTAGACTAACTTATAAGACAAACCTTATCGGATTTGGTGAAGTCTTCCAAGTACAACTGTGACCTTGGTTTAGTCAGATTTGCCCAAAATTTTTTTAAAAAATTTATTTTTTCCCAAATAGTCGATTTTTAACTATTCTTACTCTTTTGACAAATCTACTAATAAAGACTTTTTAATATTCAATATTCAATATTCAATATTCAATATTCAATATTCAATATTCAATATTCAATATTCAATAATCAATATTCAACATTCAATATTCAATATTCAATATTCAATATTCAATATTCAATATTCAATATTCAATATTCAATATTCAATATTCAATATTCAATATTCAATATTCAATATTCAATATTCAATATTCAATATTCAATATTCAATATTCAATATTCAATATTCAATATTCAATATTCAATATTCAATATTCAATATTCAATATTCAATATTCAATATTCAATATTCAATATTCAATATTCAATATTCAATATTCAATATTCAATATTCAATATTCAATATTCAATATTCAATATTCAATATTCAATATTCAATATTCAAAATTCAAAATTCAATATTCAATATTCAATATTCAATATTCAATATTCAATATTCAATATTCAATATTCAATATTCAATATTCAATATTCAATATTCAATATTCAATATTCAATATTCAATATTCAATATTCAATATTCAATATTCAATATTCAATATTCAATATTCATTATTCAATATGCAATATGCAATATTAAATATTCAGTAATAAATATTTAATATTTTATATTCAATATTCAATATTCAGTATTCAATATTCAATATTAAATATTCAATATTCAATATTCAATATTCAATATTCAATATTCAATATTCAATATTCAATATTCAATATTCAATATTCAATATTCAATATTCAATATTCAATATTCAATATTCAATATTCAATATTCAATATTCAATATTCCATATTCAATATTCAATATTCAATATTCAATATTCAATATTCAATATTCAATATTCAATATTCAATATTCAATATTCAATATTCAATATTCAATATTCAATATTCAATATTCAATATTCAATATTCAATATTCAATATTCAATATTCAATATTCAATATTCAATATTCAATATTCAATATTCAATATTCAATATTCAATATTCAATATTCAATATTCAATATTCAATATTCAATATTCAATATTCAATATTCAATATTCAATATTCAATATTCAATTTTCAATATTCAGTATTCAATATTCAATATTCAATATTCAATATTCAATATTCAATTTTCAATATTCAATATTCAATATTCAATATTCAATATTCAATATTCAATATTCAATTTTCAATATTCAATATTCAATATTCAATATTCAATATTCAATATTCAATATTCAAATAGTCGATTTTTAACTATTCTAACTCTTTTGACAAATCTACTAATAAAGACTTTTATAATATTCAATATTCAATATTCAATATTCAATATTCAATATTCAATATTCAATATTCAATATTCAATATTCAATATTCAATATTCAATATTCAATATTCAATATTCAATATTCAATATTCAATATTCAATATTCAATATTCAATATTCAATATTCAATATTCAATATTCAATATTCAATATTCAATATTCAATATTCAATATTCAATATTCAATATTCAAATAGTCGATTTTTAACTATTCTAACTCTTTTGACAAATCTACTAATAAAGACTTTTATAATATTCAATATTCAATATTCAATATTCAATATTCAATATTCAATATTCAATATTCAATATTCAATATTCAATATTCAATATTCAATATTCAATATTCAATATTCAATATTCAATATTCAATATTCAATATTCAATATTCAATATTCAATATTCAATATTCAATATTCAATAGTCAATATTCAATATTCAATATTCAATATTCAATATTCAATATTCAATATTCAATATTCAATATTCAATATTCAATATTCAATATTCAATATTCAATATTCAATATTCAATATTCAATATTCAATATTCAATATTCAATATTCAATATTCAATATTCAATATTCAATATTCAATATTCAATATTCAATATTCAATATTCAATATTCAATATTCAATATTCAATATTCAATATTCAATATTCAATATTCAATATTCAATATTCAATATTCAATATTCAATATTCAATATTCAGTATTCAACGTTCAATATTCAAAATAAAATTTTCAATTCATTCAATATTTAAACATACATATATTGTATTTTCAAAATTAATATTTTTATTTATATTAATTTCTTTGCGCTGACAACTCTGTTTCATACTCGAAAACAAGCACAAAACACGAGCGAGCTCAAAGCAGATCTTGTTTCTGCTGTTAACTTGTCTAAATGTTTTCTTTGATTGTCGTTAATGATAGTGTTGCCTTTAATCAAAGCCATCAATTTTCTTTGCTCCAAACTATTCACTCCTTTTTCTGGTAATCAACCTCCGCGCGCACCTCTCTTTGCCCACCCATATTTCGCCTCATTGCTTTGCAGAGTTTAATTTGGTGCTCCGTTGCTGTAATCATTCATTGGTTTTGTTGTTAATTTGCGCAAATTTCTTCACCATTAACAAACAGCTCGTGGATTTTGAACTGCCATTAATTAAAGCATTTCTTATTTATATCATTTTTATATAATTTTAATTAACTTTTGATTTTTTCAAGCTTATTAAGCATTAAAAAATTTATTTGCGTAAAAATATTGCAACTTTTTTTTCAACTGTTATGTGAAAAATTTGTACATTATAACAACTAAGCAACTACTTGTTACGCTTGCGTTTGATTTGGCCTAAATTTTCATTTTCGAACGCATTCGCGCATGCATTTCATTTCAATTTAACGCACTTGTATGTGTTTGTTTTTGTTTTTTTAGTGTTTTTGTTTGTGTTTTTTGTTGTTATAGCATTTGTTCTACTCCATATTCCGCGCTATTGACTCCATAGTTCCAGATACTGCATCTAACGTTCTACTGGCTGACAAGCATGCTGCGCCGTGGCTGGCTCTGAACAAGTTCTGCTACCCTTTTTTTTTATTTGTAGTTTTTGTAGTTTTTGTTTTTAGAGCAAGTCTACATAGTATGGGACATTATTTTACTTGCATGCAAAGTGTCACAAGTGCGCGCAAACACACATGCGTAGTTTGGTCAGTTGATTTGTTGTTTTATGCTTAACAACAGTGAAGGCCATAAAATTACTTATTTAAATTTATTTTATGTGAGAAAATTTTTTTTTTTGTTTTTTTTAAGCCTTTCTTAGCGGGACTCGAATCCGGATCCTCTGGGTTGGCAGTCAAACACGCTTACTTATATTAATTCGCTTACATACAACTTGAACTCCCTTTTTCTCAATTAAAAAAAAAAATCACATTTGAATGAAACTTATGGAGCATTCCACGGTGACGAGTGTTACACTTGCACGCTTTAAAACATCAATATTATAGCATAAATAAAATTATTTAAAGTTTTTGCAGTCATTATTAGCGACTTTTATGGTTGTCTATTAGACCGGATCGAAATATAGATTCCGCCGGTCGGGTTTTTGTTTATCGGAATATTGGTATAAGTAAGTAATTTAACATTTAAGAAGATGTGGGTATGCGTTTTGTGAAAAATAAAAAAATTACAAGCAAAATACATGTTTTTTTTACCAAAAAGGACCTTCAGGAGAACCAAAATTGCTTCGGCGGTTTTTCTCCGATTTGAAAAAAAAGTATGCAGAAAACATTTTAATGAGTTCCTCTAACTTTTGAGACACCGACCGGCGGAATCTAAATTTCGATCCGGTCTATTACACAGCTAGGGTTCGAACACACGTCCCCCGCATGACAGTCTAGTGCACTTCCACTGAGCTATTGGCAACGATAATATAAATATAGCAAAACACATCTAAAAAATATTGCTTAGAAAAAATGTACATTTCAACAACACTCAAACATATTTCAACAACGGATTTTAACAGTACAAAAATACTTTGAAGCGTTCATTCAACAAAGAAAATTACTTACTTAAACGCAAATCATTCTATGTAGCAGTGTTTTGAAATGACAGCGGCCGACTGATAATATTACAGTTGATACTTTTATGAGTGTAATGTCAAATCTTAAGTGGAATGTTCCATAAATCATTTGAAAGGTACTGTAACATAGATGTGCAGAATGTAGGTATAAATCAGGGACCGAAAATAACTGTTATTTTACAATTTTCAAATGAATAAGACATAATGAAAAAATTGTCGAAGGACTTTTTCAAATAAACCATTATGATAAAAATGGCCTCAGTTTCACGAATATTAAGTGCCTTTTAAATTTTCGACTAATTCCATAAAAGTTAAAATTAAACTGTTATTTTTTGCCTTTTATTTTTTTGAGCAAAAATAACGGTTACTTTTGACTTTTATTTAATCGGTCAAAAATAACAGTTATTTTGTGACTTTTATTTTTTCGGCCAAAAATATCAGACAATTTGTGTTTGTTTAAAGACCGCTTGACCGGTTAAAAAATTATTGATACCATGTGTAAAATGTGCGCACCGATGAGACGAAAATAATGATATCAATAGTGTTTAAGTCGGTAAAAAGGCCTTTGAGAAAATACAAATTGCCTGATATTTTTGACCGAAATAATAAAAGGCACAAAATAACTGTTATTTTTGACCGATAAAATAAAAGTAAAAAGTAAATGTTATTTTTGCACGAAAAAATATAAGTGACAATATAACTTTTATTTTTGTCGGAAAATATAAAAGTTAAAAAATAACAGTTAATATGTGATTTCTTTCGATAAAAACCATAACCGGTACGGTCCCTGGTATAAATAAGTTATGGAAGGGATTCCCTACCACTAAAGAGAAAATACAATTACGTATTGTAAAAAACTCTCTTTTTGATCGTAATGAAATTTGGTTGGGAAGAGCTTTTTTTTCGCAAAAGTAAAAATTGTTTAAAAAAATGCATTCATCAATCAAATTTATTAAAAAATAAGTTTTGAATTCAAAAATTCTACTTTCCATGTCAATATCTTGGTCAAATTTAAACGATTTTTAAATTTTTCGAATTATTTCTGAAAGTTTGTTAAATTTTCTTTCAAATATGATAACAGTGGCATGCAGGTTAAGTGTGTGGCTTAGCATGCTCGGAGCCCGGGTTCGATCCCCAGCCGCGGCGAAAAGTTTTTTGCAATAAAAAATTTTCTGTTCGGTCACCACCTCTCTGCAGACAATGGCAAACCTCAGAGAGTAAATAATGCCTTGTAAAGCTTCTTGAGAACATGAACTTTAGCCGTTCGAAATCGGCATAAAAAATGTAGGTCCAGTTTCTCGGTCAATTGTGTGCAAACATTTAATAACACACACAACTCAATTGATCATAGAAGCTCGGTCAAAGTCCTTTCAAGGGCTGAAATGGCCAATTTGTTTTTTTATGATAACAATCACTGTGAAGCTTTTACCAAAAGAATTTTTAATTTATTTTCTTAATATTGTCGTTAGTTATTTAACTTGTATTTCAGCCAAATGCCAAGAGAGAGCAAAAAACTGTCTCAAATTGAATGTTCTAAGTTGGGAAGCCAATACCTCCGCCATCTTTGAGTAGATTGCTGATAATTGTTTGCTTATCTTGGTTATTCATTCTGAAGAAAACAAAAAGTTATTAGTAAAAAATTTGGTTTTTTTGTCAAAAAATGGGTTCAGAAGAGTCATACCGCTCCATGGGCTCTCCGATCAAAAAAAAAATATACAGATATAGTTTTCAAGAGTCCCTGACCTGGCCTGGCCAAAACAATCTATACAAATGCTAAAATAAAAATATTGAAATTAACACAAACAAGTTGTCATGTTTTATTCAACTTTTAAATATAAACCTTCTGTTCTAAACGGCACAAGGCCAAGTTGTTTAACTAATATGATGTCATGAAACACAAGAGTTGAAATATTGTTTTATTAAATATATTCTAACATCGAGCCCATTATTTTTACTCTTATTAAAATATGTTTATTTTTGTAAGCTTATTATTCATTTAGGCTAAAAAAAGGTCTAGCAACTATTCTTGTCTCCAGCGACCTTCAACAACCTGTCACTGTTATTAAAACAAAACAGAGACAAGTTATTAAATTTTTTTTTGTTTAATCAATATTGCTATGACAATAGTCAAGGAATTAATATGTCTACTTTACTTTGCAAAGAAATGTTTTTAACCTGAAACAAAAATGCAGTAAACAATTTAATATATTGACTCACCTTAAATTTTTTAGATATACATACATAATTTTACCAGGATTGAAATATAAAAACACATGAATAATAAAAAGAACACACACACATACTGTGTGTGTTTTTCAGGTCATTAATTTAATAGGACTTTTTCTTAATTGCCGCGAGCGGAGTGGTTTCTAAAAGTCATTTGTTACCTGCATGACAGGCATGTTAATTTTTAACACTACACAAGTGAGTTGATGGAAGATTTGTTGTTTATTTTGACACTTTTAAGGACAGTTTTCTGTCCTTATGTGCCTTTTTGCTTTATACAACTATTTTAACATAATTCACTTTCCAGTAGGTGCCAAACTTTTAAACAAACATTAGTTCGGAATTGTCACTCTACCTGTTTCTTGGTGGTCAACCAATTTTCAAGGTATATGAAATGCACTGATAGATATTTCCCGATTGTTTTCTTCTTATATCAGATGTCCAAAACATTTAAAATTTTCGAAACTAGTTTTCCTCTTATTTTAATACCAGTCGAGAGTAGTTATGTGAAGTGCTAAGTGCGTGCTATTCATATTTCAAATATCCTTAAAACTTCTCGTTTAAAGTGTGCATAACTATATAATAGTACCTTTAAAGTGTCAATTCAAAATATAAAATAAATTTATTCAAGTTCGTAATCCATTTTTGTAAGTTAAACTGTTGTGCCTTTAATTGTTCTCGAGCTATAAACGTCATAAACGACACTCATTCATCGTCATCATAACTTCCACACGCTTAATGAAGACCTCAAAATTTTCTATTGAAAAAATAAACTTATTCCAAAGCGGCTCTTCTAACTCAACCCACTAAAAATCTTGAACTTTCACTGTCTGCTCGTGCCTTGCATATCAATCTTTTTAAAATGCAAGATCACGAATTTTCCATTTCTATGTAGCTCAAGAAAACAAAAACAAAAACATAGAAATAAACCTAAAAAGGCAGAACTTTTAACTTCCAAATGCTGACAATTGACTTAACACTGAAAATATAAAACTCCAGAAGCTTGCTCGCTCACTAACCATGCCATCTAAGCAATCCAAAGAAAATCCATTCGCCTAACCGCCACTCAGCTACGTGATTCCGAATACCTTGTCTCTTATTCTGCTGTACGTTAACCCTACAATTATTCGGGCAACCAGTTACTTCCACGTAGCCAACATATAGTTAAAAACGCCTGCAATGAGCCACAACTAGTTAATCGTATCTGAGTTGAGTTTCAAATGCGTTTGAAATATATTGTGCCATGCACGCTCTGGCATATCTTTCAGATAGATAGATACTCTTTGTAACATCATAAAAGCCAAAGCAAGCAACAATTACGTGACTTAAGAACATAAAATTGCAACTGTGAGAAATTAAAACGTTTTCGCATGTGGCAGGCGCATATTTTCTGATTTCCTGACTATTTTTTTTTTATTCAATTATTTAAACATGAAACTTTATTTCTTAACATTAAATGCAGCTTCAACTGAGATAATTCTAATATGTTGCATTTTTTTTTTTGTTGTTTCTTTGCAGTAATCTAATTGCCAAGAGTAAAAGTCAATCGGCGTTGCCACCCGGTGTTCCCATAGGGGGACTAGGACCACAATTACCACCACTAGGCAGTGGCGGTTTTGTTAAGTTGCGTCATGTTGGTGGCGGTATTGTTGGTGGAAGTCATGTTGAAATAGGCGAAGCCAAGAAGCAACAAGCAACCGACTCGAATAGCTGTAGCAAGCAGAAAAGCAAGAAAATCGAAGAAGTTAGAAGTGAAAAGAAAGCGAGAGACGCAGACGCAGAAGAAGAAGAAGAGGAGGTCGAATTAAGAAATCCAACTGCTTTACCGACATTTTTACAAGGCGGAGTAAGACGCTGTTTAACACAGGTGAGTAAATAAAAAACTCTCAATGTTGTAGATTTCCTTAAGATATAAGTACAGAAATTTTCATAAAATAAACTTAAGTAGGAGTCAATTTCGTTAATCCTTAACAATTGTTGCATTCTCAAAAAGTCTATTCAAAATTGTGGTGACCGTGACATGCAGGTTAAGTGTGTGGCTTAGCATGCTCGGAGTCCGAGCTCGATCCCCAGTCGCGGCAAAAGCTTTTTTCGATAAAAAAATTTTTTTGATCGGTCACCACCTCTGTGCAGACAATGGCAAACCTCAGAGAGTAAATAATGCCAGGTAAAGCTTCTTGAGAACATGAACTTTAGCCGTTCGCAGTCGGCATAAAACATGTAGGTCCAGGTCTCGGTGAATTGTGTGGAATCATTTAATAACACTCACAACACAATTGATCATTAGAAATTCGGTCCAAGTTTTTTTTAGGTTGTGGTTCCCATTAACAAAGTTATTTTTTATTCCTGTTCACCGACACTATCCTGTGCCTTTGTGTACCTTCATATGTCTAGCAGTGGTGTGTTCACGAACTGCTCCAAATCTTTGAAAAATCTGTCTCTTTTATATATGGAGTCGACGATTCTGTAGATTTCGGCATTCACACAGAAAGTGGGTGATTGTTTCCGTTTCTTCCGGATGATTACAGTTTCCACAAAAGTCTGGTGCGGTAATGCCAATCCTTTTGACCATCACACTGTTGGGGCAATGACCTGCTAAGACTCCCACCAGTATCCGGATATCCCGCTTAGACAAGATCAGAAGGCTCTTAGTTCTGTACTCGTTTAGTTCTGGCCAGAGGCTTCTAGATATAATACAGTATTATACCTTCTGGATATAATATAGTATAGTCCATTCTGGAAGCCCAGTTTGTGTTGGCATTATTTCTGAATTTACACGTTTGCAATGGTTCTGTTTGTATCTATCGTTACTCCACTTCTTGCCAGCTCATCTGCTTTGGCATTCTCTTCTACATTGTTTTTTACTGGGACTCAGCAGAGAGTGACGTTGTGGGTGTTGCAGACACTGTTCAGGGCTTGTCAATTTAGGACAATTTAGTACCGTTGGGCTGTTAATGTTTTGCTTTCCAGCGCTTTGATATCCACTTGGCTATCTACAAAAATTACTATCCTTGTGGGGGTAAAATTTTTGCTATGAATAACCTGTGCTGCTTTTTCAAACACATAAATTTCTGCCAAAAAAACACTGTAGTGATCAGGAAGTTTGTAAGACTCCTTGATCTATAGCGTTTCGTAGTACACACCTGACCCTGTTCCTTTCACTATTTTGGAGCCATCAGTATAGAATTGGAGATTACCATAAGGTTCTATCTTCCCATTCTTATCTGCTGGGAATGGATGTGGTGTATTTTTTACCGAATCCCAACCTAAGTATGATATAGTCGGTTGTTTCTTTTGATTCCTCAGTTCCATAGAGATTTAGAATAGATGCATGGCCGAAGCTGTTGTTTTTCCAGGTTTGTGACTCACTGAGACGAATTGCGCTCTTGGTTGCCGAACAAATAAGAAACTCTTCTATAAGAAGAAGATCTAGCTTCATTACTTAATTCGCCTGTGGCGTAGATCTCATGGCTTCCATTATTTCAAGGCATGCTAACGTTTGAACTCCTGTTAGAGAGTTAAGCTAGCTCCTTTTGTGCACAATTGTCCACCACACCAGAGAGCCGTAGGTGAGAATAAGTCTGACGATCGCTGTTTACATGCAATGGATGATGTGCGGCCGCAGGCCCCATTTCTTACCGAAGGTCCTTTGGCATGCATAAAGGGTGCATTTTGCTTGTTCCTTCTTGCTCTTTGTTGCGTTTCTAACTTAGCTTATTATTAAGAATAGTTCCAAGATATTTAGCTTCAGTAAAAAGCTTCAGCATTACTCAATTGAGTTGTGGCAGTGTGAAGCGGTCTTCTTTTCTTCTTTTAGTGAACAGATCGTGTTCGGTCTTTATTGGATTCACACCCAGACCGTTCGGTTTTTCCCATACTGATAGCTCTTTTAGTGCCCCCGACATCAGTTCACTAATTTTTTGCATTAGTTTGCCGTATAGCAATTTCATCGGTACATGATACCACTTTAGATCCACCAGCTTTAAGTTTGGAAAGGATGTTGTCTACCACAATTAGCTCAATAGTGATGTGGCCGCTCCCTGCAGAGTGCCTTGTGGCCACCTTCCTAACCACACTCAACCCCATTTATGCATTTATATGTCCGCAATTCAGCATTTTATGAATCCACTGGGTAATCATGATGTTTATTTTTTTTTTTTCTTTACTAAATCATATCATATAGATGCCGTATTTACATTGTTAAATGAGCCTTCGATATCTTAAAAAGTTTTTAAAGTGTATTCTTTGTGTTGAAGAGTTCCTTATATGACCGAAACCACATCATACAGTGCTATTTCCACTGATCTACCTTTGTTGATCTAGACGTATTGTGCACTACAGAGGTTAGTATCGTTCAGATATTCTCTTATGTGCAAATATATTATTCTCTCCAGTATTTTCATCAGCAACAATGGAAGTCTAATGACCAATAGCATTTTGGTGTGAAGTGCATTGGTTTCCTTGCTTTGGGAATAAATACAACTTTCACCTTTCTCCAGATTTTTGGAACATAAACTGTTTTAAGGCAACCGATGAAGATTGCCTTAAGCCAGGGTATGATGCTGGGAAAGCATGTTACACTGAGGTATCCCAGGACCGATGGGTATTTGATTAGCGTCTTATGAAGTCTGGCAGCTTCACTTGTGTCCTCAATGGACTCACAGAAATTTGTCCAAGGTGTTCGTTTTGCTTTTCTTACTTCTCTAGTGTAGGTATTTAACATGGATCTATAAGATTTAACAACAAACTTATTTAACATTGGTCCTAAAAAGGTCCTAAATAGTCGGATTTTAGAGGGTTAGTGTGAAAATACTTACCGCTTATTTCAGATATAAGAGATTGAATACTCTTGCTTTTATAGCGTTATTGTATAAGTGCACAATTGTTCTCTCCAATACACGATAGTCAAGCCTTTTACGTAATTTTCTTTGAGCTGGAACATTAATTTAAAAAACTTCGAGCGTTTCGCACTCAAATTTGTACGAAATTTTATAAATTATAAAAACTGAACTTCTTTTGAATACACCTTCTTTTTAATATGGTACCGCGTGTGATGCTGAAATAAAACTGAAGAAAATAATGTATCTGTTTCAAAATTGCTCTTGTTTTTCTCGTCAATGGCCCGCTGTAATAGTGTAAAATATCGTTGAAGAAGCGTTTAAAGAATTGGTGAGCGAAAAAACGCTAAAGTAGCGTGAAAAAGAGAGCAAATTTTACTTTTTAGGAAAAACACGTTTAATTTTTGGGTGAATTGAAGGATCCCGCTGTGTTGCATTCGTTTTTTCAAAAATCGCAAATATAAGCGTGAAATGTCACAGCAATTATTGTAGTGATATTTCAATTAGTTTTTAGAGTGTATCTTTAAAGGGTATTTTGACATGGCATGCACCCCACCCCAATCGACGGACTAAGTATCCTAATACTCTCTCGAAACTAAAAGGATCAGCACTTACCAATCTTTAAAATTGGGCCAATAGCCGTGGGTGTGGAGGTTAATTCCCAAAGAATCGAACTTGTCCGAGGCACCCAGTACTCAACTATGCTTTGTGGACTAAGCTCCTGAAAGAGAGGTGACGGCCGAACAGAAAAATGTATGTCTTTTGAAAAAACTTCTGCTCGAGCGGAGGTTTGAACCCGGGATCCGATGTTTCACACGACCACGGCTAAGAGCTTGATATCTAGGAGTTATTTCACCAGATCAAAATTCGCATTATAAGTTAAAGATACTTGTGAAAGTACAAAGAACTGCTTCCGTGTGCATCAGTGGGCCAATTTGGTCCACTTTCTCTGTTGCTTTGAATGTAATTCTTCTCCTAACACTCCTTGATATCTTTTTTGTTAGCTTTTAACAAAGGATTTGAGGTGTCAAACCTTTATCTTAGGCAAACATGCCGCGCAGTGGGCTAACACTCGTACAGATCACTTCTATTCTGGTCACTTATATTCTTGGTCCTGGCGAATCCGTTCTTATCAACACTGATTCCTTTTTGTCAATCCCATTTTTAACATGGGCTTTCATTAATGAAAACAACCAGAAAAAAATGGTACAAGTGAATACCGCTAAGCAACATTGGCACTCATATTTTTACTGAGGGCTTAAAACTCGATGACAAGGCATCTTTTTTAGGTAACTAACTATTAGAACCTCCTTTAGAATGTCAGATTACAACAGTGTTTTTCAGGCAGTGATATTGGATATTTTTACCAAATATCTACATTTTAGGGGACAGCTGCTACAAAATTCCTTCAAGAATTTCATACATCATCAGATTTCCTCAAACGACGCTTGTCTCTAAAAGAGATAGCCAAGAAGTTCGACATTCATTTAGTCTAGATGTCGGGGCAAAGGGACATTCCTGGAAACTGTAGAGATGATGAGCTCGTTAGGGAATGCACGGTGTAAACGCTCATGCCGGATATGGAAGTTGAAGTTATAATACTTGCTACATGCAAGCTTACTCTTAGATATAATTCTATAAATTTAGCAGACTCAAGGTGGAATCATATTACTACTTACCTGTTATACTACAAAACAGCTGTGGCCCAGGTTTAGTGAAAAGCGCACAATAAAACTAAGACTTTTGGCGAACAGTGATCTTATTATTTTAATAGGTATCATAACAGAATACTGTTTAAAAGTAGGCATGCCATCAAAATAGGGGCTCATGCCAATAATTTCCATAGGAGTTGCAGGGATGAGGTAGAGAAGTAGTCGGTGTCGCATCTCGTTTGCTCAAACCCGACTCTCTCCCTAGTGATCTCGAATTTTGGTTATAGATTCCTTTTTCACTTTTAAAAATATAAGTTTTTAATTTTTTTTGTCATAATTTTATGTAAAGTGGTACCTCCATGTTTCATAATATTAAAAATCTTGAAAATGAAGTTATTTCCAATTACTTGTATCTCCGTCATATATTATAATATTTATTTGAATGAAGTATCGTTCAAATAACTATTGAAAACCAAAATTTTTCGAAAATTTTTTCCCAGAGTTGAAAACTCTTTGACGAAATATTTAATTTGATCATGTCGCAAAAAGTGTACTTTTGTTTCATTTTTTGTTATTGTACCCAGCAAACATTTAGACTCTTTCAAGACTCATATAAATGAGGTTTTATTGTCATAATACGCTCAAAAATACTCTTTTATGAGTACATTTTCGTATGTTGTGGGCCCCAAAATATGATTCATAATAATGACTGTTTTTTAAGTCTTTTTGGACTCATCGTAATGACGGTTTTAAGACTCACATATAATATTCTTTTAAGATTCATATTAAAAAAAGAGTACTTTTAAGACCCATATTTAGTACTATTAATAATCAAATATCAAATTCTTTTAAGACTCATATAAGAAGCCTTTTTGCAACGAACATTTGTTGTAGTTCAATTTCAATGCATGTATATTGCCACAAACAACTAATTCTCCGAAAATCGACGCCCATAACGGACAGTTACAAACTTTTATACACTCAGGGAAAAAATGCTGTTTTATCAAACAAATCATGGGTTGAAATAACAGATTTCACTGTTAAATACCATCCAACAAATGAAACTTTCACATCAACAGTCGGTTGACTGTATGTTGACTCGATGGAACACGAAACCCGTATAAAAACTTATTTATTGAAATTTGATCACTGGTTAGAAAGTTCATGTATGGCCGAGTGTGCTAACGTGTGCGTCTAGTACTCGAGTGTCCACGGTTCCAATCCGGCAAGGCCAATAAACAATTTTTTTTTATTTAAAATATTTTTTTTTTGCAAGATTGTAAGCATTTTATTTTGAAGCTTATTTTTGACCAAACAATTAATGAAACAGAATTATTATTATTTCAATTATTAAATTAAAATTTTTGATACTTACACAGCTAGGGTTCGAACCCACGTCCCCCGCATGACAGTCTAGTGCACATCCACTGAGCTACTAGCAACGATAATATAAATATAGCAAAACACATATAAAAACTAATGCTTAGAAAAAATTGACAATTCAATATAAGCACAAAAAATATTTCAACAGATGATTTTAACAGCACAAAAATACTTTGAAACGTTCATTCAAGAAAGAAAATTGTTTACTTAAACGCATATCATTCAATCGAACAGTGTTTTTAAATAAAAGCGGCCGACTGTTAATATTACAGTTGATATTTTTCTGAGTGTATGAATAAATAAAAAATAAGCTCGAAAATAAGCCCAATAATAAATAAATAAATAATTAAGTTTTTATTTATTTATTATTCGGCTCTTTTGCAATTATCCGATTTTAATCTCTCGTGAATCACTCGTATATAATACTCTTTTCTGAGTCTTCTTTATGATTACGCATATATCAATCAATACATGATCCTTGAATGAGTATTTTTTCTGAACAATCATAAAACCGTCATATTTATGACTCTTTAATGAGTGCATTTTATGAGAATTCACAAAACAGATATAATAATGACTCTTTAATGAGTCTTATTTCTGAACAATCATTCAACAGTCATATTAAAGACTCTTTCATGAGTCATTTTAATGAGTCATCATAAATCATCATGCATAAAAAACACTCTTTTAAGAGTGATTTTTTGGAGAGCCTCATAAAATGTTTGCAGGGATAATTAATAAAAAATAAAATTAATTTCCTATCGAAAAAAATTAAAATTGCCAAATTATACGTTTTATCGCAATTAAAATTTTTTTTTCTCCCACACATTTCTTTATCGTTTACCACTTCTATAGTATCTATACCCTTTGATATATTTACACAAAATTTTCGGCAAAAATATTTGTCTTATAAGGAGCAATATTTATTTTATATTAAGTTCTCACATGTGACCTTGGTCCATAAAAATGAAAAAAAAGGGAAAAAATTTTTACAAAATTTCGAAAAAACTTACATTTTGGAAAAAGCGTCTGCTGGATTTTTTAGCTGGATTTTGACTGCTGGATTTTGACTGCTGGATTTTGAACACTTTTTTTTTTGTTTTTGAGTTGAAGGGTAGATGTTTTTCTCTTCAAGCTGAAGCTCGTGTTTATAAACTATAAAAAAAATTGGATAATAACCACGCTTATCTCCCGTATACAGTGACGTCACTTAAATAGTCAGACCTTCCTAAGTCTGACTGTTTTTGAGATATCGTTCTGAAATTTGGTACATACATTTTTCTTGACAAATTTAAAAAATTTAAGTTAAGTTTATCATGTTGAAATTTGGTAAATACGCTTTCCTAATCAAAATTTAGCCCAAGTTTAAATACGAATTAAAATTGAAAAGAAAAACGCCGGCCTTTATATGGACTAACGTCATCAAAAAAGTTGTAACTGTACAGATCCAAAAGTTTTCAAGATTTTGACTTGAATTTTCAAATAATTTTTTTTCTTTAAAATTAAGGCCAAGTACGAAAACACGTCTACCTCCCACCTAATTAAAATAATTTAACGTAGGACTACATCTGCTAGGTCCACTAGTACTAGAAAAATTAAAAACAAAAATAAGAAACCTTAATTAAAGATTCATAAACAGGTGCTGATGTAGGAATAGCTTGATAAATTTATGAGTTTTAAAATAAGACTTAAATTTTTGAAATTATACATAAATTATAAATATAACATAACATTGTATAATATTTAATTTATCATTGAATAGGTCATGGGACCGGATCAACGTACAATATCAAAGACTGGCTCGATAGCAGACCGTTTGGCTGCATTGCAGAAAAGCGGCGAGGATGACTGGAAGAAAAGAATCTCAAAAAAGGACGAAGTCGATGAAATACGTCGCGAGAATTATGTCAATGTGAGTAAAGTATTGCTTTTACTTTTTCTATTTTAGTTGTTAAGATTTTATATAAAATGCAACACAAAATTTTGCTTTCAAGAAAGTGCAAGTTATGCAGTTTTTAAAAGCAGCACAACAATGTTTCTTCTTCATGCTCATCCCTTCTTTCGATGCAAAAGATTTCACACTTTGGCAGTTATGTGTTATTTCTATGCTACTATTTAGTTGTTGTTTTTCATGCCCATTCACACATCGTGTTACGCAGACGTAGCGAAGCGCAAAAAATAATCTAGGTAAACAATTGTTTGTGTAACTGTAAACACAGTGCATTTCCACACTCCAAGCCAACACACAGACCACATGTAACCGTGAAAATATCTGTCTACCTGTGTGAAAACTATTTCCTTATTACTTTTTATTTATGCCTATCTAGTCGGTTGTTGTTTTTGTGGGTTTTTTATGTTGGATTTTTATTGCGCTTCGCTTTGCTGCTTGACTGATGTTGCAGTGAATGTGGCCAAAACAGAAGCATTTGCTACTCTGCTGTCTGGCTGCAAGCGATGAAAGCAAAAGTGTTACAAATGCAAATGAGCAGCTAGCTGATCGTTCGTGGTATAAAAATGACAGAAACGTCTGCCTTTTGTCCACTGGGCTTACCAAAAATATTAAAAAAAATATACTTATATTTGAAAATATCTATTTCTCAAGACGTATTTTATTATTTAAGTTAAAAAAAAATTAGTTGGAGTAAAAAAAAATTGATTTCACATCTAACTTCATTAGTTTTAAAATAATTTTATAAATTTTAAAAATCAAACATAAAACAATTCATTTTCGACAAAGTTGGTTTGTTTCGGCGGCTACTTTTTATTAATTTTATTAGTATTTTGTTATTTTTGTTAATTGTTCACTTATGTTGTTTTGTTTATAAAGCTAGTTTTCATATTTCGTATAAATAAAAAAAAAATTAAAAAAATACGTAGTCTATCACTCTGGCAATTTCACAAAATTATAGCACATACTTTTAGGCAGTGTCTTAAAAGCAACAGCAACATCAACATCAATACAATTGCTTAGCTACATTTTCTGTTGTTTTGTTGCAGCTACACTCAGCTGAGCTAGCAACATTTGTATCTAATTGTATGCAGCAAAATCAACGTAAATAAACAAAATAATAAATAAACAATAATAAAAACCACATAACTGCTGTGTTTAAAATTTGCATAAGTAAACACACACACACATGGAATTTTTCGTCAACATTATGATTCACAACATATATTTTGCATGTGCAAAATTTATTCATAAAGCTTATTAATATTAGCTTAACAATTTTGATAAAACCTGTTCTTGATGGTGTTTAGCGTTGGTTGGGGGAGAGTTCGGTCGGCTGGTGCTACTATTTGGACATCAATAAATGCGAAAATACTTAAATTTTGTTAAGTGTGAAGCGTGACTTCAATTGTTGTGACTGGTTACGTGAGGCCGGCGATAGGTTTCACCTGTTCATGGCATAACTTTTGATTTTGCTAAACAGCACTTTAAAGCCGTCTGTATTGTTGGCCATGCTTTTAAATTCTATTCAGGAATGGAAAGTACAAAATAAACGAGTTTTGTTACCCTTAAAAAAACAATCTAGAGTACGTCATAATAACAGCTCATTTGAATTATTCAAATATGAGGTACTGTTTGTTTTTTTTTTTTTTTTTTTTGTCAATTATATATCAAATGAATTTAGAATCAGACATACACTATAAAAAAATCAACAAAAAGTTTCTTAAAACGCCTGATTTAAAATGGAATTTTTCTGAATCGTCATAAACGTATGTGTTCGTTCCTGTGGTTACCATACAATGTGGTAGTATACAATGAGCTACTGAGCTATGTTTCTAGGAAATTTTCTTTACATTCACGTCGGTTTATGTGACTGACTATTCCAAATTCAACACTTTTGTCGAAATTTTTAATTAATTTGCGGTTTTATGACTCATTTCACATAATATTAGCAAATTTGCAACAAAATAAAAAAACTAAAGGAAGAGTTTGATATTTACTATATATCACAGTAATATAATAATATAATGACAAAGAAATCAAAGAATAATTTCGAATTCCTTGAATTTGTGTTTTCAATGAGTTAAAAAAAAAATTTATATAAATATTGTAGTATTTTGTTCTAAAAAACTTCCATTTACCTTCCTTAACTCATTTCCGCCTAATGGTTATCTTAATACCGAAAATTCCCGTAGGTCCAGAAATTGCGTATAATTTTTTTTTTTTTTATAGTAAAGTGAAAAAATGGGCCTTAAAGAAATAATTGAACAGTGTTATTTTTCGCTGTTAACCTTCAGTTTTTTTACAGTTGAAAATCGGGGTTTCTGTCGGGGGTATTTCTCTGCCAGAAATAAAATAGAGAAATAGGATAATCGTAAAAAGTCACACCCTTTCCAGATAGCTTCAGCTGTCCTTTAACAGCTTCTATGGACTACTTCTATTTAAATTCGGCTTAAATGCTTCTTATTCTATAGTACAGATTAGTTCAATGGATGGCGTTCTGATATGGTCAAGAGTTCGGATTTAAAAAATCTACTAAACATTAATTTTTTTTTTTATAGATATTAAAGCTTCGCTTAAACTCTAATTTCAAATTTTATTACAGCCATTTTTCCATAACTAACTTCTGTAAAGCTTGTCGGTAAAGCTCGATAGCTTAAAAATTTGTAAAAACGATTATCCTTTCAATTAGTTTTGTATGCCAGTCGAATTAGAGATTTTTTAATCCCCACTATTTTGTACAAATTAACCCACAACTGAGTTTGTTGAACTTGTTCTCTAAAGTATAAGTTAATTTTTCTGTGGAAACCTACACTTACAGACACATGTAATCTTGACAATTTAAGAGTTGACATAACAAGCTTCTTCAAATTCGCAGCGTATGCTTGAAAATTGTTTTGAAAAACATCTTAAATGCGGGTCTCTGCAATTACGACAATTTTTTTACTATCAAAATAATCAAAGTTAATTAAAGTTGAGTTCATTTTTTGTTGTTATCTTGAGGCCATTAATATAATATTGCTGTTGTTGCTGTTTTTGCATTGTCAATAGCATGTTTTTCATGTGTTTGACTTATATGAACCTTTTTTTTATTTTTTTCTTACATGTATGTTTAACTCTTTTGACGCTATTAGTTGTGCTCTACTTCAATTTTATTGCTGTTTAATTGTGCATTGAATAAATTATTTGTTGAGTGGTTTTTTTGTTATTTAAAGAAAAATTAGGTGAAGTTTGTTTTTTCTTTAATTTTTTTTTTTTTTTTTTTGTTTTTTGTGTATCTTGAACTTCACCTTCAGGTTAGTTAAGATTAAGTGGTTAAAAATGGTCATTTGTGTAATAAAAAAAAATTTAATGTAATGTTGAAAAGTTCAAAGAGTTGAGTTTGATTTTCACAATACTTAACGATCTACATTTTCTTTTTTAAATTTATGAAATTTTAAATGACTCAAGGTAGTTTGTTAATCCATCAAAGCGCGATGTGCCCTTTTTTTATTATTTATTTCAATGCCATTGATTCTGATAATAGTGCGATAAAATGTTATTATGAAATTAAAATCGTTTTTGCCGAATTTTTCATCAAAACTGCACAAATTTCAATTCTTCATTTTATATTTCGTCATTTTTTTTTTTTAAAAATATGAAAAACAGAAATTTCTACTCAATACCAATCCACTCTGTGGCTGCCCTGAGACTTAAATTTCAAAAATTAATTTTTCTGATCCCGTCACCTGTCTGCAGATTTTGGTTAACCCCAGGGAGTTAATAATTGCATATCAAGCTTCTTGAGAACATTACCAGTAGTCATTCTGAGTCGGCATAAAACAAGTAGTAGGTCCTATTTTCGATCAGTAGCTTGAAAAATTTAACCACAACATAAATGATCAAAGATCCACTTTTGGTTAAAATTCTTCTGATAGCAAAGTGTTAAGAATATATAAAACAATTAGTTTAAATTATATCTCTTCCTTTTTATACCCCCATGCGTGCTAATTAAGGGATATTTTAATTTTATCACGACTTGTGAAACTCCCAAAGAAACATAAACGTATGTATATATGTATATTATAGAAAGGCATCACCACCTGAATTGATCAAGCCATGTACGTCGGTCTGTCGACACGACTACAGACGTAAAATTGATAATATCCTTATGAAATGCCAGTGACGTAGATAGCTTTTGGTTTTGGGAGGGGTCAAAAAAAGTAATGACCTGTAATACGCTAAGTTAGGTATAGACATACTTGTTAGAGTACCCATGAAGTGTATGGAATTTTCAGAAATGACAATTGTTTTTCGCTCCCCGGGAACTTTCCTAGAGAATGGGTGCAAAATATAAGATCTGCAAAAATAAACTTGATCTGGTCGCTTTTCAGTTTTGCCCTAAAAATGACTCAACACCCCTATGAAACGCATGAAACGACCACACAAGTTTTCATGTAAAATTTATCGGTAAAGATTTTTTGGTTTTCACTTTTCTTCTTTATCATGTCGGTTATGGTTTGTTAAAAGATCAAACTAAAATTTTTAAAAAAATTTAAAAAATTGTTTTAAAAACAACAACTTATGTTTTAAATTTAACTTCAAAACAGTTCTGCTTGCATTAAATTTCTATTTCAAAATATTTTGTTTAATATTAAAGTATTTTTTTCTTCTCAGTGTACTTTTAATTTCATTTCAGCTCAGTTCATGAAAAATATTTGTAGGTGAAATGTTGTCGCATATATTTAAAGCACTAGTTTTTCTGTTCAGTTTCACCAAAATCTATTAAGATAAACTTTAAGATATAAATAAGAGACTTTGTTGTTTCTATGATTCCATTAAACAATTTTATAAAAAAATCTGTAATTTTGTTTTGACAAAGTTATCATAACATATATCTTAAATATTTTCTCATCATAAAACTCTTTCTTTAATCGCAAAACAACTTTTCACTTAATATAATCACTTGACAACAACTTTTATATATGTCTCACGGCTCTGGGGGGGGGGGGGGTTCCGGACCCGTGCACAACCCCCATACCTACGCCACTGTGAAATGCTATATATTGCGAAAATGAGCCAAATCGGGTTAAGCCTCTTTAAAACCTCTTTAAATGGAAATTTAAAGTAAGATAAAATTTTCAACGAAAGCTTTGACCTCAACTAGCTCTGAGTTTGAAATTTTGAAAAATCGCATGAAAACCAAGCATACCTTCCCTACAAATTGACGTCATCAAAACGAAAAAACTCTTAAAAATTCATTAAAATCAATCTCATGACTTCCAGTTAATTAAATAAACTTTAATTCGTAATAAACAGAAATGCTTGGGTTGAAATACGACAAAATTCAATAAAAACTTTCACTACCTCCCATACAAAGTGTCGTCATAATATATAAAATCTTTATAAATTCGTCAGAAATGTACTATTTGATTTGATGTCTCACACATTAGTCTTGATATTCAAACATATTCTAAGTTTGATATTTGGAAAAATTTTATGAAAATAACGCCAATCCTCTATGCAAAGTGACGTCATAAAAATAATAAAACCTAAACAACTTTAAACTATATACTTCAACATGGTTATGAAGATATTTAAACTTCGGCCAAGTCGAAGACAATTCCTTGTCTATTTTTGTTTTTTTTTTTTTTGCCTCGGCAGTTGAGTGTAAAAGCACCTGACTGCCAACCCGGTCCCAGGTTCGAAAAACGAGAAGAAAAAAACAGTCTAATTTTATTTAAACATGTCCAAACATTGTTGGGAAGTGCGAACACGTTCATGTTTTTGATTGATTGTTAATGATCGCGGCACCCATCATCTTGCAGTCAGCTTCTCATAACCAAAAGTTTATTAAAGTGGTAGTTTAAATTTAAACCACTGACTCACTTCATATGCCTACGGGTGTAGCTATCACACCCACTTTTACTTTCAGATTATCCAATACTAAATCGTCGATTTTTCCAATACAGTCTGAAGTGATCACCTTTTTTCATGCTCTCCCGGCGTGTTCATCTTTTGTGCAGATTTGACCTCTTTTGAACACTGTATTCCAATGTTTTACGGTTGAATATGACGGAACAGATTCACTTTAATATTTATCAAGCTTTTTTTTTATTTCGCACTTCTGTTACGCAAATAGTACTACTTACTTGAGCATGCCACGAAATCCTTCTTTACACATTTTTATAACAATACCAAAAGCTGTTTAATTTAGAACACTATATCATCACTATTCATTGCCAGAATAGTGTCAGAGTCCATTGGAGGCCGGCACCATCTTGAACGCCCTAATATTCTACTTCTTATTCGTGTTCCTGTTCTTGGTCTTGATATTGGTGTTGGTATTTCAATCGGTCTTGGTCTTGGTCTTGGTCTTGGTCTTGGTCTTGGCCTTGGTCTTGGTATTGGTCTTGGTCTTGGTCTTGGACTTGGTCTTGGTCTTGGTCTTGGTCTTGGTCTTGGTCTTGGTCTTGGTCTTGGTCTTGGTCTTGATCTTGGTCTTGGTCTTGGTCTTGGTCTTCGTCTTGGTCTTGGTCTTGGTCTTGGTCTTGGTCTTGGTCTTGGTCTTGGTCTTGGTCTTGGTCTTGGTCTTGGTCTTGGTCTTGGTCTTGGTCTTGGTCTTGGTCTTGGTCTTGGTCTTGGTCTTGGTCTTGGTCTTGGTCTTGGTCTTGGTCTTGGTCTTGGTCTTGGTCTTGGTCTTGGTCTTGGTCTTGGTCTTGGTCTTGGTCTTGGTCTTGGTCTTGGTCTTGGTCTTGGCCTTGGTCTTGGTCTTGGTCTTGGTCTTGGTCTTGGTCTTGGTCTTGGTCTTGGTCTTGGTCTTGGTCTTGGTCTTGGTCTTGGTCTTGGTCTTGGTCTTGGTCTTGGTCTTGGTCTTGGTCTTGGTCTTGGTCTTGGTCTTGGTCTTGGTCTTGGTCTTGGTCTTGGTCTTGGTCTTGGTCTTGGTCTTGGCCTTGGTCTTGGTCTTGGTCTTGGTCTTGGTCTTGGTCTTGGTCTTGGTCTTGGTCTTGGTCTTGGTCTTGGTCATGGTCTTTATGAAATTTATTATACATTACCAGAATAAGTATTATTCTCGCTGGCCTACCAGACCAAAATTTGGCTTAAGAGGACAACGGACGTCGATTTTATTTTTAAATTTCAATACATTTCAGTACAAAACACTAATTTTTACTGTTTTCTGAGCACCATCCATTGGTTATGCATTTTCAAGAAATTTACACAAGGTAGATATTATATTGATGATTGCGAATGCAGGGAAAATGCAGTTAACCTATTTTTGTCAAAAGGGTCTCTTATCACTTTAGTGAACTTAACCATCGATATAATAATAATTTAAAGTGTATTTATCAGAAAAAAAAAAAATAATTTCTCTGTTAACAAATTGTCCTCTTCAATATATTTTCCGGCAAACATTTGGAAGATGATTGGAAGAGAAGTTGGTTTTTCGATGCATTAGCGATTCGTCTAAGGGTTTTTTGGAAAAAATACAGCTTTTCAATTGCCCGAATAATAAATGCGTGATTAATGAAAAATTTTCAAAATTTTCCGTCGCTTATTCCGGCGATCATTGGAAGATGGACCGTTTTTCCGTTGCCCAAGGCATGAATCGATTGACGAATAATTTTCAAATTCTACTTTTTCTCATTCCGGCGATCGCTGGAAGATGATGGCTTTTCGATCACCCAAGCGATGAATGAACGATTCACGAAAAATTTTAAAAATGTTCCTTATTCCAACGATCGTAGTAAGATGAATCGCTTTTACGATCACCCAAGCGATAAATGTGAGATTCATGAAAAATTTTCAAGAACTTCCTTCGTTCATTCCGGCGATCGTTAGAAAATGGATTGCTTTTCAGTTGTCCAAGAGTTGAATACGCGATTGAAAGAATTTTCTCAATCTTCCTTCACTCACTTGGATGATCGATCGAAGATGGCTTTTTGAAAACTGTTCAATATCTATCGTTTGAATATGAAGCATGCTCTAAAAATAGTAACTACAAAAATTCATTACATAGCAACTTCTCTGGAGCCAACTTATATAAACTATAAGACCTATTTTAACGTTTATCAACGATGCTTCGCAACAAATAAGACTTAAGACTCTTTTTACCGGTTCGTGTGCGTGTCTTTCTGGCAAAACGCTTAAGATTTAAGATCTTTGTCGGAGATTCATTGGCGAATCTTTCTTTCGAATCGCTTAAGACTCATACCCGTGAATCCCTCAAGACCCCTCTCGTCGATTCGTTGGCTAATCTTCTCGGCAATCGCTTAAGACCTATCGGCGATTTGTTCATGACTTTTCCCACTCGACGATTTATTGTTGCATCTTCCCGGCAAATCGCTCATAAGGCTTCAGCTAATTGCATTCGACGATACGATACCCGTTTGACTCAAAACAGCTCGCTGGCGATTGTCTCATCTTCCAAGCGATTTCCTGGCGATTTAAAACGTATGCAGTTTGGGTTATTTTGGAGCCTAAAATAGTAAATAATGAAAGTGTTGGTAATCTGTAAAAAAATGTAAATGTATAAAACATAAATAATTTTTAGTTTTAAGAGCTTTTACAGTACCTTCAAGGGAGATATGATGATATTTTTATAAATGATACCTATTTATCATTACTTAAAATTTTAAATAAAGAAAATTCTTCGAATTCATTCATAAAAATTTCGAAATTCAAAATTTGTCTAAAGTCTCCAAGTTTCACTTTTTGTTTCAAATAAAAAACCGCTCATACTCTTTTTAACATTTTCTTGAAATGTCATAGAAATATGACAGCAAAAAATCATAAATTACTTTTTCGTATAAAAACAAATTCACCTCATTATGTCTGAACAACAATAAGCCTGAACAAAAACAACAACATGTATAACGGCAATCATGAAGTGTGGCACTTTGTGGTCTTCAACTGCAACTCGTCTTACCTACGCTGATTGCTGCTTGTTGCTCGCTGGTGCCACTTGTTGCCTGGCTGTTAAGTGCTTTTTAATATGCCATCATTATAGTTTTTTGCGCTCTGTTTAAGCACTCGAAGGTGCTTAAAACCAACATTTAATGCTTGCCATGATTTTTGTCATTTTTTTTTCTTTTCTTTTGTTGCTGGTTACATACAATGTTGCTGAAGACATACAAATAGTAAAACTCAAAACTAACAAGTGTCAAAGAAATTGACTTCATTAAATGCGATGAGTTCGAAACAGCTTCAAACTGCCAGCTTTGACCAAATTAACTTCAACTTACAAACAAACAAGCTTGCTCATCAATATTTTTGTTGCTTTGTGTGGGCGTCACTTCAGCTTGTTATTGACATGTTTTAATTAAAATAACAAAGATGATTTTTTTCTGGTTTCTGCCAAAATTTAAAAAGATTTGTTTTTACTAATTTGTTTTGCAATTTCAACAACATTTCCTTAAAAGTCAACGCCGCCGACTGGTACCATTTGTTATGGTGCAGAGCTTGTTTAGAATATTTTTTTTATGTTTAGCATGGTTTGTTTTTTGTTTTCTTAATCTTCTTTTATCTTACTTTAATTGCAATCAAGGCTTTTTTAGCTTTGTTGTTGAAACATCTTTTTTATTGAAACATGCCTATTATTACGGTTTTTATTATTTTATCTCTTATTTGATTTAAACTGCTAAACAAACAAGTTATTCTCTGCCGTTTATGTCATGTAATTTAATATTGCACTCATTTTGCCCAACACTGTTAGTCATAATTTGTTTTTATATCTCGTTGAATTGTTTTATTTATATTTCAAGTGATTAAAGATGTCTGATGACTGAGTCCTAAGATGCTGCTAGTGTTTTATTTTTTTTTTTTTTTTTTTTTTGTCTTTTATTATTATTATTATTATTGTGCCCATTCTTGTTTTTATGGAGTACAAGTGTTTTTTGCCAGTGCAAAATGTTTTTGCTGTCCCATCAAGTTGTGCAACTGGCAATAAGTACGTCAATTCATTTGCTTCACACTTGCTTAAACAACTAAAACAAACTAGGTATACCAGACAGTCTTAGAACAACAAGAGAGCACCTTACACCATCGAATCCAAAACATATTTTAAAGGTAATTCCGAAATTTTTTAAGCCGATAGTTGAGTTGTCCATGTAAAATATTCGTCATTTAATGTCATATTTATTGTTCGATCTTAAAAACTGACGTATCGCTGTTTTTGCTTTGAGGAGAAAAATGTATTTTTTTGCGAAGGTTGACGTTAACTTCATGTTTTAGCAATTACCCAACAGATCTCAGTTCTAGCTCGTACCAATACCAGATCCTCAGTACCATCC